>CM063498.1:201506659-201589159 GCA_032207245.1 Pardosa pseudoannulata
TGATGGTCTCCTTATATCTGTAAGATACATAATTTATTTCGATTTTTAACTGATATTATGGAATTGAGCTTTAACATTCAAATACTCGATTCAGTAGGAGATACATTGATGATCACATTATATTTGTGGGATACACGATGTTTTTAATTTTTAAACAATATTAGAGAATTTGATCTTTAAGTTTCGAATATTTGATTCACTAGGAAACACATTGATGGTGTCTTAATATCTGTGAGATATACGATTGATTTCATTTTTAAAGGATATTAGAGAATATAACATTGGAATACTCGATGCACTAGGAAATACAATGATGTACGTCTTATAACTGTGATATACACGATTGATCTCGATATTTAAATGTTAGAGAATTTGATCTTTCACATTAAAATACTAGATTCAGTAAGAGATACATGGATGGTCATAACATATTTGTGTGATACATGATTGTTTTCGATTTTAAAACAGTATTAGAGAACTTTATCTTTAAAATTTGAATACTTGACATATGTATATTTGAAAACTTATAATTAAAACTTAATATATTTAAAATTCAAAACACAGGGTATTTTCTTTGGTATTTTCTCCCCCTGAAAAGAAACTGTAGAGCAATTTCAAGCAAATGTCATGAACCAGTATAACATCCTTCCCATTCATTTGCATGTTTACCATAGCCAATAGGCAACTAATATACTGCCCTTTCGTTTGAAACCAAACCCAGAATCGTTATGAGTGAGGTATGCTATGCTGAGTGAAAACTACCTTATTACATCAATCTTTCAATCAATCTCAATTTAGTTTTAAAGGATAGATATTTGTTCATAAACAAACAAAAGTCCGTTTGTATAAAAATAATTAACATTAACTAGTTTGAATTTTCAATTAAAGTTTACATTTCTTCTCATGCCCATACTCAGTGTAATGGGTGCGTTTATCTGCGTAGATGGGCAGTTAGTCTTAACTGTGCTTATTTCTCGCTTCAAGAGTTTATGCTGATATTTTTCTAAGTGTTTTGTAGAAGTTTATTTTTTAATGGACACGCTACGTTAAGTGTGTAAAATTATATTATCTGATGGGAATTGTTTATTTCGAGTTGTTTCAGTTTTGTTATTTATTTTGAAAATACGCATCTTCAATTTAGATTGCAAACGGTAGTTAAAAGTAGTGAAATGTTGGAGTTTTATAAAAATTTTATTGTTGGGGATGAGTTTTATAAATTACCAATTTCTACCTCATAACGTTTTGAAAACTATCGGTTTGGTTTGATTTGGTTTGGATCGCTACGGTCTACTGTTTTGCTACAAGAAGGCTAATAAACCGGAACCTACTAAACTTGCTGTAAGTGGATGGACAATATTCAAGAAGTGTAGAATTTAAAAGATGGAGCAAAACAGTTTTCCCTCCTTTTATAAAGTGCAGAAAAGTTCACCATCATGTTTTGACGGGTAGCAGCTAGTTTAAGAAGAAAAAAAATATTTTTCCCGTTGTATTTTGAAAATATGCATCTTCAATTTAGATTGCAAACGGTAGTTAAAAATCGTGCAATGTTGGAGTTTAAAAAAAATTTATTGTTGGGGATGAATTTTATAAATTACCAATTTCTGCCTCAAAAGGTTATGAAAACTATCGGTTTGGTTTGGATCGCTACGGTCTACTGTTTTTACTACAAAAAGGCTAATAAACCGGAAACTACTAATCTTGCTGTAAGTGGATGGACAAAATTCAAGAAGTGTAGAATTTAAAAGACGGATCAAAACAGTTTTCATTTCCATTTGTAAAGTGCAGAAAATTTCACCGTGATGTTTTGACGGGTAGCAGGTAGTTTAAGAAAAAAAATTATTTTTCCCGTTAGTTGTATTTATTTTGAAAATATCCATCTTCAATTTAGATTGCAAAAGGTAGTTAAAAGTCGCGCAATGTTGGAATTTTATAAAAAATTTTATTGTTGGGGATGAGTTTTATAAATTACTAATTTCTGCCTTATAAGGTTATGAAAACTATCTATTTGGTTTAGATCTCTACGGTCTACTGTTTTGCTACACGAAGTCTAATGAACCAGAACCTACTAATCTTGCTGTAAGTGGATGGACAAAATTCAAGAAGCGTAAAATTTAAAAGACGGAGCAAAACAGTTTTCCCTCTATTTATAAATTTCAGAAAAGTTTATCGTCATGGGTAACAGCTAGTTTAAGAAAAAATTATTTTCCCCGTTAGTTTTATTTATATTTCACATACTTTTCTTGAAACCAATTTTAAACATTCAAATGCAATAAATTAATTTTTACATTTTTAAATTCTAGTGTCTATAACTATTTTATTTTTTCTAACATCCTATTTCAGCCCTCATGCGTGAAGTATTTAAAAGTAAACAAGTCAGATAACAAAACTTCAATTCGTATGTAAAAATAGTTTTAAACAATATTGGAATGGTCTCGGGAAAAATAAACATTACATAAGCATGTTTATTAAAAAGTTTAGATTTTTTTATTAAATTCCCAAATAGCTTTTTAGTTGGAAACCAATAAAATAATCAGTCATTCCTTGACGGTTATTTATTTTTCTAGAAAAATCTCTAAATTTATCACTTGGTCCGAAGTTTTTTCTTTTCAACTAGGTGTATTATCTTAAGCATGAGATTTTTCTTCCCTTTGAGTTATTATAAACAATTACAAAACACATATCTTCATGACATACATTCACCTCTTTTATTTTTTTAACTAATCTAAAGAGGCTTTTTCAAAACTAAATAAAACCTTAATATCCTTGCAACCCTTTCATACGTCTGCAGGTGTCAATGACTCGACTGGCAACAGGTTTGAGCGGCGTAGGAGTCCCCTCGAAGATGGTAACCCAATTTTATTCCGAAACTCAGAGGCCCGTTACAAACATAAACATTCGTTACGTCACAGGGAGTTCCTTTCTGGTACGAATCGGGTTTTTAGGTTTAAAAATAGCGACAATAGAAGGAACTAAGTCCTCTCTTTCTTGGAAATAAAGGGAGGCAATTTATTTTGCTCCGCACTTATGACAGACAGCCTGATGACAGGTGGCAATGAGAGTGTTTCAACCAATTGCACGGATTCGATACTCGAATAGCTTACCATCAACTTAAAAACTACAATGGTCGTAAACTTTTAAATACCAATTTTTGGCTTACCTTTTGCCTGGTTTAACCCTCCGAGTGGAACACACCAATTAAAAAAAGTCTCAAAAAATACGCTAAAAGTTTGTGTCAATGGCCAAAGTGTTCTATGATTTTTTACTTCATCCTTTGTCGACTAGAATGGAATACGGGAAACCCACCTTCGTTACTGTCCCTTTACTTCCGCTTATAAATAGATATATAAATAGATATTATAAATTGTTAATTTTTAATACACATAAAGCTAGTTAAGTCTCGAAGATCATCCCATAAGAAATAATGGATTCTAAAAGTACAAATATAAATATTCTTTAAGAAATGTATTTATATTTTTTTTATGAAAGTTATCCAAGATATTTAAGAGGTGCAATTAGAGATACATCTATTACCGCAAACGAAATACTTCGAAATAGAGATTTACAGAGCCATGAAAAGCTATC
The DNA here is from genome assembly GCA_032207245.1 of Pardosa pseudoannulata. NCBI lineage: Eukaryota > Metazoa > Arthropoda > Arachnida > Araneae > Lycosidae > Pardosa > Pardosa pseudoannulata. The sequence continues at coordinate 201,510,242 of CM063498.1, forward strand.
TGCTTCTTTGTGAATCAGGGAGTAGGGGTATATCCCTCAATAAATGTCAGTCAAAGAGGGATGCATTTCTAAACAATCGACCTGACCCTCATACCTCAAACACTGGCAGAAATGTACATTACATCCATTTTCGGAATGTTTTTGGAGGTCGAAAATTGTACGTGACAACTGCTTTGAAGACATCATCGGTTTGGCGGAATTGTACGTGAGAACCGCTTAGAGGGTTAATGGTATTAGCTTTTCTATCTCTTCCTTTTTTAATTACGGTGGTATTTAAAAAGCACAAAATAAATTTTCAGGAAAAGTGGCATGCATAATATTACATCAAAAACAGGATGCGCAAAATACCACATCGCGTAATATTATGTCAAAAACATGGCTTATAAAATACTTTATAGTGTAATATTACGTTAAAAACAGGAAACGGGTTGAGATTTAACCTTTTAAAGGGCAGCCATAGAAACTCTTTCGTTTTCAATGAAATTAGTTTATAAATGTTATTTATAGACCTTTTAACCCCTTGCCTGTTTTGCACGTACATCGTACGGGCGTGGTTACTGTGCCTTTAATGATTTGCCCGTACGGCGTACGGGCAATCTGATTTCTTTGTCATTCTCCCTGTTTTGGCTGTATCTTTTGTTTTTAAGGTTAAATTAGTCTTACAGATGTCCACAAGATGTTAGTTTTCGTAGTGTATTCTGTTTCACTTGAAAGCTCGGGCTTTCTGGTAGCTTTTGCATTTCACCGCGAGTTTTTATCTTTGAGTTTTTGGCTTGAGGTTTTGGGAGACTGACCGAGAGAGACTTTTTAGAGGTAATTCTACCTACAGATAAAAAACTAAGACCTACAAACAAGTACTATGTGTGTTCATTGAAGAAAAATGACAGCAGCAAAAGAATTCGAAAAGAAACTAGGTATTTTTGTCTGGGCTGGGAAGTTGGGCTACGCTTCTTACCCTCTTTCAAGATTTATCGCACTAAATCTGATCTTTGAAAAAAAAAACGGTTAAATAAATGTATTTGTAGTATTTGCATTCGAAAATAATTGTGTAGTAATTGTAATCGAAAATATTTGTTATCTGCATAACTGTAAACGTCACTTCCCTGTCTAGTGTACATGAGTGAGAAAAGAAGCTGTAATTTCCTGTAAATAAGTTGTTATAAATGCTTAAAATAATTAGAAATATTACTTTTAATAACATTTTCCAGCTTACAAATGTAAAAGGGAAAAAAGTATGCAATAAAAAAGTGTGACATTTTTTGGATCGAATTCTGGAAGAAAATGAAATTGTTAAGGGGTTAAATATGAAGGATATGAAAAATAAATTATATTACTTGAGGAACAAGCAAGTGGTTATTTGATTGTATAATCACCTCACTTAGAACAGCATAAAAATGACACATTTTTTCTAAAATATTGGAAAAATAATTAGTAAGTTTTATTAAAAGATTGTATAATAATAGATAAGAAATTTTTTAGTGGAGTTAAAATAGGTATTTTTATTTTAAAGTCTAATCTTTGATAAATCGAATTTTTGCTTTTATAATCTGGTTTAGATAGAGCCTGATTCTAAAGGCAAGTTTCGACATTAATAATTAAAAGAAGTAAAAAAATTAAGTGTCGATAGTTTCATGTATTAAAAACATTGAAAATCAAAAACTTTTTTCTGTATAAATCAGGGGAAAAAATTAACAGCCGGTATATTACAGATACCACTGACCTTCAAAATTTAAGGGAACATAGTACCTTATAAGTTGAAAAACATTCATAATAACTAGTGTTTATGTTTAACGTCTTTTAAACTGCGCGGCACCCTGCCAGTTTCCGAATATATTTGCTTTGTGCCCGTAATTGAAAAAAATGCATTTTTCTAAGTTTTTATTTTTAATTTTTAAAAAAATTTTAGGGTGCCATAGTGAAAATATGGGTGTTTAGAAAGCTTAAATTCTGCTTGATGCATCTGTCCTGCTACCAAACTGATAAAGTAAATTATAAATATGTTGTTAAACATTGACAATATAAAAAACATCTCCACTTTTTCTTTAATTTATTGTAAAATATGAATTAAATAGAAGTTTTAGATCCTTTTTGTATTTTATTTATTAAATTACGAGCACATAATAGGTGCTTTTTTATATATAGAATAAATTATTTTTTATTTCATTAGTACTAAAAATAAATCATTAAATATGTTCATACAATATTTTGTAGCAGTTGACAGTTTGTGCAAAATATAGTTTGTCTTAAACCCACAAAAATATTGTTCCCAGAAAGCGCTTTTTTATTCAGTAAAAAATGCTCTTTTACTGGGCTTACTCCCTTTCTTTTTGAACGTACCCTGCCTCTTTTTAAAAGAAATGTGAACACTAATAACAACAGCCTATTTTTGATTGAACATAAAATAAAACGTTCTGCTTTGTTCAGAATAAAAATTTTCCAAGATTATTAATGAGTGTAATTTAATTAGAACTGTTTAGTTTTGCTACATAAAGCAATACATTTTTAAAAAGCATAAAACATGTACAATAATTTTTAACCCATATTTCACCACACCAACTAAATATTTCTGTAAGTTATTAAAACTTTATCTATATCATTAATGCGGTGTAGCTAAGAATATAAAACCAAAATTTTCAAAAAATATTTTTAATTTTTTAAGTAATTGTCCTATAAATAGGACAACGGTCCAATATACTAGTAAAATTTAACAATTATCACTTACACTGCGTTAGGCTGTTTCATATCTGAAATTTGGGGAAAGAAAAGTCCAACATTACATTTTAAGCATACTTTTGTTGGTTTTCTCTTGCAGTTCTTGAACTGGCATTTTTGGTATGAGATAATAGAAAAAGGATATCAGTTGCAGGATGCTAACATCTATAATTTATATCCAAATTTTACAGGTTTATTTTTCATGAACATCTTGCTGCTGTACCTAAAAAAAAAATTTTGCAAAATATATTTTTAAACGAAAACTTCCAGCTACATTACTAGCTCTGTTTTTAAACTACTAGTAATCTCCACAATGTTTTAAAAAAATAATAATAGATATAAAATTAAAGATTAAAATATGACAATTTTTAAGGGGTTGCGGAAAATAGATTTTATAAAACAATATAATTTGATTTCTCAATTTTTTTGTTACTATGCTAAAGTTTGTCTATTTTAAAGGTGTTGAAAAAATTCCACTTAGAAAATATTTATAACTTTAATATTAGATGGAATTTTATTTGCTGTCTTCTTTATAGAACAGCTGTCCAATATGAGTTAAAAAAAAAGAGCCATATATCAGCAATATAAAGTTTAAAATTTCTAATTTAGAAATTAATGTTTTATATTAAATACAATCTAATTACCTTTATTTTCTGTGAAACTCAATTATATTAATATCAGTGATATATTAAATTTTATTGCACAGTAATGGATATTTTTTTTAAATTTTCAATTTCATAAAAGTTTCTAATTATTTTAATTTTAAAATGTTAGATACTTTTAAAATTTTGGTTTGCAAAATAAGTCAGATGTTTTACTTTAATTTGATATAAAATTTAGCTTCTAATATATACATATTTCAAAAGTTATCTTGCAAGAAAGTGAACTTCCTTTTTTACATTTGGTGTACAATTTTAGTATATTTTTTAAAATATACTCGTTTAACCGACAAGACTTAATAGTTTTTTAAAAGTTAGAGCTGTACTAAGGACTTGTAAGAATTTTTAATCTTAAGGGAGTGGAACTTATTTTGCTATGAAGGGAAAAGACTGTGATCATGAAGCTTTTAACACTTGGCATGCTGGAATACTTCACCGCCAATTTACGCGTGCAGCGGGCGTTTTTTCGTGAATCGCGCGAAAGTTTAGTTATTCAGAAAAATCGCAGTCAATCGAAAACTACTTTGTTTTTATGAACGAAACCTTTTTTTATTTTACACTTTAATATACTGTATGATTATTTAACAAAAAACAATCAATATTTTTACGAAATCACAAAAATAAACGATTTTTACAATTTTACAATGTATTCAAAAATATTTTGTCATGACAAGTACAAATAGAATTATTTATTATCAATTTTATATTCAACAATAATAAACCAAGCTTCAAATTGTTAAAACACGACTTGTTATGGAGCTAGGAATTCGATTGAAGACGAAATAACGCAACAAAAGACCGAGTCACTCGACAATCCTAACTTGTGGAAAGAAAAAATGCAAAGCGTTGCATAGCAGCGCAAACAACACGCATATAATGTCACACATACATATAATTATACGTATTTAGTAGATTTGGGGTGATTAGCGGGTATCCACCACAAATCTACTAAATACGTATTTTTGCGTGACCTGCGCTCCAGTGACAGATTGCAAAAAACGTAAAAATACGTTAACCGCACGCGAAGTGTTAAAAGTTCGAGCTATACTAAGAACTTGTAAGAATTTTAATCTAAAAGGAGAGGAACTTATTTTGCTATGAATGGAAAAGACTGTGATAATGAAGCTTTTTAGACTAGAAACGTTTTATGTCTCTTTATATTATCATCATATAACAAATAGTTTTGCACGATTTTTTTTTGGGGGGGGAGGGGGGTCTGGGAATCTTTATTATGTTTCAGTTTATCTTAGTTTTGTTATATTGGATGGAAATTCTTCTATTTTCCTTTTTAATTCTATAGATCTCCTTATCATGAGATAGAGAAAATAGTGTGAGATGAAATTAAAAAACTAGAAAAAAAGGGTTTAGTTTAAGACCCTATTAGCAACTTCTTACACTTGAGACATTTTACATTTATTTCTAGAAGCTATAAAGCCTATAAATTGGGCAGAATTCAAAATTTCCGTTTGGATTTATCCATAATTTCTGGATCTGCAAAGTTCACGCTATTTTAATTATTGTAATTTTATTTTATTCATATTATACAAAATTTAATTTCTATGAAAATTTATACAACATTAACGATACAATGTTTGGCTAGGCGACAAAAAAGTCGCCAGTACAAAATATCGCCAAAGGTGTCCTACATCTAAGTGTTTTTAAAATGATATTGTTGATTCACCTGTGGACATATCCTTACATGGCCTCGAATTTGTAAATAATTCCCTTTGGAGTTAAAATAAAATTATTACAATTACTAAATGTTAGAGATGCCCATCCAGAAATCCTTGAGTCAGTCCTTATTCTGAGTATGTGTCTACTTTATATCGGTTACAAATGAGTAAGTCAGTTAATCACCAGGTTTACTATTTAAGAGCTTTCAGAAATATGGAAACCGTTGCAGCATTTAGCTACGCCACCTTTTATCAGTCACAATACGCAAAAAAGCATCCAAAGTTCTCAGCTTTATTTTTTCATTCCAGCGCATTTGTTATCAGTAGAAAAAGGGAGATAAGGAGGCTAGAAAGTGAAGTTGTAGTAGAAAGTGACGATAAGTCTCGACTCTGTCTTATCATTAAGTACAGTGAACTCGTGATTTCGGATCGTTTGAACGTACCCTTGCTTGTTGACTTCCGGATGAGTAGCTGAGGATGCATAGTATTCCCTATGCAAGTTCTCTTTTTAACATTTCAAAAAGAAAAAAATCTCGGATTAATTGCAAAATTGATTCATTAGGTGCAATGATTCCTCGAAGGTTTTTGGATAATCTGAAGAGAGTTATATCAATAATTGATCTTTTCAAACATGTTGCTAGAGCTGTTAATCTGCCCATTCAACATTCTTCTCCTAAAGAACATATCAATTAAATTCTAGAGGGTGAATCAAAGCTTGTGAATCAAATTTCTACAAGGGGTAAAGTACATTTAGATCAGAGGTTCTCAAACTTTTTTCGCAGATGCACCTTTATCATACACTCGCAGAACACAGGGTGTCGTGATATCCAGTATCAAAACCACTGAGGTAGACAGCCGATTTGTCATTCTTACGTTTTCGAAGTAGCGCAGTGGCAAGGGACGGTAGCTTCAAGTTTAACTCCTAAGTACCTCCGTGTCTTGACTTTAAGGATCTGCTAATCCAGTCCTTAAAGTTCTTAAAATTCCAATTCAACACTTAAAGACTCCGTTTCACTTTCTTAATTAATTTCACATTTTTTGTCCGACTTTTCTCTTGTTTATTGCTTTATCACCCATATACGCTTGTAGGAAATTCATAGCCCACTGGTACTATAATAGATGGCGCTACTGAGTATATTTGAATCCCACTTGGACGGTGAGATCGAATGTAACCTTCGAAGCGAAAGGATGGGCGATAAGCTCTCCTCCTGTACAAAAGCATGTAAATAGCGCGTGTAAATAAAAGCAGAAAAACTACCCGTTGGCTGATGATTGTATAATTAAGGTGTAAACAACCACGAGACCCAGACGAAAACACCACACAACGCTCATGGAACTCTAGGATGTTGCGAAGTTTAAGAACTATGTACCTTAAACGATTGGAATAATATAGTTCAGGGTGGAAAATGCAATCCTAACATGATAAGGAGTTTGGTACGAACTGTGCTTTGGGGCCATTGGAAAAATTTTCGACTTCCAAATCTATGGCGAAATCTTTGAAATGACTCATCTTCGTAAATACTGCGATCGTCCAAAATTCTATGCTGTTTCTATGTTACGAAACATCGGGCAACTTCATTATCAGGAGAGTCACGACTAATTTTAAGCTCTGCCGTGACAGGCCTTATAATTTTAGGAGTTCGCTCTTCTGTGTTGTAAGCGTTCGTTAAGGCAGCCTGGCGAGATTTCTCCAGGTAGTTGTTAGTTGGTCATTGCCAAACACCACACGTTCGGTTCTTTGGGGATCCAAACTCCCCATTGTTTGAAAATTCTGTGGATATAGTGGATAAAAACTTCTTTATAGTTTGAAGTATTTGCTTTAGTTACTTTGTCAGTAAATTGTTTAACATAGACAGTCCATTCTTGTTCACCTGCTAATTCTTTTTTAACTACTTTCGTTCAGATGTACTAAGCTACCGGCGCCAACACTTAAGAAACCTAGAATGTCCTGGAACAGGGACCTACAATGTCCTCAAAAATACCGCCATGGCACTAAATGTGGTGACAAAATTGAAGGCATCAAAAACATCGCCAACAAACCAAAAACACAATTCGTATCAACCCCTCCCCCTACCTTGTTTTGTTCTCATTTCCGACTTTGCATTCTTTGCTTCCGAGTCGTTTATGTGTACCCATTCTCATCCTTCAAGTTTGTGCCTCTTTATTTTATTTACCTTGTGGAACCCACAAGTGCCCCAGAAGATAAGGTGTCATTAACAGAATAAAGATTTTATAAGTTCCAAAGGTTCCAGAAGTTAAGGTTCCATTAACAGATAAATCATTTTTCTTAAGCCTGAGGATTTGATAGATCAATTAGACTTAAACAGATGAATGGTAAACATTTTGCTTAAGAACTGTCTAATAAATACATGAATCGCTTCTAAGTAGCATAAAAATAAGTCTATTTAGGCATATAACGGTTGCGACGTAAAACATGACCTGTGAAAGATGTCTTTTGATCGTTCTGAGGAAAAAGTGATCGAGAAAATGTATAGAATTTCACTGTGAAGAGTTGACTCTTCGTCATCTTTCCTCAAGGAAAAAGAACTTTTGACAGCTGGTGCAACTACCTGTTGTAAAACGACACTTGATCGCATAACAAGAGTGTTACTGAATTATCTCTCAGATAATGTAGCGTTTGGTGAACATTATATCAGAGTCGTGACGAATATGGCAAACAGCATGTAATTTCATACTGAGACTAAAGTTGAGAACCTTATAGCGTCATAATAAAGACACTGATGCGTTTAAAATCTCACGACTTTTAAAGAAGTTCCAGGTTCTTGTTTGTTCTACTTCGTTCTCATGCTATAACATTTTATAACATGGGGACACTTGCCAGTTGAATATTAGCTCAGAGAATGCTGCGGATTTTATTGGATATTTTTATGAGTACCCTATAGGTGCCAACATTACTCCCTATTGACAACACAAAGTGAGTCATCATAATTTAGAAGCAAGGACCAAGCAGAAAAGCCTCTAGGATTAGCGTGCCACGTCCAGAGGTATCATTTTGGAACTTAGAGCATATTGTGGCCAAGAACCTATTATGCGCACTCCAGTCACCACTAAGGAAACGTAATTATTTATTGGAGAATGTTATAATAGGATATAACAACGTTTATTATCCAACTTCCAATCAAATTGAATTTTTATGAAATACAGTAGAAACTTCTCTTTTACAATAGCAAAGGAGCATATATTGCTTTATAATGTGGTGAGAATCAAGTTAAGAAGAAGAAACTTTTAAAATACATCTAGAAGAAACTTCTAAAGGAGACGAAATATTTGTTATAAGTGATTACACAATTTTTATCTTTTTTAAAATTAAACAGTTCTTTAGAGAGTCCGCACTAACAGAATGCTTAGTACATATAAAGTCTTGTATAGTAATTTACACTCAAAAGCCAAAACATTACGACCACCTGTCAATAACGAGTTAGCCCACCTTTGGCGCGCAACACAGTTTCAGCCCTCCTTGGCATGGATGCAACAAGTCCTTGGTAGATGGCCGGATACAGATTGTACCAGATGTTTAAGCGACGGTTACGCAAATCCGAGTTATTGCGAATTGATGGTCTTTGAACTCTGAGCTGCCGTCCCATGACATCCCAAATGTTTTCTATCGGATTGAGAATCGGACGAGTTAGGCGGCCAGGACATTAACTGAAATTCAGCATCATGTTCCTGGAACCAATCCAACACAGTTTTAGCCTTGTGACAAGGGGGCGTTGTCCTGTTGGAACATTCCATTTCCAGCTGGATAAACAGAGGCCATGTAAGGGTGCAACTGGTTCGCAGTGATGTTCAGATACCCTGTAGCATGTATGGTCTTCTCTACCACAACTACGGGTCCCAGAAACTTCCAAAAGAACGCCTCCAAAGCATAATACCGCCACCACTGGCCTGTGTATGACCTTTGACATCCACTTTTCATAAGTACCAACAACTGTAGATAGCGAACAACCCACAAGTCGTGCAGTTTCGAAATATTTGTTCCTAGCTTTCGAACCATTACAATCTGCCCCCTATCAAAATCGCTTAGATCCGCAGCCTTTCCCATCACACAAAGAAGTAAATGAAAAAATGATCCTTCCGACTCTCCAGTAGCAGTTAAATACCACTTCCACTTGATCACGTGCTTTCCACGTCATCTAGGCGAGTTCATTGCAAACTGTAGGGGTGGTCATAATGTTTTGGCTCTTGAGTGTGTAGTCTTTCTTTATATAAAGTGAATTTCCATGAACTCGATGTGCTGCACATAAGATTACTGATGTGCCTAAAACCAAAGAACCTATTATTCCTTCGAAACAATTTCAAAAGTGTTAAACATTCTACGAAAATATCTTATTAATGTAAGCAGTAGGTAATAATATTATTTTTAAAAGATTATCTCAAAATAAACATATTTTGAGAACAATCTAAATTTTTGTTCCTATAAAGTTTAAATTTTGAAAGCTTGACGACTTTGATGCAAAACCTTATTTTTATTTATAAATTTGTTAAATTGTATCAATGCTAGACATTGACAAAATGTCAGGTAAATTGTGAATTAGTAAATTTTGCTTTTCCTTAAATCACTCAAAGAGTTATCGCAGGTCAATTGTCTTGATATCTCAGACAGTCTTCCCCAGCTGATAACTTCTTTTTAAAAATATCTGTAGAATCTGTTCAAGTAAATACATCAGACAAAATTCGATAAAGATATTAATCGTATTGGTATTTGTTCAATATCAATCAGTAAGATTACAGATGGCGCAGAAACAATGCGCAGTTGAAAATTAGTAAGCCATGTTTTAATCTAATTTATATCAAAACTTTCCAGGTGTGTTTAAAATACCAGATCTCTTCAAACGGTATTCACTGGCAATCAATCGTCTACTACTGGAATTTTAACATGAGATTTAAATATACCATGATGGCAAAAGTAGTTCTTTAAAGGAATCAAACTGTTTACTTATAAGGGAATTTAATTTGCATCTTGGATAGGTGAAAAGACTTAAATGTGCTACAACTAGGTGCACGTAAGACGGTATATTAATCCTAGAATGCATAGCATAGGTTATTGGTATCAAGCTAAAATTTCAAAATTTTTTGGTCCTTTTCGAGTACATGTATTACTTAACTTATTTTACTAAAAATTACTGTCAGAATTAAGAAAGTTACTGAAATTCAACCAGGTAATTTCCATCTAATTCTGTTACTCTTTATGCCTTATAATGTTAATTGGCAAAAACAGCGATCTCGTAATCTGGAGGGTTGTGGGTTCGAGGATCGAGCCGGTCTAAGATCCGCCGTGTTAGTTAATGGTGACTGGGGCACGTCAAATAGGTTTGTGGTCACATCATCCCCCAAGTTCTCAAGTGATACCTCTGGACCAAGACTCAGGGTCTTCTGCTTGGTACCTGCTTCTAAATTACGAGGACCCACTTGATTTAAGACTTCCTTTAAACCTAGCGATGTCAAAACGAAAGACTCATCCCTTCCTCTACATTTATGGGCACCTGGCCCATAACTCTGGACATAACAAAATATTATAGTTAGCTATAAATTTATTTCTATAAAATAAATCTAACCTAATGAGCATATTACACTATGCAACTTTGTCTATATTTTGTATCATAATGGGTAATATTAATAAATAATCATTACATTTTTATAAGCTTGGCTCGTTCAAGTGGCATTGCCAACAGTATTAGACAACAACAACATTAAATTGATTATGCTTCCTGTATATTTCAAAATTACTACACCATATCCTTATAACCTTTTCATTAACTGCTCCAAAGATTTTTTTTTTAAAACTCTTTTAGCGAGGCGGTATCAAAAGTGACCTACGATATATTACATAAATATTTTTTATGCCGTATAGAAATATTACTGGTCATACTGCTAGAGAAATTTAATTTTAGTACCGGTTATGTTAACTAGTTCGAATGAAATTTTTATTTTAAAAATCAATAATTTATTCTCATTCAGTGCAACTGTGTTCTGTTAATACTGTGATCAATATACTCTTGCATCCCGCATGTTTAAAAGCAAATATATAATACAACCTGTACTTTAGTAATCTGACTTTACCATCAGTCATTCAGTAAATTTGAGACTTAAGTTTAAAAACTTCGGACGGATTATATACAAATTTTGATATAGGCTGAAAGACTCCAAATAATAATAATAATAATAGTTATTATTTTTATTATTATACACTTGTTATTAATATGATTTTAGTAAAAAAAATTTATATTAGGACGGAAGTCTAAATTGTCATCTTCTGTAACACATCTACTGTATTGTACTCTATCATAGATGTGTAAATTATGGGCATGCATTTTCCATTTTTTTCGTGATATTCTTGCTAAAAGATGCCAAATGGATAGGGTGCTGCTCATCGGTACCGGAGTTCATGGGCCCGAATCCCACTAAGGCATGTATGTTCGTAACCGTTTGGAATCGGTTGTAAGAAGTACATCCGTAAGTAAACAGTAGACCGTAGCACTGCAAGACAACCAACGGACGAAATGTGTTAATGTGTTAAAGGAAACAAAAAAGCTCTACACCATGTTAATACAAAAGTATAAATGCTTTGCTAGATGTACATTTGTGCTAAAAATAATTCAGACTTAAAGATTATTACGAATATAATCTAATAATTCTCTTTTTATAGTGCTGAACGTGTTGACTAATAATAATTTTGAAAATATTTACTATGATGTGTTTTTAATTAAATATAAGAAATCGGCCTAATGATGAAAAGCTTTGATAAGATAAAATATATTGGAAATATCAACAAAATATATGAATTATATCACTAAAGTAGTGTAAAAATAATGTTACGTTGGACTAGTGTTCGAGAAAGAATAAATTAAAACTCATTAATAAACACATGGACAAATGTCTTGATTAAAGGATTTTATACAATTAAATAAATGGCTAAGGAATACAACTGGAATCACCTTATCATTGGTAGATATCGAAGACTGCTCTCGAGTCGGCGTCCGCCCTAAAAAACAATATGGCGAAAAATTATTACAACCATATCCGCTCAAAAAATCCAACTCCTTGCGGAGAAAAAAACAGGGGTCCACTTCAGAACGGCGGGGGGGGGGGGGCAAAATCCCCCAAACCAATGGACCCTTCTATTGGTTGGAAGAAGTCCGAAGTCTCTTTCTAGTTCAAACCGGTCCTGTTCTGGTATGTGTTTGACGATGACTCACGGGAAGAGGTAGAAAGATCTGAACCAATGTAACTTATTGTTACAAGTAGCCAGTGTGGATTCTATTTTCATGTTCAGAACAAGAAAACTGGAACTGCTTTGCATATACGAAGTTATTCCCATTAATAACAATATGATATCTGGTTTATTTTTGATAAAAATGTAATTTATAATATTAATTTTTATGATATATAGCCTAATTCATGAATGTATAGATTAATTACAAAATACTTTAAAAAGCTGTTTACCTGAAAATATAATCTCCAGGAACCAGGTGTTGAAAATACGAACTTTGCAATATAACAGAGGGATTTGTCATCAAATTTCAGTATCAGGAGATATCACGCTTTTTTTTTCATCCCTGACACAGTGTTGAGACTTGCATTAAAAATGGTCTTATCTTAAATAAACAAGGGTGACTTCTAAACAATATATTGCACACGAATACTGAAATTCTTATTAAGTGAACGCAACTTATCGAATTTAAAATTTTTATTCAATTTTAAGCTCTAGCACAAATGTTGGGTTTGGTTTGGTTTGGTTTGGGAGTGCTACAGTCTACTTTTTGCAACACGAGGGCTAATGAGATCGGGACCTACTGCTTAAAGCCGATTCCGAACGGCTACGAGCATCCATGCCATAGTGGGATTCGAACCCACGAACTCCGGTTCCGAAGGCCAGCACCCTAACCATTCGGCCATCGTTCGGCCCACACATGTTGGGATTTTAAAATAAATTTTTTATACTATAAATTTTTATATATAAATTTTTTATTTTAGTCAAATGCTAAATTCGTGCATTGAAGCAAACTGTATATTTTTGCATATTCACTGTGAAAAAGGAAAGGCATATACAGTGAACTCAGCTTAATGTGATAGCGGTTAATGTTATCAATCACTTATTATTATCGAAATCACTTGGTCCCGATTTTCTCTATTCACTTGTATGTTAAAATTATCGTTTTATGGGATCATTACATCAGTTAATGTTATCAGTTCTCGAACCTCATTTCAACTGGCAAAGGAATATTCACAATCTATTTAGAAGGAACCCATGCTTTCTTTTCCTTAACTGTTTGAATTTTTGAAAATACTTCCTCTTCCAACTAGGGAAATAGGGAATGAACAAAGGAGTGGAAAATAACACGTTCCCGAAATTTTTCAGAAATACGCACACACTGCTGATGGTCAGTGGTTTTCAGATAAGCAGAAGGCAAAATATTCTTATCGGAACGGAGAAGGAACGTATTTACATTTTATGCCTTGCACGCTTACATGCAGTTTGTCGATATGGAAGCCAGAAAGCGAAAGGATTTAACATTAAAACGAAAGATCGAAATTTTAAATCGGTATGACAGGTTGATTATGATTACGAACAATTTATCAATGAGTTCTTAGACAAAATTGTAGACAGTCAACAATGGATCAATTTTTTTAAATTACGCATACAATTCTTATGTTTTAAAAGATAATATGTGTAAATGCAGGATAATATAAGATGTTTTTTTATTTTGTTTTGTTTTGAAACTTAGTACGTGTGAATTAAATGGGGGGGGGGGGTAAATGTATATAATTTTGCATATCGTTTATTGTTATCAATCGGTTATTATTATCAAAATCACGGTGTTCCAAACTGATCACATTAAACGGAGTCCACTGTATAACTAGTTCTTGTTTTGTACATAATGTGCAATCGGTCTTTGTAAAAATAATTCCGAAATTTGAACCGCGCACGAAAAAGCTTGGTAACCACCGTATCAAAATGTGTGTTTTCAAATTTACAGTGAAAATAAAAAAAGACATAACTAGCTACAGTTTTTATTTTGCTTACAATGTAGGCCCGAGTAATAGCTCTTTTAAAAATAATTAGGAAATTTGACCCGTGTATAAAAAAGTTTGCTAACCACGGTTTACCAAAGTTTTTCGTATTCTACCTGGGTCAAATCTTCCTAATTACTTTTAAGAAGAACGAAAATGTTTGGTAACCCTGAGTTACCAAACCTTTTATGTATGCGGATGAAATCTCCTAATTATTTTTCATAAGAGCGAGTTGGTGGTCCTCACATTATGAACATAAAAAATATAGCTAGCTCTGTATTTATTTCTATAAAATAGGTCTAAACTAATGTATATATTACACCTTGCAACTTTTTCTATATTTTGACTTACAATGGGTGAGATTAATAAATTAATATATTAATAATATTAATATTATATATTAATAATTACATTTTTATAACTTTTTTTATTGAGTAATTTTATTAAAATTACAAGTATGGCAAGTTGTCAATGGTGCTGCCAATTAATTATTCTAATTTTAATATGTTAATATAAAACAAAAATATCGCTATGGGATTTTAACCATTTTTAACAAAATTCCCTTTCAAATTTCAACGTACTGTAGTGTGATGCAAGAAACCTCTTTTATTTCGACGATGAATCCTTTATATTGGGTTGAAAAGATATTTTAATGTGGAGTACCGACTAAAAGTAACCCTTAATTATTCTCACTCTGAATTCTGTTTATTTAAATTGAAATTTTGAAATGTTTATTTATAAATTATTATTACAACCCAAAACATTAACCATTAACCATTTTAAACAAAATTTTCTTGAAATTTTCAACGTACAGTAATGTAATACAAGAAACCTCTTTTATTTCGACGATGAATCCTTCATATTGGGCTGAAAAGATGTTTTAATTAGGAGTACCGACAAAAAGTAACCATCACTTATTCTCACTCTCAATTTTGTTTAAAGGCAAAATTTTAAATGTTTATTTATGAAGTATTATTACAACCCAAAACAATAAGCATTAACCATTTTAAACAAAATTCTCTTTCAAATTTCAACGTATTGTAGTGTGATGCAAGAAACCGCTTTTATTTCGAAGATGAATCTTTCATATTGGGCTGAAAAGATGTTTTAATTTGGAGTACCGACAAAAAGTAACCATTAATTATTCTCATACCCAATTCTGTTTATTTAAATAGAAATTTTTAAATGTTTATTTACAAAGTATTATTACAACCCAAAATATTAAGCATTAACCATTTTAAACAAAATTCTCTTTCAAATTTCAACGTACTGTAGTGTGATGCAAGAAACCTCTTTTATTTCGACGATGAATCCTTTATATTGAGCTGAAAAGATGTTTTCATTTACAGTACCGACAAAATGTAACCATTAATTATTCTCATACTCAATTCTGTTTATTTAAATTCAAATTTTTTTAAATGTTTATCTATAAAGCATTATTAAAACCTAAAATATTAAGTACTAACCATTTTAAACAAAATTCTCTTTCAAATTTCAACGTATTGTAGTGTGATGCAAGAAACCGCTTTTATTTCGAAGATGAATCTTTCATATTGGGCTGAAAAGATGTTTTAATTTGGAGTACCGACAAAAAGTAACCATTAATTATTCTCATACCCAATTCTGTTTATTTAAATAGAAATTTTTAAATGTTTATTTACAAAGTATTATTACAACCCAAAATATTAAGCATTAACCATTTTAAACAAAATTTCCTTGCAAATTTCAACGTACTGTAGTGTGATGCAAGAAACCGCTTTTATTTCGAAGATGAATCTTTCATATTGGGCTGAAAAGATGTTTTAATTTGGAGTACCGACAAAAAGTAACCATTAATTATTCTCATTCTCAATTCTGTTTATTTAAATGGAAATTTTTAAATGTTTATTTACAAAGTATTATTACAACCCAAAACATTAAGCATTAACCATTTTAAACAAAATGTCATTGCAAATTTCAATGTACTGTAGTGGGATGCAAGAAACTGATTTTATTTCGAAGATGAATCTTTCATATTGGGCTGAAAAAGATGTTTTAATTTAGAGTACTGACTAAAATAACCATTTATTATCCTCATTCTCAATTCTGTTTATTTAAATGGAAATTTTTTAAATGTTTATTTATAAGGTATTATTACAACCCAAAACATTAAGCATTAACCATTTTAAACAAAATTTCCTTGCAAATTTCAACGTACTGTAGTGTGATGCAAGAAACCGCTTTTATTTCGAAGATGAATCTTTCATATTGGGCTGAAAAGATGTTTTAATTTAGAGTACTGACAAAAAGTAACCATTAATTATTCTCATACCCAATTCTGTTTATTTAAATGGAAATTTTTAAATGTTTATTTATGAAGTATTATTACAACCCAAAACATTAAGCATTAACCATTTTAAACAAAATTCTCTTTCAAATTTCAACGTATTGTAGTGTGATGCAAGAAACCGCTTTTATTTCGAAGATGAATCTTTCATATTGGGCTGAAAAGATGTTTTAATTTGGAGTACCGACAAAAAGTAACCATTAATTATTCTCATACCCAATTCTGTTTATTTAAATAGAAATTTTTAAATGTTTATTTACAAAGTATTATTACAACCCAAAATATTAAGCATTAACCATTTTAAACAAAATTCCCTTTCAAATTTCAACGTACTGTAGTGTGATGCAAGAAACCTCTTTTATTTCGACGATGAATCCTTTATATTGAGCTGAAAAGATGTTTTCATTTACAGTACCGACAAAATGTAACCATTAATTATTCTCATACTCAATTCTGTTTATTTAAATGGAAATTTTTTAAATGTTTATTTACAAAGTATTATTACAACCCAAAATATTAAGCATTAACCATTTTAAACAAAATTTCCTTCCAAATTTCAACGTACTGTAATGTAATACAAGAAAGCTCTATTTCGACGATATTGGGCTGAAAAAGATGTTTTAATTTAGAGTACTGACTAAAAGTAACCATTAATTATTCTCATACCCAATTCTGTTTATTTAAATGGAAATTTTTTAATGTTTATTTATAAAGTATTATTGCAACCCAAAACATTAAGCAATATTAGTAATTTTTTTAATTGACCTATCAGTCAATCGCGGATTGAATGACACGGTCTCACAGGCCGCCTTCGTAACCGTGAAGTAGAGAAACATTGCTGATTAATATCTGGATTCTCTAATAAGATTCTTTTTTGGTTGCAGTGGTCTCAATTTTTCCACGAAAAACAGTCCGTAATAATTATTTTGTACTAAAAATATCATTTTCCTCCTGATGCATTTCAGCTGACATCGACACCTTAAAAACGTAAAACCCGCCCGTTAAGGAAGTTCCAGGAATGTTTTTTTCTATATTTTCCCGCGAGGCTTTATTTTTTTCTTTTTTTATTTCATTTATGGCCAGCATTTCTCTCTCCTTTTTCTTCAGTTCCCTTCTCGCCCAAACTAAGTTGTAGGCAACTTTAAGCGGTCTTTCACATAACACCCTCAAGTGACTAAGGTGTCGTTCCCATCCTAAATCTAAACCAGAATGAGAAGGGTGCATACGTAAACATGCCCCTCCCAGACGTTTAGGCATAGAACAACTTCACTTTACCCCCCAGAAAGTCATCCCCCTCCGAATGTCTCAAAACATACCCCTGCATCGAAGAATATTACTTATGACAGACAGGTCGAATATGACTTCGGGTCGAACAGGTCCTTCCCACCCCCTTTTTCTCTGCTTACAGTCAATTGCCCATTCACAGTTACAGGGGGGTGGATTACGGAGGGGAGGAATAAAGTGATAGTTAGGGTGCACGACCAGCTGCCGGTTACGTTCGTAGGGAAACTAAGGTTTGGAAAACAAATCGGGGTATAGTCGAACCCCGTTGCAGGAGCGGCTCTAGAGCTGGACAAATCTGACCCCTGTCCAGGACAGCAAATTTTAGAGGCAGCATTTTGGCTAGCATTTGTAAAATGCTTTTTGTTGAATGAAAATATTGTATAATAATAGGTTGTTGTTGTTTCTAATGCTACTAGGAAGAGCCATTCTCGTAAGTCGGAGATTACTCGATTGAAGTGAAGTGATCGTCCTTCGCTTTAAAGAGCACCGCTAGGGTGAAAGTATGAGTTTCAGCTCAAGGTGGGCCCTCGTAATTTGGGAAAAGGGACCTAGCAGAAACTTCCCAGGCCTGACCGAAACCTCCTGAAGTATGCTGAGAAATTTAATACACAACAAACACACACGTTATTATAAATAGATCACAATAAATTATTAACTCTAATTTCAAACTCTAACTTCATTTCTCATCCTAATTCGGAGGAATATACGTAACGCGCAGAAAAACCTACTTTTGCCCTGAAAGCTCACGTGGGTTTTTCTGTCAGATCATCACATCTTCAGGAGTATAAATTGGAGGTCTGAAGTTTGTGAGAGCCATTCCCTTCCTTTTTTAGTCGTGTATAGCTCTGCTTTGAACACAATACACCTAATACGTCTAATAGAATTAAAATGGCTCTCATTGTACATACAATAAAAATGTTTTCTCTTAGACTGCTAGAGAGTATCTACTATAGTGTCATGTGTTTCTGTATTTAATGGTTGATCATAAGGGATAAATACAGTTTAAATCTTTCTTCCAGTACTTCTACAATTTATTGTGAGACCAAGAATTTCGCATTGTTACATACATATACATGCAATATACGGATTATTTAACATTCCTATCCAGTATGAAAACTTGACAAGAGTCAAATCCGGAATGCAATGATAAATTAGACGGCAGTAGGGACAAAAAGAAACAATAATTCAGAAGCAATGACCGAGCTGAGGACCGCTAGACTTGGCCTACCACTTGTTTTAACTTAGGTATTGTTTGAACTTAGGTTACATTGCGACCACAAACTTATTTTACTTATTCCTGACGCCAATAAAGCAATATATTACTAGTAATTACATTATATTATTATTTATAATTTGCAATATAATTACTTTATATTACTTTTTAATAGATTTATTTTAAATAACAGCGAGTGAAAACAAAATTTGTTATATACCTTTTTAACCCTTAATTTGACAAGATGTTTTTTCAAATATTTTTTAATTTCTGTTAATTTCCCATGTCTGTATAGACATTAGGATCACCGTAAAATAAACAAAAAATATATCATTTTCCATTTTTGAATGTCCGCTGTGGCGAACACTGACAATTATGTCTTATAGCAATTATAAATATACATGTCCGATGTAGCTGCCAGACTTAGCCACATTAAGGGTTAACTCTTAATGTGGCTAAGTCGTTAAAGATCTAGAGATCTAGTCGACAAAGAGAGAAGTCGTTTGGCATAAAGATAGATTTTACTATGTAGCTGTATATAGATAGTCGTCAGGACATCTACTGTTTTCAAGAGCTATTCAAATTTCATAGGTTTGTATCATCAACAATTTATATCTTTTTAAGCCTTTTTTTTGGGGGGGGGAAGAGGAGGATGACAATTTATATTTTTGCCCAGACCGGCAAAACTGCTAGAACCTGCCTTACCCGTTACAACGAATTTCTAGAGATCAAAGATTTCTTTCGTTATATCCGGTAATTTGCTATACCCGATCCTCATTAGTTATGTGTATTCAAAGGTGGCTTAATTGGAAAGAAAATATAAAATAATCTATTCTAAATAATCTATTAAAATGAATTTAAACCTCCTGACGCCTTTGGACACATGTGTGGCCATTTGTTTGTTTTTTTATAATTATAATTACCCTTATCAATAAAACGAATAAAACATTATATATAGTTATTTAATGTTATTATTAATTAGAAATTTTACTTAATAATAAATCACAATAAAACACGAAAAATAAGTTTGACCTCGTTATAAAAAATTTTCAAAGGGAAAATATTTTCAGATAAAAGTTTCTAAAGCAAATTAATATTTATTTTAGAATTATATATATTAGAATAGTATAAATTTGCCTATACTGCCTTTTAAACAATTCAAAATATGAGCAAACAGTACACGAACCTTTCTTAAATACGTACATTTCCAGTCTACATACAGGTTAGTACTCAAACTTGAAGTTCTAGTCAACACACTCAGCCACCATTAATTTAAAATAAGAATAAATTAATAATTTAACTTAATTTTTAAACTGTAGAACTATATAAAACTACCTATACTGTCTTTTTGTCTAATCACAATATAAGCTGCCGAACGATGACCGAATGACTAGGGTGCTGGCCTTCGGAACAGGAGTTCGTGGGTTCGAACCCTACTATGGCATGGATCTTCGTAGCCGTACGGAAGCGACTTTAAGCAGTAGGTCCCGGTCTTATTAGCCCTCGTATTGCAAAAGGTAGACCGTAGCACTCCAAACCAAACCAATATGTAAGGGAACAATACACGAACCTTTCTTAAATACGCATATTTCCAGTCTATATACAGATTAATACTCAAACTTGCAGTTCTAGTCAACACACTCAGGCACAATTAATTTAAAATAAGAATAAATTAATAATGTAGCTTAATTTTTAAACTGTAGAACTACATAACATTACCTATACTGTCTTTTTGTCTAGTCAAAATGTAAGCGAACAGTACACGAACCTTTCTCAAGTAGGTATATATTTCTAGTCTAAATGCGGGTTAATGCTCGAACTTGGAAATCTAGTCAACACACTCAGGTACCATTAAATTAAAATAAGAATGATATTCACCCCGAATATAAAATAGAATTTTACAACTTCCTAGTAGAAAAAAAAATTAAAAATGGTTTTTTTTAAACGTGGAATCTATACTACAACACTGTACCGCAACCAGCAGAATATGCATAAAAAAAAGATAAAGAATTTGAGTACCCCACCTCATATTCTTGGCAAGGGGGAACTATCACTTGTGACAGGCACATATGACTTCGGGTTCGACTTTTATGTTTGGGTGTACCCTGGCATGAAAAAAGCATAGATGCAGCCCACCAGAGTCAATTGGCCGTACACAATGACAGGGGTTGGTTTTTCAGGAGACTCCAATCACTACAAATAGCTCGAGAGACAGCGCTGGCTTTTGAAAGGCAGCTGTTCGCAAGAGAGGATGCTTGCTTGCTTCTTTTTATGGAGTTTTCAATTCTGATAGCGTAAGGTTTGGCCATTTTTATAACTAGGGATACCTCTCGAAGAACCGCTAAGTTATTTTGAGCTTATGGGAAGATAGAAATGTAAACAAAAACTGTAGGTTCAGCTGGGCTCACTAGGAATTTTCTGGACACATTGTTTAAAATTAAATCCTTTGAGTTTATAAGAGTTACTTACAGGACGGAAATTTTAAAGTAATATTAACTTTTCCCTAAACTTTATATTTACATTAAAGAATTATTAAATTGAAAACAAAATTCATTACAAAATTGATTTTACAAAAGAAATAGCAAAATACATGCTGATGTGATGCGTTTAATGCCATTTGGATAAGAAAAGCTCGTTAGCCAGTAGGAATTTAGGCGAAGATTTGTGTTTTTCATTTAAAAAAATACTGTTAGGGGCAAAGAACGAATTTTAGCTCAAAACGGGTCCTCGTTATGTGAAAGAAAAGACCAAACAGAAGACCCCACCTCCAGAGGTACCTTTTTTCAACTGTTTGGACATAGTGACCACAAATATTACTTGATATATTAGCTAAATGTATAGAGCAACATTTGTGAAAGTCCCCAAAACACAGCTTGAAAATTCTGAAAGTGAAGGTCGAAAGAATAAGCTCGACATCCCTTGTTCACAAATAGAAGAAAAAGGTGAAGGGCTATATCCAAAATTTCATATGTTATTAAAAATCTCGATGACTAGTAAATGGATGAATATGTAATAAGTTCGATCTGTCATAAAAGCGAATGTTTGTTCTGCCTGCAGAAGAAACATTGATGCTGCTGTTACCAATATATTGTAGGTTTATTTTGTATTTATACAAAATATTATATTTGGATACAACCCCTCATCATTTTGCTTTCTTTTGGGAACAAGTGATTTCGAGTTTATTCTATCGACGATCATTTTTAGAATTTTCAAGCTGTAATTCACAATAGTTTCTCTATACATATAGCTAATATATTATGCACATTATATTTTGATTACATTCGCGCATGCGCAAGAAAACATTTAGTAAACGTTCATTTTTCGTCGTTATTTATTATTTTTTAATTCCGATTGCGGGATATTGTTTACAATGTTGTTTGTCATGCATCCTGAAAATAACATTTTTCGATATTGAGAACTGCAAATTATAAGCAAAAAACTTCAAGACATTTGGGATTGTTTTTATAAAAAACTTAATTTCTCCACGAGTATACTTTCTATCCTCATTGTCAGACGATATTTCTTTTAATTAGCTCTCTGAAGGCTAATATAATAGCAGTGGTGAATGCATGGTATGTGACTTGGGCCTATTAAAGTTCAAAACGTCTTAAAAATAAAAAATACACTTTATTTCTTCTCATACCTACTACGCACTTACAAACAGCAGCAATTAAAAAAAAGAGAGAGAGCAAGCACGTGCTTTCGTGCTTATATCCACATTTGCTTTTTACACATTTGCATAAATGCTGGAAACTTGTGATAAGTCAGATTGCGAACGGGCTTATTCAGCTCGCAGTGTTCGCAATCCGATTACACTCTTAATCAACGGTTTATGCACGTGCATTCGGATGGAAAGAATATAACCCTTAAATAAGGTGAGCATACTATTTTGCTGACATTTGCCCCCCTTTCTTTTCATCCTCATGCGCGTACACAAAAGTTACAAAACAAAATCAACCTTTCCTTTGGAAACACAAGTACTTTGCTACCAGCACTCTCTAATCAACATTTTATACCAAAGGAATGAAATACTTTGAATAACAGGAGTAAACATTTCATATCAACTTAACTAAAATAACAAATGTACAGCATGTTTTGCACTATAGAATAAACTCTCTGCTAATAGCTTACAAACTTTGTACAAAATTTTTTTTTCACTTTTCTTACTACTGCCTTAATATTTATAACAAAGGTGAAAACATTTACATCAATTTACAGTAGCATAAAAAAACACATCATTTTTTCAGGTTTACATGTAATGTACATTTAACAACTCAAAAAAAGACTTTACTTACAACATTACTTTTATACTGAAGTTATATTTAGAAAAACAAAAACATTTTAGTTCAACTTGAACCATCTCACATGACCTTATTTAAAAAAATACTTTTGAGTTTCAATTCTTAAAGAAAATGTCCACATTACATATTAGTGAATGTCTGATCTTTGAATTTTTGTAACTCAAGTTTAGTTAGGGGCTTCGTGAAAACATCAGCTAAATTAAATTTACTTTGTACATACTTTAAACTAAACATCTTTTTATATACAAGATCTCTTACGAAAAATAATTTCACGTCTATATGCTTTGTTCTGTGGTTTTCGATAGGAGATTTTACAAAGTCAATACTAGCTTGATTATCAACCATTAATACATTATCTGCTATATCTTGGGTGATCAGCTTTGATTCTTTACATTCACTTAGAATTCTACTAATCCAGACTAATTCCTTAGCTGCCTCGGTTAAAGCCACAAATTCTGCCTCCATTGTGGAGAGTGCAATCGCTTTTTGTTTAAAACTCCTCCATTCGATAGGGACTTTACCTAAAAAAATTATCTGCCCTCCCATGGAAGTACGATCATCTTTATTGTTCGCGTAGTCAGCGTCTGAATAGGCTATCAATTTTAATTCTTTAGGATTTGAAATATTTAATTTAAGGGATTGTGTATGCTTTACATAACCTAGCAATTTTAGCAATCCTTGCCAATGAACCATGCCTGGTTCTTGCTGGAATTGAGAAAATATATTTGTAGCATAGGCTATGTCCGGCCTAGTTCTGCTTGCTAAAAATGCAAGGCAACCTATAAGATTTCTATATGGAATTTTTTCCATCTCTGCCTTTTCAACTTGCGTTTTTGGGCATTGTTTCTTACTATACACAGTTCCTTTTGTTACGGGAAGTGATGTTATTGGGTAATGGAATTCTTCATATATTTTGCACATCCTTTCAATGTAATCATATTGATCTATAAAGATTCCTCCATCATTTTCTACAAAATTTACCCCTAACAATCGTATCGTTTTCCCTAGAACCTTCAAATCAAAATACCTTTTTAGTAATTTAACAGCTTTATTTGCATCTGCTTCGCTTCTACCAAAAATCACAATGTCATCTACGTACAGTAAAAGTACAACGTTTCTACCAAATTTGTATGCGCAATTACACCACGAAAACTTTTCAAAACCTAATTCTTTTAATTTACAATTAATTTCAAAGAACCACTCCCTTCCAGATTGATGTAGACCATATATTGCCTTATTCAGCTTACATACATATTTTTCATCTGTTTCGAAGCCGGGAGGCTGTCTCATTAGGATGTACTTTTAATGGAGCGTACAAATATGCACACTGGACATCGCATTGCAGATTAAACCATTTGTTATGACCAACTAACAGTGCAAAGAAAAATCTAATGATACTAAAATTAATGACAGGACTGAATACCTCGTCATAGGTTTCTCCCCTTTTTTGACGATTACCTTGTGCTACCAGTCTCGCCTTGTATCTTTCTATTTTCCCTTGCGCGTTCCTTTTTATGTTAAAAACCCATCTGGAACCTAGAATTTTAGCATTATCGGGTTTAGGTATTAAATCCCATACTTTTCTTTGCTTCATCATTTCTAGTTCCTTCTGCATTGCTTTTATCCATTCCTTTCTTTGTGGTGTTTTCACGGCATGTAGATAACAAGATGGAATTTTCCCCTCTAGTCATTCAGAATCATGATCTGTAAAGGGGTTGAAGTCTCGACATGAAATACTGGCTTCTGGTGTTTGGTCCCCACTTACGACGCCACTAAATTTATTCTGTCGTGAAAAATCAAATAGTTCACTCTGAAACTTTATATTATTTTTCTTGCAATACTGTTTTATTTCCCCCAGCGATCTCAATCTGGTTTTCATGTTTTCCACTGTATAGTAAATATCATTTGCACCCTTTTCGCGGGGTACCTTCCTTATCCACTTTACTACTCTTTCTTTCCCTTCAGGTTTCGGTGTTTCGTCGTAGTATCCGTCAGGTTCCAATACTACTCCCTCTGGGTCTGAATCGAGTTCGGGTGATGTGTCTGGACAGTCTTGATATTCTTCTTCAGAATCTGTTTCGGTAGTACTACTTCGAGTAATTTTGAAGGTTTGGAGGTCCAGGTCACTTTCCTTAAATATTTCAGGCTGAGGTTTTTCTTTTTCGGGAAATTTGTTTTCAAACCTAACATTTATTGTTTCTATTATTTTTCGCGTTTTTGGGTTCCAAATGCGATATCCTTTCGTTAGAAGTGCGTAACCCACTAAAATTCCTGGTTTTGCTCTCGGGTCAAATTTCTTCCTTAAGTTTTTGGGGATACCTATGTAGGCTTGGATACCGAAAGGTTTCACATGATTTAGAGATGGTTGTTTCCCCCCATATAGTTCGAAAGGGGTCTTATTTTGCTTATGACATACTCGGTTCCAGCTATAGACAAAGTGTAGTAATGCTTCAGACCAAAATCCTGCGTTTAACCCACTATCACGTAACAACACTTTAACGCCATCCATAGCGGTATAATTAAATCTTTCCGCGATTCCATTCAGTTCTGGGGTATATACATTCGTTAGTTCATGTTTAATCCCGAGATTATCGCAATACTGCTTGAATTCGTTATTTACGTATTCTAGACCATTATCCGAACGAACATTTTTTATTTTACTATCTAAGAATCTTTCTGCACGTTTTTGAAATTTAACAAAAGTCTCTAATACTTCTGATTTAGATTTTAAAGGAAAACAGAATACTTTTCGTGAGAAATCATCAATTATAGTCATAAAATATCTATGCCCATGGATAGATGTAGTCGGCAACGGACCACACAAATCAGTGTGTACCAATTCAAGCGGTTTTCGGGTAAAAGTTCTGTTAATGGGTTTAAAGCTAACACGCTTAAATTTGGTTTCCTTACAGGCCCTACAATCACGAACTGAGCCTTTAAGCTCGGGTAAACCGTGTACACATTTAATTTTACTTGTTCTTACTATTGCATCCACGTTTATGTGGGCAAGTCTTGCGTGCCATTCGGCTAAACTTTCATTGGCAAACTTTATGCTTTTTACTCGTTTCCCCTTTTTAGTTTTGATACATGATTTAAGATTAGGTTTTACATTTAAATTACACATTTCATTCACATTATGTACATTATTACTTTGAGGATCATTATAGTCATCACATTTCTCAGGAAATAAATAATAAAGTCCATTATGCAATTTGGCAGAACATAACAACTTTCCATTTTTCCTAAAAATGTCTATTTTTCCAGTACTACCTACAAATTTAGCACCCTTTTGGTCAATACAAGGTCCTGAGATTAAATTCCTACGTAACTTAGGTGTATACATTACATTTCTGAGTGATAATTCAACATGACCAAAAATTAATTTTACAGTACCTTTTCCTTTGATGGCTGTGGTCTGACCATCCACTGCTCCAGTCAAAACCTGGTTGTTGAGGGTGACGAAATCGTCCAGGAACATCTCCCTTGAATTGCAAATATGAGAAGTTGCCGCTGTATCAAAAATCCAAGGTTGTTGTTTCATCTTAGTTGTCAATACCTCCATTAAAAAACTCTCCCCACTTCGTGACCTTGAAGCAGAATTACCTCGCTCTTTCTCTGGCCTTTCTGTCCTGGGTTGTCTCCCCTTTTCCTTCCTTCGCAACGGACAGTCTCTTTGGAAATGTCCTTTTCTCTTGCAATGGAAACACACGAGATTGCTCTTGTATCCTTGCTTTCCTGTGGTTGCCGCGTATGTAGTAGTTGGCCGGTCAGCTTGCCTTTGTTGGAGTCTTCCCTCCTCTCGAATCAACTCATCCAATACGTTTCCAAATTTAAAGTTCTTTTCCTCCCAGCGGTAGATGTTTTGTACCACATTCTTCATTTCATCAGGTAGAAAACGCAAAATTTGAAAACATTTATCTTGTTCATCTATGGGGTGTCCGCATTCTTGAAGTTGTTCTGCAATTCTTTCAAGTTTGCTTCCATAGATGGCTATTTTTTAATGTGGTTCTGGACGAAGATTATAAAATTCATTTTTGAGTGCCATTGTCCTTGCTCTCGAATCGGGCTGAAAGTAGTCTTTTAATTTCTTCCATGCTAGCACTGGGTCTTCTACATTTTCTATTATCGGGCGTAGACCGTTGCTAACGTTCATAAAAATCGTAGCGAACGCCTTATTTTTTCTTATTTTAAAGTCATTTACCAACTTTAAATCTTTTACGTCCGGTTCAACCTTCTTTTCCGTAACAATCTCCCACAAGTTCCGTTCAAGAAGTATCATTTTAATTTCTTTACTCCACTGCGGGAAATTCGAATCTTCTAAAGGTCGTATCCTAAAGTTGGCCTCCCCGGCGTCATTCATGCTTAGAATCCGGTATACTTAAATTTTCTTCTCGGGAAAACTTCTAGTAAAAAGTTAGACTTTCAGTTAAATAAGCTTCGTCGACCTCTATACTCCAGTGTTCAGTCACATACTGCAATTCATTGAGCCTGGGCCCATAACCTTATTTGTCAGACGATATTTCTTTTAATTAGCTCTCTGAAGGCTAATATAATAGCAGTGGTGAATGCATGGTATGTGACTTGGGCCTATTAAAGTTCAAAACGTCTTAAAAATAAAAAATACACTTTATTTCTTCTCATACCTACTACGCACTTACAAACAGCAGCAATTAAAAAAAAGAGAGAGAGCAAGCACGTGCTTTCGTGCTTATATCCACATTTGCTTTTTACACATTTGCATAAATGCTGGAAACTTGTGATAAGTCAGATTGCGAACGGGCTTATTCAGCTCGCAGTGTTCGCAATCCGATTACACTCTTAATCAACGGTTTATGCACGTGCATTCGGATGGAAAGAATATAACCCTTAAATAAGGTGAGCATACTATTTTGCTGACACTCATAAAAAGATATAATTGAACGCCGATTATTACAAGAAGCATCCTAATCATGTGCTAAAGTTTCAACGCTTTCCATTCATTACTTTTTACAGGGTTTTCCAAAACATATCCGTTTTTCTTCAATCTGTTGATGATCCCCTATGGAGTTTCGGGGAAAATTCTTCGCTGAAATATATGACGTCTACCATCCCGTTTATTCGGCTGAGGTTTAAGGAGAATTCCTTGTGTATTTTTCTATACATTCAACAAATGTCTAAAATCGAAAGTGACCGGTTATCATTGGCAATATAATGTGTGTGTGTGTGTGTATATATATATATATATATATATATATATATATATATACAGTGGACTCCGCTTAAGGTGATCCGTTTGGGACACCGTGATTTTGATAACAATAAACGATATGCAAAATTAGATAAATTTAGCGCTCTCTTTTAATTCACACGCACTAAAGTTCAAAATAAAATGAAAAAAAACTCACCTTATATTTATGTACTGTATATTATCCTTTAAGACACAAGAATTGTTTACATAATAAAAATAATTGATCAATTGTTGACTGTTTACAATTTTTTTTAAACTCATTGATAAATTGTTTGTAATCATAATGTTTTTTAAAGTCATCAGAGAGGTGGTGTACTCCACGTTTCAGCATTTTCAATGCATTTCTTATTTGAGCACTTGTAGGAAGTGGCTTGGTATCAAGAGGTTTGGCTTGGAGTGCAAATACCTACTTTTTGCAACACGAGAGCTAATGAGACCGGGACCTACAGATTAAAGCAGATTCCGAACGGCTACAAACATACATGCCACTGTGGGATTCGAACCCACAAACTCCGGTATCGAGGACTAGCACCCTAACCAATCGGCCATCGTTTGACTCAATATCAAGAGGTTCTTCTCTTGATATTGAGATATTGATCTCTGATCAGTTCCATCATTCATCTATTTTCCTATGACAATCTGACAGACTTCAGATTCTGTTAATGCAGAAGCTACTGGAAGGTTTTGATCTATTTTCACCCCTGACTCGAACTCTTTAGGGGTCATATCCCCTGCAGGTTCCTTCTGAATACATTGTGAATATTCCAATACTAGTTAAAATGAGAAAACTAATATCATTAACCGATGTAACGATCACATAAAGCAATAATTTTAACATACAAATGAATAGAGGAAATCGGGACCAAGTGATTTCGATAACAATAAGCGATTGATAACATTAACCGCGATCACATTAAGCGGAGTCCAGTGTGTATATATACATAGAGAGAGAGAGAGAGAGAGAGAGAGAGAGAGAGAGCTGTATGTTTACATTTCAAACCTATCTCTCGCCGAACGGTTAGGGTGCTGACCTTCGGAACTGGAGTTCGTGGGTTCGAACACCACTGTGGCATGGGTGTTCGCAGCTGTTCGGAATCGCCTTTAAGAAGTAGACCCCGATCTCATTTGCCCTCGTGTTGCAAAAAGTAGACCGTAGGGCTCCAAACCAAACCAAAACAAAACAAAACAAAATCAAACCTATCTCTCCTACAAATTAATTACTAATCTCCTAAATAGCTTTTCATATATTGTTATAAAATGTTATGGAAAAGACAGTTCTTGCAAAATATTGAAAATATTACATATGAACTGTATATTATACAAAATGCATTTTAATTAAATAGTTTTCTTTTACTTCAAACCGCTTTTCCGAAGTCTTGCCGCATGATTACCTCAGCAAGAGAGCAATTTCCGGTGATATAAATGGTTTTTCAATGGTAATAAGCCATGATTGGATATTCATGATGATGCTTCTGAAGCTAACGTATCTAATCCTAACGTATAAGATATAACAAAATGATCTTTAACGGAGACTCAGGTTTTGAGATGTAAAGGAAAAACCTATCTACTTTAGAGTAGATCAGATCTCAGGGAATCTACAACATCCTTGTTTGCTTGAGTATATTCTAGGTTTTGCAGAGCAAGATGTTTATCATTTGTTCTATAATATTTTAGATCTTTTTAAAGAACGAGTAACCTAAAATTTAGCTGTTCTGTAAATTCATTAAATATTATCTAATTAAACGAATGGTTTATCTTAATGGCATATATTTTAGACCTCTATCTTACGGGTTTTTAAATACATGAAAACAAAATTTTTCTCACCAGTTGGCTATGTGTTTAGGAATTTAAATATAAATGTACTTTATGATATTTATTTTGCGAGATTATATTATATATATATATATATATATATATATATATATATATATATATATATATATATATGTGTGTGTGTGTGTGTGTGTGTGTATCTGTGACATGGTATGTATAACACGGACATGTGTATGTATGACACGGACGAGTGGTTAAGACATGGAAGACACATTTGATTTCATACATTAAAACTTCTTTATTGTAATCCTTTTGTCCATGGCAATGCCATTAAGCTATCCTTTGTTCTGATATTTTGACACGTCAAGGAGGATGTTATCAGCCTGAGTTCCCGCACAGAACTGTCTTTTTCGGCGTTGCTACCTAAACAAATTCCTATGTCTACTTCCGTGTCAGCTTCTTTACACTTTATAGTTCCGCTCGAGGGTGTGTCTTTCTCCTATTACGTTACCGTTAATGAGTTCTAAATACTTTTAGTTATAACTTGCTGAATTCTTAACCCCCATTTTCAAACTTGACATGTATGCATATGTTTGTATGTATGCATATATTTGTACAGTGTATGTATGTATGTATGTATGTATGTCTCTGTGTATTTAACTACACTTTATAAATTCCTTCGAGACCGTATAATGGAAAATCGGTGGAAAAATTTTTAATGTTTTTAAATAGATCTAAAAATTAAAATTTCATATATTGTGCTGAACATAACGAAAAGCCTTCAACAGGTAGGGTATTACTTTTTTCTATGTACAGAGACAATACGAAGTCTTCTTATATAAGGATTTCTGTAAGGATACTTATATCAGATGTGATATTTACAAAGAATGTTCTAAGAATTTATCTTTGTATATATCACATGTATTTTAAATTTTATGATTTTATATCCATGCTTTTCTCATATTTGGTTAATATTGAAAAAAGCATGAATCTAAAAAATTAATAAATTATTGGTTTTTCGTAAAATGTAAACCAGAGAGTTATTTTTAATTATTTAGGTATTAAACAATTTTAAAGGATACAAAATATTTATCTAAGATATCCGTACACTTGATATATGACTGAAATTTCAAATCTGGATGAAATGAATGATGACTTGATTAAAATATTTTCGACTGAAGTTGTTTCTCAGATGATTATCTTTTCGAGATTATTTTCTGTGTCAACGTGAAGAGGATTGTTATTTCTACTAGACATTTATGCATTTGCAAAATTATTCTATTGAACTCTTAGTGATCCAGCTTTAAATTAAACAATTCTAACGTAGAAATAATTTTTATCTTTAATCAAAAGTTTTAAGAGAAAAGTAAAAAAAGTTGCAGTTGTTTTGAATTTGTTTAAAAAAATAATGCAGGATTTGAGATAATCTCCTCAGTAATTTGATGTTTCTTTATTTATAGAGACAACGGAATTTAGAAATGTCCATTTCAAATACTTGTACCAAGGGAAAAAGCTATTTTGACTACTCGCTTTCCTTCTAAACTGTTGAAATTTAGAAGGATAGGAAAACTGTGATTATTTAGAAACTTATTAAATTGATGATGAAAAGTTTATTTATCCATATTAATAGGATAAAACAGGGGTGGGCTAATACTTTTAAGCGCGGGCCAAAATGAAATTTTCAAAATGTCTCCCGGGCCGGAGGACTATACCGCGTAAGCTGTGCACGCGCGAATGTTTTGCGTGGAGTTTTTTTCCCTGCTTAAGAAATTTTTTTGACAAAAACACTATAAGTATCATTTTAAAGCATTTGGACAGAGAAATTTGACAGTTAATAAAAGATAATAGTAATAATAAATTGTCTTACTTAGGTGTATATGCGAACAATTTGTGCCCAGTAAAATATGTCACGTCATTTTTAAAGAAATATGATCCATTATATTAAATTAATGGTCATTAAATAAATCAGTTAATGAAAGATTTTATTTTGATATTTATTTATATCTTAACGATACAAATTATTTTATTTTGATCATAGTTATTACCTTTTTATATTTATATTACATTTTGTAAATATAATAGTAAATAGAATTATAAAAAGAAAAGACAAACATCAAACGTTAAAATAGAATAGTTTTAGTGAATGCGAAACGTGAAATCTGGAATGTTCGTTTGATATTATTTCTTCAAAATTTGGATCCGAATCACTTGTAGCAATCCTTAATACCGAGTGTAGATTTTCGTCAGTAATTTGTAATCGATATTTATTTTTCGTGTAAATCCTTAACGAAAATGTTCTTTCAAAAATATATGTTGTACACTACGCATACAAATACTGTTGATTTCAACAAAATCGCATATAAAGCATTAAAAAAATTGCATGCAGGATTCTTCAACGGGCCGGATCTGGTCCTTGGGCCGGATTTTGCTCACCTCTGGGGTAAAGGATAATGATTGTGGACTTCTAAATGCTGGAAAAACTATTTTCTAACCTTTTTAAATTTATGTAAATATTTATGAGTTGGAAATATGGTCTGTTTTTATTTTTTATACTGATACGTAAAACTAATATTGTTTTCTACAATAAAGAATCCTACTGGAAAACAATGCAAGGTTAATTGCTAAGAATGGTACAATTTGGCCTTCTAAATTAGATGGTATCAAAGGTCCAAAGGGGACTCATCATAACATCTAAATCATTAGGCGTCAAGCTGCTGGCAAGTTGACGTCAAAAAGGATGAGGAACGTTATATGCTTCTTGCGTTCTCGGTATCTAGCTATACCTTCCGGTTTTGGCTTTTCATGCTTCTTGATTTTGAGCACGTTTTGAAGAGAGCGAAATGTACCTTTTGGTTTCTGATTTAGTGCGTACTTTCCATGATAAATGTCGCCAGCTTCATAGCTCTGATTAACAAAGTGTTCTGGAAGATGGCAGAACATCTCGTTTTCCCTTCGTTTCAAACTTTTTAATGACTCTAGTAGGCGTTGGGGCATTGCCATGAGCAGAAACAACTGCTGCTTGTGCTTGGCACAAGCTTGAAGATCATTAATTCCACCGCCTTCTGCGCTCGCCATAACTCTCATATGACAGCCCGGGGTTTTCAAAGCCTGTTGGCGAATTGTCACTCTTTTATGATACTTTATTTTTTACACCGAGTTTTTGTGCAAATTGTGATTTAGCCAACACGGGATATTTTTGTTATAAGGTTTTTTAGAACAGACACTCAATCTTCAGAACTTAATTTAACAGTTGCTTTACCACCAGTCTGTTGGCACCAATATATCTGTTTGTTCTTTTACTCGTGAAATGTCAAATTTGAGGCATTTTAGACAAGTAGCGGTAGCGAAGCTACCGTGTGCTCTATACTATTTCAGTAAAAAAAAAAGTGTATGAAGATTTTGTTTGTAACTAAAACAGACAAAGTAGTAGCTTCTGCCTAATTTATGACCCCGTTACTCTCAGAGTGCTTCAGGAAAAGAAATGAGATTGGTATAAACTCTGAAGTACTAAATAGATGGAAAATTATCTGACTTTAAATGTAAAATAGAGAGTTCTTCTAAAAGCTCAATATCTTATAGAAAGCGTATGTTCAGAGCTGCCCTATTTATAGGGTCTCTAAGCAAACGCTCCTGAAAATATAAGTATTACTTTGAACGAACGCTGTTACTCAAAAATGTGAACAACGAAATGGCTTCGAACACTGATCTTCGAACAGTTGATCTTGGACACTAGTATAAGCAATCACACTGAATCTGTCATGTATAGGGTATGGATATACAGATTGTTACATAGGATGATAATGATATCTATCGGTAGTGGTGCTTGGTGATTTGGCTTGTAATTGGTTGCATTGCTATTAGTTCCACGATAAAATTTTTGCTGCACAAGAACTAATTACATGTCATTAAATTTTAATGACAAATTTAATCATTTTTTTCATTTGTAAATCAATGAATCTGTAAAATCTGTTACATCCGTAAAGGGGACCATCTTGTCTCTCGGTAATGCTTCTACTTTGTTTGACTTGTGATTGGTGGCTTGGATATTAGTTCTACCGTCAACTTTTTACTGGACAAGAAACAATTAGACCCCACTGAATGTTTTATGCTTCCTAATATTGAATGTTCTGTTTGATAATCACCGATAAATTTACGTTTTTCATTTATACAGCCCCAACTATTTTCGACGAGTAATAAGAATTTGCTGCCTACTTTATCTCTTCTTCTCTTCAATATATGCAGAAATTTGCACAGTTACTAATGGATTGCAATTGGGATTAATAAAATGCAGGCGTGTCTTCTGTATCAGAAAAATCATTTCTTTTGGGATGCTTGTATATTTATTTCGATAAGTTCCTTTTCTACAGTCGTTTATCTGCTTTTTTTGAAGAACAAATATCTGGAGAAAGGGTAGGCCTCGGGCTGCAGACAAGGTAGGCGATTCCCTACGGCAGCAAAACTAACGGATTTTTGTAAATTTGAGTATTATTATTACTAACTTAATTATAGGTCATTTTAATGGTTTTAATGGTCATTTTATGCTGAAGCTTTTTTATGGCTTGGATAGCCGAAGTCTTTAAGTTTTGACTACTAAGAAACTGTAAGGTTGGCACTATATATGCATAAAAATCCTAAATTAGGTTGTGGGTGAAAATAAGAGACTTGAAACAGTCACCTATACCACTGACTAATGATCGCATTACTGCTTGTATATAGGTCAGAAGTTAAACACGTTCCGGGGGTTACACCCGGCGGTAGATATCCCCGCTAACCACACCGGACCTTTAAAAGGAAAGTCGCCTTTGAGAAGAAACAAGAAAGCAACCCGGAAAGAAAAATTACACCTTCTCTACACCTCCATCCCACGAATCAATAAACAAACAGACAATCCCACCTCCTATCGAGTTATGCAATCGAAACGAACATCTAGCTATATCTGTTGCGGCCAGTTTCCTCTTAGTTGCGGTCAGCAGATGGGAAAAGTCGAATCGAGTCCCGGACGAAAATCGCTCGGGGGATGAGCCTTTTTTCCCTTTGCTTGGCTTCTTTTTTTAATATTTTGTTTGTTTCTGAAGCTTGCATCAAAATGCAGAGCGTAATTTGAAGTGGGTCATTTCCTAAGCGTCTCTATCCGAACAGAACGTTTTGCCTACGCCCGGAGCATTATTCTTTTTTTTTTCTTTTCTCCGTTGCGGAGAATATTTTGAATTTGAAATTGTGGAACAAAAAAAAGAGAAAAAAAATTGGTGAAATAGTAATATGGTGTCTTACAATGGATGGAGGAAAAGTGGTTTTTTGTCTTTTTAGCAGACGTGCATTTTTAAGAGAGCGCAGTTACTTCCGCCCAGGAAAAAGTCCGATCGCATCGAAATCAAGAATCTTGTTGCTGGTTATTAGTTTAGCGTGTGGTATTTTTTAAAAACGAAATAGGCAGCCATATTGCCTGAATATTTTCGCCAATATTCACGGTTTTAGATAGCTCATTTTAAACTTTAGTGCCTATTATGTAGGTCAATTATCATTATCATTATGAATTCTTTTATGATTACAGTTTACTTGAAAGAACAAGATCATGTGATAGATTTTCTCAATATGGGAACTCGCAGTATCGATCTTAGACTCTACCACCCACTTACAAGTTACAATTGGCCGCCCTTTCTTTACAAAACTTATAATTGGATATACTTTGGTTGATAATCCTTTCGTCGACTTTATATGTGGTCACCCACGTGCTATGCATTTGGTGAGATCGAACCTGTACAAGTCTCCGAAATACTTCCCCTCAGATACTAGCATTTTCGCTGCCGCACGCGAATCCAACATTGCCGCCTATTAATTATTAAAACTTTAAAATTAAAAAAGAGACTAGGAGAAAACTATGTTAACCAGAACAAGAATATATCAATGAATTAATATGATAATATTATTATAGGTTTACGGAAAATTGCTTTATTAAAACATAAAATCTACATTTTCAACAATATAAAAACAACATGCTTAGACCCGAACGATGGCCGAATGATTAGGGTGCTAGCCTTCGGTACCGAAGTCCGTGGGATCTTCTTATCCAATGTTAAGCTATGGGGAAAATAAAATTCCCTATGGCCGGCGCGAGCTTTAAGAATTCCTTAAATTAATTTACCACGTGGGTGAGAGCCGAACGATGGCCAATTGGTTAGGTTGCTGGCATTCAGTACCGGAGTTCGTGGGTTCGAATCCCACTGTGGCATGGATGTTCGTGGCCGTTTGGAATCGGCTTTAAGCTGTAGGTTCCGGTCTCATTAGCCCTCGTGTTGCAAAAAAGTAGACCGTAGCACTCCAAACCAAACCAAAGCAATATGCTTAGAAACTAAATCTACTACTTACATTTTTAGTTTTGTTTAGTTTGGAGCACTACGGCCTAATGTTTTACTCTCGAAGTCTCATGAAATCGGGACCTACTACTTAAAGCCGATTCCGAACGGTTACGAATATCCATGCAAGCAGCGGGATTCGAGCCCCCTCGAACTCCGGTACCGAAAAGCAATCCTTTACCATTCGGCTATCATCCAGCCTTACATTTTCAGGGATAATTTGAATAGATATAGTTCGAAACAATAAACAAAACTATTACATTAATACACATAGTCTAAACCTAAACAACACTTTCAAAGTTTTTCCCTACGAAATGTAACTTATTTGATTCTAGAAAACTTCTTCTCTAGTAACTTCTTTGAAATCTAATTAACTTCATCATGTTCAATGGTAAAAATACTAGCCCATTAAAACGGTTTATGGAAGACATAGTTATAGATTTCATATTTTCTAAATTTGATTAATAAAGAAATATTTTTGTGGGTTGTATTTATTTATTTTTTACTCTGTTTCAGAAAGTTTTGTTGCTCCTAAATTTTATTGCAGTAGACAATTGATAAATGCCTACTGCTGGCCTTGAGCAGTTTAAAAGTTTTATTTCCCTGCTTATGGTACTCTTTTGCTGTGCCGCTGTAAGGCTCTTAATATGTGGCTCTGAAATCTCAGTACATACTACTGTGCGGCTCTGAGGAAGAGGCTCTCCTGAATGATATAGACAGCTTAACATTTTACATAATAATATTCCGATATGGAAACATGTGGTTTACTTTTTAATTGAAAAAAGTTTTATTAAAATTGTGTAGTAAACATCAAGTACATGAAAATACGAGCTTGATTTACGATATTCCTAGAAATTTTTGCACAGTTTTTCCTAAAAATACTTCCTGTTTTCTATTTTCATATACCTACTTTCCTGTATAAGTAGTTTAAAAACAAATGTATGAAAACGTTTAAAGATATCTTATAATTAAAATATGTAATTCAAAATATAATGAAATTTTTATTTATAACTATTTAAAAATTATGCTCAAAATTAAAGTTTTATATGAATTTTAAATTCCAAAAAGAACCATAATAATCCAGAGTTTTAAATCTCGTACATAGTAGTGAAAATCATTACAAGACAGTCTAGGTCATCAACTTAAATATTCTACCTAAAAAAACAGACCAACTGTGTTTTATAAGAAGAGATAGCCAATAATATTTGATAGACGAAGTACTGTTCTTCAATCCTACCCATACCTGTATCTCAAGCGTGTCAATAAACCTGAGAGTTTTTATTCTCATAAAAAATTGTGGAAATTATAACAAGACCTACACTAGTGTAGACTGCTAAATTGGACATTCTATCTCTAAAAGAGTAACTGCCTATTATAAGTGAATATAATCTGTAATGTCTGATAAACAAATTCCTATTTGTCATTCCTAACTATAACTCAATACCATGCGTGTAAACAAAATGGAAACCCCAGGGTTCTGATTCTTGTAAAAGATTGTGCAAATCCTTACAGGATCTAAACCAGTATAGGTTACTGACTTGAACATTTTGTCTTAAAATAGCAATTGCCTATTATAAGTAGATGTAGCTCATAATAAATAAAGTGCTAGTCGTCAATCCCGCTTATACCTGAGTCCCAAGCGTGTCAACAAAGGAGAAACCTCTGAGTTCTGACTATCATAAAAGTTGTGCAAATTATTACAAAACCTACACCTATATAAGTTGCTAACTTAAACATTTTGTCTTAAAAAGAGCAATGGCTTGTTGTAAGTGGATGTAACCCATAACGTCAGATAAACAAAGTACTGTTCGTGAATTCTGCCTATCTCTAGACCCTGCCTATGCCAACAAAATGGAAACCTCCTAGTTCTGACTCTCGTAAACGGTTGTGCAAATTATTATACGACCTACGCCTGTATAGGTTGCTGACCTGGACATTATCCTTTAAAAAGAGCATCAAACTGTTATAACTAGATGTAACCCATAATATCGGATAAACAAAGTACTATTCGTTGATCTTGCCTGTACCTGAATCCCGAACGTGCTAATAAAATGAAAACCTTTGAGTTCTGACGCTCGTAAATTTCGCTTCATCTGTTCTTTTAGGCCGATTTGTACTAAAAATTTACGTTGCCCGAAGAATGCGGGAGTCACCGGTTAATACGCCGAGTCTGATAGCCATAAAAAAGCGTCATAAAGCATAAAGTGTTTACTAGATTATCTTAATGTTCGGCCATAATTTCCTCCAGTAACCAACATTTTCCCATCACCTCCCTGTCGCATAAAAATCCGCCCGATGACCATGCGACATAGCGCTGTATACCTGGCCTTTGCGCTGTCATTCACCCACCTGTGCGCCACCCCACACCCCTCAGATGGAGCAGAAAAGAGGGAGAGGAAGAAAAAAAAGAGAGAAGAAAATGGAGGGGCGAGGAAAATTTTATGCGTGGGAACCCGGGGGGAGCAACAGATGGGAGATGAGATGCTTTCTCTCTTCCGCGTGTTCGAAAAAAAGGGATGTGTAGTGAGGATCATCCCGTACTGGGGGAAGAAAAAAAACAGGAGCAGACGATTTTCTGTGGGTGAAAATAACGGTGATAGTCTGGGCTCGACCCCACATCTCAGGAGTTTGGGTTTGGATGTGAGGTCACGGGACTCCGTGGTTTTGAAATCGGTAAACCGCACGGAAATTAATACTTTTTCTGGATGTTTGGAAACTTCATTTTTTGGTCTCCATTCCGTTTAGTTACCATTCTTTACCATCGGTTTAAGATTCCGCCATTCTTTAGAGATTCAATTCCATTCCACTTAATAAATAGCAACTTAAGGATAATTTAAAAGGGTTTTCCTCCATACTTTTTAATTTTGTCCTAATGGTTCATAACATAACCATCCCTTTCTCTCCGGCAGAAAAATATTTATAGAAAATACAGCGTCGAATATTTTAGCTAAATTTTACCTAAATATAATCCGTTATTTCAGCAATACTACTTTAAGCATCAAACAAATTAGATTAATTTCTATAATTGTGAAAAGATCCAACTCTCAGATTTTTAGGGATGAATGAAGATGGTTTAAAAAAAACTTTATTCGTGAATTTTATTCGAAATTGCATTTTCTACATCACTTTACTGAATTCCTGGGGTAACTTTTTCAGCTATTTGATTTTCCTTCATCAAGTTAAATAAGGGCATTAAGTAATAAAAATACTTGAATAAATAATAATAATAATAATAAATATTTAAATAAGGACACTAGAAATTTTTCGTGAAAACCGCATGGAGCATCAAAGCCGATCTTTTACCACTGTGGTAGGAGGGTTCCAACTGGTACGGCGTCAAGAACCACGCTAGAAACATTTCGCATGATTGCGGGCCACACTTTCAAAAATGACCAGTTTTCGTAGATTTCTGCAAGTGGGACAGAGGTACCAGTATGAAATAATATGCACAGTTTTATTAAAAACAAAAGTTTGGGTCAATTCAGTTACTTAAAATAGTTGGAAACCTCTGTGTTATTGTATACATTTTTGGGGATTATGACTGTTTTCATATTATAAATATAAGAATAAACTTAAGAAATTACGAAATCAAAATAGAAAAATAGCCCTTACAAATGGGAAGCAAAATAATGAAATTCTTATGACACTAATTGTTTTAAAATTGCCTAAAAGAGGAAAATTAAAAATAAACAAAAACCTATTATAACCAAACAATTGAAATTTCAATATATCTCATATATACATACATACATATATCATTCATAAACATAAATTAAACCCGCAAAAAAATGAAATTGAAATGTGTTCCTTTCCTTTACACTTCCTAACAACCACTCAAATATCTCTCCTATTTGTCCATTTATTCTCAGTATACGATAAAGAAAAGAATCAATCAGCAATAACTGACAGAATCTGAAAAATCCTGATAGATACTTAATTCGTGTAATCAAATTGTCGTCATTCATGTGAGAGAAAACTGCATTTCTAATCCCAAAGAGGTGTCGCGCAAATGAGAGGCACATAACTGAAATCCGCATTACTCAGAAAAGTTTAACATTTTGGGGAATTATGAATGTTTTCATATTATAAATATAAGAATAAACTTAAGAAATTACGAAATCAAAATAGAAAAATAGCTCTTACAAATGGCAAGCAAAATAATGAAATTCTTATGACACTAATTGTTTTAAAATTGCCTAAAAGAGGAAAATTAAAAATAAACAAAAACCTATTATAACTAAACAACAGAAATTTCAATATATCTCAACAGCGTATGTTTATATGAATTAATATCGACAAGAGGCAAGAAGAGAAAAAATGAGTTAAACACAAACTAAAACTAATAATTTAATCAAAACAAAACTTTAAAAAATAGTAAATTAGTAGCAGTATGTTGATTGTTACCTGCATCAACCGATGAATGAATGTCCACTACTAACTCTCTTAAGGTATCCGCCTACTTTGAAAACGTCATTTTTTGCCAAAAATCATAATTTTTTTTAAATTTCTCTATTGTAAAATTTCAACTTTTAGACTTCTAAATCTGCATTTGTTTAGTCTCTACGGCTAATTTTTAATGATATTACACTCATAGTTAGATATAAATGTAATGAAAATTCGTTAAAAATTCAATATGTATGATTTTGAAGGATCAAAATTTTTTACCAAATGTAAATTAAGCAAAGATTTTAGGTGATTCACTAGTCCAGTGTATAAGAAATGTGTTGCATGAAAAAATATTGAAATAATTTAATTTATTAAAAAATTAGACATTTTGAAAAACACTGATTTTTTTACTAAATTTTCTTCATTTATCAGAAATTTTATAAAAACTTCTCCAGGAATATATTTTTTAAGTGCAATTGTCTATGATAATATAAAAAATAAATCTAAAAATGTAAAAACATGAACTAGTTTCTACGTTTAAAGAAAAAAGTTATCCGAACGTAGACGTATATCTTAATGCTAGTCTCAGTAAATGAATCAAGGACGAATTTCAACAAATCGAGTACTGTACTGTTTTATGAAGAGTTTCACTAAAGGAAAAAAAATGGAGCTATGACAATTTTTTTTAATTTATAGCAAGCCGCAAATTTGGCTCCTCGGGCGCCACTTGGAAACCTCTATTCTACCTGATAGGTGCATTTTATTCTGTAGCACCCTGAGTAAAGCTGACCTTCTTACTTCTCAACATTAACCTCGCGGTTTCAACCTACGTAAGGACGTTTAATTTTGCACTTTGTCTCTCTTTTTCTTCTTTAAACAACCACCAAGAGAACGGCGAAGAGCAGTCATTGTCTGATTAACGAATAGTCTCTTTCACCCCGTCAGTCCTTTAACTAACAAGAAGGGGTTTTCCAGCCTCGTGGTGAAGATGGTTACTTTTAGTAACACGATTTTTCTTCCTTGAAACCACAGCGGACTTATAAATAGACATCAAGTCATTCAGAGTTTTTCAGCCACGTGTTGAAAGAAACAAACATATTTTGCTTCAAAGTATTTGCTTTGTTTCCCAAATAGCAACTTTAAGGTGTCAAACGGTGAAAAGAAATTCCCAACAAAGGCTCCATAAGTCAAATGTCATCAAGCTTCAAGTAAGTACTGACAAATAATTGGGGATGGAGGGGTAAAAATTCCTCTTTAAATATATGAGTATTTTAGCATCCAAACATTTTTTATACAGGGTACATAGTAGTCCATAACCGTTCTTTCTCTCCTGACCCGTTTGTCGTAGACATATACTTCTAATTAATAATATGTTTCAAATAAGCTAAACATTCCATTTATTGTAGTTTTGAAAGACGTAAAGAAATTTTTATACATGCAAGTTATATATATATATATATATATATATATATATATATATATATATATATATATAACTTGCATGTATAAAAATTTCTTTACGTCTTTCAAAACTACAATAAATAGAATGTTTAAACTTATTTGAAACATATTATATATATATATATATATATATATATATATATATATATATATATATATATATACATACATACACAACATATATACATACATACATATATACATACATACATACAGATATATACTTAAAGAGATTGTTAAATATGTGTTTGTAAAAAACGCTTAGGTTTTTATGGTAGTATAGCACATTTTTCACAGCTTCCAATTAATTTTAAAAAATTCTGGGCTAGTTGCTTATTATATGATATTGATATAGAACATAGTTCTAATATGGCTTTAACGAGAATAAAGAAACTCAGTTTGTTGAAATAAATGATGTCTCACTTATAGATTTTTTTCTCCTCGGTCCCTCGAGAGTTATATAAGTAAGAGGTCATCGTATAACCATGCGCCTGGAGACGCTCTCTTCTTCGCTACAGCTCCTTTCCCAGTCTAATGAAATCAGTGTTGATAAAAAGCTAACTGTACTTTAATGGAATTTCTTCTCATTTAAATACCGACAATTTGGTCGCGTGAACTAAGCATCTTTCAGGATTTTACAGATTCTGTCAGTTATTGAAGATCGTTTCTTCCATCTTTCGATCTCTGAAAAACAAATGGACTAATAAAAAGATATATTAGTGTGTTTCTTATAAAGTAAAAGGGTGAGGTAAACAATTTCAAATTAGTCTTTTGCAGTTTAGTTATTATGCTTATTAATGGTGTATATATACAGATATATGCTTAAAGAGATAATTAAATATGTGTTTGTAAAATGATCTTTTACGTTTTTAATGGTAGTATAACATATTTTTCACAACTTCTAATTAATGTTAAAAAATTCTGTGCTAGTTGTTTATTATGGGATACTGATATAGAAAATACGAGGTGCATCCAGAAAGTAAATTTCCCTATTTAAAAGAAAAAAAGAACTCACACTTTCACGGACATATTTATTGGCAAAAATTACAGCAATGTTTCAGCTATTTTTCAACATAGTCACCACCAGAATTGAGACACTTGTCGTATTGTGGAATCAACTTTTGTATACCTCTGTCGTAGAACTCTGCCGCCTGTGAACGGAACCCTCCTTCCTGTCCCAGAACACTGTGCACATCCCTTTCCGTACAGACAGCGTCTGTTTGAAGTCGGACCTGACCGAAGGTCCACTATAATGCTAATGCATTGACTGTTGCTTGGTTTCCGGGGTAAAGTGCGAAATCCAAGTCTCATTGTCCTTTATGATCCTGTCGAGGAACTCGTCGCCGTCATCGTGATACTGTAGCAGAAGTGTCAGTGCTGCTCCTAAGCGTTGAATTTTGTGTTCGGGTGTCAGTTTCGGCTCATAGACCTGACAGAGCTGACGATGAATTTCAATTGGCGCAATGCTTTGTGCATTCAAGATCACCGACCGAACCTTGCAGGCGGCGGGAGAAGGAATTAGAGTTTCCATTTCGGACCACTGCTACCCCGCTACTGTCACGAATTGAGACTTGTGCAACTGGCATATAATTAATACGTCATAGATCTGTTATGCACGCGCCATTGACACGGCTAATTACGTT
This sequence comes from Pardosa pseudoannulata, assembly GCA_032207245.1. NCBI lineage: Eukaryota > Metazoa > Arthropoda > Arachnida > Araneae > Lycosidae > Pardosa > Pardosa pseudoannulata. The sequence continues at coordinate 201,554,286 of CM063498.1, forward strand.
TACTTTAAAGGGGAAAACATCGTGAAACTTACTTTCTGGATGCGCCTCGTAGTTCTAATATGGCTTTTACGAGAACTTAGTTTGTTGAAATAAATGATCTTTCACTTATAGATTTTTACTCCTCGGTCCCTCGAGAGTCTTATAAGTAAGAGGTCATTGTATAACCACGCGTCTGGAGACGCTCTTTTCTTCGCTACTTTCCCCGTGTAATGAAATCCGTGTTGATAAAAAAGTTGACTGTACTTTAATGCAACTTCTTCTCATTTAAACACCGACAATTTGGTCTCACGAACTAAGTCTCTTACAGGATTTTATAGATTCTGTCCGTTATCGTTTATCATTTCTTGTCTCTACGTCTTGTTCGGAATAAATGGACTAGTAAAGAAAGATGTTAATGGACTTTTTAAGAATTGAGAAGAAAAAGAACTTAAATTTCATCTTTTGAGGTTTTGTTTTTATGTTTAATGATGCATTTAATTAAATACGCATGTACAAAAAATTCCTTATACTTTCAATATTGTGTATTACTTTTGTATAGCTTCAAATTAATTTTAAAAAACCTATACAAATTAAGGTATGATATTAATATGGCACATATCCATTTTGAAACTTTATCGCAATTCAATAAACTTAGTTTGTTAAAAGGGTGATCTCTCACTGATACGACTTTCTGTTCGATATTTTGGGAATCCTAAGTAAGAGGTCACTGTATTTTAATATATTTTTTGTGGGGCTGTATACCAGAGCAAATAGTTATAATTTCATTAAAAATTTATCAGTGAGGCATTGCGTTTCCTTCAATATACTCATTTTTGCCTTGCTAAAAAAACAGGGATAAAGTGTAAATATTTACTTTCTTAGCGGGGATGCTGCATATAAAATTTCGTGGCCAGCCATAATAAGGGGAGGCCAGATTCTAACGATATTATGTCTAAATAATTTAAATTCAATAAAGCTGTTATAATTTACATGTTCTGTAGATTTGTGGAAATATTAAACTCCATATTCTGAAATACATATACTTGTTTAGAATGTAAGGCTGTTATTTCCGAATGTTAATAGCGTTGGCCACATTAAAGACTGATGCAAAAGCGGCAACGAGCAGCGCAGATGGAACTCCATAGTTCGAAAAAGACGGGATGGTTCTATCTTAAAAAAAATTACAAATTTTATATATTTATTGTTAGATTCATATCAAAGTAAATTTAGTTTGTTATTTTTAACTTGTAGATTTTACATTTAAAAAAATTAACATATGCAAATTTTAAAAATAAATACAATTTATACATAATTGTTATTTATTTTTTTACATCAAAACTTAACTAATGTGTTGGTTTTGAAATTACCAATGTAAATGCTTATTAAGTTTGAAATAAATATTTTACTATTCATTGAGGCATTTTAAATTAGCCTTAGATGTTTAAATTTTAGATTGTTTTATTTTTATTTTAGGAATATTAGGCAGCTAATATCCTAAAAATGTCCATGACGAATTATTTTATAGGTATTGAATTATACGGGCTAAAACATCTTGATAATGATGCAACACACATGCTAATAAACTTTACAATTCTATAAACATTTAGAATGGTTAAGGTTTGTTTTGTTAGGTATTGTATGGCTAGGTTTGTTGTTAGGTAAGGTTTGAAAACATTAAGGTTTGTTTTCAAGTTTGGTTTGGATTTGGATTTGGAGTGCTACGGTCTACTTTTTGCAACACGAGGGCTAATGAGACCGGGACCTACTGCTTAAAGCCGATTCCGAACGGCTACGAACATCCATGCCATAGTGGGAATCGAACCCACGAACTCCGGTTAAGAAGGCTAGCACCCTAGCCATTCGGCCATCGTTCGGCGGTTTGTTTTCAAACCTTACTATTGTGTTTGTTTCGGAATTACCAATGTAAGTGCTTCACAAATTAAAAATTTTCCTATCCATTGAGGTATTTTAAATTACGTACTTTTTTAAATTTGAGATTATTTTATTTTTATTTTAGGAATACCAGGCAACTAATGGCCTAAAAATGTCCATGACGAATTATTTTATAAGTATTGAATTGTACGGACTAAAATATCTTGATAACAATGCAACACAGACGCTAATAAACTTTACAATTCTATAAACATTTAGAATGGTTAAGGTTTGTTTTGTTAGATATTGTATGGTTAGGTTTGTTGTTTGGTAAGGTTTGAAAACATTAAGGTTTGTTTTCAAACCTTACTATTGTGTTTGTTTCGGAATTACCAATGTAAGTGCTTAACAAGTTTGAAATAAATATTTTGCTATTCACTGAGGAATTTTAAATTTGGCGTAGTTTTTTTTTTAAATTTGAGATAATTTTATTTTTATTTTAGGAATACCAGGTAATTAATGGTCTAAAAATGTCCATGACGAATTATTTTATAGATATTGAATTATTGTATGGGCTAAAATATATTGATAACAATGCAACACAGACGCTAATTACAATTCTATAAACATTGTTTTAACCTGAAAATAAATGCGCATTACAGGATATCAAATTTTTACACATTTCTGAAATAATAAAATTATTTTAAGTGTCTACATCAATACAAAGAATTTACACAAAAGTGGGAAAGCGATAACCCATTTCAGCGATTTTTTTTCTCTCTTTCCCTCTCCCCCTTTCTGTCGAACAATTTGAGTAGCAAGGGCAACTTGTGAATAAAGCAATCTTCGTTTGACGCTAATTCCTCTCCAACTAAGTTCGCGATTCAAAAGTTCAAAAGCGACCAACCGTTCCACACCATTGGTCGGAAGACCCGTTGCCATTCTCAGTCCTATTAATTTCTTCACGACATCCGGGTTTCCAGGTGACCTAACACACTCCACTGCCCTTGGAACTTGTGAACGAAGAGTGAAGAAGAAATAAAGAAAGAAAAAGAAGAGGCACAGCCAATAAAAATAAACGCAAAAGAAAAAGAGAAGCATGTGTGTGTTGTTCGATTCATTGTTGTCACTGGTCTATCTGTTCATTTGTAAGTGTGTGTAGTACGAATTTTTTTTCTTCTTTCCGGCGGTGATCTAAAGGTTGTTTTGACTCACTCGACAAGCATGTAAAACAAACCTTGATTTTCGGCGTTTGTACGTGCGAGTGCGAATTCCGAAATTCGCGAACGTTTCGCGTTGTGGTGAAGGGTTAGGAATTTTTTTTTTATGCAGAAGGACGATTTTTTTTATTAATTGTTACTGTGAAATTGACTGAGTTCTTAAGACTGTCGAGGCTTATTGTTTGGGCTGAACCCATTTCTTCCGTTCTGGGAAGCTGAGTTGTTTCTTCGCTGTTTGATGCCATGGCGTTAATAATTAATAATTATTTACGTTGATGGAATGTTTCTTTTTGTTCGGCCTTCTTAGGTCAGTGGGGGAAGAAAGGTGTGACAATTTCTACAACTTGTGCATCTCGCAAAGTGGATGCATGCTGTTCTTTTAGAGTTGATGAAAGGATATCAGACTAGAATTGCAATATGTTCCGATACAGCGGGATATGTCCCAGTTTTCAAGTTTATTTTCCAGTATCCCTCTGGGATAGTTACTCGTCCCAGTCGATTTAGTTGATTGATTTGGTTTGGTTAGGAGTGCTACGGTCTACTGTTTTGCAACAGGAGGGCTAATGAGACAGGGACCTACTGCTTAAAGCCGATTCCGAACGGCTACGAACATCCATGCCGCAATGGGATTCGAACCCATGAACTCCGTAACCGAAGGACAGCACCCTAACCAATCGGCCATCGTTCGGCTACACTGAAGAGTCAAGATCAGGGGTTGAATGGGTAAGACAGTGCTCTTCGATTCCGGAGTTAGTGGGTTCGAATCCTACTGCAGGTATCCTCTTCTACCGTGTCTCACAATTCAGTGAAGAACAAATATCGAATTTTGAGCCAAATGTCATCCAGATGAACGTCTACTGCACCCTGAATGCGTTAACCGAATTACCGGTAAATGATAAAGTCGGTAAATTTGCATACCTAATGATAAGTCCATACTCTAACCATCTTTCAGCTGCTTAATTTGGAGAACTACGGCTACAAATGGACTGATAAGACCGGAAACTTCTTCTTTAAGCCAATTCTGTACAACTACTAACTTTGTTACCAGCAGAGAGATTTAAACCCACGAGTCTGTTAACAAAGAGCACAGCCTTACCCATTCGGCCATCGTTCCGCTCCAGTAGATTAAAAATTTGCTAATATTGATTAATTTTCGAAATTATCATAGTATTCACTACTGTCCATGAATTTGAATTGATAAAATATCTTGTATGGAATCATGTAATTAATTCAAAAGGTAATACAGTGGACTCCGCTTAATGTGATCGAGTTTAATGTTATCAATCGCTCATTGTTACCGAAATCACTTGATTCCGATTTTCTATATTCACTTGTATGTTAAAATTATCGTTTTATGTGATCATTACATCGGTTAATGTTATCAGTTTCCGAACCTCATTTTAACTGGCAAAGGAATATTCACAATGTTTTCAGAAGATACCCATCCTTTCTTTTCCCTCGCTGTTGTTTGAATTTTTGAAAATACTCCCTCTTCCAACTAAGGAAATGGGGAATGAACAAAGGAGTGGGATTTTACACGTTCCTGGAATTTTTCAGAAATACACACTGCTGATATTCAGTGGTTGTCAGATAAGCAGAAGGCAACACATTCTTATCGGAACTGAGAAGGACCGTATTCACATTTTATGCCTTGCTCATTAACATGCAGCTTGTCGATATGGAAGCCAAAAAGCGAAATGATTAAAACAAAAGATCGAAATTTTAAATCGTTATGACAGGTTGATTATGATTACGAACAATTTATCAATGAGTTCTTAGAAAAAATTGTAGATAGTCAACAATTGATCAATGTTTTTAATTATGCATACAATTCTTATGTTTTAAAGGATAATATACATAAATGCAGGATAATAAAAGGTGTGTTTTTTCATTTAGTTTTGAAACTTAGTACGTGAGAATTAAAGGGGAGGGGGGGTAAATTTATCTAATTTTGTATATCGTTTATAGTTATTATCGGTTATTGTTATCAAAATCATGGTGTTCCAAACTGATCACATTAATCGGATCCCACTGTATATCTAGTTCTTGTTTTGTGCAATCGCTCTTTGCCAAAATAATTCATAAATTCGACACGCGCAAAGCTGGGTAACCCCCGTATCAAAATGTATGTTTTCATATTTACAATGAAAATAAAAAGACATATAACTAGTTACAATTTTTATTTTGCTCACAATGTAGTATTTGATGTGTCATTTTGATTTGAAATTTAGTAGGTGTGAATTGAAGGGGAGGGGGGTATATTTCTCTAATTTTTCATATCATTATCAATCTGTTATTGATATCAAAATCACGGTGTCTTAAACTGATAACATTAAACGGAGTCCATTTCTCTAAAATACGAAAACATCTGAAACAGGATGAGTTTAGAATAAAATTATTGTAAAACTGTTTAAGTAAGGACATATTTGGTTTTATAAATTCGAATCGCCATCTGAACTACATTATTTTATTTCAGATTATTTATTTCAGACATTTCCATGAAAAATTATATACATTTCGTCATTTAGGTGTACCTCTAATGACTTCTAAAAGTCATGACACATTGGGAGATATTATGATCTTCCAAGAATTTTTTGGGACTTTAATGAGGTTGGTTGGTTGGGGTTTGGAGTGCTACTGTCTACTTTTTGCAATACGAGGGCTAATGAGACCGGGACCTACTGCTTAAAGACGATTCTGAACGGCTACGAACAGCCATGCCATAGTGGGATTCGAACATACGAATTCCGGTTCCGAAGGCCAGCACCCTAACCATTCAGCCATCGTTTAGATGGACTTTAATGAGGACTTTTGGCTATACGTTTTTATGTGTCGGATTATAAGTTGTGCTTCAAAAGTAAATTTTTTAAGGGGCCGTTTTCATGTTTTTATACAAAATCTTATTCATGTGAAGATATAGATTACTTTTTCCTTACAGAGGTAAGCAGGCATGCACGCACGCACACACACACATATATATGTATATGTATATGTATATATATATATGTATATATGTATATATATATGTATATATGTATATATGTATATATATATGTATATATATATATATGTATATATGTATATATGTATGTATGTATATGTATATATATGTATATATATATATATATGTATATATATATGTATATATATATATATGTATATATATATATATATATATATATATATATCTATGTATATATATATATATATGTATATATATGTATGTATATATATATATATGTATATATATATATATATATATATATATATATATATGTATATATATATATATGTATATATATATATATGTATATATATATATTATATATGTATGTATATATATATGTATATATATATATATATGTATATATATATATATATGTATATATATATATATATATATATATATATATATATATATATATATATATATATATATATATATATGTATATATATATATATATATATGCAAGAATGTATACATCATGCTTAAGTTAACATACATATACAAGAAAATAAACACGCGCTTGTTTAACCCACTAAAGGGAGTTGGGTATAGGACTAAATTTTGAAGAGTCTTAATGATGCTAAGTTTATTTTTCTACATTTTTCTACTTTTATATCAGATGTGCTTACAAAAGTTTGTTTAGTCTTACTGTTATTATTCACTTTTCAACAAAAGGTCTGTAACAATAATTTAAAAAAAACAACAATTGTTCTAGTGTTTTCTCAAGACGATACCACTGTTTTCTTAATAAATGATTTCTGGAAAAAAATTTCTTTTATTATATTCATCGCGTGATTAATATGCAAACAGTTTAGAAATGCAAATAAGAGTTGCGGTTTAAAAAGAAAAAAAAAAAGAAACTCCGAATTTTCCTTTCACGGTTTGGCAATGGTCCCGATTCTTTTATGAATTGACGTGAAGTGGTCTATTCAATAAAGTAGCTCGAGGGTAGTTGCATTAAACTTTTCGGAGTTTTATATTCTGAGTTTCTGGATTCAGGAATTACTCATGAACGTAGTTCTACGATTGTTTGCTGGAAGATAAAGAGTAGATTACTTTCTTCGGCATGGATATATATTATTTAGCTACAAAAGATCAAAATCATCAAGTCTAAAAACAAAAATGACTCTTTCTCACTTAAGTAAAATGGTAGAAAAATTCAAATCAGCATTAATGCACTATGATCTATAACAGGGGTGGTCAAACTTTTCGGATCCGTGGTTTACTCCCCATTTAAAAAATCGAAGGCGGTCTACCAATGGCAGAGCTAAATTAACGTAACGTACATGTTTATATATTTATTTTCAACAACAAGAAAAAATGGTAAATTATCTCATTTTTCTAAAAAAACTTAATATTTACAAAATAAAAATTTACTGACGAAAATAATCAAAGTATTCATATATCAAAAATTGACCATCCTATTCACTTCGTTTAGTTGAATCGTTTATCGATATATTCATAAGTAGTTCAATAGTTCTATGTTGTAACAATTCTTTTTATTACTACATTCTTGGTATAGAGTACGGTTTGGTTTGTTTCGGTTTTGGAGTGCTACGGTCTACTTTTTGCAACACGATAGCTAATGAGACCGGGACCTACTGCTTAAAGCCGAATCCGAAAGGCTGCGAACATCCATGCCATAGTGGGATTCGAACCCACGAACTCCGGTTCCGAAGGCCAGCCCCCTAACCATTCGTATAGAGTAAGGAATAAAGATATTAAAATCTTTAAAACTTTTGGCTTTTTAATAAAATGTTTATATAACACAAACATTTTAATCTAACGGAAATTAACGCTAGAGATCGCTTCTCTCGACCTATAATCAGATGACATTTTTACATTGAAAAACGAATCTAACTTTTAACCTTGAAATGAACTTGTTCCTATTTTTTTCCAATGCAGAGGTACTTGTGTTCACGAGAACTTCTGCAATTTCTACCGCCTGCACTCTTATTCTTAAATACATCATTAAGACGAGAACTACCCTCTTTCAATCAAATTTCACATTGAGGTGGGCGTGTGCCAGCCATATTGAATTCCTTTCACTGGGCCAAATAATGGCCGATTAGTTAAAGTGCTGGCCTTCGGTACCGAAATTTGTGGGTTCGAATCCCGAAATGGCATGGATGTTTGTAGCCGATTAGAATCGGCTTTAAGCTGTAGGTCCCGGTCTCATTACCCCTCGTGATGAAAAAAGTAAACCTTAGCACTCCAAACCAAACCCTTATAAAACCCTTTCACTGAATGTTAACCTATAGGAAAAATAAAATTCCCTCTTATCAGCTCACATTTACAGAATTATTTTTTTAAAAAATCCCCGTAATAAATCAGCAAATTCTTTAAAATGCTTTCTCCCCCCCTCACTTTTTTAAAAATTTATGGCTATTAAATTTTTTTACTTACTTTTGAAAAAAGTATACACCAAAATTCATTCAAATAATATAAATATAAACATTTTTCTAGGTATTTTTTAAAAGAGAGAGTTTGATTTGGTTTAAAGCGCTACGGTCTACTGTTTTGTACACGAGGGGTAACAAAAAAGGAGAGAAATAGCATCTCAGAGAATTTGCGTATGGATGTTCATAGCCGTTCAGAATCGGCTTTAAGCAGTAAATCCCGGTCTCATTAGCCCTTATGTGGCAAAAAGTAGACCGTAGCACTCCAAATCAAACCCTTATAAAACCCTTTCACTGAATGTTAACCTATAGGAAAAAATAAAATTCCCTCTAATCGGCTCACATTTAAAGAATTTCGAAAAAAAATCCTCGTAATAATACAGCAAATTCTTTAAAATGCTTTCCCCCCACTTTTTTTTTTTTTAAATTTATGGCTATTAATTTTTTTACTTACTTTTGAAAAAAGAATACACCAAAATTTACTCCAAATAATATAAATATAAACATATTTTTCTAGTCATTTTTTAAAAGAGAGGGTTTGATTTGGTTTAAAGCGCTACGGTCTACTGTTTTGCTACACTATGGGTAATAAAAAAGTGGAGAAATAGCATCCTAGAGAATTTGCTACTCACTAAAGTGGTTTGGTTTGGATTGGTTTGGAGTGCTACGGTCTACTTTTTGCAACACGGGGGATAATGAGACCGGGACCTACAGCTTAAAGCCGATTCCGGACGACTAAGAACATCAGTGCCACTGTGGGATTCGAACCCACCAACTCCGGTACAGAAGGCCAGCACCCTAACGAATCGCAATCGTTCGGCTCTAATTTAATTCGGCTTAAATTTAATTAAAGAATTCTTAAAGCTCGCGCCGGTCAGATTGAATTTTATTTTTCCCGTAGCTTAACATTGGGAGAGAAGAATTCAATATGGCAGGTATAAACTCACCTTAAGGAAAGAATCAAGGATTTTTGGGTATAACCAGACGTGTGCAACACAATCGTGAATGGCACAGGATTCTATACCAATAATTGTGTAAATCGTGTGAGTTGTGAGGGTGGCAACTCCAAAAACCCGTTTCATTGCATAAAGAATTTTTTTAATCATTGTAAATTCACGGTACTCCATGGGTATTCGTTCTTTTTGCGGTTTTTCAGAGTCTACCTAAAATTCTTATCCACAGTTAAAACTATTACTGAAATCTTAACAGGAGAAAACTACTTACACATAGGTCCTTGGCATTAAGTTAAATCATAACCACAAGCGATGATATAATTTATCATCCTATTTTTATTTCCTTGGTGCTAAACAAATCAAGTTATACATCGTTATGCGTGTGATTACGTTATACTGCATCGTGATTCTTTTTTCAAGATATAAACTTGTCGAAAAAAGTCGACTTAAGGCGTTGCCGAAACAGCTGCCTTGCGGTTGTGATTTTACGCCTTATTCACATGCCTTGTATTTTTTCGTTATCATTATATTTTTTATAGCCAGAAAATTTAAATTTTGTTTTTGCCTTGGAATGCATCATTTATAGTAAAGATAATAAGTTGTAAAAATAAAAAGGAACTAGTCACAAACACCAACACCAGTATTTCGGTTTAAATTATAAGGAAATGAGATTCAGGTTTTTCTTCTCTTGAAAAGCCTGGTTCATGAAAACAGAAAAAAAAATCATGAGTGGTAATAATCTCTCATCTTTTCATAAACAGAAGTTCTGACTACAAACTGACAAACTAATTATATTTTGTAAAAACAATTTAATTTTATTTCATGCATGGGAAGCGTGAACTTTAACGTTATAAAATAGTTTAGGGTGTGTAGAATATTTTCACGTGGTTATTAAAATAATTAGAAATACTTAAACATATTTTTTTTATTTTCGTTTCTTTACATATTTGCTTTTTCTGCTAAGAATCCTTTAAATTTATAAAGATTTAACACTAGATTTACGGATATTGATCATATATCTATTTTTACTGAAGTGAGCCAATTTGACTCATACAAGAAAATACAAGTTTTTTGCAAAGAAAATAGTTTCAAATTTAAATAAAATTTTTACTATCGAAAAATTCATGGAAAACATTTTTTACATATAAAATCTGTCTTTGAAACACATTTTCAGCAAACATTTATATTACATTTAGCACAATGGTTTCTACATCTGTTTCTTTTGCATGATTGTTGAACTCGACAATTCTTCCGTGAGTCAGTAGCATGAACTTCTGTCATTGGAATGGAAGTGTTCCCGACTTCTTCTTTATATTTACTTTATACTATACTTTATACTTTATATTTACTTTTGTATTTTTTATATCTATTTTATATTTATTTTCATATACTATCTATGATTCAAATTGGCTCACAACCGTTAAAATATGTATACCATATTTCATAAGGCGAGATGAAGGGGTCTGCGGGGAAGAGGAATGAAAGCTTACATATATTTTATTACTTAACAAAAACCAACTTATGTTTTTGAAAAGTGATATTAAAGTTATATATATATATATATATATATATATATATATATATATATATATATATATATATATAGTGATCAAATTTTTAATGTGTGAAATTGACTTGGTCCGTAAATCTAGTGTTAAAAAGAAAGTTTATAAAGCTGTCTTTTAATAAAAGGTACAATGTAAACTTATTAAATCTGAGGAGTGTCAAACTAATCTCCTCTAATGTCAATGCAATTTTTCTAAGGCTTAAAGCTTTAAGTCAAAGGTTCCTAAACTTTTATCCCAAGAAACACTTTTTTTACCGCATACATAGCAACAGAACCCTTGAATAAATATTAGTTAAGGAGAAACTAAGGGATTTTAATTGATCACTGATTATGCATAAATGCTAAACATAAATACTAAAGCTGTACTGTTTAATGTTTAACAACACGATAGTTAATGACACCGGGATCTACTGTTAAAAACCGATTCCGTACGGCTACAAAGATCCATGCTGTGGAATTCCATACCCCCGGACTCCTGTACCAAAGAGTATGGTGTAACCATTCAGTCATCAGTGGGCCTATTTTTTGATTAAAAGGAACATCACAGAATGTTCGATTGGTTTTGTAGCTGTATGGTCTACTTTTGTGCTTTACGAGGGCAAACGAGACCAATACCTACTTTTTTAAGTCGATTCCGAACGGCTACGAACATCCATGCCATAGTGGTATTCGAACCCACGAGCTGTAGGTCAGTGACCTAACCATTCGGCCATCGTTCAAGGGAAAATGTTCGAAAATAAAACCTACTCCATCCACTTTGATTTTATTTTAAAAGAAGAATAGGTTCTAAATCTTTAGTAGATTTAGTTTGGTTTGGAGCGTTACGGTCTACTGTTTTGCACACAAGGGCTAATGAGACCGGGACCTACTGCTTAAATCCGATTCCGAACGGCTACGAACATCCATACCACGATAGATTCGAACCCACGAACTCCGGTACCGACGATCAGCGCCCTAACCAATCGGCCAGCATTAAGCAAAAATCTTTAGTAGAACATAAACCCTCTGACTGCTCAATTTCTAGACCAAAACCGATTCAAAAATTGTGCCTTTTTTTTTGTACATTTTAAATCTATATATATTGAAAAATTGGAATATGCACGTTTTCTTCCTAGAAAAGATTTTTTATAAGATTTTTATTGAAAAACCAATTTTAAATGTTATCAGAAGAAAAAAAAATTAATAAATTTTAGTTGAATTACAGTTAATTTCTATTTATTACATAATGTCAGAGGCGTACGCAAGGGGGGGGAGTTAGGGGTTTAAACACCTCCCTTGAGCTCAGACAAAATGGCAAAAATAAAAATTTTACTAGAAATTATGTGGTAGAAATTATTTTTTAGAATTATGAAACCCCCCTTGAAAAAATTCTGCGTACGCTACTGCATAATGTAATTATAATATATAATTACATATTATAATTATATTATGTAATAAATGCATAGTATAAATATATAATTATATAAATATACTATTATAATTATAATATATAATAGCCGAACGATGGCCGAATGGTTAGAGTGCTGGCATTCGGTCCCGGAATTCATGGGTTCGAATCCCAATGTGGCATGGATTTTCGTAGCCGTTCGGAATCGGCTTTAAGCAGTAGGTCCCGGTATCATTAGCCCTCGTGTTGCAAAAAGTAGACCGTAGCACTCCAAACCAAACCAAATATATAATATTACAATACTATTATATTATCTAATATAACTATAGTTCTATTCCTATGATCCAATTTATTACATAATTAAACTTCTAACACTGTATATAACTTATTTCACTGTTTAAACTGTGAAAAAATGGGATGCTCTCCTCAAAAAAGGAAGAAAAGCAAATGCCCGCTAAAATCGCGAGATAAGCAAAATTTGCTACATTTGAGTTGCCCGTGGAAATAGAGGGATAAGCAGCCAGAGGGTGAATCCGTGTTTTTGAGGAAAGACATCATCTGTCCATGTTTTCTTGCAATAAAACTGACGATTCCTCGGTATAAGTGGTCATTTTGGGACTAGTAAAATGGATATTTGTTCGTGTAAGAAATGAAAACTGAACCCCTCTTGAGCTACCGATTCAACACGTCGGATGCAAGACGGCCGTAGACGTCTTCCATCACTCGGAGCGATATTCGATTCCAAGTCTCTTTTGTTGTTTTGTTGGGACTCTACTGCCCCACTTCTGGCCGTTTCGCTTCCTGCTTATGACCGAAGCAGTTGGTCACTTCTCTTCCTGTAACTTCTGCCGGGGAGCAAGCAGGTTTGAGGGCATCAGAAAAGAAAATCGAACCTGCCCTGCAGGGGCGTGAAGGGAAACAGACGATGGTGGCTGCCTCGCTCTCCAAATATGTCTGATTCGAACACATATAACTACTGAACAAGTTTCAACAAATATTTGTTAATAAGGTCATTTAATAGCTCATGGAAAATATTTTGGACATCATATCGAATCTAAAAGTTATGAATCTTGCATTTATGCTAAGAACGATTCAATCTCATTATCGATATGATGCATATAGGTAAAAACGAATTGAAGGGGCATAGTATCTTAAAATTAGCTATATATTCAAGATTCGAAATACTTCAGATTCAATATATTAAGCAATTTTGGAATTTTGTTTTATAGTCATTGTAAATATTTTGATTTTAAGCTATCTCAAAGAAATTCAATATAAATGCATATATACGTGCACATAGTCTTTGATTTAACGAATAATTAATTAAATAATAATGGGATTAATATTTAATTATCTAAAATTAAACTACAATTATAATATTATTATAATTATAATATGTATAATAACAATATTATAGATTTAAATAATCTAATTAATTATTATAACTTAATTTATGCTTGGGTTTAAGAATATAGATTTAGTGTAATAGTATAATAGTCATGTTAATATTAGATATATTGTTCACCGCAAAACAAATGTGCAGGTATAGTACAGATCCACCTCCAGACACAGACACACACACACACACACATATATATATATATATATATATATATATATATATATATATATATATATGATTTTTTACTGCTTCATTTTAAGACTTACGAAAAACATTAGAGACATTATTGTAATCTAAAAAATTCTGGTTTACAAAGAAATTTTATGTAACTAAATTATTTTAGTATCACGGATATTAGGGTTGTCGGTCTTCACTGGATGGAATTACTCAGACAACACCGGTACCGTGAGAAACTAAATCAACTTTAAAATTTAATATAAATTGTCTCAATGTTAATTTTAAAGACACGTTTTACAATTAAAATATAAATACTGTGCTCAAGTTAATGGCATAAAATAAAGACAGATGATGTCCACATCTGCTATTTCTTTAAGCTAAAAGAAGCTTTAAATAGCAAATTTTAAGGTCATTTATCCATTGGCCACTCTATGTGCACCTATTAGTCCAAACCCTCTCTATAAAGATATATACACTCAAACACATACAAAAAAAAACAGATTTCTATATATTTTGTGCGAATAAACATTTTATATAAAAAATACGCATACATATATTTTGTATATTTAAATATATATAAAGTATAAATTCCAAATTCCAATGTATCCAATCCGTCTTGACTAATGCCTAAGTTCTAAGCGTGAGGACGTAAAGAAATATATTTTTTTAAACTGACAATATGTCGAATAAATATTTCAGATAGTCAATAGTAGAATAGAATATTCCATATTCTCCGCATTTTTATCCTCTTCGTTCCATTTTTTATTCTGTCTTGCCCGTCGCGGGATGGAGCGATGCTAATGATGGCCCCGGAGAGGAATGGAGGGCATCCGAACTTCGGGAAATGCCCAGCGAGGCGCGTCCGAGAGGGAAAGATCCGATGAGACATGGATTTCGGGGAGGGGGGTAACCACAAACTTTTTCTTTCGACAGAATTATTTATTCTTTTCAGAAGCCTTCAAGGAAGGGAAAATGCTGGACGAAAGATTCATCATGTTTCTTACAGACCGAATTCAGAAAAAAATTGAAAGAAACTAAGTTCTTTCTTTTGACTTTTCGGAGAGGGACCACATTTTACAGTTTTAAACCATTTCTCACTAACTCTCGTGTAGCAAAAATGTAAACCGTTGCTTTACACCAAACTAAATCTTAACACTAATAAAGCAGTGATCTCTTTATGACCTATCTATATAACGTCAGCTCGCACTTACGGCCAATTGAGTTTCTATCTGCACTTTCAACGATAATTCCCAAGCTGCAGTAGCAACAGAAAGGATGTAATAAATGTCTTATCACTTGTCGACCTTTACGCGTTGAAAAAGTAACGGATTCAATTTATGATTCCTTTTAATGTAGAAGAAGAATGCCTGAATTTCGTCTGTAAAAACTAAGATCTTTCTTTTGACTTTTCGTAGATGGACCTCACTTTCCAGTTCCAGGATAATACTCATTAACTCTCTTGTAGCAAAATAGTAGACCGTGTCTTCTACCCAACCCAAACTAAATCTCAATACTAATACAGGTAGTCCTCAGACCTATTCATTTCACGACCAATCGAGTTTCGATAAGCTTTTCTATAGTTCAACTTTTTCACAAGCTGTAGTAGAAGCAGAAAATGATGTAGTAAAGACTTTATTACGCGTTAATTATTATGCATTGTAAAAGAATCGTATTCAGTTTAAAATTTCCTTTCATGATGAAAAATACACAAATTTCTTGTAGGAAAACAAATATCTTTCTTTTGACTGGCCACAATTTACACTTTTAAACCAATACTCATATCTTTTGTATAGCAAAATAGTAGAACGTCGCTTCTAACTACACTAAACTACGCCTCAATATTAATACAAGTATTTCTCATACTCTCGTATTTATATATTTAGCGATCGCTTAAATTTATAACCAATTGAGTTCGAACCTGCAATTTGACAATTCAACGATATTTCCCGAGCTACAGTAGCAACAGAAAATGATGTAATAATAGCCTTAATCATACGCTAACCTTTACGCGTTGAAAAGAAATGAATTTAATTTATGATTCCTCTTATCGTAGAAGAGCATGAATTGAGCGAAAACAAAGATTTTTTTAGACTTTTCGTAGATGGACCATACTTTACAATTTTAACCCAATACTCATCAACTCTCTGGTATCAAAAGTGTAGTCCGTGGTTTCTACCCAAATCAAACTAAACCTCAATACTATAAAAAAATATAGGTAGACCTCCCTTAATAACCTACCTATTTAACGACGATTCCACCTACGACCAATATAGTTTCGACAAGCTCTTCGACAATTCAAATTTTTCCCAAGATGTAGTAGAAGCAGAAAGAGGTGTAATAAAGATTTTGTCACACGTTAACCTTTACGCATTGTAAAAGCATCGGATGCATTTGGAAATTCCCGATGAAGATTACACAAATTCCTTGCTAAAATAAAGATCTTTTCTTTGACTGACTACAAAGAGTAGAGTGTTGCTTCTAACTACACTAAACTAAACCTCAATACTGATACAGTATTTCTTTCTTTATGATCTAGATGTTTAACTATCGCTTGAACGTAAAAGCAATCGAGTTTCAAAATGCACTTTGCTAAGAGTAACCGAATTTTCGTATCTAAGGTATCCAATTGTATACATTTCCATAACAGATAATAGTACCGTTGTAAAACTGTCAGTAATAGTTGAAAATCTGTCCAAGCCCATTAGCAGTAACAGAGTAAATCTAGACATGAAAGTTCTTTATCGATGAAATTCAGAGGTAATAGTTTTCTGAAGAGCTCCTAAAAAGGCGTTCAGTCGAAGTCCACATTTGCTGATAAATATGGAGATGCATTTCGCGTTGCATTTAATAGCTTTTCTTATCTGGGAGTGGCTAATGCTGTCTTCTGACATCTCGCGTCAACTCTTTCTAATCTTAACTGTTTAAAGTCAGAATAAATTTCACGATTCGTGTAAATAACGGCTGACTCTTCAAACATAATAAAAAACGTCCTACCCAGTTAAACGTATACATCTCAACCGTCTAATAAATTTATGCAGAGAAACGAATGTCAGCGTTGATACTTGGGTATAAGAATTATATCACATTCTAATAACAGTTAAGAACGAACTTTATCAATATGTCTTTAGCGAAAGAAATATACTTTAGAAACACTTAGATGTTCATACAGAAATAAAAAGGCTCTCTTACACGTCCTAGATATACTCCATCACTTACGATATTACTTCTGCATTATAAGGGCAAGGACGTTATCAAATAAATTTGGTGAGAAGGTCGTTTGCTAGGCGGTCCAGCCATTTCACATTTAACAATGTGTACATTCGTGAATTATAAAGACCAGGCAACAGCCATTTTAATTTTATTTCTGTAACTGAATTTAGAAGCAATAAAACATCTTACTGAGACTCAATTATCTTTATCTAAATCGCCCTTAAGAAATATACGACTGAACCATATATTTTTTGCTGTCGTTAAAAATTTCTTTCTTGTAGCTACAGCCTAGAGTAGGGTTTTTCTAAGTGTTTTTCTCAGCACCCTAGATGTCCCCGGGAAAATTTTCTTTGAATTTATGAAGCGGTTGGACCTGGAATGGATAGAGGCATCCATATTGAATTCTTGATGAGTTAGGGTTAGCAAAATTCAAAGCGAGTAAAGTTTATCTTCTCCTAAACTATCGATCCAATTCTAAAATAAATTGGTATAAATATGCTTCATATCACAGCGAAAAATACTGTCGTCTTTAAAACGTTCGAAATCCACCCCTCCCCCATTTTCGAGCTTTTAATGCCATTATTTCAAGCCCTATTTTCCCCGGTTAAGAGCAGGTGATTAAATTTATCAATTTATCACATAATAAATAGGTAAAAATAACATTTTTTCTAGCATTATGACGTCATTCCTTTAACCATCTCATTTAATAATTTATTATTTTAAATTATTTAAATATCGTCTGCATTATTTTCATACGTTTTATCACTGAACTTAGATATTATTCGTAAATAATTTTCTCTTATATTTGACTTAAATAATAGGTACTTATGTGATAATTTTAAATTTAATCATTATTTTTTGTTGAAATGAAAATTTTATCACCGGTATTAACAGCAAATTCTATCTACCTCTAGGGTGTAGGGGAAATAATAGTTTCATTCCTTTATTTCCATTAATTACTGTAGCAAAAAAATGGGAAGAACTTAACGATAATTCCAACGTAGCTAAGAAAACTTTGAATTATCTTTCTAAATGAACTCAACGTGATTCTAAACTGCATTCACAGTATCGGCAGTCTTTAGAGGAGTATGAAGATAAACTATTGAGGGTCTACCAGATAATTCTCACCCAATAAACAAACCATTTTTTTGCTAGTCTCATAGGGTACTTTACAATTCTGGAAAATTAAAAATTTTACTGAACCCGTCATATGACGGGCTATATGCTAGTATGTAATATAGTAGTTTAATTGCACTTTCTGTTTTGTGATACAAAAGAAATGGGAAAACATCAACGCTTTTTCTCATGTCAGATTTATCACGACTGAACTAAGAAAACATCTGACCCTTAAAATATGTCCAAGACGTAAAGTTTTTTAGGACCATCTGCTTAAGTTGTAATATATTTATCCGTTTAACGCTGGACAGTACAAAGTTTCGACCATTCTCAGCCCTAAGTATTTTTAGTTTTCTTGTTCTACTAAGTATTACTAAGAATTCATTACCTGTACACTCAAATTAGATGTATTTGATCAGAAATCCATAATAAGAAGTTATACTCAATGTATGATATGCCCATATTTATATGAAAAAGAAAAGGACATTCATCTAAAATGTATAACGCTACTTATCCTTCAAACGTTTGTTTTTATTTTATCGATTACTTTCCCCGTAACTCGTGTCATATATATTTCTCATTATGGAACAGATGGCCATAGAAATAAAATCCATCATCAAGAGAAGTATGGAATATTTACGAGAATAAAATTGCATGGCTGTATAAGAAATTAAAGTAAAATTATGGGTGTCATTAAATATTATATATAGATGTATAATTTTCTAATATATCAATCATACCATGTATACGTTTATAGGCAATCAGAAAATTAAAGAGGATGGGGAGTACAGATCTGTGGATAGTAATTTTATAAAGCTATATATATATATCATCCTAAATTGATTCTGTGGATATATTTGAGAGTAATCTCCTATATAATAACAACATAAGTTATCTGTCCGTCTGTCCTCGAATTTTTGAAGCAGTTGGACCCGGAATGGATAGATGCATCCATATTGGTTTCTTAAGTTAGGGTTAGCAATGTTCGAAAACCACCTCTTCCTCCCTTTTTCTAGCATTTAATGCCATTATTTCAAGCTCTATTTTCCCCGGTTAAGAGCGGGCGATTAAATTTATTAATATATCGCATAATAAATAGGTAAAAATAACATTTTTTTTTAGCACTATGACGTCATTCCTTTAACCATCTCATTTAATCATTTCTTATTTGAATTATTTAAATATCATCTGTATTATTGGTCATACGTTTTATCACTAAACTTAGATATTACGTACATAATTTTCTTTTATATTTCTCTTAAACAATAAAATAGGTATATATGTGATGATTTTAAATTAAATCATCGATTATTTTTTGTTGAAATGAAAATGTTATCGCCGGTATTAAAAACAAATTCTATCTACCTCCAGAGTGTAGTGGAAATGATAATTTCATTCCTTTACTTCCATTAATTACTGTGGCAAAAAATATTCGGAAGAATTTAACGATAATTTCGACGTCGCTAAGAAAACTTTGAATTATCATTTTAAATGAATTCAACGTGATTCAAAACTATATTCACAGTATTGGGAGACTTTAGAAGACTATGAAGATAAACAAATTTTGGGCGTGTACCAGATAATTCTCAGCCAAAAAAGAAACCATTTTTTTACCTGCCTCATAGGATACTTAACAATTCTGGAAAATTAAAAATTTTACTGATCCCGTCATATGACGGGCTATATGCTAGTATGTAATATAACAGTTTAATTGCACTTTCTGTTTTCTGATACAAAAGAAATGGGGAAACATCAACGCTTTTCCTCATGTCAGATTTGTCAAAACTGAACTAAGAAAACATCTCACCCGTGAAATTTGTTCAAGATGTAAATATTTTCAGGAGCATCTGCTTAAGTTGTAATATGTTTAGCCTTTTAACGCCTAGTCAGGACAATACAAAGTTTCGACCATTTTCACCCCCAAGTATTTTTTAGTTTTCTTGTTCTACTAAGTATTACTTAGAATTCATTACTTGTACACTCAATTTAGATGTATTTGATCAGAAATCAATAATAAGAAGTTATACTCAATGTATGATTTGCCCATATTTATATGAAAAAGAAAAGGACATTCATCTAAAATGTATAACGCTACTTATCCTCCAAACGTTTTTTTTTATTTTATCGATTACTTTCTCTTTAACTCGTGCGATATATATTTCTCGTTATGGAACAGATGGCCATAGAAATAAAATTCATCCTCAAGAGAAGTATGGTTTATTTACGAGAAAAAAATTATTTGGCTGTAGAAGAAATTAAATTATAGACGTCATTAAATACTAAATATATATGTATAATTTCATAATATATCAATTAATCATACAATGTATACGTTTATATATAAAATTATTTGGCTGTAGAAGAAATTAAATTATAGACGTCATTAAATACTAATTCAAATATAGGCGTCACTAAATACTATATATATGTATAATTTCATAATATATCAATCGTAAAATGTATACGTTTATATATAAAATTATTTGGCTGTAGAAGAAATTAAAATATAGGCGTCACTAAATACTAATTCAAATATAGGCGTCACTAAATATTAATTCAAATATAGGCGTCACTAAATACTATATATATATGTATAATTTCATAATATATCAATTAATCATACGATGTATACGTTTATATAGAAAATTATTTGGCTGTAGAAGAAATTAAAATATAGGCGTCACTAAATACTATATATATATATATATATATATATATATATATATATATATATATATATATATGTATGTATGTATAATTTCATAATATATCAATTAATCATACGATGTATACGTTTATAGACAATCAGAAATTTAAAGAGGATGAAGAATGGAGACCAAAGGGTAGTAATTCCATAAAGCTATATATATAATCATAAATTGATTCTCTTGATATATTTGAGAGTAATTATAGAAAATTCCGTTACAAATATACATCCTCTTGTCATTGGAAGAGCATGAACTGAAAAGTGCATGCTATTGTAAATAACTTTCAGCAGGAAACAGAGGTACATTGATCAACCTAACACTGGAGCATGGCTGAAATGATCCACCCTGATATTATCGAATTAATAACCCATGTAGAAAATTACATCTCCATATCTTTAAAATTAAATCTCAACAAAGTGGCAAAACAATCAAACACTTTAGACAACGAGCCGCCCGAACCGGAATGAATTGAAAATTCTTCGACATCTGATCGTTTAATTGATGAACGTGGAGCAAGCATCCCAGACGAGATCCTCTTATGCTCAACAAATCTCTTAATGGGTGCCAATTACGCAAGAAGACGGACGGATTTTGACTGGAGATGTGATGAATACCATAATCCGACAGTGCGTTTGTTGGAAGTGATCTTCGAAACAGGATTCCTCACGGACAAGGTTCGGATCAAAAGGCTAATTTAACGAAGGTTCTGCCTTCTCAAGGTTGTATAGAATCTTTTCCAGTAGGTAGTGAATACTGACAGAATGTAAACAACTATTGCTCAAAATTCGTTTCAAAAGTCGTAACAGTTTTAAATTATGATCTTAAACCTGATTTATCGCGTAAGAAAATTTAAAGGATTAAATTTAGTGAATAGTTAGCTAAAGTGTAAGATACTGCGTGGTTATTTTTTGTTTGATAACCTGATATTTCTTTCCACATAGTTACAGGAAAGTATTTCAGTTCTTGCAATTTTATCTGTGATGCAGGCTTAATCTCGCCTTTTCCTGAAAGCGAAGAGGGAGAGATCTGATAAATACAAATTTCTTTAACCCCTTCCGGTAAAATGACGAGTCTAGCTCATCATTGGTTTTTCATTCCATACCGCACAATGACGAGCTACACTCGTCATGCGACTAAAGTTAATGTTAAATATGATAATTAATTTAGTTTATAATTTCTAGTATACTGAATTTAGCAAGACTTTTGTTACTTGTGGAAATACCAGGTCACTATTACATATTGTTTATTTAGAATTTCTTGGTACAAGTCACTGCCAAATTGATGAGTCAGAATAAAAGAAAACCTACTAAGAAATGCCGTGTGTGTTACAAGAATCAAATTAGAAGTGAGACTCGCTAGCGGTGTAAACAATTCAGTATTCCTTTGCACTTTGTTTTGAAAAGTACCACTATCTTGAAGACTATTATCTGTATACCTTATTAATGTTTTGCTTTGATATTTTTTTAATTATACCTTTTCTGATATTATTTAACACTCTGTAAAAAGTGGATTTTAATTAGGAATATGTAAGAATTGTAAAATGAAACAAGTTTTTTAAATAAAAAATAAATGGTTACTTCACGCACAGTTTTTCAGTATTAAATCGTACCGGCAGGGGTTAATAACCATAGTTCAGATTGATTATCTAGCATAGGCATGCCCAACCCGCGGCCCATAGTAAAAACTTTTTGCGGCCCAATTGAAGTTTTCAACTGTCTATATAGTTTTAGTCCCTTTGACTATATACAGTTGAAACATAAAATTAGAATAGAACATAGAAACATAGAATAGTAAGAACAAAGTGTCGCAGCAGGTTGCTTGATAAAAACAGGACCCATCAGCTACGATGCGCGTCGACTACATTATCCTTTGATATTAACAAAATCTCTAGTAAAATACAAAAACAAATCTCACATTAATTTTAAGATAATACATGTGATAGTGCTTGTGAATAAACTACAATATATATTTATAGTATGAATATAATAATATTATTTTAACCCTCATGATTAGGGAAGAAGGTAAGGTGTTGGGGGTGATTATAAATACAGTACAGTTAATGTTTATTGTCGTTGTAGTTATGATATATGTATCAACTTTTATATACAGTCGCAGCTGGCACTGTAAAAATACATATTTTGAATATTGCACGATAATAGAATATTTTGAATAATTTGTTGTTTTATTTTCATATGTGTGGCCCACCTGAATTCAGTAAATTGTTTTTTGGCCCGCCAACCGATTTAAGTTGGGCACCCCTGATCTAGC
Organism: Pardosa pseudoannulata; assembly: GCA_032207245.1. Classification (NCBI taxonomy): domain Eukaryota; kingdom Metazoa; phylum Arthropoda; class Arachnida; order Araneae; family Lycosidae; genus Pardosa; species Pardosa pseudoannulata. Next base: position 201,577,552 of record CM063498.1, read on the forward strand.
AGAAAGAAGAACATATGATGTTAAGTAAATTCAAAACATTTACTTTCGCCTGGGAGTGAAAGAGGAAATTTCAACCCAAATATAATATTTGGTTGGGAAGTAATAATTTGACGACTGCCATCCATATCTCCAACCGAAGAAAAGAATGATTTTATGCATACTGTTAGAACTCAAGTGGCTAGTAAGTTAATGAAAAGATCTAGAGCGAAATTATTTGTCTCCTGCACTAGGTAAAAGGTAATTTTTCAGATATTGTATATTAAAGTAAAATGCTAAGTATTATTGTGAAAGAGGACAAGTATTTGTCAAACGAATGGGTAACTGATATGGCTATTAATATAAAGAGAAGATCAAGTCAGAAATTATTTATCTTCTGAACTAGACAGAAGGTACCAGATATTGAAGATCACTCAAAACGCTAGTATTATTGGGAAAGCATACAAGTACATCTTAAACTAATGGGTAACTAATTTTACTAATAAGTTAAAGAGAAAATCTAATCAGAATTTATTTATCTCACAAGGTAGGAGGTAATTTTCTAGAGATTGTATATTAAAGTAAAATGCTAAGTATTATTGAGAAAGAGGGCAAGTACCTGTCAAACGAATAGGTAATTGATATGGCTATTAATATAACGAGAAGATCAAGTCAGAAATTATCTTTTGTACTAGGTAGAAAGTTCCAGAGATTAAAGATCACTCAAAATGCTAGTATTGTTAGGAAAGCATACAAGTACATGTTAAACTAGTAGGTAACTAATTTTGCTAATAAGTTAACGAGAAGATCAAATCAGGAATTATTTATCTCACAAGGTAAGAGGTAATTTTCCAGAGATTGTATATTAAAGTAAAATGCTAAGTATTATTGGGAAAGAGGGCAAGTATCTGCCAAACGAATAGGTAGTTGATATGGCTATTAATATAACAAGAAGATCAAGTAAGAAATTATTTATCTTTTGTACTAGATAGAAGGTTTCAGAGATTGAAGATCACTCGAAACGCTAGTATTATTAGAAAAGCGGACAATTACCTGTCATACTAACATTTAACTAATTTTGCCAATAAGTTAACGAGAATATCTAATCAGAAATTATTTATCTCATAAGGTAGGAGGTAATTTTTAAAAGATTGCAGATCACCCAAAATAAAACGCTATGTATTATGGAGAAAGCGGAAAAAGTAATTGTCAAGCAAACTGAAATGTTAAAATTGGATCTATTAGGAGTTTTCTTTGAAGTAAGGTTGGATCGTAATTAACTTTACTTTTACTTTTTAACCTTACCTTATCGTTATATAGGAACGAAGAGCGCATGATGTTAAGTGAATTGAAAACATCGACTTTCGCCTGGGAACTTAAAAGGAAACTTTAAGAATAATATTTGTGTAAGAAGTAATTATACGATTGCTGCCTCCCATGCCTGCAACCGAAGCAAAGAATGATTTTATGCATACTGTTAGAATTCTGACATGCTTAGTGAGTTAAGGATGAGATTTGATCAGAAACTGCTTATCTCATGCACTAGGTAGAAAGGAATTTTACAGAGATTGCAGATTGCTTAAAATGAAACTCTAATTATTACTGGGAAAGTGAATCCTATCAAACGAATAAGTGATGTGGCAAGTAAGTTAACCCTTTCGCGGGCCAATTAAACCCATTCTAATACATTGGTCTTGTTATTGAAACGACTGGAAGACTGATTTCCACTTCGGTTTTGCGCTGTCATCAATTGTTCGATCGATTGAATAAAATTAGCAGCTCTGTTTTGAAAGTTTGGAAACGTGGAATGAGAAATAAATGGTCCACGAAAGGGTTAAAGAGAGGATCAAACAAGACTTTCTAGGCAGGTAAATTTCCAGAGATTGTATATCACTTAAAATATAACGCTGAGTTTTATTGGGTAAGCGGGGATTTACTCAATAAACGAATGGCATACGAGTTTGCGTGTTTGGTTTGGAGTAGACTTTTTTGAAACAGGAGAGCTAATGAGGCCAGGACCTACTGCTTAAAACCGATTCCGAATGTCTACGAACATTCTTGCCACAGTCGAATTCGAACCCACGAACTCCGGTACCGAAGATCAGGAATGGAATTAGAACTAATGTAGCTAGTAAGTTAACACAGAGCTAATCAGAAAATCTCCTGCCCTACTTAGGAAGTAAATTTCCAGAGATTGCAGATCATAGCAAACTGTCTTATTATAAGACAAGTGCCTGTCAAACATATAGGTAACTGATGTGGTTAGTAATTTCGCAATGAGATTAGTTAGATTTTCGCAGTGTTAAAAACAATTTTAATGATATTTTAAACATTTGAAAATGAATATTTTACTATTTGTTGCACTTTGTAAAATGTAATTTCAAATTATGACGCATGGTAAATACATATTGGAAAGGTGGCCTTTCAAAAAAATTTTCCGCTTTAAATCAGTATATGCCTCCATAATGTGGCAGACTGCATTGTAATCAACATGAATAATGGATTATATTTACACATTAGTGACAGTTGCTGAAACTTTGATCTACCGGTTTGGCCCATTGGCGTTAAAGCTGGCGTCAAGATCTTTTTCGCCAATTTATGTTTCTAGCTAATGCAAACAAATTGATATACCAGTGTTTGATAAGGAAACGACCTTTTTTGCTCCAACTTAACGTTTCTAGTCAAAGCTCATAAATTGATATAATATAATTCGTGATTGGGGTGTACTGTTAAGGGGCTATGTTCTTAAAAGTTTCATGTTCAAGATATATTATTTTTTATAAAAACTAACTTAAACAAATGTTTATAAAAACTTTTACGATGATTAATTGCTGATGCTTTGTCGGTATGTCGTTTTTCTGGCCTTCTTAGTTCAGGTTGTAAACAAAACATATTGGTAATCTTAACTGATTCTATGATTCAATTGTAATAACAATCATGGCGTCGATGAAATCCTTACGCTACCATTTATCTATCACGTAAAATTATACCTGTTAATAAAATAGGCGATAAATATACGCCAATAACAAACAGTATTTTGTTGGTTGCCACCCTATGGTAGTCAAAATCCAGGATCGCGAGAGTCGCATATGTGGAAGACTCTTTAATGGACTAATCTAAAAGTTATTGAAGTTGAGACTAGAAGAATCATTTTACAAATATATTTATACTTATTAATAGATTAAATACAAGTTAAGTAAGATGATAGATAAAGTAAGTTGATTTGTAGAATAAGTAGGTTGAATTTTCTGAATGAAAACCCCATTTAAAGAATAAATAATCCAATCTGTAATTACTTTTTATAATTTTGTAAAGATCTTATTCAATTAAAAAATTAAAAAATTGCGAACAATTTTCGATGAATAATGAATATTAACTGATATTTCTCTGCAATCCATTGCACAGTAGCATGCATAAAGTTAAACTCTCATTCATCTACACTCAAGAGTCAAAACATTATGACCACCTGTCAATAACGAGTTGGCCCAACTTTGGCGCGCAACACAGCTTCAACCTGCCTTGGCATGGATGCCACAAGTCCTTAGTAGATGGCCGGAGACTGATTGTACCAGATGTTTAAGCAACGGTTACGCAAATCAAGCCATTACAATCTGTCCTCTATCAAAATCACTTAGATCCGCAGCCTTTCCGATCACACACAGAAGTAAGTGAAAGAATGATTCTTCAGACTCTCCAGCAGCAGTCAAATACCACTTCCACCTGACCACGTGCCTTCCACGTCATCCAGGCAAGTTCATTGCAAAATGTAGGGGTGGTCATAATGTTTTGGCTCTTGAGTGTAACTATAACCAAAATCTATGCTAGGTCCAAACATCAGAGAAATTTAAAAATCTGCAATAAGAACTTCGATGATTTATGAATATTAACTTAGCTTTCTCTGTAATCCAATTCATACTAGCATGTATAAAGTTAAAACTGGTAACAAGAACCATCTATCTATGCATAAAAACTATGTGAGGTCTAAACACCAAAGAAATTAAAAATTGCAATCAAAATTTCGACGACTAATGAATATTAACTCAGCTTCCATTGTAATGTAATTCATACTAGCATGTATAAAGTTAAAACTGGTAACACCAACCATCTATCTATGAATAAAAACTATGTGAGGTCTAAACACCAGAGAAATTAAAAAATTGCAATCATAATTTCGACGACTCATGAATATTAACTCATTCCACTGTAAATCAGTGCACACTAACACGTATAAAGTTAAAACTGGCATTATCCCCTGGTATCTAACTAAAACCAAAATCTATGTTAAGTCTTAACGCCGGAGAAATAAAAAGAAATAAAATCAAAACTTCGACGACTCATGAATATTAACTCATTCCACTGTAAATCAGTGCACACTATAACACGTATAAAGTTAAAACTGGTAACACCAACCATCTATCTATGAATAAAAACTATGTGAGGTCTAAACACCAGAGAAATTAAAAAATTGCAATCCAAACTTCGACGACTCATGAATATTAACTCATTCCACTGTTAATCAGTGCACACTAATACGTATAAAGTTAAAACTGGTATTATCCCCTGGTATCTAACTAAAACCAGAATCTATGTTAGGTCTTAACGCCGGAGAAATAAAAAAAAATTACAATCAAAACTTCGACGACTTATGAATATTAACTCGTTCGACTGTAATTCAATGCATAGTTGCATGCGTAAAATCAAAATTGGCATCCCCATCTATCTAAATATAGTCAAAATCTATGTTAGGAATAAACACCATAGTTCTCTTGATGTATCCTCATCTCTACTTTAAAATCATCATCTATAACTAGTGGTAAACTGAGGGACATGAAATATTGCCTTTGAGATATAGAAATAAATAAATATGAAGCAGTTTACGGCAGAGCATTAATGCTTTAACAAGCTTCCTTCAAGGAAATGTTTATTCCCAAAATCTTTCTTTCTCCACTAGGCCCACTTAATAGAACTGCATTTCTTCGTTTTCTCATAAAAGTAGTTCCTCGTATTTTCCTTTAAAATAACAAAGCTATAATAATATGTAAGAGTTCGTTGAAGGGTTTGTTAAACACAGAACTTTCCGTTCAAATTCACCATCATTAATAAACAACCTCTCGATGTACAGAAAATGTCCAATAAATCAGGACGACAGTATGTTCTGGACAGGACATATTATATTTGGACGAACATAAGTTACATTTAAAATTTGTACTTAACATAAAACAAAGATTAGGTAAAGCTCTTTCAGCGTCTTCCATTGTATGCATAGAATGTCTTCTTTTCTCTCTGCTACTCGAACGTCATTCTACAGGAATACCAGGTGGAGGGTGGCGACAGAAAAGCCACACTGTTTGGGTGCTACAAGCCATCACCACATATATGTATATAATATACATACATCATATATATATATATAATCTCTCTCTTTCTCTACACACACATTTATTTTAAATATATATATACACACACATACACATATATATACATATAAACATATACATATATATATACATATATACATAAACATATACATATACATATACATACACATATACATATATACATACATATATACATACATACAAATACATACATACACATACATATATATATACATACATACATATATACATACATATATACATACATACATATATACATACATACATACATATATACATACATATATGCATGCATCTAATCTTTCTCTCGCTCTCCACACACAAACCCATTTATATACCATTTTTAATACACACACACACACACACACACACACACACACACATATATATATATATATATAAATATATATATATATATATATATATATATATATATATATATATATATATATATATATATATATATATATATATATATATATATATATATATATATATATTTATTATTTATTATTATTTATTATTTATTATATATTATTTATTTATTTATTTACACGTATATATATACACACACATATATATATGCATGCATATATACATATAATCTTTCTCTCTCTCACTCTCTCCACACACACACAGAGAGGGAGAGAAAGAGAGAGAGAGAGAGATAATCAGATAGGTAAATTGATAGATATATTGACAGATATATAGATAAATCGATAGATAAATTCATAGATATATAGATAAGATAGAAATAATTTGGGATCGAAATGACTCTAGTGGAATGACTCTAGTGCTAATTACCCAAATTAAAAGCTGGATACGAAGCACCAACTAAGGTAAATTTTATGAAAAGTTAGATGCTTTTATTTTTGTAGTGAGTAAATAGTTTATGCATAACCACGATTTTTATGGAAATATCTACAATCTTTCCCACGTAAATCGTTTTCCCGCATTCACCGATTTGCATTCCCATCCCCTTGGAAAACGATGATCGAGGTACCACTTAACGCATTCTCCTTATTATCTCCCATCTAAAATTTTACCCATCCTCTCGTCTATGCTTCAAATATTCACTCCCTTGATACCTTTCCAAGAAGATCCAATTACCGAAGTATTACTCCACGACAAGATGGTTTTGTTTGTTTTTAGCAGCGTGATTTTGATCCACGGCAAATCGTATTTTAGCGTGGGAAGTACCGCAACAACATAAATAAGAAAACGGCGTCTAACTGCCGTTCTAAAGATTCTCGAAAGAAGATATTTATCTCCGTCGCTGCAGTTGAAACAATCCATACGTCCCGAAAGGTTATAAGGCTTCACCTCTGATGCCTGGATTCCATTCTCCGTGGAATCAGCGGGACAAGTGAAAAGAACAGGATAAGAATTCGAGAGGAAGGAAAAAAAGATTTTAAAACTATTGTGGGATAAAGCAACTCATTTGCTGTGCTGACTTGTGAATAAAATACATTCTATTTTACAAAAAAAATATCGGGTATAGCATCCCTCTGTTTTATTGTTCAAAAGATTAACCAAACAAAACTTTTCCTAAAAAAAGCAACTACAGGACGGGACTACTTAAGAATTGGGTTCCCCTGGGCAAATTTGGCTAAAATATTGGCGATATTTACTAAAACATAGAAGTAATCCATCCAAACATTGTATTTCTTGCTTTATCTGGTGACTTTAATGAATGCACAGTGCGCCATCGTAATAGAATTATATACTCTTAGTTAATTAAAGAAAACGACTTGAAAACTGGTCATTTATATATATGGACAATTAATCTCTTAACAGTTTGCAAACGCAACATCTCCAAATTATTAAAAATCAGCCATAGTAAACCATTAATGGTTTGTTATATCTAATTTTTTTTAGCATTGCGCACTTTTAATATATAAGAAAAGAGTTACACAAGGAGAGCTGGATGCAAATATGATATAAATTATAATATAGATACAAATTGTTTGAACACGGTGAGATCAGGAGAAAATCTTAGTCGACCATACTTAAAGCATTATCGCCAAGTTGGTGGGGGAACCCAGTTCTTTAGTCAAGCCTACAGTTCTAACTTTTACAAAATATATGAACACTAGCACATAGTGTCTATTGTTTAGTAATATAAACTCAAATAAAAGCATTGAAAACCGGAAATAGAAGGTAAATTGCTACTACAGTAATCCAAAACTTGATACAAAACGTATTTTTCAACAGGAAAAGAAATGCTACATTGAATCATTGCTTTTTCAACACTTGCATGTTAACGTGTGATAAGCCCTTTATATTTCTTGTGTTACAGTGAAAAATTTTCAACCGATTTATTTTAGCTCAGGTTGATTTGTGATAAGACCTTTAATCGGTTCAAATTCTTTTCGCTATTACACGAGTAAACCACGTATTCTGCAACTGGAACAGAAATTCTAAACTGAATCTGCTGCTTCTTCAAGACATACATGTTGACTTATGATAAAACCTTAAGTTTGAAAGGAAACTGTATCTTGATAAAAAAAAATTTTTTAATGAAATACTCAAGCACCCAACATCCATGTTTCAAATGGTATCCGCTTTCTCTCAAGTGCAAACTAATAGATATTTAGAAAGCTCCATTATACCGTTGAGGTGTTCCACTTTCAAACTCGAAATTTCGTTTTCTTTACGAGGAAGAAAGCGGCTCATAAAACCCGGAATCGAGATCGAAAAGCGGTACAGACAAAATATCAAAGAAAAATGAAGCTGTTTAATTTCCTATTACATGACTGATTGCCTGTTATGTTGGATTTACTTTCTCTTTCGTGAACCATTTCTGTTTACTTTAGTCGTTTCGGGAAGAGAGTACTAGAAACTGGAAGCATAATTTTTATATAGGACAAAGTTTAAGGAGAGATACCGCTGGACGGAAGTGGAGGTGTTAAAAACATTTAGTGGCACATAGAAAGGCATACATCTTATTTGCATAAGGATATTTATAATTACGGAAATCAAAGCTGATTCAGAGTTGATTGATTTGGCATTGTTCTTTGATTTATATTTACGGTTTTCATGATGAAAAAAAAATTTCTGTACTGTTTTCTAGTGTTTTCCCTGTGTGTTTCAGATAATTTACACGATTTCACTGTGAAAATTTATTCATTATTTACTTTTCAGAAGTTAAAGAAAGGATTTTGTTTTAAAGTATGAAATTAAGTATGAATAATACAATCTATAATACCTTAGTCAGCCAAGACATCGATGTCATAAGCAGAGCGATGCCGAATTTTGAGCTCTAAACTGGCAGAAGTCCCCTGTGTTCATGCCCAGATAGCACGTATGCTTGCAGCATGATTTTATCTGGATAATATCTTGTTATAGCAAATTTGACACGACAAACTTGCAGCAAAACTCTGCCAATTAGACGAAACATAAAACAACCACTCCTTTGCAACGCTACAAAATAGCGTTGTGGCAACCTTATCATAACCTTGAAGCAAGCGAAAATTCTTAGACTTACTGCAGTTTCAGACTTGTCATGCTGAACTTGCTGCAAGTTTGCAGGCTTTCAAAGCAAGACTACTGCAAGTTTGCTGCAAACAAAATTTGCTATCTTGGTTTATGGCTGCAGAGGCAATTAAAGTGAGTTCGTAACCGCAATGTCCTCCAAGTTCAAACAATATTTCTGGAAGTGGCAGGCCTAGCGTGGAAGCCTTCTGCTCGGTCCCTGCTTCTAAATTCCGAGGTCCTAGCGGGGGCCAGGCTACTCGTGTCTGTAGGATACCCAAAACTACACAGACTTCCCGGGTGAGACTAAATGAAGGCTCGCTGCCGTGATTGGTGGGAGAAGTTTGTTTTCATGTCCGTATTACATGATGCAATAATTACTATTTTCCTATGCAACTTGACAGGGAAACTTTTTCTCCGTCTTAAACAAAATTTCCCATTAAGAGTTTTCGTCTTAACGAAGTCAAACTGTATATAGTCAAAACTGTATGTGTCATAAAAAGAATTTTGGAAATTTTTCGACTGGCAAAAATTGGTAAATAATTAAATTATGGACTTGTAAAGTAAAATTCTTTAATTCCTAACTATCTGAAACATTTTTATTACGCTTCTAAATCGGAAAATAATTAAATTATGTACTTAAAGAGTGCAGTTCTCTCATTCCTAAGCCTTTTAAACATTTTTCATAATGCTTATAAATTTTAAAATAATTAAATTATGCACATGAAAAAAATTCTCTTTAACATTTTTTATAAAGCTCATAAATTGAAAAATAAGTAAAATGTGCACTGAAAAGTAAAGTTCATTAATTCCTAACTGTCTGAAATATTTTTATAAGGCTTATAAATTAGAAAATAATTAAATTATGTACTTAAAAAGTAAAGTTCTTCAATTCCTAAGCCTTTTTTATAATGCTTATAAATTAAGAAGTAAATACATTAAACACATGAAAAAGATAATTCACCTATTTCTAAGCTTTTTAAACATTTACTAAATGCTTATAAATTGAAAAATAAGTAAAATGTGCACTGAAAAGTAAAATTCTTTAATTCCTAAGCCTTTGAAATATTTTTATTATGCTTATAAATTGGAAAATAATTAAATTATTTACTTAAAAAGTGCAGTTCTCTAATTCCTAAGCATTTTAAACATTTTTTCATAACGCTTATGAATTTTAAAATAATTAAATTATGCACATGAAAAAAATTCTCTTATACATTTTTTATAAAGCTTATAAATTGAAAAATAAGTAAAATGTGCACTGAAAAGTAAAACTCTCTAATTCCTAAGTCTCTGAAATATTTTTATAAAGCTTTTAAATTGGAAAATAATTAAATTTTATACTTGAAAATTAAAACTCTTCAATTCCCAAGCATTTTTCCTAATGCTTATAAATAGGAAGTAATTAAGTTATACACATGAAAAAGACAATTCACCTATTTCTAAGCCTTTTAAACATTTACTAAATGGTTATAAATTGAAAAATAAGTAAAATGTGAAGTTTAGGGGGGGGGGGGGGGGGGGGGTGGGGGGGGGGGTGGGGGGGGGGGGGGGGGGGGGGGGGGGGGGGGGTTGTGTTGTTTTTGTGGGGGGGGGGGGGGGGGGGGGGGGGGGGGGGGTGGGGGGGGGGGGGGGGGGGGAGGAGGGGGGGTGGGTGGGGGGGGGGTGAAAAGTAAAACTCTAATTCCTAACTCTGTGAAATATTTTTATAATGCTTAAAAATAGAAAGTTATTAAATTATACACATGAAAAAGACAATTCACCTATTTTTAAGTTTCTTAAACATTTACTAAACTCTTATAAATTGAAAAACTTTAAAATTACATAATTATGAATACAATGCTTAAATATTCTTACAATACACTTATTTTCCGGTGTGTTTCTAATGGTAATATAATGTAAGGTGTTTTAGTGACCCAGATATCCCTAGGCGGACTTGCTTTGTGAATCTTATTTACAAATGTTATATTTAACGTATAATCAGCAGGTTGGGTGTTCATATTTGGGTCACGAGAAAAAAAAATTGCCAAGAAATCACAGGCAAAATTAAACTTCACTCATTATTTACTTGAAGTGTCTCATTATAAATGTTAGAAGTAGAACATCGATGCGGTGAGATCAGACGATTAGATGGCGTTACTTTTCAAGAACGGCTCCACCTGATTTTATTTCAGTGAATAACACACAGATATGTTTAGGGAACAGACATAAAATTTTCGAGACTTATTATTATAGCAACTTTGTTTCGATTCATCATAAAATAAAACTTTCTGTTCCTTTTGGAATTAACATATTGTTTAACAACATAGATTCCAAATTTAAAAAAATTTACTTAGTTTCATTTGCTTAAAATATTACTTTATTCTTTACAGATTGTACAGCTTTTAACACATTGAAGATGGTATGCGCTGAAAAGTATCTAGCGTCAGCTCCCGCACATTTTTTTGTTAAAGTGATAACAAGAGATTCAAAACACAGATTCCAAAAAACGTGAATTTCCGTCATCCGTCGCCAACAGTTGCAAAAATAAAAGACGGGAATTCCCGTCTCCCGTCTTCAATGTGTTAAGATAACTTAACCCTTAAACTAACTGTGGTTTTGCAGCGAATCCACCTGTTAAAAAGTTTCTTTTTTTCTACTTTATAAAGACATATGAATGATTTTTTTAAATTTTCTGTTTATGACATTTGAAACTTACAGCAGATAAAAACACTACACTCAATTCCTTTTTCCATTTGAAATATGCATTTTTAAACTTG
>CM063498.1:201594159-201614159 GCA_032207245.1 Pardosa pseudoannulata
CCTTCTAACACCTCCTTTAATGACCGGGACTACCAGTTCATGCCCACAGGCAAAGGGTCTAACCAATTAAATGTTTATAGTGTCCTAGTTACCAATTAAAGAACTTCTGAACAAAATTGGGATGCATGCTGTCAGAAACAGATTTTTTATGGGATTTTCTCATTTTCTATAACGGTCAAGGAGATCGTAAAATAAAGACAATGAAGAGAGAACACATTCAACCAATAATGCGACAATAAATATCCTTCGGCACAACAGTCTCTACCTTTGTCACATCAACTGGCCAAGATTACAACCCTCCCATCATAAACTTTGTTTTACGACACACACATACACATGTGTGTGTACTTAAAAAAAGTTTGCATTGTAGTATTATTTATCAGAAAAGAAATTAAGTTTATCTTTATGTGAAATCGAGTTAATATGTAATATTTTAAATCTGATCTTTAAAAGCTGAATAATTTTACTTGGAGATTGACCTTTAAATGATAAAGCAGCAAAACAGTATGAGATATATACACCGAAAAGACATTACCCTATTAACATGTTGGACCACCTTTAGCCGTCGTTAATATACGCTGCACAGTGGGTTGGGAAACACTATCTGTGTTGCCACTGATGAAACTGGGGGTGATTTCGACTGTTGCAATTCTTTGGTTACGAACAATTGTAGCAATCTCCGATCTTCTCTGGAATCAATGTGCCGTTCACAACAAACCACTCTCCAGCGACTTGTCGGTTCACCATCCATACACCAATTTCAATATGTGTTTACAATCAAGCACCGAACCCGGTCCATATTACCGTGATGCCTTTCAAGCGTATCCCGGTGGTGGTGTTGGCAGATCGCGAGTATTTGGTCACCCCCGTTCCGTCGGTCATCCTTGAAGTACCCGGTGCACGCACACGTCGCTCCGCAGTCACAATCCACGAGCGAACACAGAAGAATAGCGCTGTGAGCAGAAATTTGGAAGTCCACTAGATGCTTAGTGGACTTGTTGACGACGGGATTAGTGAATGTTGGTTCGAACCTTGCGGAGTGAAAGAAAGACGAAGAAAAAACGAGAGGAATTTAGCTCGTTGCACCTAAAGACGGGGAACCGAAGAGTCAAAAGAAGAAAACAGGAAATTTAGAGAGGAAATTTCGCAATCCTGGACTTCAGAATCATCACTCATTACTTATTGCGCCAGGACTTTGGCCCACCCTGCAGAACCCCCGTGACTCGGCTTGCTCGAAAAATACCCACTGTAACCTCGCAATAGTTCAAGGGTGAAAAAGACCTAACTAACAAAGACTGCAAAAAGAAAAAAAAACTTGAGAATTAGAAGTTAAGGGTAAACTTAAAAAAAAATGAGCTGTGATCCCCTCTGGGAGTGGGATCCCTTTGGTTAAGGTGCGATGGTCAACTCGGGTTCATTCTTCGACTTATGCTGACCACATTGCCGAATCAGTCAGCATTGAAGACCTACCCATACCCTTCCGACCTTGACCTGTGGTCGCCCTGGTGGGAGACCCACTGTCTGGCTCTGAGGTTGGGGAACACTAACGGCAGTATGTGCTCACAACTCCACGTGGCAGCCCACTAAACGTACCATTTCTGATGTTGATGTTACCAGTCCCCGAGCCATGACGCCGAATGCTTTCCGATTAACCAATCGGCCAGCATTCGGCGATTGGTTAATCGGCCGGTCAAGGGCGCTTATCGTAGGTACCGGATTTCGTGGGTTCGAATCCCATTATGACATGGATGTTCGTAACCGTTCGGAATCTAATTTAAGCAGTAGGTCCCGGTCTCATTAGCCCTCGTGTGCAAAACAGTAGACCGTAGCACTTCAAACCAAACTAAACCAAACCTATCCATAACGATTTGAGCTTTATCAAAGTCCGATAAATCAGTTGCTTTTCTCATTATATTGGAAATCGTGCTATGTTTGGAAAGATACTGCGTAGTGCTTTACTTACTCCTACATCAGCGACTGATGTTAGAGTCGCTTATCGGAGTCGATGGTTATTGGAGTAGCTGGAGAAACTTAATGTTTTCGTAGGTTTAGTTCCTGGGCGAGCCCGTTGTTATAAATGGAGAGTGATCCTAATGAAACTGCTTTTCCGTGTATGTAAGCAATATGTCCTGTAATTCTGTTATTAAAATAAATGAGAAAAATGGACATTTCCTTCGAAAAATCGGATTCAAACATATATCGTGAAATAACATCTGAGTCATAGCTTTTGGCTCTCTTAAAATCGTGAAACAATTTCATTGTTATTAGAAGAAAGATTATGCAGAATGAAACACAAAGGGAATTCCCAATTCTGTTTTTGTCATACGACTTTTTTCGCCACTCAATAATTAGTAATTCTCGAAACCAATTTAGTCCAAATGAAATTGCAGACGGAAAAGAGGTCGCAAGATGACTGAACATTCAAGAAAAATTAAATTCCTACGTTTCCTGGGTGGTCTTTGGTAGGCCTGACCCGGAATGGAATTTTCAAGTTCTTCCTCTTTTATCTGATGATAGTTTCTCAAAAAGAAACTATGGCCTTTCTGCGATCAGGTTTGCTTTTAGTTGTGATCAGCATCAGGAGAAAATTTCAATTAAAATTGTTTGAGTGCAGTTCCTGGAAACAGGCAATATATTTTGGAAAGAAATTAGTTGATTATTTAGGGAAGGTTTATTTAAAAAGAACATGTTTATTGCTTGTGCATATTAGTTATGCTCTTGAAATTACTTATAGAAAAAAAAATGAGAGAGCTCCAGATCATCGTTCAAAAACAGTAAGAAATCTTGTTTGTTAAAGCAGTGATTCTCAAATATTTTCGAAGCACTTTTTTAGTTTAAGATTTTTCTACGGGTCCTTACCTTAAGTAAATTTGTATTTAAGTGATAAAAATAAACAGAACTCGTGTAAAACTGTTTGAGAATTTAGTTCCAATAAAAAGAGACTATATTTTAAAAAGAAATAGTTGATTAATTTGGAATTTCTTGTTTAACTTTTATTGTTTGTATACATGAGTTATGTTCTAGAATTTACTTTTAGAAAAAATGAGAGACAACTACGGGTGCCAGAAAATATTGGCGCTTCATCGTTTGTTACATTAAGATTGTCTTCACCAAAAACTTTATGTGAACACACATAAGCTGCCTGCAAGAGCGACTTACCATTCAATCGCCCTAAGCACTTGACTAAGGGTGCAAATAATAATTATCCGTCTATCGAACGAAAATGCTAGAATTCTACATTTGTTGGACTTGTCCTTTCTTTTTTCTTGAGTTCTTTATTCATGAAAGAAATAAAAACACAAAAATAGCTATATATTCGTTCATTTCCGCAGTTTTCTTTCTCGTATTTGATACGAGGCATATCAGTTTTATGATTAAAGAAAAGTACAACTTTGAATTCTTATTCTAATATTATATAGATTATTAATGAATGTACATTCTGTTTTAATCAATTTTTTACTTAATGTATATATGTGTGTAATCTGTTAATAAACGTCTTTAACTAAAATGGTGTCACTTTAATGGACCATCACTGCAACCACCCAGCATGAAGTCCGTCTTAATACAAAACGTTGTAGGACAGGTTCCCACTTCATTATAGGTACAGGACAAACTGAGGGGTCAGCTAACATGAAATTATAAGTAACAGGCCCGTAACACCTGGGTCAACATCTCAGTTAAAATCCGTGGGGAAATCTGCCTCCGATAGCGTGCATTTCCTTTTTATTTGGAAATTTCCTAAATTGTCCGCTAGGGCATTGTAGAATTGTAATTAGTTAGACCCCCTTTTATGAGGGCATAAACTGTAACCCCAGTGGTCAATTTATGTTAGGGGTTAAAAAGGGGAAAGCAAAAGGACTCGGGAATTTTTGAACTTGTCTCAAGATTTGAAAACCCCTGAGAATTTTTTTGGGGTGTCTTAGGGGTTTCAAACAAAATGCTTACATTAGTTTCCCGATCTAGTTTACCTTACACACATACATATAATTATTTATTTATTTATTTATATATATATATATATATCTTAAAAGAAAATGTACGACATGTAAGGCTGCAGTCGTGTCCAGGTGATGTGATATGTAAAAGAAATTGGAAAATGTTTCACTGACGAAAGTATTTTTTCCCGTAATATAGGTTGGATGGGTTCCTACTTCATTATAGAAACGGTACAAACTATACTATCAATAGAGAGTTCAAGTACATGAGAAAATTTCTCACTAATGAAAAATGTTCTAAAAACCATTGAAAAATCTCGCATCTTTTTGTTCGGACTTTTCTAAACTGGCTGCTAGGGCTTTATAAAGTTTCAATTTATTAAACCCCTTGCTTGATGGAATGAAATATATATCCAGTGATCTGTTTGGATTAGAGATTAAAAGTGAAAAAGGGGATCGTAGACGGATCTTGATCGTAGACTGAATAATCCAGAGAACTTTCTGGTGCGGTAATGAGAATATTTGGATATAAATTTATTTCGGTACTGTTAATATATAGGATTAGAGGATGGATTTCAACATTATATTCCATCGGGGACCATCTACGGGGTATTATACAAAATATTTACATTCATTTGTAGATTATTATACATTTTTACCCACACACAAACCCACACATATAAAACTACATATGTATATACAGATACATGTATATATATATATATATATATATACGTATGCATGTATATATATATACATATGCATGTATATATATGTGCATGCATGCATGTATATATATATATACATATGCATGT
Source organism: Pardosa pseudoannulata (assembly GCA_032207245.1). Taxonomy (NCBI): domain Eukaryota; kingdom Metazoa; phylum Arthropoda; class Arachnida; order Araneae; family Lycosidae; genus Pardosa; species Pardosa pseudoannulata. The sequence goes on from CM063498.1 coordinate 201,598,910, forward strand.
ATATATATGTGCATATATGCATGTATATATATATGCATGTATATATATATATATATATATATGAGTGTGTATGTATGTATGCATAGGTATACCTTAATCCACATACCTTAATCTTGGTATATACAGTCAAGTTATAGAAGGGATGCTACAAAGTCAATGAATTTTAGACAAGTTCGTTCGAATATTGCACGAACTAGTGAAAAAAATAGTTTGATTAAATAATAATCCGTTCTTTAACGTGTTATTTGTATTATGTTCACTTTTTTAAGCAAAGTTTATGAATAATTCACAGTTATACTTCATAACTATTGTAATTTTATGTAGGCACTGCAAATTGTTGTTTCAAATTTGGAAAGGTTTTATATTCAAACTCTGGAACTTTAAATACAATCAAACTCCTTTAAGACGTAGTCGAAGGGACGCAAAAATATATCTATTTTAACAGAAAACCTGAACCAGTTTTTGTTTTGATTTCCGTCGCTCCTAATGTATGAGCTTTCTTCAACAGAACTCTAAGTTAGATCTTTGATTAATTTAACACAGTTGGTGAGATAGGCTTGGATTTAAAACATAATAAATCAAAAATATTTTAAATTAACTGTTTACTGAATTCACAGCAAGCTCATCCACACCATTAAAAGAATTAATTGGGTATAATTGTTTTAATGGTTTTAACACAAAATTTCATATCTTCTGGAATGAGATGCTGTTGATAAAATAGTTTTTACAAAAGTTATATAGAAGTTATATTGCATAACGATATGACACAACGATCCGTTGTGTCATATCGTTATGAACGATAAAGTGACTCAATAGATTTTTATTTGTCCTCTGGAATTATTACTGTTGCAGAAGTTATCTAAAAAATGTTTTCATGGCATTCTCAATTATTCTTATCGTTTCTAGTACAGCCATAAAGCTCCAGGAAGCCGGGATGCATAGACTGGGAACCCTGTGTAATGGTTCCCTTTTCGCTACTCAATGATACATTAGACCGAATATCTACTGCTTAAAACTAAATCAAAATTGCTAGGGATGCTCATATCGTAGCACAACGATGCACAATGCTATGGTCTCATGAACCGTCAAGTAGCAAAAATTTGAATTGTTGCAATCCAAACCAAAACAAATCTGTTTCAACTGTAACTTGGTGAAACCAATACACTTTTAAAAAAGCGTCAACAGCAGGAATTTATTTAATATATTCTCATAACTGCTATTACAAACTTATCGCACATCTTCCATGTTTATATGTAGTGGCGTACGCAGAATGTTTTCAAGGGTCGTCATAATTTTCAAGGGGGGCTCATAATTATAAAAAATAATAACCCGCATAATTTCTGCTAAAATTTTTATTTTTGCCATTTTGTCTCAGCTTAAGGGGGGTGTTTAAACCTCTAATCCCCCTTTGCTTACACCCCTGTTTATATGGGTCATATATTTACTCTTTCCCCCTCCCATGCACACACTAAAACAGTTACCGTTTTACCAGCTACTCACATTGCAGTTATCAAAAAAAAATAGCAGCGGAATTGAAGTATGTGACTGGTGCAATATAAAAATATGATAGGTTCAAAAAATTTTGTTAAAAACAACTATTTATTACTTAAATCAAACATACTTAATTTCCGGTAAGTTATGGGTCATCATGTACTGCGGCCAGCAACACCTACTACACCTCTCAAACCATAAGCATGCATACATTCTATAGCCTGCTTCTTCATACAATACAAACAATGTTTTCGCATGACAGTGAAATTAAAAAAAATTGCATTGACACGACCTGCTACAGTTTTCTCCCGAACAAATTAATGTGAATGGGCCTTAAGATTGAAAGAAAACAAAAATATAGGGCCCGGCATTCCACCTTATTAGTATCTTTAAAGTCTATTAAAAATAGTAAAATCATTTTTTCCTATTTTTAAATATAAACGTCTGGATTACTTAATCGGTGTTTAACTGTAATCATACATGGGACAAGTTTGATCTGGTATCAGATACAAATACGTTTTACAAACAGAAATGATAGCTAAGGTTGCTGCCATATTGCTGTCGAGTTATATCACAGGCGACTTCAGACATAATGACGTCAAGAGGGAAAATTAATGACCTAAACGCCCATATAGGTCAATTTCAAGCAGCAGAACGTACCTCAACTGATGACGATTCTGACTTTCGTTTCAAAAGGAAGGGCAACATATTGGATTCCTATTGGTTATCGTACACGTGAAAACCAATGAGAAGGGCATTAAAGTAGTTCGTGATGTTGCGCGAAATCGCTTTATATGGCAACTTTGACTTCTAAATGACTCGAAAATCGCTCGTGACGTATCTCGACTGATATAGTAGACTCAATATCGTAGCACCCTAATATTGGGATAACTTTGGACATCTATACTGTTTTTAAAATAGGGACAAATAAGTTTCGCTAAGTAGCGGACATAAATTGATCAGATAGACTGCAAGAAATTGTCCCAATTTAATCAACTTTAAGTTGGTTTTTTATATAAGATCTCTCCTGAAGTGACCCTTCCAATCTAAATGGAAGCGAAGTTGATTAACCCCTTATGGTGTATGCAACAATGAGTTTCAAAGCCCTACCTTTTTTTAACTGATTAATGGGATGGCCAAATCAGGGTGTCGCAAATTACAGCCTGATTTGGCCATCGCATGACTTCTTTGTATACCAAATAAATTATATACATTTTTAACTGTGCAGTGCATCATTAGAATTATCTTTCGCATATTACTTTAACTTTGAAATCAATAAAGTGGTTGAAAATTTAACATAATTTTTTGCAAAGAATTTTCTTTCCGTTAGTTTATAATAAATTTAAAAAATTGTTGAATTGCATTGCAAAAGGAAGCGAAGTTGATTTCCCTTATGGTGTATGCAACGATGAGTGTCAAAGCCCTGCTCTTTTTTTTAACTGATTAATGAATAAGTCGCAAATTACAGCCTGATCTGGCCATCGCATGACGTCTTTGTATACCAAATAAATTATATAAATTTTTTAACTGTGCAGTGTATCATTAAAATTATGTTTCACATATTACTTTAACTTTGAAACCAATGAAGTGGTTGAAAATTTAACATAATTCTCTGCTAAGAATTTTATTTCCGTTAGTTTAAAAATAAATTTAAAAAGCATTATTTCAGTGCATCTTAATACGTCGATAACTTTCTGCTGTTATTGTTGTATACCATTAGCATTAATTTTCATTAACCCCTTCGCGACCAACGTCTCGTATACGCGTCGCAGCGATTTCACTTTTATCAGTCCATCGTCACCTCCACGCTATGATCTCCGATTGATATTGAGAGACCAGAGTCACATATGCGTAATAGGAGATCTGAACGTTTTATTCTAATTTTTAAATGATAGATTTAATTACTAGATGGCGTTAAACGGCAACGTTTTTCACAACGGTCGACTCGTATAGCACTTACGTGTGTTCCTCAAGGGTTTAAACTGAAAATTTCCATTAGATAGAGTAGGAATTACAATCAAAAATGGAGGCGCGGAACTTAGATGTTCTAGGAAACAGTTCTAAATACACAAAGTGAACATTTTACGATTAATAAATTTTGCATTATGTCCGGCAGCAGTAAAATACGTTATATTTCATTATTTAGTTACATAGAGTAAAATTGCGTTGAAAATAAGAGATTATTCGAAACGATGGCCAAATGATGGAGCGCTGCTCTTCGGTATCAGAGTTCATGGTTTCGAATTCCGCTGATGTCAGGGATGTTCATAACTGTTCAGAATCGGCTTTAAGCAGTTACACACGATTTGCATTTTAAGAAACCCTCGGACAGATCCAAGGAACTTATGGTACAGAGCCTAATTAAAAACCCGGTACTGATAAGGAAGGCCAGGAGCCTGGTTGACTGGCTCACCACTAATCAAGGTACCATCGTGCGGCCATGAAGATTTGAACCTAAAACCACACCGCATGGGACAAAGTATCCCTTCACTAATGGCCATCACAACTGCCCTGTGCGGTTATTGGTTCCCTCACCAACACCTTCTCTCATGTCAGAATGTTCCATGTAGTACACCGGGTCAACTGGACTTTTAACCAGGACAGGACTCCTGCGGAGTATCACCCGCACTTTCGGAAACTGCACTGGTTGTATTTATTTGTCTAGATTGAGTACATTTTTTTTGTTGTTATTTTAAATTTTATGGGAGGAATGCTGACTTGGCACTTGCGTAACGCATTGTTGACGGACGGTCAGACCGAACCAGCAATTCAACACCCTACACCTGACTTCGGGTGGGTGGATGGTTACAGGCAGTACACGGCTTTAAGCAGTAGATACCGGTTCCATTATCTCTCTTGTAACAAAACATTAGACCACAGTGCCTCAAACCAAAATAAAAAATAAAAAAGGAGACGCACAACTAAGTGTTATAACAGTCTTCAATATAAAATACCAAACTTCTGCGGCTAAATGCGTTTAATTTATGCGAGATAGGTATATACATACTTACAAACGTCATGATGAAACTAGAATAAAAGCGTTCATGGACAGGTTAAAATTAATAGTTAGATTTTAAATTAAAGTTTCCTTGTAAGTATGTACAGCCGTAACACTAAAAGTTGTCAAAATTTATTCTGACAAGGTCAAAATGAGTATTTTCTGCACACTGAGCATTGAAATTTTTCCCGATTACAATATTTCCTTTACTTCTTACATAGAACTACTGTAATTACGAAGTTCTCAGGACATAGTGGCTTCCAATTAGCTTCAACACTTACCCAGTTGTAATCTGAGACTACCCTTCCGTGCACCAACACTGCGAAAATAGCTTTTTAAATCCATACTTAGTAGACATTTTCCATAAAAGTGGCAACAGAAATAAAGAAAAATCGCTCCTCGTTTACTGCTAACAACTGTAAATGTCAAATCTGGAGGCAGTTAAGAAGCCGTTTGTCGCCAATCTGGCTCTCCCAGTGTCGCAAATTTGCCCCCGCTCTCCGCATATTAAGATATTGTTTACGAAAATGCATTGTTCCCGAGCCGTGATCATTAAAGAAACGAGAAGGGCCATCGACATATCTCCATCGATCCTCAAGAAGTTCCATTTCTCGCGAACACAATCTAGGAGTTTCCCCCGGAAAATTAATTTAACTCCATCTCTCCACTGCTGCATATCGAACACAATTTCAAAATTCGGTTCCGATTTGGGACTAGCAGGAAGAGGAGGTGGGGGAGAAACAGAATTAGCATCTATCTAACATACCCCGGTTTCCTCTTCAATTCGTTATTTCCCCCCAGTTCGGAATCAGAGTTGTTCGGTTTAGATTGGATGGGATGATCATTTCGTTGTAATGAACTTGCATGCGCATATTGCAACGCAGGGGTAGTGCATGTTCAATCTAAGAATATGTATGGATGCCAGATACTAAGAACATTGAATCTATAAAAAGAAACAACAGTAATTAGTTACTTTTGCATATCGACTATTCCATAGAAAGTAGTGTGGCACATTGAACTCCTTTTTATCACTTTTTCTATAAAGAATATAACATTTCAAATATATATTTTTTGTGAAGCAATTATAACACCTAAGGAAGGATTTTTGCAAAAAATTAAGAATTTCCGTTTTTTATATGCTTTGTAACGGGTGTGACAGCTCACACTCGTAACAGCATAGTTATAATTTTTTAAACACGTTCAGAAGAAATGGAAATTCTTTATTTTTGGTAACATTCTTCCTTGGGTGTTATAATTGCTTCAAAAATATATTTTTGAAATATTATATTCTTTATAGAAAAAGTGATAAAAAATAGTTCAATGCATCACACCCGTTTCTATGGAATAGCCGATATGCATAAAAAGTATTGGAATTCTCAAGCTTTTTTTTGGGGGGGGAGGTTCAAAGTCTTAATTTTAAGTCTAGTAAACTTTCAATTTCATGAAAAGAATTTCATTAAAGACATATATTCAAAGTACATAAATACATACATATCTTATACAGACATTCAATATTTTGCATGGAATTTTATTTTTCCCACAGGTTAATATAGAGAGAGGGGAATCCAATATGATAGGTACAAACCCACCTGAAGCATAAAATTTATAATTCCTATTAAAAATTGGTGAATGAGAAATGAATGCGTAGGACGATACTCTTCTGAGGAATTCAATCCTTCTGCTGGTATGAATTTTCTTAGCCGTTCGGAATCTGCTTTAAATAGAATGTGCTCATCTCTTTAGCTCTCGCGTGGAAAAAATTGACCATAGCATTCAAACCAGTTCAAAGCTATAGAGGGATTTCATGCAACGTCATGAACAGCTTTAATGCCCTTCCCATTCATTTTCATGTTTACGATAGCCAATAGGCAATCAATAAGCTGCTCTTCCGTTTAAAATTAAAGCCAAAATTACCATAAGTTCAGATGTACGCTGCTGCGTGAAATCCCCTTATTGAGGATTTATCGGGTGGAAATGAAGTTCTAAGAAGGTTCTATTACCGCAAAAATTAAATGCAATTAAAATAAATGAAAAATTTTTAAAGTTCCAGGGGCTTACTCTGGATGTTGCCAGTCGGTTCGCACGTTCGTTGTGACGTCACTTTGACGTCAGCTAGAGGACATTATTCGAGCAAACGATCAAGATGACCTCAAAGTGACGTCACAACGAACGTTCGAAAACGTTTACCGGTCCTCGCATTCCCTAAAATCATTCTTCATATCTCGAATGATCAGTCTTTTTTACTTCCGATAACGTTCTGTTCATTCAAAAATGATTACTAACTTTATATTCAAATATAAGAAACAAACCCCGCGAACCGATTCGCAACGTCCTGAATAAGCCCCCCATTCTTATGTTTTTCCTTATTTAGTTTAAAATTTGTTTTGTTTCTTTGTTAGGAGTAAATGGTCTATTTTTTTATTTTACAACCACTTACGACTCGATCACCTATGTCAATTATATCTAACCGACGATTAACAATTACATAATTATATGTTACTTAATCGCCCGTTACTCTCAATGAAATATTGCGAGGGTGGTTCAGAACGACTATGGTGACAGTTGTGTGGGGGTATGAAATGAAACACTAAAAAAAGTTAATCGTACTTTTCCATTTTGACACAGTGCGTGACCTGAAGATAATACCTTTAAATTCTGCATTTCCTTCATGAAGGATAATGCCATCCGACTTATATAATAAGAAGAACCTTCGAGAAATTTCTTACTCTCCGTCAAAGAGCTCGTCACAGGGTTTCAGGGTCATGACAAGTTCAAGATTAAGAAACACACTGACATCTCTAAGCTATCTCAAACCAGAAGGTTTCTGAACATCCTCTGTATGGAAAAGGGCTTAGACCAGGGGTGACGAACCTTTTTTGAGTAGCATATAGCCCGTCATATGACGGGATCAGTAAAATTTTTAATTTTCCTGAATTGTAAAGTAAAGGCAGGTAAAAAAATGGTTTTTTCTTTATGAGACAAAGGCAGCTGTAGCACGTAAAAGAGGTTCGTGGTCACACTGTCCTCCAAACTCAAAGGATATCTCTGGAGATGTTAGGCCAACCCGGAGGGTCTCCCTTTAAATTTTTTCTTCCAATGTACGACGCCCCATTATTAGAAGTCCAATATCTCGAGGCAATACCTATTCTAACAAGTTGTGTGTAGGATATAACTTCATCTAAAATTCTATACTAGTAGCATATAGCCCGTCATATAACGAGATCAGTAAAATTTTTAATTTTCCAGAATTGTAAAGTACCCTATAAGACAGATAAAAAAAATGGTTTGTTTTTTGGCTGATAATTATCTGGTACACTCTCAATAATTTGTTTATCTTCATACTCCTCTAAAGTCTACCGATACTGTAAATGCAGTTTAGAATCACGTTGAACTCATTTAAGAAAGATAATTAAAATTTTCTTAGCTACGTCAAAGTTATCGTTAAGTTCATCCCAATTTATTTTTTGCCACAGTAGTTAATTGAAGTAAAGGAAAGAAACTTTCCACTACACCTCGTAGGTAGATATAATTTGTTGTTAATACCGGTAGTGAAATTTTCTATGCAACAAAAAATAATCGATGATTAAATTTAAAATTATCACACATGTACGCAATCTATTATTTAAGCCAAATACAAAAAAAAAAAGTTATTTATGTAATATATAAATTCAGTGATAAAACGTATGAAAATAATGTAGACGATATTTATGTAATTTAAAATGAGAAATGACTAAATGAGGTAGTTAAAGGAATGAAGTCATAATACTAGAAAAAAAAATGTTATTTTTACCTATTTATTATGTTTTTATTATGTATTTTACCTATTTATTACACACACACACACACATATATATATATATATATATATATATATATATATATATATATTTATATATATATATATATATATATATATATATATATATATATATATATATATATATATATATGTCAGGATTTAAAATATAGAGTAATTCAAGAGATTTAATTAGGGATTCTTTTAATGGGAGTAACGCGCCTCGCGTTATTAGTCACATAAATACGGCTCACGCGCAGTGATATGGGCAGAGAGCGATAAGCAATTACTATAGGCAGACCTGTGGCTCCTCGAAGCAGTAAAAACTGCCTTTGTTAGCAGTTGGGCGCCAATATGAGACGCCATTGTTGAGTAGCGTGTGAAGTGGATTAATAAAGAGAAGAAAAAGAATTACTTGAGAGTGGACTGATTTATATATTTACTAGTGTCGTTTACTGGGACCCTGTCATATATATATATATATATATATATATATATATGTGTGTAGAGAGGGAAAACAGTCTTCTTGATAATAGTAAGTTTATTAAACCATCGTTAAAGTAAAACTTGTGCCATTTTCACTTTTCCATCGAAGACACGCTTAGAGTGTTGTTGACAGCTCCATGTCCAATCACTGATTGAAACTTATCTGTTTGAAAGCTCATCAAATAGCTCAAAAATGCTTCCGCCTGACCGAATGATCCTAAACGCTTACGCGAGCATGGGTCTTTTCCATTTATTTTATTATTATAAACGAGTTCCCTTTTTAAAATCGCTTTTAACTCACGTAATTTCCAACTACCCCCATTTTAGACCTGACATATATATATATATATATATATATATATATATATATATATATATATATATATATATATATATATATATATGTATATATATATATATATATATATATATATACATATATGTATATATATATGTATGTATATATATATATATATATATATATATATATATATATATATATATATATATATATATATATATATATATATATATGTATGTATATATATATATATATATATATATATATATATATGTATGTATATATATATATGTATGTATGTATATATATGTATATATATATATATATGTATGTATATATATATATATATATATATATATATATATATATATATATATATATATATATATATATTTGTCGTAACTCCCACTCAATAGTAAGCTTCTATGCGTTGCGCTAAGTTGTGAATCTGTTGAAAGATCATATTGGCATTGTAAGGCTAAACAGCTATATGGGGTAGGCACGAAGTTTGGTTAATAACCCAGAACTGGCTTTCATATAGTAATATTTCAGCATAACGAAGAATGCTCTCCTTTCGTCGTGCTCGACTGGTAGGACATCGGACTGCAGTTCCATCCGTCCCTGGTTCGACTCCTACTCGGGTCATTTTATTCGAAAAAATGGAATTTTAGTTTAAAATAATGTTATTTATTATTTCTCCAAAATATTGATGATTCTCAAACTTTCTTTGCCGTTTGAGCTAGATGTTTCTCGAATATTCTGATTGTATATAAAATCTGTGCCCCACCAGTTGGAGTTCAGATCTCTGTTCTGTTCTCAAGCGAGTTGCTTCTATTCTAATAAATGCAATTGTTGGTTTAACCTAACTGTGTCATTATTTTGGTCTTCGCAACGATATGATATATAAAATCCTTGGGAGAGAGGCAGGACCGTAACTAGGCCTATTAGCGCCCGTGGCAAAAAAACTAGTCAGCGCTCCTATCATCATATTATCTCAGAAAATATGTAAACATAATTTTTTACCTATCATATATTCAAAATAAACTCTCAAAATATTTTGTTAATTCTTAAAATGTTCCTAGTACATTAATTTTTAACTTTTTCTATATTTACCTTATTTAATATTTAAAAATATTTTTAAACTCTTTGTAGGTAATATTTTGTAATAAACTGAATAGTCTTTTGAGTGGAATATTTTTTCTTTAAATGTTGAATTGTCATAGAAAATTATTAAATTTCTACATTTAAGAATTGGTTTTGTTTTTGAGCGCTACGGTCTACCTTTTGCAACACGAGGGTTAATGAGACCGGGACCTACTGCTTCAAGGCGCCTCCGAACGGCTACGGACATCCATAAAATCGTGGGTTTCGAACTCACGAACTCCGGTTTCGAAGGCCAGCACCCTAACCATTCGGCCATCGTTCGGCGAACGAATATTCGGATTTGTATTAAGGCAAGGCATATTAGAAATGTTCGGTAAGCATTTTGTAAGAATATATAATAAGTTCAGTCTCTAGAAGCATTTTAAAAAATAAGAAAATTCGTCTTTAAAAAAAATCATTTATAAACAGATTGGATTTTATAATAAAAAAAACTGTTTTTCAACTTTTCCTTATTTCTACTCGGGGCGAATCGTTCTCTTTCGAATCTGATTTCCTTCATGGTGTTGAGCCCCTAAGACTGATGCGCCTGTGGCAGATTCCAACTTTGCCACGCACTGGAGAGCGGAGCTCGGTGTATTACAGACCCCTCTCCTTCGCTATGCCATTTAAGTTTGCAAAAACGCTAAGGGCAGCCCTACTGCAAAGGACGGTCCTCTCTTTCACCTCTTCAAATTTATACAAAGAAAACAACGCTGTAAAGGTACCTAATTACCGGGTATACCGTTATAAAAACTCCTTCCCTCTTCTCCCACGTAAAATTTCTCTGATACACTGTATCCGATCCCAATTTTAAACAATTCACACCAAGAAATCCCAACTCCCAAACGTCACGCTCTTTATCCCGGCTTGGTATGGAAAATTATCGTTCCCTAAAGAACAATGGGCCAATCGGACGCCCACGGGCGATAATAACTTTTAAAAAGATAGTTTCCTTTTCTATTTTATTTTTTTTATTCTCCTAAGCCCCAACAATGCAAAATTCCACGTGATTTTATTTTCTGCTCCCGGCCTGGCGGGCCAATGAGGAAGTGTGGTGACTTCTTCTTCCCCCTCCCGCCAAGGGAAATGGACAGATCCGCTGGCTCTGCCCTGAGACTAGTAATCTGGCGCGATGCTAGAGACTTCAGTTTAGCGCGCTCTTGGCAAACATTGGCGATACTGAACGGTTATTTGGGGAAGTTTTACTCGCGAAGCGGCGAAAAAAAATGCATTACATAATGTTTGTCTACAGAACTTCTTCGGGATTCCGAAGGAAAAAAAGTAAATAAATAAAATCGGAGGATCAATAGGATCGTAAAAAAAGACTGCGTAATAAGGGGAGTTTACCATTTTTTTCTTTTCAAGATACGGAATGGAATATATTTAATACACTGACGATTGTTCATTAGAATCGATAGTTCATTGCTCTCAATACTTAAATAGAAATGCTTCATAAAAATTAAAAATAAATCGGACATATCGCTGAGTTTAGAGCCGCTTATGTTTCTTTATTTCCGGTGAGGGTGTAATAGGGAAATGAGGTACTTGTGGTTCGTTTAAAAATTTATGAAAAGAAAAGACATTTCGTCTTTATGTAAAACTACAGACAAGTGAAGCGCTGTTTTAAAACTAATTTTGTGCACTTTTTACTTTTTCTAATGCATGGTATACGGAAAATATTGTAACCGTCAAATATTTAATGACAAGATTTTAACTGAACTCCGCATTTTGGTCCGAAAATGGCATATTTGTATTTACGTCCGTATGTACAAGTGAACACGTTAACTCGAGCGCATTTCGGTTCCAGTTTATGACTAGGTTGTTTGTTATTTAAAGACCCAGGTTGTGGGAAACATTTTGGGGGTTGCGGAAAACCTTATCCAGGCGTGTGAGAATTTTTTTCACAGTAATTATAATTTGTATAATTATAGTCTGGAACAAATGTTATTTTTTTAAAAAAAAGTTTTTTTCTTTGGGGTAAAAGCCCATATTTTTATATTGAAAGGGATGTGAATCATTAAAAAGGTTGGGCATCTTGGTTTCTTTAATTTGGTTTCTTTAAGGATGACTTGAAGAAACCAAATTTTGAATACGTACGTTATAACCAAATTGTATTTCTATATCAACTACTGACTTACTTATGGTAATCTGAAGCAGCGATTTACCTACTACTAGGCTGGTACTAGAAGGTGAATAAGGTCTACCTACTGAGGCAAAATTTAGGAGCGGTAAAACTGTGTGAACTAGAACTAGTATAAAATATATATATATATATATAAATACATAAATATATAAATATATATATTATATATATATATATATATATATATATATATATATATATATATATTAGATATATTATATATATATATATATATATATTATATATATATATATATATATATATATATATATATAATATATATATATATATATATATATAAATAGATATATATATATATATATATATATATATATATATATATATATATATATGACACGGAAGAGTGGTTAAGGCATGGAAGACACATTTGATTTCGTATATAAAAACTTCTTTATTGTAATCCTTCTGTCCATGGCTATGCCATTAAAATATCCTTTGTTCACATTTTTCGAAGACAGGAGTGGAGAATGTTACCACCCCAAGTTCTCTCCTAGAAGTGAGTTTTTGACATCGTTATCTAAGCAAATTCCTATTGTCTACTTCCTCGTCAGCTTCTTTACTCTGTATAGTTCCGCTCGAGGGTGTGTCTTTCTCCTATTACGTTATTATTAATGAGTTCTAACTATTTTTAATTATAACTCACTTAATTCTTAACCCCCATTTTTAAGCCTGGCATATATATATATATATATATATATATATATATATATATATATATATATGTGTGTGTGTGTGTGTATGTGTGTGTATATAATATATATATATATATATATATATATATATATATATATATAACATATATATATACATGTGTACTTTTAATATATATTAATATTATTGTCCTTATTCAGTTCTATGTCATTATTCTGGTAAACATGGTTATTTGACGTTTGGTTGATTTGGAGGAATACTATCTTGTGTTTTGGTTCACGAGCAGTAATGCCACCCGAACCTACTGCTAAAAACCGATTCTAAACGACTAAAAACGTCCATACCAGCAATGAGATTCGAATTTAGAATTTTGTGTTTTTATTTTAATTTTATAGTTTTTTTTCTAGCTTGAATGAAGATTTTATGGCCGAAAAAATTCTAGAGCTGTCCTCAGCGTGCTACTCCCAGTTACTATCCAGTTTCCGATGCTATAATTTAAGTTCATGAAACAGCGTGTTATCGTAGATGTAAGACAGTTATCATTTTACAGGCAGCGCTCATATATTTTGAAAAAGAGCAAAAAAAAAAAATGACCGACGAAAATAGTTACTTTGCTTTTTTATGAGTAGATAAGAAAACCTAGGGAAGACTCGAGGAAAAACCGAGACACCTACTCTTGACTTTTGTGTCTACTACTATGAAAGTCTACTGCAAGGTCAGTTCCACCGAAAATAGTTACTTTGCTTTTTTATGAGTAGATAAGAAAACCTAGGGAAGACTCGAGGAAAAACCGAGACACCTACTCTTGACTTTTGTGTCTACTACCATGAAAGTCTACTGCAAGGTCAGTTCCACCGAAAATAGTTACTTTGCTTTTTTATGAGTAGATAAGAAAACCTAGGGAAGACTCGAGGAAAAACCGAGACACCTACTCTTGACTTTTGTGTCTACTACTATGAAAGTCTACTGCAAGGTCAGTTCCACCGAAAATAGTTACTTTGCTTTTTTATGAGTAGATAAGAAAACCTAGGGAAGACTCGAGGAAAAACCGAGACACCTACTCTTGACTTTTGTGTCTACTACCATGAAAGTCTACTGCAAGGTCAGTTCCACCGAAAATAGTTACCTTTTTTATGAGTAGATAAGAAAACCTAGGGAAGACTCGAGGAAAAACCGAAACACCTACTCTTGACTTTTGTGTCTACTATTGTGGCCAGTCTACTGCAAGGTCAGTTCCACCGAAAATAGTTACTTTGCTTTTTTATGAGTACAAAAGAAAACCTAGGGAAGACTCGAGGAAAAACCGAGACACCTACTCTTGACTTTTGTGTCTACTACCATGAAAGTCTACTGCAAAGTCAGTTCCACCGAAAATAGTTACTTTGCTTTTTTATGAGTAGATAAGAAAACCTAGGGAAGACTCGAATGAAAACCGAGAGACCTACTCTTGATTTTTATGTCTACTACCATGGCCAGTCTACTGCAAGGTCAGTTCCACCGAAAATAGTTACTTTGCTTTTTTATGAGTACAAAAGAAAACCTAGGGAAGACTCGAGGAAAAACAGAGACACTTACTCTTGACTTTTATGTCTACTACCATGGCCAGTCTACTGCAAGGTCAGTTCCACCAAAAATAGTTACTTTGCTTTTTTATGAGTAGATAAGAAAACCTAGGGAAGACTCGAGGGAAAACCGAGACACCTACTCTTGACTTTTGTGTCTACTATCGTGGCCAGTCTACTGCAAGGTCGGTTCACTGTGCTCAAGTCCAATCCGCTCCGCATCTGGTGGCTATATCTCAACTGGAAACCATTGTTTACAAACCTCTACACTGAAACCCAAGCTACTCTGGCGGCTACCTCCGGTCTGGAAATCAGGGTTTACATACTCAAAATCAGTCTACTACTCTCAAATCCAATCCGCTCAGTATCTGGGGTCCGCCTAACCTAGCAGGGATTATCGCACGCTACTAGTACGAGAAATCTTCGAGATCTTACTATCATAAAACTCCTGCAGTTGCGACCTCTAGTCTGACTTTTTACATTTTTACTAAATACATTTTGTACTGCAAAGGAAATTCAAACTTGCTTTACTTACTGGCATCCCCTCATTCTTGCTTTCCGTTGGTAACAGCCTAGTATTTACACCTATATAAGAATATCAGAATCGAAAATATCATCTGTCGCGTATATTTCTAAAGACTGCTAACTATTACATACA
>CM063498.1:201619159-201629159 GCA_032207245.1 Pardosa pseudoannulata
ACAGCGTGTGATAGCTATACGCTGGTAACAGATACCTATAGCAGCCTATTTGGCTTCCATTATCACATTGTCGACATTAAATTAGCTGATGCTTTATGCTAAATCAGTGGTTTCGGAACATTTTTGTTCATGGCCTACCAGCTATATGATAGGGAAGAAACAGCGTGTAATATTTGTTCGAAGATGACGTGTTATATCTTATTTGACACTTCATTATCATAATGTCAACTTCAAATCAGCTGATGCCTTATGCTAAATCAGTGGTTCTCAAACGTTTTCCCCACTGGCTACCAGTTTTATGGGTGAAACAGCGTGTGATAGTTATACGCTGGTGACAGATACCTATAGCAGCCTACTTGGCTTCCATATCACATTTTCAACTTCAAATTAGCTGATATTTTATGTTAAATCAGTGGTTTCCAAACATTTTTGGTCCTAGACTACCAATTATATGATATGGGAGAAACCACGTATGATGTTTATCCGCAACTGACAAGAGGCAGCTTATTTGACTCTTCATTGTCATGGTGTTAACTTCAAGTTAGCTTATGCCATATGTTGAATCATTGTGTCCCGATCTTTTTGCTCATGGCATAGGAATTATATTATATGGGTTCTCCCATATAATATAATTCCTATGCCAGCATGTAATAGTTATTTGTAGATAAGAGACAGGTGTAGCAGCTTACTTGGCTTCCATCATAATATTGTCGACTTCAAATCAGCTGATGCTTTATGGTAAATCAGTGGCTCCCAAACCTTTTATGGACATGAAATCCCTCTCAAAGCAAACATCTTTCCAGGGCAAATAACTCTATACAACAATATAAGAAAAATATTGCAATTTTGATTTTTTTAAGAACATGAAGAAAAATAAAAAAAAATTAAATGCAATATCTGTCGAAATTATTACGCTATATTTTTATTTATGAAAGTTTCCCAGGGAAAATAACTCGATACAACAATATAAGAAAAATATCACAATTTTGATTATTTTTATAACACTGTTAAGCCTCCCCCTTCAGAACACGAAAGACCGACATCAGCTTTTATATATATATATATATATATATATATATATATATATATATATATATATATAATATATATATCTAATTATAATATATATATATATATATATATATATATAATATATATATAATATATATATATAATATATATATATATATATATATATATACAAAATATATATATATATATATATTATATATATAATGTGCATATATATATACATATATATGTACATATATATATATACGAATACAAGTATATATATATATATATATATATAATATATATATATAGAGAGAGAGAGAGAGAGAGAGAGAGAGAGATACATATATATATATATATAATATATATATTTATATATGTATGTATATACATATATATATATATATATACATACATATAATATATATATATATTGTATATATATATATATATATGTGTATATATATATATATATATATATATATATTATGTTATATATATACATATATATATATATATATATATATATATATATACATACATATAATATATACTATATAATATATATAATATATATGTATGTATATACATATATATATACATACCAGCAAATATATATAAAAACTTATATAGAGAGAGAGCAAGAGGGAGAGAAGGAGGCAGAGAAGAGAGAGAGAGGATAAATTTTGGGAGAGGTTTTAATCGTAATTAAAATTTTTTGGGCAATTTTAATTTTGCATACTTATATTTTCTAACGCTATTGAAGGATTTATATACAAGGTATAAATTATTTTTTAGTTTTCTTGTATGTTTATAGTGAGTATTTACATATGTTTGTCAATAATTTCTGACTAAAAAGACGTGAAAAGAATTACCTTACTACAACTTTTTTTAGGGTGAATGCATCTAGTGAAACGAACCATTGAAGATAAAAACAAATCACCATCTTTAAAACCACATCTTATTTCGTTCGTTTTTTCTCACTTACAAGATGATGTATACATACTCTGTATACATCATCAGCGGCCAGCGTGTTTTCCGCGTCGCTTGAGTTCTCAGAGCAAAACAACATTTGACACGGGCGATAACTTTTTCTACAGCATTAACACATTCTCGGAGGAGGAAAGGTTTTTGAACAAATCAAAACAGAGCATGATTTAATAAAGAGTTCTTTACTGATGGCGACCAATTTCTAGTTCCCCGTAATACTAAATTAATAGATGGCCACTAAAAAACAAAATAGTGAAGATAGAAAATAGGTTGTCAGAATCATCAAATTCGTATACACAATTCTTAGAAATAATATCTGATAAATTTATATAGGTATACATATATACATGTATGTATGTAATATACATTTGTATATGTATGTATATATATATACGTACATACATATATACATGAATGTATATACATCCATATATGTATCCATATGTATACATATACGTATATGTACATGCATACATATATATATATATGTGTGTGTGTGTATGTGTGTAGAAAAAATTCTCAGGGGTTTTCAATACTGAAGTCAAAGGCTAAAAATTCCCGCGTTCTTTTGCAGTCTCCTTTTTAACCTCTGACCTAAATTGACCACTAGGGCTACAGTCTACACCCTCAGAGAAGGGGTCTGCCCAATTATAACTCTACATTGCCCTAGCGGACAATTTAGGAAATTTATAAAAAAAGGAGATGCACGCTATCGGAGGCAGATTTTTCTAGAGATTTTCCCACAGATGTTGACCCAGGTGTTAAGGGTGTTGTACATAGAACTTCATGCTAGCTGACCCTTCAATGTCTCCTGTCCCTATGATGAAGTGGGAACCCGTTCGTAGCCGTTCGGAATCGGCTTTAAGCAGTAGGTCCCGGTCTCATTAGCCCTCGTGTGCAAAACAGTAGATCGTAGTGCTCCAAACCAAACCAAAACCGAACCCGGGGTGCTGAAGTGATGTTTCCATCTACGTCTTCCTTCTAGACCAGAATTTGTCTCTGTAGTGCTTGTTTCTTACTGGCGTTGACCATATTAAGCTTCTAACCATGACGGACCTCGCGTAGCTCAGCTATAGCTCTATAACTGTCGTGGTTGACGTCTTGGTGACTGGTCCTCAGTTTGTCAGCTGCTGTATGGACATACTAGTCTGGGTCAGCGTAAGGAATTCTCTTCTAGTATGAATGCTCCATTTTTACTCCGCTTTAAGCAAGAGGTGTCCCGGTCTCTCATTAGCCCTCTTGTGCAAAACAGTAGATCGTAGTGCTCCAAACCAAACCGAAAACCGAACCCGGGGTGTCTGAGTGATCTTTCCCTCTACGTCTTCCCTGGTAGATCAGAACTTGCCTCTGTAGTGCTTGTTCCTTACTGGGGTTGACCACATTAAGCTTCGAACCATGAAGGACTTCGTGTAGGTCAGCTGCAGCTCTATAGCTGTCGTGGTTGCTGTCGTGGTGACTGGTCTTCAGTTTGTCAGCTGCTGTATGGACATACTAGTCTGGGTCAGCGTAAGGAATTCTCTTCTAGTATGAATGCTCCATTTTTACTCCGCTTTAAGCAATAGGTTCCTGTCTCATTAACCCTCGTGTAGCAAAATAGTGTACCGGAGAGCGCTAAACCAACCAACCAACCCCAAACTGGCAGGAATAATAATCTGCCTTTTAGGGGTTCATCCCGGAAAAAGAGATTTACAATGTTAAAACTCCCGAGATAAAGAGAAAAATTCTCAAAAACTAGCCATTGGACTGAAATATTGTATTTTTTTCTAAGCACGATTCTGCCAGAAATTCCGAGATTAATCTTTATTTATTTCACACTGTTACCTCATCATTCTCGTTAGCTATAGTGTAAATTAGATATTCATAAGCAAGATATGTATTTAAAACAAAATCTTTGATATTATTATTATTATTATTATTATTATTATTATTATTATTATTATTTTCAATGCGGGTCACTTGTTTTTATAGCCTTGTGACGACTTCAATGTTCTCGTGTGAAGAGGTAGCTTGAAGAAGGATCACAGTCACGATAAAATTGGAAATTGCTTTTACTTCTTGAGTAAATACGGCTATATACAAGAGGATTCTAATCTCCCCAAAATAAGTCGAAACGCAAAGGATTGTCGCCTGCATAGCATCACCACGACGATCACAGTCGAAAGAAAAAGAGATTAAATAAAATCACACAATTGGGGATGCTTTTCCAGGGTGCAATGCAAACCCAATTTATACCCCGTTCGGTATCCGAGATTCTGCCGCTCCCTATATGAGCGGACTTTACGAATCTCCCGAACTTAATCACTGGAAAGCTGGTTCCGGTCAAAAGACGCGAAAGCCTCCACGAGGTCAAAGCACCTACGTAAGAAAAATGTCGAAAAGCCCTGAGTCGCAAAATTCTAAGCTTTTTATACCTAGGGGTCAGTTACAATTCCAGTTACCTGGGAACTCCAGCTAAGATTACGGCTAATTTTTTTTTACCTGAATTCTCATAAGAGGCTTCAAATCAGCTGATTCCGGTTGTTAGTTCTGGACAAAGGGGGGGGGAGGTTCACAGCCTTCACCCCAACCAAGCAGCAGATATTGTTAGCCATTTTACTGTGGAAGCACCATATAGGTGGCCTACATTACTTTCTAAAACAATTTAAGCAGGTATCTAGCAGAAGTCCCCCTGCTTGGCCTGAAATTTCCAGAGGTGTCGTTTGGGAACTTGGGGAGGGGGGCACTGCGACCACGAACCTATTTTACGACCCCCAGACGCTATTAATGCACACAGAAATCTTGGATATTGATCTATTAAGTTAATTTATAGATATATTTACAGAATAGCTAGCGTCTGTTTTCAGGGAACTCATGGAGACTGCCTGTAATATTGGAATTACATATTTGATTAGTTATTTCTTTGTCTCCATTAAAAATAAACTACATAATAGTTTTTTTTTCTCTAAGAATCAAATTGAAATTACTAATCCCTTCATCTGAATCATGATCGGAGAGCTATACTTGATTTATTTAAAGCATTTATCTCTTCATTTGCTTAACCTACAGTTTAAACTCAGTCATCCATACGCAAGACATGTATTTAAAGCAAAATCTTTATTATTATTATTATTATTATTATTATTATATAATTATTTAATAATAATTATTATTATTATTATTATTATTATTATTATTATTATCATTATTATTTTCAATGCAGGTCATTTTTTTATAGCCTTTACCCCAACCAAGCTGCAGATACTGTTAGCCATTTTACTATGGGAGGTAACCATATAAGTGGCCTACATTACTTTCTAAAACAACACAAACGACAAAATGTATCCTCGTAACTTGGAAGTAGGGATCTAGCAGAAGTCCCTCGGCTTGGCCTGCCATTTCCAGAGATATCGTTTGGGAACGCGGGGGGAGGGGCATTGCAACCACGGACCTAATTTACTTCCCCCAGCCGCTATTAATGAACACGGAAATCTTTGATATTAAATTATTAAGTTAATTTATAGATATATTTATAGAATAGCTAGCGTCTGTTTTCAGAGAACTCATGGAGACTGCCTGTAATATTGGGGTTACATATTTGATTAGTCATTTCTTTGCCTCCATTAAAAACAATATATGATAGGTTAGTTTTTTCTCTAAGAATTAAATCGAAATTACTAATCCCTTAATATGAATAATGATCTGAGAGCTATACTTCATTTATTTAAATCATTTATCTCTTCATTTGCTTAACCTACAGTTTGAACTCAGTCATCCGTACGCAAGACATGTATTTAAGGGAAATTTGTTGCTACTGAATTGTTAGATCTCATTTTTTTTGGACGAGTTCATCTATAGATGTATTTAAGCAATGCTAAAATCTGTTTTTCGAATTAGTCATACAGATATCCGTTTATAATGTGGGTCATACAGATTAGATGAGTCATTTGTATTCTCAATTTTAAACAAATTTGTGATACGTTTACCTCAAAGATCTAAATCGAAATTACTAATCTGCTACTGTTCATGTGAACCGTGATAGTAACATCTCAAACAATAAAAGCTTCTCCGTAATTTTACGTTCATCATGCGTTTCCTTCCTAATGAATCGAGTCTACATCAACAAACACT
Source organism: Pardosa pseudoannulata (assembly GCA_032207245.1). NCBI lineage: Eukaryota > Metazoa > Arthropoda > Arachnida > Araneae > Lycosidae > Pardosa > Pardosa pseudoannulata. Next base: position 201,625,271 of record CM063498.1, read on the forward strand.
CCAAATGACCGAATACGTTTTTGCAACTAAATAGGACAATCGATTTCCTAGCATTCCTATGGCAACGTACCCGCTGTAACTAGTACTACGAATTGGAGTAATGTAGTACTAACACTGTTTCCACTTGTATACCAACTGCTGCTATTTTGTGCCATATTGTTCTATTTTTATTGCCTGTAATGGCTTTTGGCTATTAAGGGAAGGGTATTGGGTATTTAGGTCTCTATCATCATTTGATTTAGATTATTAATATTCTACTTTTACTATAATGGAAAGAGGAATTTTTGTTTCTAGAATCTTAAACAGTTAAAAGATATTTAAATGCTAAATATTTGCTATCCATTCTAATTATTTTTGTATAGGTGTGTGGAACATTCCAACGAAATTTGCCTAATTCGAACATGGGTTATTAGAAATTTTAATTAATTTAAATAGTACAAATTCCCCTTGAATTTTCTATACAATACGGTAAAATTGCGAGGTTAATTCGAAGAAAATTCTTCAATATTTGATTAATTTGATTTTGGATAAATATCATTTCGAAAAATATGCCCTTTCTTTCAAAGAATTTTCGCATTTTTATTAAAATTTCACCTTTACTTTCTCTTTATCTGTTTTCAACTGATACTGGTAAGCACAACAAAAGCGGCTGTAGCACGTAACATAGGTTCGTGGACACAGTATCCTCCAACTTCAAAGAATATCTCTGGAGATTTCAGGCCAAGCCGGAGGATCTACTTTTAGGTTTTTTCTTCCAATTTACGAAGCCCCACTGTTAGAAGTCCAACTTCTCGAGTCAATAGCTATTCTAACGAGTTGTGTGTTGGATATAATTTCATCTAAAATTATATGCTATTTTTATGTACAGCTAGAGTGATATTATACTTCACAGGCCTTAGGCGGTAGGCAAGATAGGCGACTTCCTATGGTGGCAGAATGCTTTAATTACAGTATGCTTTAATTATTGAGGCGAAGGCATAAGATCCGCCGTGCTTGTTAAGGTTGACTGTAGCACGTAAAATATATTCGTGGTCACATTGTCCTCCAAGTTCTCAAACGACACTTTTGGGGGCGTCAAGCCAATTCTGGGGTCTTCTGCTTGGTCCCTGCTTATAATTTGGGGGGGGGGGAAGATGTTACTCGCATCTGTAGCATTTCTGAAGTTACACGTTCTTCACGGTTGGTGTTAAATCAGTAACACTTTCGCAGCCCTGTTTGGCATAAGGGTACATGTATGCATTGCCAAGTGGATTGGAAAAAACTTTACTCGAATCTTGAAAATATATAAGTAGTAAAATATTATTTTTCAATTTTTATTTAATTATGCTTTGATGGGGGGCGGTATTTTTTTTAGTTTACCCACAGCAGCAAAAATGATAGACTCGTCCATGTAACATATATAAATAAATAAACATAAATATGTCGTAACATCAGTAAATTTAGACTGTGTTGACAGAACATCTACAACGATACTGATAGATCCTAAAACATATTATTATAAACAAGTTATTAATATATACAGCATTTACATATTAGCATTGCTAATGTATAAAGCGACAATATAATAATATCTTGGGATATATTTAGATATCTAATTATGTTTAAATAATAATTTCGCAATTACTAATTGATAAGAGAAATTTAACGTCTTGGGGATTTTAGATTACTCCTAATGACTATCATGATGAATAGCCGTAAAGTGTGTTTACCAATTAGATAATACTTTTATCTTTACTAAACACGTTTTGCCTACTGAATTAAAGGAACTGTAACTTAACTGTAAAATATATTTTGCATTGGTTTAGCATTTATTTTGTATAGGGTATATTAACCATTTTCTCACGATTTGTTATCCATAAGTAATTTTCTTTCACCACTCAAATGAGGGGTAATTTTAATTGAATCTTTTGCTAACAATAATTTAATTGCATAAAAAAATAAAAAATATAGGGTTAATTTTGATAACTAATCTCGCATTTTGGACCCAGTTGTGTTTTCCAGCAGAAAAAATACTGAATTATACAGGCTACTAGCATTTTAAAGAGGCTAAACTATCTTCACAGACAGATGTGTCTAACTGTTATCTCATAGCTATAATATGTAAAATTCATTACGTTAAAAAAAGAGAGTAGTGGTAAATCAGTCATCGAAGACCACGGTCTCGTAATCCCTGTAGGCCAAAAATCCAACATGTCCATTAATAGCGGCTAATAATAGTCTCCTTCTTCAATGGCCAGACAGCCCAGGATGGGCCCTTCCTCAGAATCGAATTCCAGGCCTTTCTGTCCCTGACTATGTACATCCAGTTAGTAGTTTTTAAAAGTCTCAAGTCCGATTCCAAGCAGTTGAGCCACCTAAGTTTAGGTCTCTCTCTTTTTTGGGTGGCAAATAGTCTAGCCGATCTTTTTAGTTACACGATCTTCATCCATTCTGAACAGGAGTCCTGCCCATTTAATTCTCTGAATCCTTATATAGTGTACTACATCTAGATCTTTAAAAGATTTATAGAGTTCAGAGTTAGTTCTTCTTCTCCAGATATTATGTTTTATGCCACCAAAAATACTTCTCAAAATTTTTCTTTTCAAAAACAGAAATGATATTTTATACTTTTTCTGTCATTGCCCAGGTCTCAGCAGAATAAGTAAGAATGGTTCCGTTTAATATTTTTTTGTAAATTTGGATCTTCGTTTTCCTCCTAGTGAAGTTAGACTTCAAGTATTTTTTGAGTTCCAAAAAACAACGGCTAGCATCTGTGACTCTACTACGGATCTCAGACATTAAACCATTGAGAGTATTAACTTCTGATACTAAATGTTTAAACTTGCTAACAGTTTCAAATTTGTAATATCCAATTTCTAAATAGGGGCTGCTATTAATACCACCTGGCATGTACTTAGTTTTGGTTCAGTTTGGTTTTGGAGCGCTACGGTCTACATTTCGCAACACGAGGGTTAATGAGACCGATACCTACTGCTTAAAGCCGATTCCGAAAGGTTAAGAAAATCCATGCCATAGTGGAATTCGAACCCACGAACTCCGGTTCCGAAGGCCAGCATCCTAACCATTCGGCCATCGTTCAGCATGCACTTAGTTTTATTTTGGTTGATTGCGACTAATAATAGTAGCTATTCCAAAAAATTACCTATAGAAGTATCAGGCCAAGCCTGCTTGGTCTCTTCATTTAAATTACATGGACCTACATGTAGCGATGTGTGAGGGCTTCTTGTTGCAGTGAAGAATAGAGATTAAAAAATAATTCCTTTAAAATTCATTAACATGCTGAGAGGTGAAATACCTTTTTTCGCATACTTTAGCACAGAGGTGGGTAAAAGCCGGCCCGTGGAACGGATCCGACCCTTTTGCTTACTTTATCCGGCCCGTTGAAAAATCCTGCATGCAATTTTATTAATCTCTTATTTGCGATTTTGTTGAAATCAACAGTATTTGATGCGTAGTGTATATATATAAATAATGAAATTTGTATCGTTAAGGTATAAATAAATATCAAAATAAAATCTTTCATTAACTGATTTATTTAATGACCATTAATGGATCATATTTCTTTAAAAATTACGTGACATATTTTACTGGGCACAAATTGTTCGCATATACACCTAAGTAAGACAATTTATTATTACTATTATCTTTTATTTACTGTCAAATTTCTCTGTAAAAATGCTTTAAAATGATACTTATAGTGTTTTTTGTCAAAGAAATTTCTTGGGCAGGGAAAAAACTCCACCCAAAACATTCGCTTGTGCACAGCGTACGTGGTATAGTCCTCCGGCCCGGGAGACATTTTGAAAATTGCATTTTGGCCCGCGCTTAAAATTATTTGCTCAACCCTGCTTTAGCATATACCAATAAAATGACAGTTAAAGTTACATTT
>CM063498.1:201634159-201646659 GCA_032207245.1 Pardosa pseudoannulata
TCCTATGTCTTTCAAAAGTAGAGAACGAATTTAACAGGTGGTTTCGCTCCGAAACCACCGTCCTTTAACCCTCTGACTGCTCATCCCGTGATTTCCACGGGCAATTCAAATGTAGCAAAATTTGCTCATCCCGCGATTTTCGCGGGCATGTGTTTTTCTTCCTTTATTAAGAAGCACATTCCGCCTTTTCACCATTTAACCAGTGGAATAAATTATACACAGTATTAGACATTTAATTAAGTAAATAGAATTATATGACTAGAACTATTATAGTTATATTAGATAATAGAATGATAGCTAGTATGTTATAAATAGAAACTAACTATGTTAAAGTTGAAATTTATTATAAAATAAATTTTTTATGTGATATCATCTGAAATTAGTTTTTCTGAAAGCTTATTCTCATGATAAAAGTCAATATAAAAAATCTTTTTCTAGAAAAGAATTAGTATTTCAGTTCTCCAATATATATATATATATATATATATATATATATATATTATATATATATATATATATATATATTTATATATATACATATATACATTATACATATTATAAACATATATATATATACACACAACAATATATATATATATATAATACATATATATATATATATACATGTATATATATATATATATAATATATATTAAATATATATACTTATATACATGTACATATATATAAATATATATATATACACACACACATATATATAATACATATATATATACATATATTATAAAAAATATATATACATATATATATACATATATATATAATTTATACATATATATATATATAACATATAATATACATATAAAATATATATACATATAAATAATATTATATATATATGTATATATATATATATATATAAATAATATATATATATAATATATATATATATAAATATATATATATATATATATATATATATATATACTTAAACTATGCAAAAAAAATGCGCAATTTTTAAAGAGATCTCGGTTTACAAATTGAGCAGTCAGAGGGTTAAAGGGTTAAAAGTGAAAAAGTTGTTACTTTGAAAAAGTGTTTGAAATTTTATTAATAATTTTGATTATGTTTAAACTCTAAATTTTATGCTGTTTTGTGCTAATTAAATTAAATACTTTTATCCTTTGCGTAAAGTAAAAATCAAATATTCACACTAGATAAAAAAGTTGTATAGAAAAAATGTTATTCACGATAAAGAATAACATATTCACTCTAAAGAAAAAATATTCTACAAAGAAAACATTCTAAAGAAATTGCCTATTATTCATTCTAAAGAAAAATAATTTTATGGAAAAAGCATTGTACGAAAAGAAAATATATTATTCACTCTAAAGACCAAACATTGTATAGAAAACACATTATACACTCTAAAGAAAAAACATTAAATCTAAAGTAGTTAAACATCAACAAATTTATAAAATTTCAAACACTGTTTCAAAATGAGATCAACAAATTAAACTGATGAAAATTTTCTCTTAAAAATTAAACACTTTAATTAAAAGTTAACGACAGTTATTAAATTTACTCGTGGATTTTTTTAGTAAAATGTGGAAATCTAAATAGCGCGAGCAAAAGCAAAGGCTCATCTTTCTACAATCGGAAATAATCATCAAAGGATTATTTAAGAATAATTATGAAATTTCGATATATGCCATTCGTTTGATTATGTTTGATCATATTATATGAATATATATTAACTTTTGATTAATTATTTAAAAAATAATTGTAATAACAAGTGTAGCGGGGAGGAATGAATATTTCAAAATAATCGTATAAACATGAGCGATAAGTTGTTCGAAAGGGCCCTGTTAGATTAGATTTAATCACTATTTTTGTCATTTGATCACCACCAAATACACTTTAAAATCGCCCCCAAATGTGCCCCAAAACCATAAAGTTAGAACACCCACCCTGTAGAAATATCGAAACAGTTTTGTTGTCATTCGAAAGAGAATCGTTAGATCAAACTTTATCAACCATTTTTGTCATTTAAACACCACCAGAAGTTCCTCAAAATTGTTCCTAAAAATGCCCCAAAAGCATAAAGTTAGCTCCCTCTTTCCGTGTAAGAATTTCAGGACAATTTTAAAGTCATATGAAAGACCATTGTTAGATCGGAATTGATAAACTATATTTAGAGTTTATTCAACACTGATAGTGCTCGAAAATCACAACAAAACCATAAATTTAGACTCCCCTCCTCCTCTCCTATGTAGTTTTGTTGTCATTCGAAAGATCATCGTAAGATCAAATCTGACCAACCCGTTTTGTATTTGGTCAACATCTAAAGTGATCTAAAATCCTCTCCAAACGTGCCCCAAAACCGTGTAGTACACGCTTTAGTTTTAAAGATAAATATTATAAATAGTTATTAAATATTTTTATATAGCATGTAACATATTTATGTTGAAATTTTTTAAAAATAAAATGTTTCACTTTTTAAGCTTCCACAAATAAATTCCATTTATTTCAACATGTTTATGAGTAAACCTATCAGATCAATTTAAAATGCATTCTTTTGCATTTGAAAAGTTACCATTTGTTTCTTATCGGACCTTCCCTAACGGGGGAAAAGTAGTTTTACAGGTAAAAATTAGAAAGTGCGTATATTAAAGTATGTGACCATAATTAATACAAAACTTGTTCGAGATAGTGATTATTTACCTTTTTAACAATTTTGAGTCTGATTTATTTTTCGATATCTTGTGTCATATCTGAGGTCATATTTTATATAAATTTGGATATTAATATCAAGAAATGATAATTTTATCAATGTAAGGTACACACTTTTTACGCTAAAGGTCGGGATATATGTGTTCCCTTTATAGTGCTGAATCTGATAAATTTATATATCTCTTGTTCTCCTCAGAAGATTCAAAATAACGTCACATAATATTTTATCCAGAACATTCCTTTTATATGTATTTATTCAGACGAGACATAGAATATTTACACCGTACATATTTACATTAAAACATTGAAAACAATTTATAATAAGAAATTAGTCATTTACCTTAGGTATGTCCCTCGCACATGGCCATCACATGCCGTACTCTCTTCTCCTGTCTGACAAGTAAACAGTCATGGCAGCATCCGCTCTACTCATAGAGGACGCCAGGCACTACACCATTAGACATTTTAGGTGGGATATATAAAACCCGGTAGTCTTTAAAACATCTTTACTGCATGAGGGAGACAAATATTCCGTTAAGGACCGTCCACACTATGGTCCACTGCAAGCTATTTATCCGCAATGGCTTATAGCTGTCGACGGTGTCAGACGATAAAATAGCCTTGGCGAAGGATGGCTTCGGAAGCGGTTTTTCTCCAATATCAAAGGCAACCACATGCGCAACTAAAGGGCGCAGTAGACCCGATGGATGAAGCCACGCGTTAAGACTCCTCCACACTATGGTCCACTGCAAGCCATTACCACCGTATGGAGAGGGTATGGCTTATCGTGGTCGATGGCGGCAGACGATAAAATAGCCTTGGCGGACTATGGCTTCGGAGGCGGTTTTTCTCCAAAGATCAAAGGCAGCCAGATGCGCAACTAAAGGGCGCAGTAGACCCTATGGACGAATCAATGCGCTCTGCTCATTGAGTGGCCCAGCGTGTGGATGCAACCCATGAACCATCTTTCAAGGTTACCATCAGGAAGTGGTGAACAATTGGCCATAGTGTGGAGGCTACATTAGACTCATTTAGTGGTCCACTGTGTGGATGCAACCCGTAAATCATCGTTCAAGGTCACCATCAGGAAGTGGTGAACAACTGGCCATAGTGTGGAGGCTACATTAGATTCCAAACCAGAGATGAACAAACTTTTTCGGCCGAGTGCCAAAAATCAAAAGAAAATAAGTTTGACAATCCAAAATAAATTTTTCTAAAATTTTAAAACAATATATAAGTATTACGGTTTAAATATGTTAAGGAGATGAATGAAATTGCTATTTCATTTTTTAAAGTTCCTTATACTGAGGTTCGAAATGAGATGTACTGATTTAGCACACGATAAAGAATTTCTTAATTTGAGGGGGGGATAACTTTTATTATTATTATTATTATTATTATTATTATTATTATTATTCCTATTATTATTATTAAATATTTACTTAACTGCTGATCAAATATATTTCCCTTGGCGGACAGGAATACCAAAAGAAATCTTTTATGATTTTATGGTTAAAATAAATAATTGCTAGTGCATGAAAGCGTTAACTCTACTTTGAGTACTTGACTTGTAACTGTACTTGAGATTTCATTTCTATCGAATGTTCTTTAACCGAACAAAGGACGAATGGGTAGGTCGTTGCATTTTGTTTTGAAGTCCGTGAGTTCTAATTGCGCTTCTACCATAGATGTTCGTAAACGTTCAGAATCGGCTTTAAGAAGTTGGTCCCGATCTCATTAACTCTCGTGTAGCAAAACAATTATAGCTCCAAATCCACCAACCAGTTGAGATTCAAATATATTGCTTAAAAAAAAATTTCACTTTGTGTTTTTCTACTCATTTGTTTAAAATAAATTTCAAACCCTGTAATAATTGGGAAAATAATTAAAACACTACATTACATAGGAGACCGATGCCTTAGGCGTTATGAAAAGAGGGCGGTATTTATACAAATGTAAAAGAAAGTAATACATTTTCCCAATGACTAAAAAGATAAATTATAATATAGATATTTCGGCAAATACTTTGCAAAGCCATTCGAACCCTCGGCGGGATTCAAACCCGCTATCCCCGATTTAGGAGACCGATGCCTTATCCGTTAGGCCACGAGGACGGCATTTGTAAAATGTAATAGTAAGTAATAAATTTTACAAATGAATAAAAAGATAAATTATAATATAGATATTTCGGCAAAAATCTTTCAAAGCCATTATTAACCTCGGCGGGATTCGAACCCGCAATCCCCGGTTTAGGAGACAGATGCCTTATCCGTTAGGCCATGAGGGCGGTATTTGCTAGAATGTAATAGTAAGTAATAATTTTTCCCAATGATTAAAAACCTAAATTATAATATAGAGATTTCGGTAAAAAATTTGTAAAACCATTCGTACCTTCGGCGAGATTCGAACCCGCAATCCCCGGTTTAGGAGACCGATGCCTTATCCGTTAGGCCATGAGGGCGGTGTTTTTAAAGCTGTAATAGTAAGTAGTATTTTTTTCCAATGATTAAAAAGATAAATTATAATATAGAGATTTCGGTAAAAACTTTGTAAAGCCATTCTTACCCTCGGCGGGATTCGAACCCGCAATCCCCGGTTTAGGAGACCGATGCCTTATCCGTTAGGCCACGAGGGCGGTATTTTTAAAGCTGTAATAGTAAGAAGTATTTTTTCCCAATGATTAAAAAAATAAATTATAATATAGAGATTTCGGTAAAAACTTTGTAAAGCCATTCTTACCCTCGGCGGGATTCGAACCCGCAATCCCCGGTTTAGGAGACCGATGCCTTATCCGTTAGGCCACGAGGGCGGTATTTTTAAAGCTGTAATAGTAAGTAGTATTTTTTCCCAATGATTAAAAAGATAAATTATAATATAGAGATTTCGGTAAAAACTTTGTAAAGCCATTCTTACCCTCGGCGGGATTCGAACCCGCAATCCCCGGTTTAGGAGACCGATGCCTTATCCGTTAGGCCACGAGGGCGGTATTTTTAAAGCTGTAATAGTAAGAAGTATTTTTTCCCAATGATTAAAAAGATAAATTATAATATAGAGATTTCGGTAAAAACTTTGTAACGCCATTCTTACCCTCGGCGGGATTCGAACCCGCAATCCCCGGTTTAGGAGACCGATGCCTTATCCGTTAGGCCACGAGGGCGGTATTTTTAAAGCTGTAATAGTAAGAAGTATTTTTTCCCAATGATTAAAAAGATAAATTATAATATAGAGATTTCGGTAAGAACTTTGTAACGCCATTCTTACCCTCGGCGGGATTCGAACCCGCAATCCCCGGTTTAGGAGACCGATGCCTTATGCGTTAGGACACGATGGCGGTTTTTTTTAAAGATGTAATAGTAAGTAATAATTTTTCAAAATGATTAAAAAGATAAATTATAATAAATAGATTTCGGTAAAAACTTTGTAAGCCATTCTTACCCTCGGCGGGATTCGAACCCGCAATCCCCGGTTTAGGAGACCGATGCCTTATCCGTTAGGCCACGAGGGCGGTATTTTTAAAGCTGTAATAGTAAGAAGTATTTTTTCCCAATGATTAAAAAGATAAATTATAATATAGAGATTTCGGTAAAAACTTTGTAACGCCATTCTTACCCTCGGCGGGATTCGAACCCGCAATCCCCGGTTTAGGAGACCGATGCCTTATCCGTTAGGCCACGAGGGCGGTATTTTTAAAGCTGTAATAGTAAGAAGTATTTTTTCCCAATGATTAAAAAGATAAATTATAATATAGAGATTTCGGTAAAAACTTTGTAACGCCATTCTTACCCTCGGCGGGATTCGAACCCGCAATCCCCGGTTTAGGAGACCGATGCCTTATCCGTTAGGCCACGAGGGCGGTACTTTTAAAGCTGTAATAGTAAGTAGTATTTTTTCCCAATGATTAAAAAGATAAATTATAATATAGAGATTTCGGTAAAAACTTTGTAAAGCCATTCTTACCCTCGGCGGGATTCGAACCCGCAATTCCCGGTTTATCGATGCCTTATGCGTTAGGACACGATGGCGGTTTTTTTTTAAAGATGTAACAGTAAGTAATAATTTTTCAAAATGATTAAAAAGATAAATTATAATATAGAGATTTCGGTAAAAACTTTGTAAAGCCATTCTTACCCTCGGCGGGATTCGAACCCGCAATCCCCGGTTTAGGAGACCGATGCCTTATCCGTTAGGCCATGAGGGCGGTATTTTTAAAGCTGTAATAGTAAGAAGTATTTTTTCCCAATGATTAAAAAGATAAATTATAATATAGAGATTTCGGTAAAAACTTTGTAACGCCATTCTTACCCTCGGCGGGATTCGAACCCGCAATCCCCGGTTTAGGAGACCGATGCCTTATCCGTTAGGCCACGAGGGCGGTATTTTTAAAGCTGTAATAGTAAGAAGTATTTTTTCCCAATGATTAAAAAGATAAATTATAATATAGAGATTTCGGTAAAAACTTTGTAACGCCATTCTTACCCTCGGCGGGATTCGAACCCGCAATCCCCGGTTTAGGAGACCGATGCCTTATCCGTTAGGCCATGAGGGCGGTATTTTTAAAGCTGTAATAGTAAGAAGTATTTTTTCCCAATGATTAAAAAGATAAATTATAATATAGAGATTTCGGTAAAAACTTTGTAAAGCCATTCGTACCCTCGGCGGGATTCGAACCCGCAATCCCCGGTTTAGGAGACCGATGCCTTATCCGTTAGGCCACGAGGGCGGTACCTTAAAGCTGTAATAGTAAGAAGTATTTTTTCCCAATGATTAAAAAGATAAATTATAATATAGAGATTTCGGTAAAAACTTTGTAACGCCATTCTTACCCTCGGCGGGATTCGAACCCGCAATCCCCGGTTTAGGAGACCGATGCCTTATCCGTTAGGCCACGAGGGCGGTATTTTTAAAGCTGTAATAGTAAGAAGTATTTTTTCCCAATGATTAAAAAGATAAATTATAATATAGAGATTTCGGTAAAAACTTTGTAACGCCATTCTTACCCTCGGCGGGATTCGAACCCGCAATCCCCGGTTTAGGAGACCGATGCCTTATCCGTTAGGCCATGAGGGCGGTATTTTTAAAGCTGTAATAGTAAGAAGTATTTTTTCCCAATGATTAAAAAGATAAATTATAATATAGAGATTTCGGTAAAAACTTTGTAAAGCCATTCTTACCCTCGGCGGGATTCGAACCCGCAATCCCCGGTTTAGGAGACCGATGCCTTATCCGTTAGGCCATGAGGGCGGTATTTTTAAAGCTGTAATAGTAAGAAGTATTTTTTCCCAATGATTAAAAAGATAATTATAATATAGAGATTTCGGTAAAAACTTTGTAAAGCCATTCTTACCCTCGGCGGGATTCGAACCCGCAATCCCCGGTTTAGGAGACCGATGCCTTATCCGTTAGGCCACGAGGGCGGTATTTTTAAAGCTGTAATAGTAAGAAGTATTTTTTCCCAATGATTAAAAAGATAAATTATAATATAGAGATTTCGGTAAAAACTTTGTAAAGCCATTCGTACCCTCGGCGGGATTCGAACCCGCAATCCCCGGTTTAGGAGACCGATGCCTTATCCGTTAGGCCACGAGGGCGGTATTTTTAAAGCTGTAATAGTAAGAAGTATTTTTTCCCAATGATTAAAAAGATAAATTATAATATAGAGATTTCGGTAAAAACTTTGTAACGCCATTCTTACCCTCGGCGGGATTCGAACCCGCAATCCCCGGTTTAGGAGACCGATGCCTTATCCGTTAGGCCACGAGGGCGGTACTTTTAAAGCTGTAATAGTAAGTAGTATTTTTTCCCAATGATTAAAAAAATAAATTATAATATAGAGATTTCGGTAAAAACTTTGTAAAGCCATTCTTACCCTCGGCGGGATTCGAACCCGCAATCCCCGGTTTAGGAGAACGATGCCTTATCCGTTAGGCCATGAGGGCGGTATTTTTAAAGCTGTAATAGTAAGAAGTATTTTTTCCCAATGATTAAAAAGATAAATTATAATATAGAGATTTCGGTAAAAACTTTGTAAAGCCATTCTTACCCTCGGCGGGATTCGAACCCGCAATCCCCGGTTTAGGAGACCGATGCCTTATCCGTTAGGCCACGAGGGCGGTATTTTTAAAGCTGTAATAGTAAGAAGTATTTTTTCCCAATGATTAAAAAGATAAATTATAATATAGAGATTTCGGTAAAAACTTTGTAACGCCATTCTTACCCTCGGCGGGATTCGAACCCGCAATCCCCGGTTTAGGAGACCGATGCCTTATCCGTTAGGCCACGAGGGCAGTACTTTTAAAGCTGTAATAGTAAGTAGTATTTTTTCCCAATGATTAAAAAGATAAATTATAATATAGAGATTTCGGTAAAAACTTTGTAAAGCCATTCTTACCCTCGACGGGATTCGAACCCGCAATTCCCGGTTTATCGATGCCTTATGCGTTAGGTCACGAGGGCGGTATTTACACTAATGTAATAGTAAGTAATAATTTTTCCCAATGATTAAATACCTAAATTTTAATATAAACGTTTCGGTGAAAACTTTGTAAAGCCATTCGTACTCCCGGCGGAATTTGAACCCGCAATCCCCGATTTAGGAGATCGACGCCTTATCTTTTAGGTCATGAGGGCGGTATTTATTAAATTGTAATAGTAAGTAATAATTATCCCCAATGATTAAAAACTTAAATTATAATATAGAGATTTCGGTAAAAACTTTGTAAACCATTCTTACCCTCGGCGGTATTCGAACCCGCACTCCCCTGTTTAGGACACCGATGCCTTATCCGTTAGGCCACGAGGGCGGTATTTTTAAAGCTGTAATAGTAAGAAGTATTTTTTCCCAATGATTAAAAAGATAAATTATAATATAGAGATTTCGGTAAAAACTTTGTAAAGCCATTCGTACCCTCGGCGGTATTCGAACCCGCACTCCCCTGTTTAGGACTCCGATGCCTTATCCGTTAGGCCACGAGGGCGGTATTTTTAAAGCTGTAATAGTAAGTATTTTTTCCCAATGCAATGATTAAAAAGATAAATTATAATATAGAGATTTCGGTAAAAACTTTGTAAAGCCATTCGTACCCTCGACAATAAATTTTAATAAGAGATTTTGGTAAAAACTTTGTAAAATCCTTAGTTTTCTCGGCTTGCTTAGATCCTGCCGTCCCCGGTTTTGGAGACAGCTACTTTATCCATTAGGGCACGGAGGCAGTGTTTAAACAAGTGTAAGAAATGTAAAGTGTGTCCTTAAGTTAATATCACCACTGCAGCTGTAATGGGAATAAAAAAACCGTAGAATATGCGAGACGTAAAAGAAAGCGGTCAAAAATTAACTCCTGAGAATTGATGACTTTTTCTTATGTAGCAGAACGTAGCTGAATTTAATAACGGTGACCATTAGTGTTTTACAGTATAAACTGTAATTATATCACATGTAAATGTGTTTGTCACTAAAAAAATCTTTTATTTATATTTTTCGTAATTAATAGTATACTTTATTTAATACCCATTTTATCGTATGAATTACTGTTTAAATAAAGAAGTAAAAATTTTTAAATTTACACTTTCATAAAATGTATAAAACTATTTTAACAATAATAGTAATGATCCCATTACATGAATACATAGAAATAATTTCTTGTTTTTAGTTTTTTTTAAGTGAAATTGCATTCTGAATGAGAAATCATTATTTTCTACCCATTTTACACTACCAAACCCTACCAAGATTTTATTGATTCTTTGTATATAATCCTTTATTTATTAACAATGCCGTCAAGTGATAGGTTATAATTATTGTGTGTTTTTTTTTCTAAATTTTAATTTTCTTCTCATGAGATAAAGCTTTATTCTTTAATCCCTGAATAGATATTTTTTAAATATCATCTCATTTGAACAATACCAAGAAAACTTTTAGTAATTCAGATAACTAATGAAAAAGCTAAACTTTACTTCAGTAAATATGCTTTTGAACTTTAAAATGATTTGATTATGCAATAAAAATTTTTCGTCGTGAATATATACGTGCACACACATACCTAACACAACGAAAATTAAATCCGCCGGTCACAATAAAATTGTAGCTCAATTATTTTTGCTTGTCCGGGCTAATGAGCAAGAAGGAGACTAATCAACTAGACTATCGAAAATGTTGCTGTCGGAACACATTGAAGAGAAGTACAAGTCAGAGTAGAACGTAAATTTTATTTTAGTTAAAAGGACGACGTGTTAAGAGAACATGTGTTTCACAGTCAAAGGCAGAAGATAGAATGATCATCGAAAAATGTGCCTGTAATACTAGACTCAAGACTCGAGTTTGTGTTACATGGACACCTGCATTTTTTTACTGCTGTGAAGACTCCCCTTTGTCTAAGCACGCGCCAAAACAGCTGATCGTGGTACACCTGTACCTGGACAATAGAGTGGCGTTTCAGAGTCTGGGATCTTGACAATCGGACTGAATAGACGAATACGCCCCTGATGGATCTCTTTAATGAACGTTCGGAAATTCCGTGAAGAGACAGCCAGCGAATGAGAATTCAGTTAAAAAGTATAACTGTAACTTTAGCTGGAGTTCTCATGTAACTGGGATCTTAACTGAGAAAAAAACAGTGGCGGAACCGTAACTGACCCCCCCCCCCAGGATAAAAAGCCTACAATTTTGAGACTCAGGGCTTTTCGTCATTTTTTTTTTCGGAGGTGTGTTGACCTCGTGGAGGCTTTCGCCTTTTTACCAGCTTGCTAGTTCGGGAGATTCGTAAAGTCCGCTCATATAGGGAGCGGCAGAATTTCGGATGCCGAACGGGGGATAAATTGGGTTTGATTGCACCCTGAAAAGCCCCCCCATTTGTAAGAGATTATGAAATCTCTTGTTTTTCTTTCGACTGTGATTGTTGTGACGAAGTTTTATCGGCAACCATCCTTTGCAGTTCTAGATGATTTAGGAATTAACGTTCCTTTGTAAATAGCCGTATTTAATCCAGAATTAAAGTGAATTTCCAATTTTATTCTTTGACTGTGATCCATTATTCACGTTACCTCTCATTTGACAATATTGAAGGCGTCACACTGCGCTAAGGAGCAAAGTCGGACACATCGAGTGAGGGTAGACAAGCCCTACTCCAGGGAGGTGAAGAGTTCACCAAGAGATTGAAGGATGACACCACCCCCTCCCGCACCAGCTGCGGGGGAGAAGAGGGACATTTTCCCATGGAGGCGAAAGCCTGACCAAGAGGGGGTTGGATTCCACCCCGGCCATCGGCATCAGCAATGGAGGAGATGCCCGCTTGGAACGAGATAGAACGGACATTCGCGGGGGGAGAGCTGAAACCGAGAGTTACAGGCCGCTCGGCACTATTTGTTTTTTACTCGGTGTTTTCCAGCCATGTTTTTGGTTAACAATGTTCAATGTACATATGCTCAACAAATTTGTAAATAATAAATACATAGTCTTGTATATGGTCGCTACAGTAATTAATTGTCGGCAAGACAGGCTTTAGCGAACCCACGATACCTACTCCAGTAATTATAGGCGAGCAGGTACAGAAATGAGGTGTGGAGTTGTCGAGAAAGAAAGCTGAAGACTATACTCTCACAGTGCTGGAATTGGGTTGGACCCCAGAGCGAGATGGAGACGAAATCTTTCCTAAACATAGTAGCTTATTCGGAAAGAAGAAAAGGGAGCTTAGATCATGGAAAAGTGAACCGGGGACAGCTTAAAAATAGAGAGTAAGCAGAAATTTTGCATTTATTGCAGATAAAGCTCTTGGAAACGGCTTGGAAGAATTTTAACTCGAGGACACTCCTTTATT
>CM063498.1:201651659-201786659 GCA_032207245.1 Pardosa pseudoannulata
AAATAATTTCTTGTTTTTAGTTTTTTTTAAGTGAAATTGCATTCTGAATGAGAAATCATTCTTTTTCTACCCATTACACTACCACCCTACCAATTTTATTGATTCTTTGTAAAATCCTTTATTTTTAACAATGCCGTCAAGTGAGGGGATAATTATTGTGTGATTTCTAAATTTTAATTTTCTTCTTTGAGTTAAAGCTTTATTCTTTAATCCCTGAATAGATATTTTTAAATATCATCTCATTTGAACAATACAAGAAAACTTTTAGTAATTCAGTTAACTAATGAAAAAGCTAACTTTACTTCAGTAAATATGCTTTTGAACTTTAAAATGATTTGATTATGCAATAAAAACAGTCGTGAATATATACTGCACACACATGATCTAAACAACGAAAATTAAATGCGGTCACAATAAAATTTTGCTAATTATTTTTGCTTGTCCGGGCTAATGAGGAGGAGACTAATCACAGACTATCGAAAATGTTGCAGTCGAACACATTGAAGAGAAGTACAGTCGAATAGAACGTAAATTTTATTTTAGTTAAAGACGACGTGTTAAGAGAACATGTGTTCACAGTCAAAGGCAGAAGATAGAATGATCATCGAAAATGTGCGTAATACTAGTCAGACTCGAGTTTGTGTTACATGGACACCTGCATTTTTTAATGCTGTGAAGACTCCCTTTGTCCGAGCACGCGAAAAAGCTGATCGTGGTACACCTGTACCTGGACAATAGAGTGGCGTAGAGTCTGGGATCTTGACAATCGGACTGAATAGACGAATACGCCCTGATGGATCTCTTTAATGAACGTTCGGAAATTCCGTGAAGAGACAGCCAGCGAATGGAATTCAGTTAAAAAGTATAACTGAACTTTCGTGGAGTTCATGTAGGGGATCTTAACGAGAAAAAACGGACATCGCGGGAGTAAGAGAGAGAGAGTTACAGCCTAGCAATTTTGGTTACATTCAGGGTTTTCGTCATTTTTTTTTTGTGATGTTTTGACCGTGGAGGCTTTCGATTTTTACCAGCTTTAGTTAGGGAGATTCGTAAGTCCGTTACCAAGAGCGGCAGAATTTTCGGATCCGAACGGGGATAAATTGGGTTTGATTGCATGAAAAGCCCCCCCATTTGTAAGAGGATTATGAAATTCTTGTTTTTCTTTCGACTGTGATTGTTGTGACGAAGTTTTATCGGCAACAGCCTTTGCAGTTCTAGATGATTTAGGAATTAACGTTCCTTTGTAAATAGCCGTATTTAATCCAGAATTAAGTGAATTCCAATTTTATTCTTTGACTGTGATCATTATTCACGTTACTTCATTTGAATATGAAGGCGTCACACTGCGTAAGGAGCAAAATCGGACACATCATGATAGCAAGCCCTACTCCGGGAGGTGAAGAGTTCCCAAGAGGGAAATGCATACTCCGCACCAGCTCGGGGGAGAAGAGTGGACATTTTCCCAGAGGCGAAATCTAAAGTTTAAGGCATGTCAGCAAATAAGATGCTTAACGAGATTAGAACGGACATTCGCGGGATAAAAACAAATTACAGGCCGCTCGCACTTTGTTTTTTGTGTTTTGCCATGTTTTTTTCAATTTCAATGTACATATGTTCAACAAATTTGTAAATAATAAATACATAGTCCAGTATATGGTCGCTGCAGTAATTAATTGTCGGCAAGACAGGCTTTAGCGAAACTACGATACCTTCTCCAGAAACAGGTGTGCAGTCGTCGAGAAAGAAAGCTGAGGACGCATACTATACTCTCACAGTGCTGGAATAGGGTTGGGCCCCAGAGCGAGATGGAGACGAAATCTTTCCTAAACATAGTAGCTTATTCGGAAAGAAGAAAAGGGAGCTTAGATCATGGAAAAGTGAACCGGGGACAGCTTAAAAATAGAGAGTAGGCAGAAATTTTGCATTTATTGCAGATAAAGCTTTTGGAAACGGCTTGGAAAAAATTTAACTCGAGAACACTCCTTTATTTACGATATTTTGCGGCTGGGAAAAAGAAGGAATAAGATTTAAAGGAATAAGATTGGAAAAGGGAGAATTTTTAAGAGATATTAAAGTGAAATAATTTTGATATATTACATATATATGCGTAGAATATATATATATATATATATATATATATATATATATATATATATACGAAATCCTAAATACAACTGATTTCAATGGGGTTTTTTTAATAATTTTTCCATAAAAAATTATAACTTTAAACCTATTTTTAAATTTATTTAATTGAAAATAATAATAAATAATTAATAATTAACAATAAAAATAATTTATTTAATTAAAAAATAATCTTAGAGTGCTATGATTTGTTCTAAACCTATGCTATAGAGTGTAGATTCATGTAATATTTTTAATCTCTTTCAATATTTTTTGTAATGTATGAGCGTTTTATGCTTACCAGCCTGACCTTTGTTAATTTCTGGACGTGTTAATCTTTGATGACCTGGGATACTCCCGCGAAAAATTAGATCCGTAACCTCACTGAAACACTATTTTTTCATTCATAATTTCCTTACGTTATCTCTATTTAAGATGAAAGAAACAAAATCACCTACATATCGCGCGACAGTCCGCAAACATTAAATTTTCAGGAGCTAAAAGCGAATCGAAATCAACGTGTCGGAAAAACCACTTTACCGCCGAAGTAGAAGAGAGAAAGAAAAAAAAAAGAGAGAGAGAAGAAAAAAAATAACATCACCACCGCACTAACATCGTTCCCCCTTTCCCCTCTCTCTTCCCTCCCTCAACGCATTGGCAAAGGAGCATGAACCTGAGTGTAAACAAACAAGCCTCCGTAGCTGTAGAGAAGAAACGAGAGAGAGAAATATGGCGACGTTGGCGACTTTGGCGCGCTAGCAACCCGGTAGCGGAAGTAACGCTCTGAACGCTCAGCGATCGTAGAACTTCTGAAGCCGCACTTCGCTTATAACGGTACAAACAGGTGGGACGGATAACGTGCACTGTTACCTCTGCTCCCTCGAACTTCGAATGTTACTCAACTGCTTCGAGCGTGCTTCTTCTTCTGTTTCTTCGAACATCGCCTCCTGTAAACAATCGTCCAGAGAGTCTGGAAGTTAGCCGTGTGCTTCTCAGCCGTTTGGATTATTATTTTTGAGAATTTTTCGCCTTCTTCAATTTTTTTTTCTTATTTCGAGTGTAATGGCATGGGGCCGGGTTAGATGATAACAGGAGGATTGTCGTCTTTGCTCATCTCTTCCGTAGCGGGAACTAGTGGTGTTTGTTGTTGTTGTTGGTAAATAGAGAGACGGGGCCCCCCTGTGGTGGTCTGTGTTTTGCGGGAAGAAGGAAAGATTGAGAGAGCCTTTTGTAAAGGGATTGCCAAGCTAATTCGGATGGTGCTTCAAATGTCGTGGTGTACTACCAGCTTCGCCAAAGTGGAGGTGGCACAGCCCCAGACGTCCACGGGATCTATCAAAGGTAAGCACATTTTTTTTCCTACTATATTTTTCTATCTATTTCTTGTACCGCGATATTTTGGTGTTGACGCTTTTGGAAGTGAAGGCCACGTGCTGTTAAAACGCAGTATTACAGTGTCGTAAATACTGAATATTTTTCTTCTCTAAGCTCTTGAACAAGTAAACATTTTGTGTTACGTGGAGTCTAATATGAAGTTTAAACGAAAGCTTTCCGCAACTTGAGGGGGTTTTAAATTTTTATAAAAACGTGTAAGAATTTTAAGGTGTATACAAGGAAACGTTGAATGACCTCCGATATTAAGATTAATTCTCTAAACTATGTACATCTTTCACAACTTTATATTCATTTCTTTGCAAAAGAGTTATTACCAAAATTCCTTTAAAAATATAGTGTTGGAATATCATAGAATTTCTTATATAAATTGTAAGTACTATTTATTAAATTAAACTAAATATAAAACATAATAATTCAATTCCCAATTTTACTTTCTTAGTGACACATTCCACCTAATCTAGTTAAAGTAATGTATTATAAATCGAATATTTTCTCATTCACATGTTTTTGCAGTCTTAGCAAAAATAACTCTGCATTACACGTATTGCCATGCAGTATTAGATTACAGAGTATAACTGTTATTTAACAGTGAATCTACTGTAAACTGTGAAGAGAAATATCGTCTTAGATTTAATAATCCAAAACGATCTCATGTAAAAAAGAGCGAACATCGATTGTTTAGATTTTCCTGAAAAATTGAAGTTAAATTAACATCAACACACTTCTACACACTTTATAGCATCATGTTATGTTACTCATCGCATGGAATTCAAATTTTGTTTTAATTTATTTTGCCATATACTTTGTATATGACTCTTCCCGGAAGAAATAATAACCCATGACCTTAATTTCGTATAAGGGTCACACATCTTTTCTTATGTAGATCTCTTTGAGTTTTATTTTCTTTTTTAAATGCAAATTCTTGAGAACTCGCTAGTCTTCAATTACGATGGAAATTACTATCTTAATTTATGGCTAATCCTTTTTATGATTTTAGAAAGTTTGTTAAAGAGTACACTGATATAAAGTCATTAACAAAAATATTTTAAGTGAAGCTGTTTTTGTTACTAAATATTAGGATGTTAATATGAAGTTTGAATATATTTTTTTAGTAATAAAAATAAACTTCGTGCCATACTTTGTTACTAAAAGATACCGCGCAGTTACTCTTTATTTTTAGCATTTAAGAGTGGATTTTTTTAATAGTGTTGTATTATCAAAAATTCGTCTTACTCCAACGGGAAATTGTAGAAAAAAATGAACGATAAAAACTATTAAAAGATTGCCATGTAATATAAATCCTTACTAAAAAGTAAAAAATAAAGTTCGAACTAATTTAAGTAATTATATTTAATTATTATGAGTTTTTTCAAATTAAAAAAAAATCTTTGAAGTAAAATTATTGCTGTCCTACTTTCCGGAGCTATTTGACAGCTTTCCACTGAGTTAACGGATGTGCGGTTTATGATTGTTAGTCCTGATAAATGAACTTTGAAAGGTTTTTAAATTTGTGTTAAAAGGATTTAAGAATATTAAGGTATATGCCTTTATACATACAAATGTTTAATGATCTGCGCTATTAAGATTATGACCTGTAATACTTTTTATTAAATTATTAGTTTTAAAATATATTATTACTGATATTTATCTTTAAAAAAGTCATCATGATATTACTTGCATGCCATCATGACGTGATTCATACTTTTTCATGCATGATTTATAAAATTTTAGTATCTAACTAATTCTAATTACATACTTTAAACGTTACTTATACACTTATCATTTACTGTACATATTATGTAATATATAAAAGTAAAACATCGTCGAAATTTTTAGATGCTTATCTTAACTGTTAACTATAATATAAATATGTTTCTTTACTCCTAGTGAACTGTAAGATTGACTATTATATTTTTGATAAATTTATCCTGTTTAAAGCATAAAAACAGAGATTATTTTAAACCAATGTGTTTTAAGTCAAAATAAATCGGGATAAGTTTAGAATCCTCTATAACGTTTAATTAGAAACAATCTCTCACTAAGAATGTATATAAAGTCAGTTAATTCTTGTTTCAAAATTATATAATCTACATTTACTATTAATTTATCCGCCCTGTTGTAAGTAATTATATATTAAAACGCATAAAATTGAGTTAAAGTAAAAACAAGTATCCGTAACGCTTTCATAATTCAAGGACGTGCATCATGCAAATTTTAATAATAAATTTTGTTAGATTGTTTATATAGTTTCTTTTATGCTATATAAGCTTTATGCAATGCTGTTATTTTTTTTCATCATAAAATCTAACAATTATCATACTCTATTTAAAACAAAGTATAATTATTTTTTGTTTTCGATCGGTTGTTAAAGAAACCTCTAGTTTCCTCGTTTAAACTGTTTACGCGATTAAATAAGTCTATCCAAGTTTTTATCGGGCTTTTTCATTGTTATCAAATTTTCTCCGATGTCGTAATTTTTGGCGCTGAATCTTATATAATAACAGATGCTTCAGCTCTGATAAGGATTGTTTCTACTTCCTAATTACTATTCCTTGCTACGGTGGATACGGGTTCAATGGAACTGGCTCAGTGGCATTTTCCGTTTCCATATCGTATGTCACTTCTTTGCTGTTGCGAACACCTTTTGTCTCTCGTTTCGCAATAGAACTTTAATAAAAACTTTTCTGATCCATCTACGGACACTGTTTGTTACACTCGCTTGTTTATCTTTTCTGTGCTTCATTAACCCTCTGACTGCTCAATTTGTAAACCCAGATCTCTTTAAAAATGGCGTATTTTTTTGTTGCATAGTTTAAGTATATATATATATATATATATATATATATATATATATATATATATATCATATATATATATATATATATATATATTATATATATATATATATATATATATAATATATATATATATATATATATATATATATATATATATATATATATATATATATATATATATATATAATATTATGTATACATATATACATTTTGTTTCTAAAAAATATTTTTTATATTGACTTTTATCATGAGAAACTAAGCTTTCAGAAAAAGTAATTTCAAGTGTTATCACATAAAAAAATTATTTTTTTTAATAAATTTCAGTTGATATACAGTTAATTTCTTTTTATAACATACTATCTATAATTCTATTATCTAATATAACTATATTTCTAGTCATATAATTCTATTTATTACTAAATTAAATGTCTAATACTGTATATAATTTATTCCACTGGTTAAACGGTGAAAAGGCGAAATGTGCTTCTTAAAAAAGGAAGAAAAACACATGCCCGCGAAAATCGCGGGATGAGCAAATTTTGCTTCATTTGAATTGCCCGTGGAAATCGCGGGATGAGCAGTCAGAGGGTTAATTTCGCTTTAAAGAAACATATTACCTTTTGAGTTCAACTATTTTCTATAATTCTAACTTTTTAGTTCAATATAAAATAAAATGTTCTAGTCCGTTTCGAATAAAATTTTTCCTAGATCAATAATAAGTGTTACATTTCATAAAAAGTGTTTAGTTTTGTTATATAAAGCAGCACATTTTTAAAAAACATAAAATGAAAAATAGAAATCAACCTATCCGCAAAATTGCTTGTGAAATTGAAGTTAGAAGCTAATTTTTTACGCCAAATAGAAGCCAATTATATTTTATACTCTGTGATCCTTAATTTTATAATTACAAACAATATATTTCATTTCAAAAATATTCTCATTAGAGCTCTATTTTTAATTCAATATAAAATAAAATGTTCTAGTCCGTTTCGAATAAAATATTTCCAATATCAATAATAAGGGTTACATTTTATAAAAAGTGTTTAGTTTTGTTATATAAAGCAATATATTTTTAAAAAATATAAAATGAAAAATAGAAATCCACTTATCCGCAAAATAGCTTTTGAAATTGAAGTTAGAAACTAATTTTTTTACACTAAATAGACGCCAATTATATTTTATACTCTGTGAACCTTAATTTTATAATTACAAGCAATATATTTAAATTCATAGCATGATATTGTATTTTTTTAAGTTTTCAGTTATTTACAGATTTTTAATTTATTACAGGTTATACATTTTAAAATACCAGACTTCTTAAAACTTTTAGTTTACAGAATAAAACAGATGTTTTACTTTAATTTGATCTTAAAATTTAGTTTCTAATAAACATACTCCCAACGTTTTTTCGCGGGTAAGACAATTTCATTTTTTTTTTCATTTGGTGTACATTTATTATGTTATTTAAAGTACTGTTTGAGACGACAAAACTAAATTGTTTAAAGCTTAAGTATTATTAAAAAACTTGCAAAAAGTCATTATAAAAGGAGCAAAAACATTTTATTTTATGATGAATCAGAAAAGGCTGTTATGTAATGAAAATTATTTGAAGTCTTGAAAAGTTTTATGTTCAGTAGGCATAAAGTACACGATTGAGTGTGAAATTACGCTAATATTTCACAGTTTTTCATAACAAAATTTGTTAGCATTTAACCGTCATAGCACTGTGTACGATTACTGCACATTTTGTAACAGTTTTCTTATATTGCATTTTTCGTTATTTATTGACATCAAGAAATATAATTTTCTACCTGGACTAAAACTTGATATAGTTTCTAGAGTTTTATTCAAATGTTATTATTCATAAGATATTATATTATATGGTAGCAGTCTATAAAAAGTAAACTTTTCACAAAATAGTGTAGAATTAGTAAAGATTTTTTTTAATAAATTTTACGTACATTTTACTATATTTATCATCATATGAAACACAGTAATTCAATTTATAATTAATCTGTTTACCTCATATCTTTCTATGTCCGGTGGTTGCACGTTCGTAAACTATTTTACGTTAATAACTTTGCTCATACTTTTTTTAGTGATTTTATTCTACATAGTTTCAGTTACTTTTATATCAGTGTTCATGCTTTTTATTGAGAAAAAAACCCCAAGAAAATGTTATAAGAATTGTTAGACTTTTGTGTTTATATATTTTAGAGATTTGTTGATACCTCAAATTTTTTTTTCTTTTTTCTGTTACTTTCTTTTATGTCCCAGTGTAATATAAAATTTGATAAAAAGTATCACAAAAGATTCTTGCTACATTTATAATCTAAGAGGATAAAATATGTATGTGATACTTAGAAAAAACGATTGAATACAGAAAAATACATGCCTTACTTATAAAGCATGCTGTGAAATATTTTCTTTCTACAATAATAATAAGAATGTATATAATTTGATATTGTTGCGAACTATATATTTTTCAATTCTTGAAAATTAACTTTCATTAAAAATGTTTACCCCGACACGTTTGGTTCTTCCTTTCCCGAACTCCCGTTCTCTATTATTTTGAAAACATGTTATTATAGAAATCATAATTTTGCAGTGAAACTTCGCTAAAGTGTGAAATTAATCAGCTAATGCAAAAAAAGATAAATTTGTTTTATGTTTACTTATGTTTTAATACTTATCCGCAACAATATTTGAAGTTAAAGCGGACCAAAGACATTTACATTGCGTGTCAATCGATATTTCATAATTGCTTCTTGAACTCAAAATTTCGCGACAAGACACAATCTAATTTAATCCACGTACTCTGATAAATAGTTTTGGATTCTATTCCCACATAGGTTAGAGGCGTGCGGATGGGTCAACCAATCAACGAATACCCGCGGGATGGATTTCTTTCAAATTTTTTTTTTCTTCTCTTATTTTTTCTCCATCAGGTTTTTATCTCTCTTTTTCTGTGCAAGGTTCAATGCTTTTTTTTTACCCCAAACTCAGATTTTTTTTGTTTATTTTTTTGCACTTGACCTGCGGTTTTAAGAATGAAGTCTTTATTGACAAATTTGAACATTGTTAACGGGGAACTGTAATTTTAACTCGCCTATAGAGTATTATATTTCTATTACTTTTGACTTTTCAAATATATCAATTTCTAGTGACCGCAAATATTTGCTAGTTTGTTTCATATTCTAAATGCATTTCTCTTCATAGTATAACTGAAATTTGTTTTTTTTATTATTATTATTATACACTAAAGAACCGTTTACACGTCGTTCAAGGAGCCAACATTAAACTGTTAAGTATAGCAATAGGAATCGAATTGAATCGGATGTTTTTTAACTGATTTTTATCATAGACATTAGTTTGAAGTTTTCTAATAAATATCAGTAAGTATTTTCTGCAATTGTAAATGAGAGAACGGCGTATATTGAAGATTTGCGTCATTTGCGTCGTATAAACTAAGCCACAAATGGCGCCCGAAAGGAAAATTTTGCGGCCCATGACGGAATTGACGAAATTTATAATAATTGAATCAAATAAATGCAATTATTTTATTAAATATAAAATTATTCGATTAATTTACTGAATATTATTATTATAATTATGTGCTTTTAAAAACTTTTAACTGTTCTCTGCTTTAATATATGAATAAGAACAAAAACTTTAATGATGTATTGTTTTCATCTCAAATGTGTGTAAATATATATATAATATATATAAACATTCACACATGTATATATACAGCATGATCCGCCGGCATAGGGCTAACTTCTAATGCTGTTCGCGAAGTTTTTGGACTGCACCGACCTGTAAATGAAATACTGTATTACAAATATATCTAATACATAAGTACTGCCATAAAACGTTGCATAAATGTAAAAGAAATATAAATGAGAAACGTATAAAACAGGGATATAGTGTCTATTATTGTTTTCGAATAGCTTGCATATAAATTCGTATTAGTTTGTTCCTACTTACTGTTTCATGCAAAAGCATGTGCATGTGGATGTGCACACATGCACATGCATGCCGCAGAAATTTACTTATACGAAATATCCAGTTACACGAAGTACTTATCCTTCCGCGATGAAACTCACATAAGACCTATGTAAGAAAGTATTATATGAATATTCACTTATACGAATATATGAATATTCTGTTATACGAAGCATTCACTAATACAAAAGTTTTTAATAAACAACTTTTAATACATCTTATGTCCGTTTTAATTAATTTCTACTTTGTGAATCTTGGTAGATACGCAGATAAAACTTATGTAGATAACATGAACAATGTTTTGATGTTTGGAATAACTATTATAGAAAAGGGAACGTTCGAATATTTTTATTTTCTTGTAAAGGCGTGGTGGTTTAGAAAAGTTTTGGAACTTCTGAGTTACAGGAAGAATTATCTTACCTGATTAGGAAACGAAGACCCTCAAAAAAGTCCCTTTTACGTCCCTAAAAAATCATAAACGATAAAATATTCAGCGGTATTGTATTTGACAAGTAAGAGAAACAAATGTTTTGCGAATAAAATAAAGAGTTAAGAGAAAACAGGGGGTCAATGGTTTGAAGTTGGAAACTTGTCGTCTGCGCGCCAAGTCATATTATACGTAATAACAAGTAATAACGAGACTGCTGGAATCCATTGTTGCCTGCTTCTATTTGGGTCCCGAAAACAGAATCGTGTGCATCAAAAAATAGCTGGCGAGGGAGGGTGGAACAAAAAAATATTCTCCCGTGTGTATGTTTTGGCTGCGCAGCGCGAGAAATGACAGAGCTTTTCCGATTAAGTTTAGAACATCCTCCGTGTCACGTGCACTCATAGGAAACGACACTGGTTCCTGTTTCATCCGTTTTCGGACACACACAATTAACGGCTTTGCGACCGTTCAGTCGGCTGCCAGATTCCCCATTTTGGACGGTGGAAAAGATATTGCACGCACGGTCGGTTGAATAGGAATGCAACGATCAATATTTTACTAGTCGACTGCTTAGTGAAACCAGTACTCGTAACTTTAAGCCAATTCCACATTTACAACACAATTTGTTAAGGTAATAGAACTCGAACCTTCTGACTCTGACCCAAAACACCTCTTTGTTCAACATTCAACCATTTCATGTACGATATACAATAATAAACGAACGCGTAGGTTTGTTGTCCATACGAGGAATTATCTATATTCGATGAATTTTAAATAATAAAATGTCAAACTTTGGGTGCGTTCATGTATATGCGCAATTTTTGTTCCAAAATGAAAGTAATTTATTTTTAACCATTAATGAAAATTACCTCGGAGATAGAGTTTAGATTACCGTAAAAGCTAGATTATAGTGCTTGTATTAATATTGGATTATATATATTTCGAAATTTTGAAAATTAATTTTATTGTTTCATTCCTATGTTAGTTTTTATAGCTTAATATTATAATTTTTTTCTATTGTATTTCTTTGTAATGTATTTAAAAATACCTCTACTTTATTATTTTTTATTTATAGTCGTATTTAAATACGCAGTTGTTTATTAAAAAAATAATAGTATAACAAGTTACGTTCTTGTGCAATTACAAAAATATTTTACAATTTGTTAAATAAAAAAGAACTTAATATTTTTGTTTCATTTCCATACAATGTAATAAAATGATAAAACTATACAAAAGCTTTAATAATTTCACAGCAGTCGGATTAATAGATATGTCAAATTATGCGGTCTCCTTTATTACTGTCTAATTTAAATGAAGCTTCAAATAGTTAAAAGTTTCCCTACCTCTAAATTATGCCCGGGCCCGAATAATTGAAATTTTATAAACATTATTAGGTATAATCCGAAGACATAATTACAATTCAGTATGCTAGTATGAAACGCGATTTAATTTCTTTCTGTGATTACATTTTGTTTTGTATCTTTATCTTACAGAACAGTTTGTCTGTTTTAAATTTACTTAATTACGTGATTATATAAATTACGCCATAAACTTCTGATATAGTATCGTTATGTGCACCTTGCCCTATAACTCAAAAGCGGGATCTTGACGTAAATTTTCCGAAGATTTCCACAAAGACTCCAGCGTACATTTAAAGTCTTTCCTCATTTATTCAATTACGTAATCAGTTACTTAGGCTAACTTTTTTACTGTTATAAATTACGTTATAAACTCACGCAAAACCATTTCAGCCTCGCCCTATGCTGGAGAAAAGCAGAAAAAGGGGGGAAATATCTTTCACTCTTTCTTTTAAAAATCGTGACAGCTGTAAGCTCCGATATTGACTTGAACCAAGCGTAAAGAATCGTATTTATGCTTACAATCTGTCTACCTTTTATTCAAAATATCGAGCTAAACAAACTGACAAAGCCCCACCTTTCATTTCCGGGTTTTTAAAAAAGATGGGGTTGGGAAGTTTCTTTTCATCCCGCTCTCCCTTCTATCTGAGATTCTGTGGCATTTTCCTGGGGTCGTTTCGTTCTGTTATTTTTATTTTTTAAAGGCTGTGAGCGCTCACCCCCTTTTTTCGCGTTTGTTTGGCATTGGAAGGTCGTCTGAGAAGGCTGTGATTAGAGGGTCAAACACCTTCCAGAAGGGTGGCTTGTGGGTTACACTATTTTTTTTTCTCAATCCAAATTCTCTCCAGTTCACTTTTTTATGCATAAATATATGGCTTTGAATTTATCACTGGTTTCAGTCGAAAAAAAAATAAGTGCGGGATTTGAAAAAAAAAAAAAATACTCGTTGCCAGTACCAAGAGCGGCTTTAGAGCCCGACTAACTGGACCCTACGGCAAATTTTAGAGGCTGCGTTTTGTCTCGTATTTGTGGAACATTTTATTAATTAATAAAAAAAATGTATAGAATATTTTACAAAATATAATTCTTTATAACTTATAAGTCTAGATCATAATTATTTAATATTATTTTTATTAGATTTTATTGCAATGACAACCAATGCAAGTAAAGTGTGTAAGACAGGAATATATATTATTCCTGTATTACTATTTATAACTCCTGTACTATTTATAACTATAATAACTATTTATATTATCCCATACTAATCATAACTCTAATAATATAGTATTATTAGAGTGTTTAGTATTGCTCATAAATTAAAAATAAAACAGTTAAGCATGTATAACTATACATAACTAATTATAATATTAATGATCAATAAAACATAATATAATATGATTATTTTATAAAAAATTAATATAAATAATTATAATACATATAATATGATCAAATAATATTTACTGTAATCAATATATTTGTTTCAATATTATACTCCGGGAATTCTACCGTGGGTTGCAAAATTTTACAGGGCGGGTCGCAGTTTGGACATGAATTATTGTTTCCGTTAGAAAACTCTTTGTAACCTAACCCACGTTTGGATTTGAATTGCTTATTTTTATTAGTTATTTGTATGTACATAGGTTTTTCTAGATTTCGCATAATATAACCTTGTATATTGGCTTCGCATAATATTGGCTTAGTAATATAACTGTAATATATATCATGCAAAATTAAAATGTGTGATACGTAAATCCAGGCTTAATATATGACTGACTGTTTGTCATTAGTTATTTTTTGTCAAAATGTAAATTTTAATTATTTAAAAAATATTTTATATGTATACATTTTGTAAGTATAATCTAAAAGGAAGGCAATGTAACCATTTAGCAGTTCAAGAAATTTAGAACAAACGGTCCCCCAAACTTCTGCTTTTTATTTTCAAAATTAAAAGATAATTATATTATTATAGAAGGACAAAATCTAAGTAAAACATCGTTTAATGGCTTCAAAATTAACTATGTGTCCTGTAAGGGTTAGTATTATCATCCATAGATCGAAGAGTAAAGTGGAATAATTTAGACGTGATTTTTAGCAACACGAGGTTTGAAAATGTAATGATCGCAACGCATACGGTAATAACGCTGCTTTCAAAAAGCGTTACCCGTATGAGGCACGGACAAAACTGCTAAGTGGTTAAAGAATATTAATGCACAAAGCAAAATAACGAGTAACGTGATTCCATAATCTTGCATACAATCGGCCATCTTTTCGCATTTTAAGAGCCTTCTTAATGCATGTTTCTTGTCCCCAATCGCTTTATGAATATCAATAGTGTGGGTCATCTCACTAGCAGGGTAAAGAGTTAAGAGTTTATTTTTATATTCTTTATTAATCCCTATCGCCGAGATAAGTCTGAGGACTGTAATTCTTGAATCCTTCCAATATCTGTGTCAATATTTACTGAATATCGTATTCTGCATGCCGTTTTTATCTGTGCAGAACTGCTTCTTAACATTTCAATCACAGCTTCCATGGGAACAATTCATATGGATGAGTAGGATGAACTAACCGGAAAGAATCGGGTCAGTGAACGAGAAGATTTTTTTTTCCTCTCAGATCTCCCAGAGTAACTGCTTTTACACAGATATGAACTTGAATCTTCTTTTCTTCTTATTATTTTTTTTCTTTTTGCGCGAGTTATGTGTTCGCGACACTTCATTTTAACTCCTGAGTAATTTTTTTTTTCATTTTATGATTCATTCATTTGTTGAATTGTTCTTTTTTTTTCTAAGAACTAAAGGTAGCATTGTTTGTCTTCTCTGGTGTCTTAAAATAAAAGAGAAGTGTATTGAGATTTCCCTATTAAAATATTTACGATATGATATACCGTTTATCCTAAACATTCCTGTAGAAATGAGAATGTTTTATATAAATATGTAGTAGGATTTTCAAAACACTAACTCTTACTGCCTCATCAAAGCCCAATGACGTAGAGTGAGAAATGTATATAGTTAATAAATCACCTTATAGTCACATTACAGTTAATAATATATATATATATATATATATATGTGTGTGTGTGTGTGTGTGTGTGTGTGTGTGTGTGTGTGTAATAATACGGACTTCTCGATGGGTGTTTGCAGTCATGGTCATAAAAATGACACCGTTTCAGCTAAAGACCTTTATTAAGATAACGTTGGAGGACGGGTTCCCACTTCATCACAGGGACAGGACAAACTGAGGGGTCAGCTAGCATGAAGTTCTATGTACAAGACGCTTAACACCTGGGTCAACACCTGTGCTAAAATACCTGCCCAACGACATCGTGCATCTCCTTTTTGTTTGGAAATTTCCTAAATTGTCCGCTAGGGCCCTGTAGAGTTATAATTGGTCAGGCCCCTTCTCTTTTTAAAAGGTAATTTCTGCAGTAAACACATCTTGGTACTGTGCAATCCTTATAAGAAAAAGAACAAAAAATATATTTCATCCAACAACCGTAAGTAAAAATGCGCTAGACAGGATGACAGTTAGTGAAGCTAAGTATATTAGAAGCTATGGTATAGTTAGATAATATTATTTAAGCTTAACACAACAGACGGACGCCGGAAAAGTTTAAAATTAATTAATAAAAATTTAACTTTACGTCAGTGTATTCACATAACACACAAAATAATTAAATTTTTTTTCAATAAATTAAGATATACTTGAAATGTTACAGTTTTTATTAAAATCAAATATCGGTAACCGGCCAAATATTCGGTTAAATTTACAACTATTGTTCGGTATTTGGTATTCGATAAAATTCAGCATTCGTATCATTACTAATTTATGTATACTACTTATGTACACAGAAGTTTTCGATCGATTGTTGCTAACTACGGAAAAATAAAGTGTGTTGATATTGCCGAATGTTGTTACAGTTATTAACCGTTCGTGATACTCAGTTCATCTCCAGATTCTTAAATATCACTGTTATTTTACTCTTAATAATCACAGTTTATCTTAATTTTCTTGTATTTATATTTATTGGAAATTGTACATAAAATTTTACGATCGATTGTTGCTATGGAAAAATAAAGTGTACTGATATTAATCGAATATTGCCAATATTGAATAGTTACTGACCGTTCGTGATGCTCCGCTTATCTCACCTCCATAAATATCACTGTTAATTTATCCGTGATAATCTCAATTTATTGTATTTTTAATGTTCTTATATATACTGGCAATCATACATAAAAGTTTCCAACCGGTTGTTGCTAACTATGACAAAATATAGTGTATGGATGTTGTTTGAATATTATCAATATTGAAATTTATTGACCATTCGAACAATCCGTTCATCATATTCTTAAATGCTGTCAATATTGAACACTTAGTGTAAAAATGTTCGCAATATTGAACACTTACTGACCGTTTGTTATCTAACCAGATCCGTAAATATTACTATTAATTTATCCTTGAAAATCAGAGTTTATTTGTACAGTTTTTATGTTCTTTTATATACAAGCGATCATACATAAAACTTACCGATTGATTATTGCTAACTATGAAAAAATATAGTGTACTGATGTTCGAATGTTATCAATATTAAAATTTATTGACCATTCGTGTGATCCGTTCATCACCATATTCTTAAATGCTGTCAATATTGGACCCTTAGTATAAAAACCTTGTCAATATTGAACACTTACTGACCGTTTGTGATACTCCACTTATCTAATCAGATCCTTCCATATTACTATTAATTTATTCTTAAAAATCAGAGTTTATCTGTACTTTTTTATGTTCTTTTATATACAAGCGATCATCAAAAAAGTTTCCGATCGATTGTTGCTAACTATGGAAAAATAAAGTGTAGTGATATTGTCCGAATGTTGTCAACAATTATTTTTCATGGCAGGATCCTTAAATATCACTGCCGCATTTTTGAAAGACGGTCATAAATCTTTCTCTCGCTTATATTTCCATTAATTACGACACATTGTGACTTAAAACCCTCGCAAGAAAATATTACCTCTATCCTTCACGGTAGAACAAAAGATCTCTATTGTTTATTATCTGCTTTCCCCCTCTGCCGTACTATGCCTCCCCTTTTAACCGCGATTTCAATCTTATTTTATTACCACCTCATTTATTTTCTGTTCTATCTTCTGGCCGGAAGGAAAGGGAAAAAAAACGAGGGGAAAAACATAAATAAGAACCTCTGACATACACACTTTAGATGCTCCCCCACTTCACAACACGGATTATTCTTCATATCTCGTGTCGAAAATTTGCCACGAATCAAGTATCTCGAAAATAATAAGCGCTAAATGAAGTGAAGTGAAGAAATCGCTGCGCATAAATAATTTCCATATGTGTGGTGTGTACATGCAGGATTTTTGCAGCACATACATTTTCGGATATTTTTTTTTTTTATTTTATCCCTTCTTTTTTTTCCTCTTGGTGTGTGGAGGAGACTTGTCGAAGATTAATTTCGCTAGCAAGATGGTGCTTGCTGCCGAACGAACAATAAAAACATTAAGAAGGAAATGCAAAAAGGAAAGGAGAGAGAGAAAGAAAAAAAAACTAGCTATAGTGATCATCTAAATAAAAAATATAAAGTGATAAACAGTGGAGGAAAGGGGGAAGAGGAGGATTGAAATGTGCAGAGAGAGAGAGGGAGGAAGGAAGGGGAGGCTGGGAGCGCAGACGAGATCAGGGTGGCAAGGGAGAGCGGGGTGACCAGGAAGAGAAGAACCACTTTACGGTGCCGACTTGGCGCCTTGTTCCCTCCACAGTACCGTTAGGGGGTCGTTCCCAAATGGACAAGCGTTACTTTTAGGATTCAATAACTGGTGTAACGGTGACGTTGTTTATTTTTCAATGTAGGTAGTTTCTGCAATGCCAATTAGTTATAATATTATTTATTGCGCATATCTAATGGCTTGTATTTATTATTGAAAACATACATACTTAAAGTGTAGTATAATAATGAAATATTTAACAGCCGAATTTGTCTATAAATGAAACATTGCAGGCTTTGTGTATATTGCGCACAATATCCACAAATATGCATGTGTTGAGAGTGACTGATATTGTGAACATTACGCGTTTCAATTTTATTTTAAATTATACTTTATAAAGCCTTATTTGGACTTTTAATAATATTTATTTGTTGTTATTATTGTTTTATTGTCCATATCTCTAACGATGGCAGGCATAGCCTGGGGGTCTTCTGCCTGGTTCCTGATTCTAAATTACGAGGACCCACTCTTAGAAGTTCAACCTCTCAACGCAATGGCAACCATCTTTTCATGAGAAGTTATATGACTTCTAAATGGACACAATACCAACCAACCAACTTTGTGATTTTTCATCCTAATAGTGCTTTATATAAAAAGAATTAGTGTAAAAAGCTTAAAAGAATATTTCTTAATATTTAAATTAAACTTCTAGTTATTCATATTGAACTCTGCATTTAGTTTTGTTTTTGCATTATCATACGATACGTTTTTTGTACTGTGGTTACAGCACCGATAAAGAATAATTAAAAGTTATATTTGTTGGAGAATACTTGAGACTTAATTACCTTGGGTTGTGATCTTCACTACTACCTCCCTAAAAGCTTCTCCCTTTGTCCATTTCGATCTACCCCATTTAAACTGCTTATTAACATACCATTGTCTGTTTCCAGATTACTTAGCAAGATTTACCACAATAAGTTCTATAATTGTGTACGTTGGAATCGATTTGACCCTTCCTATTACATGTACCTCTGTCCTTTGACAATAACCCTTCTTTCTCTGCCAAAAAGCAGCCAAATTGATCTGCTGGCTATCGGAAAATCAAGAATAGGTCTTATCCACAAACGAAATAGTTTATCCCTTTAAGTTCCAGACTTCAGCTCTGTTAATACTCATTCTGAAGAACCCCACACACGCGGCCAATCATGTGTTCTGTACATATCGAAATTTCTTAGATCTCTGGGTAGAGGTTGCGTAACAGCCTTATATCTTTAACCATGTTGGCTACATCTATTATGTAAAAATGCTTTGCTTTCTGCTTGTAATGTATCTGAGTTTTTGGAAAACTTGCTTTGCATATGATCTTCCAAATGGTTGATAATTTTTATAACTTACTTAGTTTTAGGAACTTTATTAATTTTTATAATTTTGTAATGGTTTACAATTTTTTGTAATTCTGGCTCAAATGGTAACGGATTCTGCGTCTCTCTCTCTCTCTCTCTCTCTCTCTCTCTCTCTCTCTATATATATATATATATATATATATATATATATATATATATATATATATATATATATATATATGTGTGTGTGTGTGTGTGTGTGTGCTTGCGTTCGTTTATATATGTATGTATACGTGTATATATTTTTGAAACATAATAACAGTTGTTCTTTCATCCCCATTTCGAAGTTTTCGCTATTAGAGGCTATGGGTTTATAACCCCTCTTTAGCATACGCAGTTGCAGTCGGGTTAGTTTGGAGTTTGAGCTGTACCGGACGATGGCCGAATGGTAGGGCACTGCTCTTCATTACGCGAGTTCGAGTTCCGCTGAAAGTACGGATGTTCGTAACGTCTGAAATCGGCTTTATGCAATTGGTCTCGTCTCATTAGCCTTAGTGTAGTAATAACGTAGACCTTACGTTCCAACCCTAACCGTAGGGTGAGACGTTTCTGTGTTACTTACCTGCACCCTCTTAAGAAAGTCACGTCTAAGCCTAATAATTGCATTTTAAATATTGATTTAACAAGAGGTATTAAAACATTTGACGTTATTACATTATTCCACGTCGACAGTAACAGCTTCGAGTCCATTAAGAAAACGGTCTCATACTTAGCACGTTGATTAGCTCGGAATGATATTCTAATGATGTCTAACTTTATCCGTACTCCAAATCAAAGTCGGTCATCGGAAATCGCAGAGGAACACTTCCGGGGCGTCCATTTCTTAATTTGGAATGTGCGGGCGAACTGTTTAGAGCCGTGATTAACTTTTGGCAGTACGTGATCGGAATTTCCATTGCCCCGGCGTTCTCGCAGTCCTGAATATATATATACCGCAGCTCTCCTTATCTCTCTAGGAAAGAAACGCAATTGCTCCGATAAATTCAATTCTTTCAGCCATTCATCCGATAAAGGGACAGATAAATAATTCTTTGAGTGCATTACATTTAAATGCAAAGAGGCATTGCTTCAAGAGAATCAATAAGCTCTGGCTTTGCTCAAATATCTTTTCCGTTTGAATTGTATTATTTACTTCAAATATATTTATTCTTTTTCCAGTTTTTTTTCTCATTTCCAGCGTTCTTGTTTCGGTTGAATTGGCGTGGTTTTGTGCATTTTTTTTGGTTAGGTTTTTTGTTTTGTTTTCATCTTCCCCCCTTCCACCAACTTGTCATTAAGTTTCTATAATGGCAGTAGTAAAAGATTTATGAACTAACGACTGTGTATTCCGGAGATGCATTATACAGATAACCGAATAAGTGTTTCGAATGTAGCAATTTTTCTATACGTTTCGTATTCAATTCTGAAAAAATTATTCTTTATTCTCAATGTTAATTCGAACGTCGTTTAATATCAATGATGACTTGTCATTGAGATAATTAATTTGTTCTCTTGGAGACAAAAATGTAAGATATCAGAAGCTTAAACGAATATAAGAGATAAAATTGGAATAGACATTTGGTAAATTGATGCTGTTATACCTATATCGTTTACTGTATCATAAAATCTACAATGTTTCCTAACAGAAAACAGATTAAATATTAATAAAAATGTGTCAAAAAGTTAATTATAATCATGTGTTTGAACAGTTATTGATAGTTTATATAAGAACTGCTTTAAAAAAATGAATGAATTTCATATTAAGTGATATTATTATTATTATTATTAATTTACAGAATGAAAACTAAGGGAATATTAATAATTTTCTGTGTATAAGTAGTATTTTAGTTGATATATAGGTGTTAAAAATTAAGTTTAAAATATGTAGAAAATGTTAAGTAAAATATGTATGAAAAATTATACATATTTTATTTTCCTGTTATAAAAATGCTTTTTTAACTTTAAGGTTTTCTTATCGGTTAAAATAATTACGATAAACATGAAATAAATACACGAAAAAAAATAGAGATATACTTATCCTTAATGTAAAGTTTAGAATTGTAAATTAGAAACCATTTTTCATAGTAAATAGAAACTAATTATATTTATTATTCTGTGAACCACAATTTATATTAATACGAGAGGTATATTTTATTTTATGTCATAATAAAAATATAAATGCACTTACACTCAAAATAGCGTTTGAAACTTGTAAATTAAAAACAAATTTTCATTTTAAATACAAACTAATTACCTTTATTATTCTGAATACCCCAGTTATACTAATATGAGCGGTATGTTTTATTTTATATTGTAATAAAGTCTAATTTTCTAAACCTTAAATTTCTTAATAATCTAAAAGTTTTAAAGCTTTTTTAAATGTCAGATACTATTAAAGATTTACGTTTATAAAATGAAAAAAAAGACTTCAAATCGGTATAAAAATTTAGTTTTTGTATATACATATTTGAAAATTTATCCTGTGGAAGGCGTTTTTTTTTTTAAAGTTGGTTTTACTTTTTATGTTATTTAAAAAATACGTTTTTAGAGATGGCAAAGCTAAATAACTTTTCGTAAGTTACTACATTATTAAAGAACTTTGCAAAATATGCATTTTAAAAGGAGCAGAACTTAGTTATTTTAGAACGAATAGGGGAAAAAAAACCCTATTATAATGATTTTAAATTTTGAAAGGTACTACATCCCCTAAAACACGACTTATCCGGCAATACATGCACAGTTATAAAAACTTTATATCGAATAATATTAAACATCATCTAAAGTCAATATTTTTGCTTCCACTCTGTTCATCATGAGTTAAATAAATAAAGGTACAGTCCCCGTGTGTTTAGCGTGTGAGTCAAGCCGTAAGAGGTCACCGGTTTCACCTGGTAACCGCATACGCAAACTTCGCTTCTCCCTTCCACCCTCCCTCCGTTTCCGAAGCGATTGTATTTTTTTTTTTCTTTTTAATAGTTGTGTTTCTTATTCGAAATTCTCAAGTCTGCCATTGTTTCAGCATTGCGTTTATCCCCCGGGATCACAAAACGCATATTTCAACTCCGTGAGTCGTGATTCGATATGATTCCAGAAATCACGCTCAGAATCGTCTGCGTTTAAAAGCATCCTTCTACCCTACTAATGACTTCAAATACGGTTGTTTAAATGCTTGTATGGTACATTATTGTTATTATATCTGTGCGAAATATGGGGGGTTATGGGAGATCTGATTATATATCTTAAAACATAGTTTGTGAATTAAAGTATCTTGTACCTTCTAAAGGAGACGGGTGGAAGTCTTATCTATTCTAAGCCTTTAAATAGTTAAAAAAATTATATAACCAATTGTGAGATATTTAAAACCTATTTATACTATTTTAAAATTACGAAATAATCGTTTTAATGGATTAAAAATGAAAAATGTAAGACAATTAATACATTGGAACTTTGAAGAAACAAATTATATGTTATATTACGGTCCATTCGATAACTTGGTTTAGAAAAGAGGTATTAATCTACAACTTAAATAAAAGTATCCTGAAAAGTACATTCTATAGAACAAATCAATAATACAAAAATCTTTTTGTTATAGAAATTCAAAACACTCGTGAAAATTACAAAAATGTGGAAGTAGAAGGAAATTGCAACTAATATTAATCATTAAAAATAACCTAACAATTTACTTATTTGAATGATATTATTTAATTCTACATATAATACTAATATAATTAATGTGATTATTACCACATCTGACAGTTCAGTTAGTACTAACAACTACTTTAAATAGTTTTTCAAACAAAAATTTTCTAATTTTATATTAATATTTCAAAAACTTCCTGAGCTCATGTACTTTCGAAATTTATCGACACTTTAGCATGTAAAGAATAAAGTAAAACAAAAGTTTAAATTAATATATTTTGAACAGCAAAAATTCCATCCTTCTCGAAATTAAAAAAATATTATTATACTTATTTTGTATGGGGAAAATGTGTATTTTTCTACTATATTTCCAGAGGTAAGACGACTCTTACGATAAGAAAAGTTTTATTAAAAGACCTAAAAATTATTGTATAGATAAAATTATGCATCATATTATACATATAAGAATGGGACATTTTCAATAGCAGTTCTTATGAAATAAGTAATGCATTAGAATTTTGAAAATACATTCATCGTTCTCTGATTATGTTTAGGATGTATTAAACCGTTTATTGTAGAATAATCCGTATATGTGCTGTTAAAAAATTACGAATAATTGCTCGAAAAATAACAAATAGGAAATAAAAGTATTTCTTAACTTATAACTGGTCAAAACAGACATAATTACGCTTATCTTTAGGTTGTTTAAAACCTCTTAAAATGTGGAATAATTCCTATGTTTGCTGCTAAAATGTTGAAAACAATTGCTAGGAAATTATAAATAATAAATAAAACACGATTAAAATTTGATGTAATATAGTACGATTTAATATGAAATTAATCTAAGCTGATAACTATGATATTTAAGATGATAATTTAATATGAAATACGAATAAATATGAAATTATAATGCGATTTATTATTAAGTTGATCATAACTGATAATTATACTATTCCAAATACTTTTCGTTGTTGAATACTTTATTAAAGCATTATCTTTCTCACATATTTATCAGAAAAGTATCGGGAAGAACATAATATAAAACTGTTCTACAAATTTTCAAAACAAGAAATCCAAACATATTTTGTAGGTGAACTGGGAAGAGTAAAAACTTAAAACTCAAATTTATTTTTCAGACCACAAATATACTTACAAGGAACTGCTCATAGCACAAGGAACTACCTTTTTTCTTACGGTAAACATCTAATTATGATAATGCAAATTCATTTCGTACGCATTTAGCATATCATCACCTCAGTTGGTATGAACAATGCAGTTTAGACTACACCGGAATGAACGCTCTCGGCAGCATGAATATTAATGAATACTTCAGATTCAGCCCCGTTAAGTATTTTATCATAATTTTATTTTCCGAGGAAATATTTTAAGAATTATCATTACATCTCTCTTATCTTGAATGTATTTGAAAAGTTTTAAGCACCGTGTGTATATTTAATGTATTTTTAACTAAGCATGTTTATATATTTCTTGCCTCGATAATAATGCGTTTTCCTAGTATTTGTTCTATTCTCTAAAAAATAGTCTTTAGGAGGGCTTTTTAGTTTTAAAAAATAATGCATTCGACATCAATTACAACAACCATTTTATTTTTCTTTCCATCTCTTTCCGCGTTGCCACCGGCGGAAAACCAAAAAAAGCCTTGCTCGCGACAGTATTGGTTTATTTTCACCATGGTTTTATTCTCTATATTTAAAGTCTCTAGTGATCAGAAATTATTTAAGTTTTTGTGGAATCACGTGACATAATATTGTTCTATTTTCATGAGTTTTAGTTTTATTAACAGATATTGGCGCAAAATTAGCACCTAACTCTAAATATCATT
Organism: Pardosa pseudoannulata; assembly: GCA_032207245.1. Taxonomy (NCBI): domain Eukaryota; kingdom Metazoa; phylum Arthropoda; class Arachnida; order Araneae; family Lycosidae; genus Pardosa; species Pardosa pseudoannulata. The sequence continues at coordinate 201,676,360 of CM063498.1, forward strand.
AATATGATTATTGGTGTTAAAAAATAAAGGATTTATGATACATAATTTCATTATCTAAATATTTAGATGTATTCAGCTTCATGTCTGACCTTAGGTTAGGCGTTCAGTTCTTCATACAAGGTAGCATTTAGGTGTAATCTTCAAATAACACTTCTATTTTTAGAATCTATTGCACGAGAAAACTTTTATTTATGACTAACTGCACACACATACATTATACATACATACATAAACACGCATGTATATATACATATTTATTCGTATATATATATATATATATATATATATATATATATATATATATATATATATATGCATGCATATATATGTGTATATATATATATACCTGAATATATATGTATATATATATATATATATATATATATAAAGTATACATATACATACATATATATTTACATACGTATGTATACATACACAGATATATAGATAGTTTGATTGAGAGAGAGAAAAGGAGATAATATATTAATATTATAGATTCAAATTATTCTTACATGCTTTTTCAATAAATATGTATTTTCTTATGAGTATTGAATTTTTATAACTCGTACACCGTGACTGGTTTTGACTCATATTTATTTATAAAATCGTCAGATTCGCAAAGGGAACCGAACCGTAGTTCCTGTTTATCTCTTTGAAAAGTTGACCATTAATTGCCTCGGAGAAACCTCATTTAATCATCATGGGAGGAAAAACCTGTAAAAAAAAAACATACTAACTAAAATTCTGCATTGTAAAAATACGACTATGCTTCCTGGAATAAATCACAGTTAAATGTGTCGGTTCATTTATGGGTTTTGCAATAATGTTTTACACTTTACGTAACATAATGTGTTCAAAAATATATAAAATTGTCTGCCTGCATTGCCTTTATGTGGAAGAGATTTTAAGATGAGCAGTGCTTTTTTGAAACCATTATAGAATAACCTTGCAGTTTGAGTCTAAGGCAAACCCTATATATATATATATATATATATATATATATATATATATATATATATATATATATATATATATATATATATATGTGTGTGTGTGTGTGTGTGTGTGTGTGTGTGTGTGTAAGGAAAATTCTCAGGGGTTTTCAAATCTGAGGTTAAGGGCTAAAGATTCCCGCGTCCTTTTGCATTCCCCTTTTTAACCCATAACCTGACCACTGGGGCTACAGTTTATGTCCTCAGAGAAGGGGGTCTGACCAATTATAACTGTACATGGCCCTAGCGGACAATTTAGGAAATTTCCAATCAAAAAGGAGATGCACTCTGTCGGAGGCTGATTTTTCTAGAGATTTTTCCACAGATGTTGACCCAGGTGTTAAGAGTCTTGTACATATAACTTCATGCCAGCAGACCCCTCAGTTTGTCCTGCCCCTTTGATGAAGTGGGAACCCGTCCTCCAACATTATCTTAATAAATGTCTTTAGCTAAATCGGTGTCATTTTTAGGACCATGACTGCAACCACCCATCGATAAGTCCGTCTCATTACATACATATATAAGCATACAGAGAAGTAGTCTTCGTTCTATGAAGAGTTAGATGAGATTTTAATATTGCCATTTGATATTTAATATATGAAAAAAGCCTCAAAGATTAGCTGAGCAAAATTTGGTGAGTCTACGGCAAACCGTGTAGATGTGAATGGGCAGAACAAACAAATAAAAAATAGTCTTCTATATATATAGAAGTAGAGGAAATTTTAACATCGCCAGTGCACTTTTATCAAAGTATCAAAGAATAACTATTCAAAATGTATTGAGTCTGCGGCAAACGGTGTAGATATGCATAAAAAGATCAAACAGTATATAGTGAGTTAGAGAAGATTTTAATGTCACCAGTTTTCTTTTGAAATTATCAAAGAATAGCTGTGCAAAATTTAGGCAATCTACGGCAGAACGTGTAGATATGTATAAAAACCACACACAAACTGTCTTTATATAGATAGATATAGATATTTATATATAAATAGAGGAGATTTTAATATCGACAGTTCTCTTTACAAAATATCAATTATAATTGTGCAAAACTTAATGATTCTAAGGCAAACCGTGTAAATTTGTATAAAATGTATTAACAAACGAACACTTCAGTATATAGTGAAAGCATTTCAGTACTGTATATGATACCAACGTTTTATAACAGTTTCTTCAATCATTCGAAGTATCCTTTCCTAGTGGACTAACTTCGAACAGATAAACAAACGGGTGTGCCCATTCATCATCCCCCAGCTTTTAATTTACCATTATAAGAAGCATACAACTTGAGTTTACCTCTTTCATTCCGAAGTAACAACAAAAACGATTAAAAAATAGCGGAAGTAGTGAAAGAGAGTAAAGGAAGAAAAAAGCCGTTAAAATATTGTTTCTACTTCCCTTGTTTTCTGCGAGTAATCATAACTTTTTCTTCCTGCTTATTTTGTTTAACCGGCTTTGAGAAACTTTGAGAAATTGGTTTTTATTTTCTAATTTTATTTTTTTTGAAAGCTCCGTTTCCCGCCCGTCCTTGAGAAGTACGTACAGACATAAAAGAGCGTGCAATATTTGGCTGTTGAGCGCCGAATGAAGGATCGAATTTCGATATTCATTACTAGACTCTGCTCTTTGGAGACGAATTGATGAATTCAGATCATTTATCAGCGCTTCATTAATTATTTTGGATGAGTTAATCTTTCATTGCGTGTTTGCCCGATTAAAAACCTGTAATAAAAAGTCATATTTTTTTCAAACCGGAATTGCAAGCTTCCAATATTTGTTATTTAATAATAACTTGGAATTATTCGTAGTCCACGATTTAATTTTTCACGGTAATATATAAGATAAGCTGTAAGTATGCTGGAAGTAAAGAAATTAATCAAGCGATTCAAATATCATAACCTGGAAGCCATTTTCATCTCAAAATTATTCTAATAAGGCGATTTCACGCAGTAGGGCAAATTCTCAAATTATGACAATTCTGGCGTTAGTTTCAAACGGAAGGGCAGTTTATTGTTTGTCTATTGGCTGTTGTAAACATGAAAATGAAGGGGAAGGGCATTATAGTAGTTCGTGACGTTGCGACAAATTGCCTTATTCAATATCGGTAATTATTATTTTTTGAGCAACCTAAAAATGGGATAATTAGCTTAATATAAGAGTTTATTACTGTTTTGAAGGTAGCATTTCACCTCTTAAATTCCCAAATAGTATACAGTCACTAACACATGCAAAATTCGCCCCTTCGTATTATTCAATTATAATCATGTTTATTTTGCAATATGCATTTGCAATATGCATTCAATATGCATATGTTATTCTTATTCTTTTGCTTCTATGTGTAAATTTATTGCTAATTCTCAGGTAATAATGTGATATATATTTTTCCGTGTAAGAATATAAAAAACATTTTGTTAACATTATGTTTTATTTCTCTTTCTCTCTTTTTTAGATTCTAACTTCGATTATATATCAAAAACTTCTTTGTTTGCCTATTTCAGCTACTAAATTACCCGATGAAAGATTAATTATTTGGTTTTGATTCATTTTGTTTGTCGAATATTAAGTCAAAAATAGTTTTAATATTTCGTAATTCCATTTCGTAATTTAGCCTTTGAAATATGCTTCACAATATGATATTTTTATATTAAAATAACATCTTGAAAAATATCAATATTTACTGTACTTAATATTTACCAATTAACAACTTAATGTTATTCTTAATTCTTAATATTTACCGATTAACACCTTAATTTTATTCACATTTCTTGAATAGCAATAAATTTTACGTAAAAATATGTGGCTTAAAGTAAAAGTAAATTAACTTTCGGAAACACGGGAATTCAATTTTTTTTTTCTACGAGAAGAATTGATGATTTTTTTTTATTATTAATTTTACTTCCCAGAAACCTGGAGACAAAACAAAGAATATACTACCAAATGAACAAATGACTTATTTGGAAATACCTAAGCTCTATGTTGGTATGTTGAGCTCTCTCGGTTACGGTAATTACTTTCATAGGAGTGGCAACAGCAATATTCTTGTTGTGGTTGCCAGAGACGCGGAACGGTGTCAGTGGTGCTGTTGCTATAGAAACCGCTTCTGTTTGCGAGCTAAACTCTCGGCTGTCTTCCGCCTTTTTTGCTTTTCAGTGTTTCGTTTCTTCCGTATTTTTTGTTCAGCTACTACTAGTTCGTTTCTAATGTATCGCCGTGTACCCTTTTTTTTTTTTTTAGGTTGCACTATTTTTTGCTCACGCAACATTATGGTAGGATTTTAATTTGTAGAATACTCAGTGTTTGCATTACGCTGTACATTTACTACACTTATGATGTATTTGAAATTTTATGTACTTTGAATCTAGTTCCACGGTTAAAAGTATTATGAACATCAATACATTATTATTCTATAATAAAATGGTCAACAAAATCTGCGGCTTTGTACGGAAGAATTCTTAACAGGCTAGTGCACCCCGCGTTGTTTAAAAATATAATCATTTGCATCATTTTGATCTCATACCCAACCTTACTTACTTTTCTTTTCAAGTAATATTTTCGAATGAAAGGTCTGTTCTAAGGAAAATAAAGGAGGAAATTTTTCATAAGTTTTGTTTAATTTCTTAAAGATAATCTATTTAATTTAATATTTGTTTCAAACTGGTAGCAAAATAAATTTCTCCTGAATTTTACATATACACGCTTATAAATATTTTAATACAGAAAGTAAAACAGACATATAGGTATTGCAATCGAGATATGTCCCAGGCGACAACTATGTCATAATGACGTCAGAAGTCGTCATTATGATAAGCCAAAAAGGTTAATTTATGGTGCCAAATTCCCATCTCTGGCGTCTTCTGACGTCACTATGACACGAAAATTGCCCGTAGCATACCTGGACTGCAATACGATGGATTGACTGAAGAATTGGGTTCCCCCGCCAACTTAGCGCTAATGGTTTGAGTATGGTCGCCTAACAATTTCTCCTGATCTCACCGTGTACAAACAATCTGTATCTATATTGTAATTTATATGTTATTTGCATCCAACACTCCCTATGTCACTCTTTTCTTATATATTAAAAGTGCACAATTCTTAAAAAATTTAGGTATAACACACCATTAATGGTTCATTATGGCTGCATTTTAATAATTTGGAGGTTTTGCGTTTGTAAACTGTTAAGGGATTAATTGCCCATAAATATAAATGACCGGTTTTCAAGTCGTTTTCTTTAAGAGTATAAAATTCTATTTCGATGGCGCACTGCGAATTAATTAAAGTCGCCAGAAAAAGCAAGAACTACAATGTTTGGATGGATTATTGTGTTTTAGTACATATCGCCAATATTTTCGCTAAATTTGCCAAGGGGAACCCAATTCTTCAGTAGTCTCGAATACGATAGTAGTACCCATGTTTAATATAAAGTGCCCTACATAAAGATTGCTTGTTTTACCATTTTGTAAATATAGAATTTGCACTCTTATTGCACTGTTATTTTCTACTTACATATCTTTCCTTCCCTTATTTACAATGGACAAATCATTTTAAAGTTATTGGATAAATAAAATAAAAAGAGCTCTGGAAATAAATCAAAAATAAGTATCGAGGAATAAAATATGTATAGTTTTAGGAAAGAACATCCACAATAGAGCGATTTCATGCAACGTCACAAGCTACTTTAATGCCCTTCTCGTTCATTTTCATGTTTAAGATAGTCAGTAGCAAGCAACATGTTGCTCTTGTCTTTGAAATGAAAGCCATAATTGTCATGAGTTGAGATGTGCCAAGCTTCGTAAAAATGTGCTATAGAGCGATTTCATGCAACGTCATGAACGGCTTTAATGCCTTTCCCATTCATTTTAATGTTTACGAGGACCAACAGGCAACCAATAAGTTGCCCTTCCGTTTGAAATGTAAGCCAAAATCGCCATAAATTGAGATGTGCATTGCTACGTGAAATCGCCTTACTGTTTGAACTTGTCGTATCCTAATACTCTAAATAAGGATATGACAAGTTCATATGCCATGATAAATTAAAACACATCAAAGTTTGGCAAGATATTCTCTAATTTATTATGATGGTGAACAGCATTAATATCCACCAAGGATATTAGTCATTTGACTATCCAAGCACTGTTATAAAATCCCAATATATGACTCATATCTATTACCCTAGAAAAGTTTAAAAATTATTCCTTGCCGTGGCAACTTAAAGTAACAAAATATGAAATATTGTTTTGGGATTTATTTTGTTTTGCTTTACTACAACTTATAGTTGATGCTTTAAGATGATGACTGCTAGTAAAACAAACAACATTATGCAGCTAAATTTAAGTAGAGATTTGTATACGAACACGGATTGCCATTTTATCGGTATTCTGTCCCCCAAATCGAAACATTTACTTACTTTGCCGGAAGAAGAACGTACAGGTGGTGCCCTTGCTGGCTTACTATCCGAAATGGAAAACATAGAATTCTTTAAAATGTTTTCGAGTCGTACGAAAGAACTGCTTGCAAAGAAACTGTTATTCGTAACCCACCGGGCCGACGTGTACTTGCTGAATCAGGGTGAAACAGAGAACCCACCTCAAGCTATGTTCATCATTATGTCTGGGGTAGTGACTGAATCGTATAAACCCTCAGATTCACCAACAGTCTGGCCTGAAAAAATACTCGGGAAAGATGAATTCTTTGGCCACGTGGATATCGTACTCGGAAGACCCCCTTCCGTTAATGCTCAAACAGTAGGGTATTCCGAATTGCTGATGTTAAAAAAGGAAAATTTTGATTTAGTTTATAAAGTGATGGAAGCCCACGTTTCTAGAGTTGGTCATTACTTGAGGACAACCGAAGCAATCAGTAGGTTTGGGTGGTCAGACGGAGAACATAGAGTTTTAGAGATATTCTCGAAACTCTGCATCTACGCCAAAAACCAGGAACTCTACGAATATACGAGTAAAAAATCTTTTTGGTCGTATTTTGTGGTATCGGGTGAGGGCAAAGTGGCCAGGGAAGTAACTTATACGGTCAGTGAATCGGGTGTCATGAAAGCTGTCAGTGACGACAGCAGGAAAAAATCGCAAAATGATAACATAATCAAAAATCGAATAGAATTCGAGGAGGTAAAACATGGTTACTTTTTCGGTGTGGGAGAAGACTTCAGTAGAAATCATATAGTTGCCAGTTCTACTTTAGAATGCGTTCTGATACCCAGGCTACTTCTGCTTTTCAAAGACAGGGAGTTACTTCAAAAAATGGCAAGTGATCTAACCCAAAGCTTGCCATCGGATCAAGAAGTATTGGATAGCTATTCAAAATTGATGTCTACTTCGGAGAAAAAAATGGAGATGCTTAAAGAAATGTTTAAAGACAAGCCCGAAATGCTAGCTTTAAGTTGAGGCTCTATATGGTTAAAGCTCCTTTTCTTTTTTTCTGTTGACTCTTCTGTACTTTTCCTTTAAAAGTCTTTTGGCAAAAATTTAAAAACAAATTCAATGGTTTTGTACTTTTTATAGTTTAATTTCATTTTAACCTACACTGTTTTGAATAATCCAGGAAAACTAAAACTCAAAAGTAGGATTCATCAACTTAATTTCTTAAGAACTTTTATTATTTTTTACCAGTGTCGTTAACCTAGATTATTTTTTTATCCGCCTCCTTCAAATGAGGGATGTAAAGCCGTGCTTTATTCGTATAAAGTATCTATACTGACCTACTGAATGCTAGAGGTTGCCATGGTAAAAAAGTCAAACACTTTCCGTTTCGGAATTTTCTTTTTACTGAATTCGTTGAATGCTAATACTTTTTTTTCTATCACATTGTGTTATTTTGCGTTAAAAAATAGTCCTTTGAAACCAATTTTTAATTTCTTTATTTTAACGTAAATAATGAAGTTTTTATCAAAGTAATGAGTAAAAGCTTGTTGAAACTTTGCCCTTTGTTCCGCAAGCTATGTTTGAAAGCCTCTAAATAAAATTTTTGAGCTAGACATTTTCTTGTTTTCCGATTATGAATTTTAAAAATTATGCGACGACTTGAATTGTGCTTCCTAAAGTGTGAACCTACATTGAACATTGGGGATATATATATATATATACACACACACACACACACACACATATATATATATATATATATATATATATATATATATATATATTGTTCTCTTTTTATAACTAAATATTATTTCGATATATTAAATTTATAAATTTGTACAAATAGTACTATAGCCACATTTTTCTCCCAAATTTCGCAAGGCTATTATTTTTCTTAAAAATACAATCTTGATATAATCACCCGAATAAAATATGTTCGTAGTCGCAATGTCTTCCAAGTATAGACGGTACCTCATGGCAAGCCAAAACTGGGGGTATCGGTTTGGTACCTACTTCCAAATTACGAGGATAGACTTGAAGTTAAAAGTCGGTCTTTCACCCTAGCAGTGCTATTCAAAACAAAATACAACCATTTGCTTAAAATTGCGTAGCAAACTACACACTTGGATCGTCCACTTGGCTCACACACTTGGATCGTCCAAGAGACATTAGAAACAAATCTACTTGCTATTTTGTCACCTAGTCAAAATACCATAATATTTTATATACAACTAGTGACGAAAATTTAGTATGTATTCGTAATTATGTTATTTGAGAAACTGACTTAGGCAACATGCACAGGCGACTGCCGACAACGGCTAACTGCTGAACCAGTGAGAAAAATAAATAAATGCAATTGCAAAAAAAATTTTTCTAAATTTTTCTTTGGTTTCTTTTGATTTCTTTAGACTAGAAAAGAAATTGGTGTGATTTTTTTGGTTAGGGGAGGTTTGACTACTGCGGTAAATCACACAGGGTAGTTTCTGATTCGACTTGGCTTAGCCCTCTGGATAAACAATGCTGTTCTTTGCCATAAAAAAAACAGCATACATGTAAGCACGGTTTGGAAACAGCAAAACTGCTAGGGCCGATCCAGGTTATATCTGTAGTGGTAGGAATGTAAAGCGTTAAAAACTAGAGAAATCGAACGCATCTTCTGTATCAAAAATCCGTACCACATCCGAGACAGAGGGGGCATGTGCCCTCGTAGCAAACGCCATCCTTGGAAGACTCCCTCCTCCAACTTGTTTTTCGAGGAACAAATAAATCCCTAACGTCCTTTGGCATTCCAGACTTGGTTTTCGCCAAGCTTTCTCTCGCCAGTGTTCCCTGGCAATCGCTCCGTGAGAGACCTTCGCACGTGTTCGGCTGGTGTATAGCCCGCAGCACGAATCTTATGTGTTCAGAATATGATGGCAAAAAGGAGCGAGCCGCGAAGTACGTCCGAGGCATAGCAATGAACTGACAGGCTCTAAAAATGTCGCCAAGGGTGACTCACTTGGCATTTATTCGTATATTTTATTTACGAGTCTCCGGTGTTTAATGCGATGGGAGAAGAGAAGGAACGCATCTGTGCGTTAGTTGGAGGTGGTGATACAGGTATGTCAGGAGAGAAGGTGCCGGCGTGTGTGTTACGTGCGCGCCTGCAAGGTCGACGAGTCCCAGCCGACACTCCTCCCGTTCGCTTGATCTATGCAGACGAGTTTGCGAGGGCCCGATAGGTCTTGACCACACATGCCTCTAGCAAGGAATTCTCCAGTGCGAGTGGGTTGTGGATGCCCCCGAGATTTCGGCTTCAGGCATGGAATTTAAATGAGTGCCCTAAGAGAGCGAACCCTCCCCTTCTTTTCAGTCGCACCAAGAAGTTTTTTTAATTAAGTCGCGGCTTACGGCAGAGCTAAAGGATTCTTTTATAACTATTCTGCAAAGGATTGCAGTGTTTCTCTTACTGTTTGAATATCTGACCTTTAGAAAGCTACTGTCGATAAAGATTTTCTCGCTAAATCCATTACATTGATTGCTCGCTAAAATATGCCAGTTCCGTGCTATTCTTCCAAACCTCATCCTGTAATACGCATTAATATCAATATTTATGCAAATATACATTCTCTGACACATAAGCATGCATTTGAGATAACAGAATACCTACTGATTTTCTTGAGCCTATTCAAAGCTTTCTCCTTAAATTTTCGAGATTTTCTTTTGCCGTCGATTCTTTAGATTAATGTTGTTTTATAAAATTTCACGAGCTTGCCATAAAAATACCAGTTTTGTGTTTGTTAATCTAATACAGCATTCTATAAATAGCAGTATCTGTAGTTCCGTTAACCCATTTTCACAAATAATAACACAATCTTCGTTGTCCCTCCCCCCCAAAAAAGTCTAGCTACAGTCTTGGATACATAAACGCTAATTTGCTGTATATTGCATCATATTCTGCTCACACTACCTATAATTCTTAAAGCGTAGCTTGGTTTCTTTAACACGTCTGCTCTATACATTACAAATGATATACTCATCTAATGCTGTATATGCTGTATATCACATATGATATAAATTATAAAATACATAAAATCTTGTATATATTATATAGTTCATTGTGTATCACACTTGATACACAATGAAATATATACATTTATAACTATATACCAATGCACTTTATATTATTCTATATCACATGTGATACTCAATGATATAAAATATATAAAATATGTATATAAAATATAGTTCATTGTGTATGTCTTGTGATATAAAAGGATATAAAGTATTAAATATGTATATCATAGGTTATGCACAGGACACGCAAATTTTTAATCATGGTGATAGGATTGTTATAATAGTACTAGAATATTCTTTTAACCTACTACGCAAGTGTCATTACACGATGTACGCGAATCAATTCTACCATATACTCGAACCCAATACTTTAGAACTCTAAATGAAAAATTCTCCCCCAAACGCAGGGCGTTGCCCATCTAAATTTATTCCCAACCTTTCTCTTAACATGCGTAATGCTCCGCCAGGCTCCTTGCGATCCTAGAAGTCTTTATTATATTAGCTCGTGTCATTTCTCTCTCAACGATTTGCACTCGGGGTCGATTTGTCTGAAAATGAATATCGATAATCGATAAGGCCGGAAATCGCTGGCAACAGTGGCACTCCGAACATGAATGAGGCAAGGAGAAAAAACTTTGTGCCTTCGAGTCCATCTTCTTTTTTTTATATTCATTTACTCCCGATTGAAACATAAACAAACGAGACCACAACGAAGTTCTGCAGAGTATCGTAATATTTTCAATAGCTCCTTTGCTCCGGAGAAAGCTATTTTCTTAATGACAAAATATGTTCAGTTTTCGTGTGGTATTACTTTTGTTTAGTAACTCGAGTTTTATTTCCTTTTGAAAATGCATAAGTAAGAAACTTTAGAAGTATGTTTCTTAGTCTATCGTGACGGAATACACGCATATTTTAAATTGACGTTCAAATTAAGTTATTTATTCCGTATTGGGAAGAATTATCCAGTTCGTCCAATAAGCAACAACGATATATTTTGATCGTTATTTGTGAAAAAAAAAAACCTTTTGATAGCAAGGCTTTATAAAAGAAATATTCATAAATATTCTAGGTTACAACTGGTATTTAGGTTTTAGTTGCTGCAAATAAAGTTGTTTATATTCTTTATTGCTTTAGACTTTTCTTAAATAATTCCTGTTTTTTAAAGCTCATGCATCTTATTAAATTCTCAAATCTAAGAGAAAAATATTGTTAAATGTCTTTGCTAATTTTAATTAAACGAGTATTATTATTAAAAAATATTTAAAACAACGTGTGAGTACGTAGCCTTTTTATGAGTGCTCTATTTTTTTTAACCAAGAGAGAAAACTTCAAATGATGTTTTTGTAAATGGGTACAATTATTTCTTGACATGTGGTAATAATTGTGGTGTCAACCTGACGGCTTAAATGAGAATATTATTGTAGTTGATGTCTTAAATAAAATGTTGTATAGAAATTGCATTTATAGCAAATTTCTTGATGACTTATTATTCCAATTGAAACTTGATAACCAGACTTAAATGTCGATCAGATGACATTTTGGTTATTGATCATTTTAATTAATTTTAATAAGATTAACTTGGTGACAGAAAAGAAGCTTGTCAGTTAGTAATTTCTAGGGCAAAATATATTCTAATATTTACAGAGTTTCTTTCAGCGCATGCTTGACCGCCTATCGAGTTATTTTGGACAAAATTTCTTGCCAGATAATGTGTGCTCCATCTTACAATTCATAAACACCTTTATTCAAGCCCAAGACGTTCTACTAATACAGAAAACTAAACTTAATCATCCATCCTAGATTCAAACGGGCTTGGGGATTCATTTTGTTTTTAATTGCTGACAGTTTATGCAAAGTCCAATCCTTAATCATCTGGATTCTTACAGTTGTCAGTCTTCTGTATCTTGAATTATACGCTGTTATATGAGGTATTTCCGAAGATTCCGTATTGCTGGCGAAAAGGGAACACTGTGAATCCTGTCGCATTGCTTTAATATTACGCTGCTTTCAGAAATCAATGTTACCGGACATAACTCGTTATTCCATCCTGCGGGTTTTAATTACAAGAAATCGATACTCAATATCGAGTGGGACGTAGCTATGCCAGTGACAGGCAATCGATGGTTATTTAATTTGAGCAATACATACAATCTATAATTCAAAACAAAATTAATTTTAATCTGGAATTGGTAATATGAAGTTAGTGACTCTCCCCCGATGGCTATTTAAAACTCTCCTATTATTAAAGCATATCTCTCCAATGTGATCTGTATTTATTTATCGTACTGTGTTTGGCATATGTATGATTGTTTTCTTTTGAAATAGTTGGATTATGTAAACAATTTCTCAAAGCTTATTAATAAAATGACAATGTATTCGTTTTTGAGTACTTTGTTATAATATAAAATTTTTCAATCCCCACATATTTTGAGTTGCATAAAATTCGGAAATATTTTTAAAAATATGATTTTCAAGTTTTAAAAATCGTTTGCTCATTGTGGATATTATCCCGGGAAGTGAAAAATCAAACGGGTTTCAACAAGCACAATGTTTCACACAACTGTTATCTTACGACGACGTCTAGAAAAACGATGTAAACATGTAATGGGTGTTTTTCCCACTACAAAGTTGAATTGCATCCATGCTGGATAAGAAACAGCAGAATTTGGTAACAAAAAATGAGTTTATAAAGACAATTCCTCTTTGACGCTCTCCTGCTAAAATGTTTTACATTCGCTTTAATAGTGTCATGAGGGTGCAGGGGAGCCAACCAATCAGACGTTAAAGTTATATCACATGGTTACTGTCAGAAGTGGAACTAAGTTACGTAAAGGAGCTATATAAGATTAGTTGAGCTAAGCAGAAATGATTCGGTATTCTATTGGTCTCCTTATGTTATCACAATTAAAAGAGAAACAAAAACATTTCTCCAAAGGTTGTAATTTTAGGTATAGTATCGCCAGAAATGTATTTTAGAATATATTTCTAATTCAGTTGGTTAATTCTGTTAAAATATCATTAGAAACATATTTAATTATTTTAAAGACGGCAGACAACATATTTTTTTGTGTAAAATACGGTCAGCTTAAAACGGTATCCTAGTTACGAAGGCTTGAAAAGAAAAAATCGGTGCTAGAAATGAAGCCATTGTTTTGAAACTTATCACCCCCAAATCGTGATGAAATCTGCCTGTGTTATATCTGCCAGGTGTAGTCTGCGGGTTCATGCATATTTCTTCAAAATATCCTCCGTCGAACTATGAAGAGTTTAATAATAATACATTTTTCTTCTTTCGAACGTAATGAGAGGATTGATTGAGGCTTGAACGGTGTTTCCCTGGAGGGCACGAAGACTACCGCTCTGAGTTATTCTCTTGCCCTCGAAGATCAGAAGTCCTGCCGGTTTTTTCTTCTCCGTCTGATGACGTCCGAAACAGGCGGCCGGTACGATTTTCTAACGGTTGTCCGTCCTTGGGCGCCTAGCGTGACAGGGAAATGATCTCATTGCCTCGTCCCCTCCTTCCTCCGTACGCACACACAACACCGGCAAGGACGATCTTCGAATAACAGTTTTCTTGGCTCTGGTGTACGCACACCTTTTGTTTTCGCTTCTTCGTGTTTGTTTGTAGTAAGGTAGCCACTGCAGAAGCGCCCACTGTTCACTTGACTGCTGGTCTCCTCTTTTGTTTTCGCCTTCGTTTGTGTGTAGGCAAAACGACTGACTGTATTAGTGGATTGTTCGGAATAGGAAGATTGTTCACTCGGCATGGCATCAGGGCCAGGGCCTGATTATCACACGGGCACTTGGGGCACGTGCCCTGGGCACGAAAATTTTAGGGGACGTGAAAATTTAGTCGAGTGCTTGAAACCAAGGTTGGAAAAAAAATCATGATTTTTTTTTAAATAAAAAAAATCAGATTTTTTTTATTTAAATCAGATTTTTTTATTTAAATCAGATTTCTTTTTATTTAATTCGGATTTATTATTATTTTTTTCTGAATACTAATTTTAATTGTTGTTTTTATGTTTTTTTGCAATATACATAGAATAGTATGTTAGAAAAAATAACATCTTATCTATCTAGTATATTCTACACACTGATTACCTAAAATTAAATATATAAATTTAAATCTAAATACATTCCATTATTTTGAAACTGGATAGTGCAAATTAAATAAGATGTAAATTTAAAGAACAAATTTAATATTCTTTTAATGCAAACTATTTATTTAAAAAAATCACAATTATTTCAATATTTTTAAGCACTGAATTATGGATTTAATTGTTTCAATAAAAACACTAGCTTTGATGCTTTATCCACTCCTAATTGGTTATGAAGGCTAGAATGAACAATAGGGGGTTAGGGGTTTAAACACCCCCCTTGAGTTCAGAGAAAATAACAAAAATAAAAATTTTAGTAGAAATTATGCGGGCTATTATTTTTTAGAACTATAACCCCCCCCCTTGAAAAAATTCTGCGTACGCAACTGCATGGCACACATTTTCTTGTAGCAATCGTCCTTGTTCTGTTAAAACCCAAAAACTTCGAAGTATTTTGAATTTGTAGAACTGAGCCTCATTTATTGAAGACCTAATTCTAAAAGACATCAACTCAAAATTCCAAAATTTTTGAGTTATTGCTATTTTAATTTGTGACATAAGTACAACCTATGCTACAAATTTTAAATTCATGTGATGTAAACTGAATTTTTCAAATAGCAGTATGTGCAAATTTAAAAATTAGAACTGTCCTGTAGAATTGAGACATCAGTTTATGAACAATACATTATTAATATTTTACATAATTTAATGATAGAACAGTCACACGTTTGTTACTGTACATAATTACACCAATAACAATCTACTAAACATTCGAATAATATTATATATACTATAATCAATATAATATTTGTTTCAATTACAAATTTCGTGAATTCCGTCCTCAAAATTTTATAGGAGAAACCGTAGTTTGTCCATTCCCGATCTAGTGTTTTGATCGACAATAATTCTCGAAATGATATTATTGGGTATACCGCTTCTTTGACATCTCAACTGGTTACATATTTGTTCTAGTACAATGGCATTAGAGTTGTCATAATTGGTTTTGTTCTGAGGTATCCAAGTACAGAAAGCTTTCAGAGTAAGTTACTTAAGGATTAAGGATGTCGTACTTTGTCTTATTCTTTTTAAATGTTTATGCAAAGCAATCAGTTTTCAGAGGGCTTAATACATTCTGCTTAATACATGCGCAAACGGTTTTTACTTTGGCAACTTTCTATAAGTGCAGTGCTGTTCCCTTTCTCCAGTTAACTTGATATTCTTATCGGCAACTGAGGAATTCGAGAATTTGAGGAATACTGTATCATTTTATATTGGTAAAATGTAATGATAATGTTTTTTCAATAGATTTATAAAAAGTTACAAATGGTGTTTTCAAACCGAAAGCTTAACGAGAGAACAAAAGTTTACTATTTTGCCATTGAACAATAAATAATGCATTGATATTCGGATTGGTAACTGAGAAATTCGAGGACTTGAGGAATATTGTTTCATTGCATTGGAAAAAAAAAAGTAGTGTAAAGATAATGTTTTGCAAGTAGACTTAATAAAAATTTCAAAATGGCTTTTCGGAAAACCATTTCATTCTGTGACGGGCAGCGTAATGTTCAGGAAAAAAATTAAAGTTTACTCTTTTGCCATCGCACAATTACCAATACAGCCGAACGATGGCCGATTGGTTAGGGTGCTGGCCTTCGGTACCGGAGTTCATGGTTTCGAATCCCACAGTGGCATGGATGTTCGGAATCGGCTTTAAGTTGTAGGTCCCGGTCTCATTAGCCCTCGTTTTGCAAAAAGTATACCGTAGCACTCTAAACCAAACCAAACAATTACCAATACATTCATCAAAGGTTTGGCTTGGACCGCTACGAACTGCTCTTTTGCTCACGAGGGTTAATGAGACCGAGACCTACTGCTTAAAGCTGATTCCGAGTTACTACGAACATCCATGCCAGCAGCGGGACTGAAATAGCCAACTCCGGTACCGAAGCGCTGTACCATTCGGCCATCGGTCGGCACATTCTTCAAAGGATTATGAATGTATTAGTATAGTTATTATACGTTGTTCCACAGGTTTGATTGTTATTGTAAGGACCCAATATTCTAATTGGTAACTGAGGAATCTGAAAACTTTCGAAATATTGTATCATTGCAGTGTAAAATCAATGTAAAGATAAGATTTTGCCAATAGAAATTTATAAAAAGTTTCAAATTGGCGTTTCGGTATTCACCATTTTGTTCTCTAACCGGCAGCTTAAAGTTAAGGTGAGTGTAAAAATTTACGTTTTTGCCACCACACAGTAACTAATATATTCATAAAAAAATATTAACAAAATTAAATCTATGAGTGAACATATTTAACGATAAAAACTTGCGTTTGAAACATGTTAAAATAATTTTGAAATTTGAAGGAAAACCTCTGAATCGACTAATATTTAAATACATTTATTTTATTGTTTCTCACGCATCAGTGTATCACGAAACGTTTGTACTAAAAGTTAAACAGTGAAAGAAAGTGATGCAATAACGCGACGAATTTATAAATGATGAAATTTCTCGCGCAATTCCGAACAACGCCTTTAAGGCGTCATTTCGAATTCCTGCTTGTTATTTTTGATTTACTAAAAACATACTCAAAACTAGTGAACATTTCTAGCTTCATTAATAAGTTAATAGAGTACGTTATTAATTATGGCATATTTCTAAAGCTCCACAACACTTCACTATAAAACTATTTTATATCACTTATTCCGAATACCTCTCCTCTCTACTGCAGGGAGCATCGTCAATTCGAGAATGTTTTTCTCGTTTTCAGTTGAAAGGTCTTCTACCTCCCCGAAATTTTCTAATTCTTTAATGTTCATCGCTAAATGCCTTGTTTTCGCCAGACTCCAAATGAGAATTTCTTTTTCGTGAAAAAGACGATGAATGGACGAGAGTCGTAATTGAGCCCTTTGAAATGGTCTCCTAATCACCGTCATTAAGGAGAATTCGTCCCTTCGTATGAAAAAAAAATGGAATAAAAAAAAAGAACGGATGAGATTCACATAATCACCCGCATTGTGAGAGCGGAACAAGCCTTTTGCGAAGCCCCTTTGAGAAAGGCGGTTGCAACATTGCCGATTTATCTAAAACGTGCTTCGGCATTTTCTCCTTTTTCTCTCCCTTTTTAATGTGTGTTCACCGATTGTAAATTTGGCATTTTCAGTCATCACTTTGTAGTTTTGACTTTATAATGATGTGTGTTATGCATATACAGTAAAGCTCCTTTCACACACCGTTAGGTAATAACGTGAAACGACGTATTAATGAAAAGACGCGTAATTGAAGTTTTAATTAAAAAACGTTTGATGATTTAAAGTGCAATTGAAATTTAGGTAAAATTACTAATTCTAACGCTTTATAAAATAGTAGTACAGAAGCCCCTCGTTACGTCGAATCTTGGTGCATCATTCATTTGGGTGTATCTCCAATTTCCTGTCTCTTCCAATTTCTGTTGAGCCGAACGATGGCCAATTGTTTAGGGTGTTTGTCGTGGGTTCGAATCCCACAGTGGCATGGATGTTTGTAGCCTTTCGGAATCGGCTTTAAGCTGTAGGTCCCGGTTTCATTAGCCCTCGTGTTGCAAAAAGTAGTCCGTAGCACTCCAAACCAAACCAAATATTTTCTGTTGAATGAAGAATTACAGCATAAAATAAAAAGGGTAAATGAAACTTCTTATTCAAATGATTCTTTTATTACTGTACCTAAGGCTTTGTCACACGATAACGTGTACGTGTTGAAAAATCAGCAGATTCAGTTTAGGATACCTTTTTTCGTTGAAGAATACTCGGATTTTTCATGTGATAGCTTCTCACAACGAATTTATCCTTTATCTTCTAATCGTGTAGAGAAAAATAAAATATATTAATGACAGCTACATGTAGCATGATTTGAACGGGATAAAATTTTGCTGCTCCAAGGTCTAATTCTGTTTTTTATTTCACTCCTGGCTTTTCCTAATTTTTCTTCACTGTTATTAGTTATTTTTTTATTTATTACATTGCATTTTATTTCCGTACAATTTTATTGTTGTATTAAGTGTTGAAATTCAGGAGCAATGTTAATGGTATTGTTTAATTCGTATAGAATATTCCAGAAGAGATAGGATTAGTATTAAATTATGCAGTCCGGCAGACGAATATAATTTATTTGAAAACCGTTTCTGTTATGGGAGCACAAAGCTCCCTCAGTTATTATATCGCAGCGTTCATGTGTACATGTGCTTTTATTACCCCCTAGTTTATATCTTGTGTAATCAATGTTCCCGAAATTTAGGTCGTCACGAAAATGATATAAATCGTAAAATTGTCTGCTTTGGATTTTTGTGGGGTACTCGAACAAATTTATCTAATCTCATTCTCAGTATTTGCCTCACTTTTTCGTAGATATATTCCTAGAAAAAATATTCACAGTGAACTGTTCATACCGCTCGTTTCTCTCTCAACTCTTTATAACTGTTCTGTTTTTTGTTTTCTCGCTAAAGTATTTTATGATATTTTACGGTTTTTCTAATATTTAGTTACCCAGAATTATTTAATATAGTTTTTCTTCTAAGTTTTCTGTTTGTTGTTCCGCTAATGTTAAATGTAAATGAGCTATTTTCTTGCGTGTCAGAAATTGTGTTCTCTAAAGAATTTATTAATTTTTATTTCTTTTAATTTTTTTTTGTTATAGTCTGCATGCAATATAAAAGATAGAATAAATGTAATTTTTCTATAGATAACATCAATTTCTAGAACAACAGTAGATAGTTTTCATAAAAATCTAAGGAATTTTTAAAATACATGTTGAAAGTTCTGGGTTTTTAATTTTCTTAGTTTTCACTATTAGCACGTTGGATGTAATTTGTCAATAAATATATATATAATAACATATGTTATATAAAATCTTGAATATCTTGAACACACCACACCGTGTGCGAGTATTTTAAAGGGTGTCCCAGAATTCCCAAGATTCAGGCGGGTTTAAATGACATTCTCTCTTGGCAGGAACGAGGGAAGTGATACTGTCTATGCGTTGCCAAACATGAAACTGAAACATCAACATTCAATCGGTGAGCGTGTCATGGAATCCCGATATGTGTTTGTAACTGTCTCTCAATGAATCAGCACCACGTGTTTCTATCTGCGCTCTATAATCCACGATATGTGTCTGGTAACATATGCGAGCAATTTGAATGCATTTTATTGCGAAATATATAATCGTTTTCATAATGTGGGTTGTACAAAATTTAGAAAATCTAAAATGTGTGATACATTACTCAGTACGCGAAATATCTAGTGTGTGTAATAAATTTTCCTAAGTTTACGCAGGATTCATTTTCAAGTCACAGTACGCCTTGGGAGGAACAATCCAAGTGAAACAGTAGCGTTATTCAATTAACGAACACGTCATGGAATTCCGCTGTTCAGTTGTAATTCTCTCACAATGCACCAATACTACGCATGTCTATCTGCCTCCATGATCTGTATCTGGTAACATATAGCTGCAGTGCACATATAACTCATCGATAAATATGTATACATCGATAGATATGTCACGTTAAACGCGAGGTATCTAAACTGTATCCAATAATTCATAAGAATTAGTTAGGGGACACTTTCAAAGGACAGAGTTTCTTGGGGGAAGGATCGAAGGAAAATAGTAACATACCCAGCTTAATGTTTGGCAAAAATGCCAAACATTAAGCTGGGATTTCATTCATTCGGCAAACGTCTCATGGAATTCCGTCGTGGGGTGTATATTTCTGTCCATGAATCAGCACTGCGTGTGTCTTTCTGCCTCCATGACCTGTACCTGGCAATATATGTTCGCAATTTATATGTAATATATCGATAAATTTGTAGGGTTTTTTTCATAATATACAAGTATTAGTGTTTCTAAAATATCTGATACACCACGTTATTTGCGAAGCATCTAGAGGGTATTCCAGAATTCCCAAAGATTACACAGGATGTACTAGCAGATGATAGGGCGTTTTGGGAGGAACTATCGAAGGGAAATAGTAACATTTCGCGAGTTACCAAACATCAAGCCAGATTTTCATTCAATCTTCCAACATCTTTTGGAATTCCGTTGTACAGTTATAATTACTCGCGATGCATCCTCATTGCGGGTGACTATCTGCCTCTATGATCTATACTTAAATTCGTACTTTTACGCGCGTATCCCAGAATTCCCGGGACTAGCTTTCAAATGGCAGTGTGTTTTGGGAGGAGTATGATCATAGTGAGACAGCAGCACCCAATGCACGTTGCCAAACATTGAGCCCTGTGATTTCAATGAATTTGCGTCTCGACTCCCGGTGTTCTGTAATTGTTTCACAATGTATCGGGACCCGCTATCTTCCTCCCTGATCTGTCTCGGGCGCGACGTATGTGGGGCATGGGACGCCATTGTCATTGTGGGTCCTCGCCATTGTGTGTCGTGACGGAGTTTTTTTGCCTCTCTGACTTCTCCATTCTTTTTTTCCCGCGCACTCGCGTGAAACGGGCAGCGGCGGCGGGGGGAACAGGTTTTTCTTCGTTTCTGTGTCCGTGCGCGCGTGCGTGCATGCGTGTGTGTGTGTGTTTGCGTGTGACCCGGATCCGAGTCTCTTCCTAGTCGTGTGTGTCCCCGTTCCATGCCTGAGATTCCGCGACACGGAGTGTTTCGGAGTGCCTGCTTCCCGGACCAGAACGGAGAGGAATGGTGGAGCGATTTGCTGTTCGATATTTCGTTCCGATACCCCCCTCTCTTTCTCCCCTTTTCCCAACCTCTTCTAACGACTGTGCTTCCCGACGGAGATTGACTTAAATAATTTTGCACTTTTTTCTTTGTACAGTAAAATCTGTCCTTTATGTCAACATGTACGTGTTGAAAAAAACAGATTTAGTTTAGGATTTTTTTCCCTTCGAAGAATACGCGGATTTCTCGAACGATATCGAACAATTTTCAACCAATTAAAGTCCTTATCACAAATTAACATGAATTAAAATAAATTGGTTGAAAATTTTTTGTCGAACACAAGAAATTCATCACTGCACATTCATCACCCATAAAAGTAATTATAAACACTTACATGATTTTCTATGCGTGACATGTGTTTCAACGTGTGATAAGGAAATAGTGGCATTGTAAGACAGTAGTTCTCAATTTTTTTTTATGTTTTCTAATATAGTTTTCTAATTCCATAAAACACAATTATGATAGCTACAATTGTGTAAACACGTGTAAATTACTCTATAGTACTACTTCATAATCAGTAGGTTGTTTTATTATGTGTAGTTTTGTGGGTATTGCACATAGTTTGAATGGTAAATAATCATTTTTATTAAAGATTCAAGAATTTATTTATTTAATATGGCATGGGAATTGCTTACTGGGAAATTACTGACTGCTTGTACTATTTGTTCTATGGTAACGTACATTTGTCAAGCTCAGGTTCTAAAGTAGTAGTTGTAAAAAAATTTCTTTTTAAACCTGATATAAATATCATTCTATCATTCCTCTGGACGTTTCTTTCCTTTGAAACATTTTGACGGAAGTATATCAGTCTTCTAGATGGGAACGAGCGCAGCCTTCCTGAAAAAGACCCATTTTTTTCTGTTTTATGAGTTTTTTTTAAATATTTTTTTAAGTGGTGGGAATTGCTCCTTGATTCCATTTCCTTACTAATTCGTTTCGGATTCGTCAAAGGGAATTCGAAGCCACAACTTGTAGGAACTTAATGAGTCTTGGCTAATTCTCCGGCGCAACTTGAAATTTTTCTATGTGCTGGCAACACATTGAATCTAAGCAACACAATCTAAAAGTTTTAAACGCTATTACTGAACCTGATATTAGTTTGAAGACAAAGATAGAATGATAATTAGTGTTTAGGAAAACACCTGTAGGAAAATAACGGTAAAAAAGACAGATCAGCTGCAGTTCTTTAGCTTTCCTTGCTGTTTGACAGATTTAAACATTCATAATCTTAAAATTTTATAATATCATCGTCTTTATTTTTGACAGGTACAGATTAATGTACTTTATTTGATATAGTAGTTTTCATTCCGGTGTCAAGCTATCATTTTCTTGATATTTTCGTTTTTTAATCAATATTTTTATTACTTTGAGCTTTTATATTGCTTACGTAAATTTTACGATTATTTTATTGATTTTCAATATTTCTGATTATTTGATATTTTTAGTATTTTGAAATGGGGAAAAAAGGGCAACTCAACAGAAGTTTAGGAAATATTTCCAAAATAAGGGTTGTTGACTAAAATAAGGGCTTATAGGGTCTTGTAAAGGTACTTATTTTTAAACTATTTCTGTATAGCTATGAATATTATTATAGTTTAGGCTAAAATTAAGCTTACTATAACACTTTAAAAAATATGGGCTGTACATAAAAATCCTAACCCGATCTATGTAACATGTAGAAAAATGTGTAACAGAATTTAAAGAACTTATACGAATAAAATATTCTATGGAGTTCCGTATATTTTAAAATTGCTTTTCCAAATCGTGACCCCGGCACTTCTGGCTGGTTCTAATTAGCCCGAAGCAGATTAGAATGCTGGAAACTGAACGCGGCCGTTGTGCATAATATTGTTTATCATTTATCTTATAGCTATGCCGGGGGGCTTTTTAAAGATCGGATATCTGGGTTAAGTAGAACAACCACGTGTGAAAAGTATCTACTTCCGAGTAGAATTTTTTTTTCTTATCGCGTAAGTCGTTTGGGATAGAAATATTATCTAATCTCATTATACATCTTGCGATCGTACAATTACGCTTGGCCAGAAAATGTTTTCGAATAGGACTGAATAATCCTATCGCATGGAAGAATGATAATTCACTTCATAATCGTCACAAAATGAACAGACGTTCTTTATTTTACATCGGAACAGAAAGACTTAGTATCATTTTATTTTTTAAATAAAAAAGAAAAGAAAAAGGCTGTGAAAGAGGTTTTTAGGGGAAATTAGAGACTTGGTATTTGAAAATTACACACAGATTACGGACAATTTATCATTAAAATTTCGTGTTTAGAATATTAATTTCGAGCGAAAATTAAATTTGTAATGGAGCTTTGTTCGAGAAAAAAAGTGTCATCCTGTCTGGAACGAAATTTTATACACAGTTTATTTAGTTATGTTAACAGGAAGGCTTTCTAAAAAAAGTTTTTAAATAGCGTAGTGAAATCTGAACTGAATCTCATGCAGGGGTTTTTAATTATATTTATCTTAATTAAATGAAAACTGTTAAGTTAAATTTAACATATCTCTTTAATCGGAATAAAAGTACAGCGGCAAAAACGTTCATTAAGTTAACAGAATAACTTATTTTCTAGAGTGAATGCAATTTACCGCTATCATTTTGAAGCCTTTTTTTAAAAATTATTTTTACTGCGACGCTAAAGCAGAGACTGTTTCGCTGATCTCCAGTGAAAAAAATTGTAAAATTAATTACTGTTTTGCCTTTTTTAGCAGTGCATTGCAGTTCAATTAATTAAATGACACTGTTTAAAACAGTAAAATTAATGTTAAGTCATTTTTTTCAATGTTTAGAAAAATGATTGTTTTGTCTATAAATAATTGATTAAATATAAGTTAAATGTACTTAAGTATTTTATTTTATTTTTAAACATATATACGTGTGTATTGATATGTCATAGGTATTTGCTCTAATGTTAATGTGCCGCTAAATCATATTGCTCTATCACTCCGTGGTATGATGCTTTCTTGTAAAACTTAAATGACTATCTCTTTCTCTTTGATTTTACACAGTTAGAAAATTAAGTTGATTACTTATAGTCAGATCTGAAATGTTCAGAAGTTGATGTCAACAATTTGGTTTGGTTTTGGAGTGCTACGGTCTACTTTTTGCAACACGAGGGCTAATGAGACCGGGACCTACTGCTTAAAGCCGATTCCGAACGGCTACGCACATCCATGCCATAGTGGGATTCGAACCCACGAACTCCGGTTCCGAAGGCCAGCACCCTAACCATTCGGCTGATGTCAACAATAATCCTGGTTTACAGGATTAACTTTCATTTCCATCCTGTCAGTTTGCTTGTCCTTGGTTAGTACTTGTACCGTTTACGGAATATTCCGTAAGTGTAAAATGAGGCACATAAGTTACGCATTTTTTTAAAGCTTTTACCCGTTTGTGTAGGGAAAAACGTATATTTATACGATAATGAATTGGTATTTGCTCTAATGTTAACGTACCGCTAAATCATATTGCTTTATCACTCCGTGGTATGATACTTTCTTGTAAAACATTAAATTACTATCTCTTTCTCTTTAATTTTAGACATTTAGAAAATTAAGTTGATTACTTACAGTCAGATCTGAAATGTTCAGAAGTTGATGTCAGCAACAATCATGGTTTACAGGATCGACTTTCATTTCCATCCTGTCAGTTTGCTTGTCCTTGCTTAGTACTTGTACCTTTTACGGAATATTCCGTACGTGTAAAATGAGGCACTTAAGTTACCAATTCTTTTACAGATTTTATCCGTTTTTTGTATGGAAAAACGTATATTTATACGATACACTTGACATGAAACGGAAAGAGCGTATTGAAAAGCACAGCGCTGTTTACAATTTACTAAAATAAATTAATAACATGCAATTGCCTATAATTGCAATTAATGCCTATAATTGCAATTATATGTTGCAATTTGTCGTAACGTCACAAACTACTATAATGCCCTTCCCATTTATTTTCATGTTTACAACAGCCAATAGACAAACAATAAACTGCCCTACCGTTTGAAACCAAAGCCAGAATTGTCATAATTTGAGAATTTGCCCTACTGCGTGAAATAGCCTTATAGAGCTTTGTATAAGTCATTCGTTTTTAGATAAAGTTAAGCGGTATGTTTGCTTCATTTGCAAATATGAAGCAAGCTTTGTACCTCAAATATGGTGATTCAATGAACCTTTTTCTTATCTTCCGTCCAGTATAGTTTATAACCATGGGAACGTTAATTAATACCAACTTATTTTCGCTTAACTCAACCTTTTTCTACTTTTTGGATTTTTCATAACAGCTACTTCTACTTTAGATCATTGAACCGCGGCAAAATGTCATCGGGTTTTCATTTCACTGCTGACGTAAATGTCTGTCAATCGCGGATAGCAATTTATGCATTTCCACGCATCTTTCGGGATGGACTGCTGCTGCATTTACTGAAATGGTGTCGGATGTCGTGGATAAAGGTGTTGTTTGGCAGTGAAATAAAAGCTTTTGATACGTGCTATATCCGGACATTCGCCAGCCACAGCATGCCGCCTGAGAAGAGGGCACTGACTCAGCATCCCTCGCGGGTGAAGGGCATTTGTGACCCATTTCGAGGTCGGGTATGCTGTTACGTAAGGAAGGCCTTGAAAGGGGGTAGAAAAAGTGAAACTGGGCTATATCCGAGGGAAACGATCAAAAAGTTAGAGCCCACTGTATGTGTGTGTGTGTACTCAGCCCATCAGTGTCTTTGACCCGCAGTGTTTTTTCCTGCTAAGCTGACTTTTCTTTAGAGGAGGATTGGGTTTCAAGATGTTCGTTTGTGACCAGAAATGGGAACAGAGGAGGCATTGCACCCTCCTCGGAAACCTGAAGGTCTTGGATAGTCTAGAAACTACCGTATCTGATGTTGTATCGCGTTATATCGGGTTTAGTTACGTAGGCAAATCATTTTAAAAACATATTTATGACACGGGCCCTTATATTCAGAATTACATATACCTGTACACATAGTATATGTACATTCATTTATATATACTTACTTGCATCCGAGGGAAGGGTTGGCGTGTTCGAGCTCCCTCCCACTTAAGCTCATATTCAAAATAACCAACTTTACTATTTGAATATAAAGGATGCAATCTGTGAAATGCAAAAGTTGACGTTAAATTTTAATTATATATTCCTTAATATGCATATAAGTATGTACATATATATATATATATATATATATATATATATATATATATATATATATATATATATATATGTAATATGGGTGAGACTCATTCAAAATCACAACACAGTTTATTTCTGGTGATATACATGAAATCCATACAACAGTCAAAACATTTACAACATTTGCACATAGACAATGTGATCCTGCACATACACTTTTCAAGTAGGGATTCCTCAGGTAAAAATACTACGAATAATCCCTAAGCACAATTGATCACGTGATAAAAAATACCCATGTTTAAAGAGAACGCGCTAACTATTGTCTAAAGTAGAAGAGACAGAGGCTGAATTAAGTCTATAACGTGTCTGGAGGAAAAAATCGGGATTACCGCGCGAACCCCGAACTTACTTTATGAACAAAAGTTATTAAATTAATATTAAAATACGTAAATAAGGGATTTTAATATTACATATATATATATATATATATATATATATATATATATATATATATATATATATATAGAGAGAGAGAGAGAGAGAGAGAGAGAGAGAGAGAGAGAGGGAGAGGGAGACAGAGAGGGTGATAGGTTAAATTCTATTATATATATATATATATATATATATATATATATATATATATATATATATAATATATATACATACATATATACAGAGAGAGAGAGAGAGATTTCGTTAAGTTCTACTTATTTTGTAGTGCTTCTTTTCTTTAGAGCTCTTTTATGTATTTCAACGGAATAAGTGCAATGTAAAATTTTTTATTAAATAATCAAGATAGACTTTTAACTTCCTGTGCACTTTCTATCATTGCAGTCTAGTATGACATATTGCGCAATGACTGTGAATCGATTATGCATTAGTTTGTCGAGCCCCTCGCAGTACAAAATACTGCACAAAAACATTTAAGTTGATGTAGTATCTGCTTCGGATATTAGTATGTTATTTTCTTGGCTTTAACTCTACTTTAGTTAACTCCATTCTCAAAATATGACATTCGTGTCCTGCTTCATCTGCTTGAAGGATCAATAGTTTACATTATATACATATTTCCTCTTAAATTTCTGCTGTGGCAAAGTTTTGGCTTTTAATTTAAATAACGTATTTTGTTGAAAAATTTGTAATAACGAGACAAAAGTCAAACTGTTATTTGTCCTTACATAATTAAGAATATAAGCACTTCTATTCATTTTATTATATTATTTTTATATCTGATGTATTGTATCTTTGCAGTAATGTATTATTCATCAGCTACTTTATAAGTTTTTTATACATTTTTCTATATTTTACTCCTTTATTTTATTCATATTGAATCCTATATTCATTTGTATATACGAGTACAGAGAAAAATACTAAAAAATTACATTTTACCTTTTCACATAACTCTTCTTCTATATGCAAATCCTTGAAAGAATTTCTTTTGTATGCTTTGCAAATGTTTTATATTTTTTTCGAGTGTTGAGCAAATTTGTTGCAGCCTGTAAAATTGGCTTTTCCTTCACAACGCATTGATTGCAGGAAAGACAATTAAAAGAAGAGCGATATTATACGAAATCACAAGTCAATAGAAAAATATACCACCAAATGTAATAATACGATGCTGTTTTTATTTATCGATAAACATTTTGTTTTTATTTTATTACACAATGATTTGGTGCAGGATCTTTTTAGTTAAAATAACATTTCAATTTGACTTCGAGTCAAAATTTCATTCAATTCTTTAATTCTTGTTATCTGCATTAAATTGTTATAAAATCGTTGGTTCTTTTTGTAAGCAAGTAATGCACGTGATGAATCTGAAATAAGAATAGAGATGTCTCGAGCTGCCATTTCTTCTGTCAAAATTATGGAAATATTACATGGAGGCATTTCAAAATAAAAGAATTAGCATCTCGTCATGAAGTTCAGTAAAAACTTTGTCGAGAGGATTTGCTGTGGTAAAATATAAAATTCATACTTTTGTTTCACTCAATCACACAGTGATTACTATTAGTAAATGGAATACATTCTTATTTGCTACCCATCTCATATATTAAAACTTCAGGGCTGCAACAGTTTTGATGTAGTTACATGAAATGAGACCATTAGTTTATTAAATCTTTGCTTTTCTCTTTAATCTCCTTGTATGTCTTAATGCTTTTCCTTGCGAAATTCCCTCTTTAGCGATGCTGTGATAAATCATTCTTGACATGGAGGAATTTTCAAGTAATGAAAAAAATCGTATCTCCGAAATCGTCTTGTTCAAACAAAAGTTTTACCTACTGTTCTTTTTTTAGATCTCTATGCATTAATAGGCGTGAGTTTAATTTAATAAAGACCTTTATTCTGTTGTAAAATACTCTATATGGTAGAGTGTAGTTTTCTTCAGCGTTATCAGAGAATTTTGATCTATCGTAGCCTTCTGTTAGCATCAGAATCGCTCTGTTTTTGCGACGGTCTCTCGTGGACATGCCAGTTTTAGAAAGCATGGTCTGTTGATTCGACAAAATAGCTTGTTAATAAAATATCTATTAATATTGTAAGTGGTTTTATCCTTCACAGGTTTCTTTTGTGATTTTTCGTTGTGTGCAAGGCTTCCGGTGTAGTTCAAGTTGGATAAATTTGCACGACTAAGATATGGTAACCGAGAGTTTCAATCTAAACATTTTTCACTTCTGTCTACACCATCAAATTTTTAATTTCATTTTCTATTAATGTTGTAAGTGGTTTTATCCTTCACAGATTTCTTTTGGGATTTTTCGTTGTGTGCAAGGTTTCCAGTGTAATTCAAGTTGGATAAAGTTGCACCGGTAAGAGATGGTAACCGAGAATTGTAATCTAAACACTTTTCACTTCTGTCTACACCATCAAATTTTTAACTTCACCAGAAATGGGTGTTTAACGTGGTATCAATTAATCTCAACTGTTCAACTAATAATCAAATAATAAAAACTCCGAAGTTTTATTTGTGTAAAAAACAATGTTTTTTACCTCTTTGGATATTTATATGGCATTACTTTCTGAAAAAATGAATGTTTTGTTATAAAATGTTGCATATGACACAGTTTAGTTGTTCTCAACGGCATCATACTGTTTTGACTAATCGTATCATTTTGTTATCATGAGAATTACCCTGTTGTTATGATTCTTTCACGTCTATCTGCCAGTTTTAGAATGGGTTTGTTCTATTCCTTTGGGCGACTAGCTTGTTGAGATAACGTTTTTGATTAGTACTTTTCGCATTTGTAAGTGCCTCTGTCCAACTCAGGACTTCTCTTGTAACTTTCCATTGTGTGCGTAGAGCCCACGGAATGTAGTACTAAGTAGATCAATGACCTCATAAAATAGATATTAAATATGCTTCATTGATCCCCTTTGCTGAAAAAAAGAATGCCATCCAAGCCCAAGTTTTACGAGGATTGAAGATCCAGGGGAGAGGGATTATATGAGATTCGAATAGTGATATATATACACACGTGTGTAATACTGGCCTGACCTGCAGGGATTTCGAACAGAGAAGAGGGGTGTGGTATGATGGTGCAAGAGGGGGAATCTGGGAAAATCCCCGTACTCTTGATCAAGTGCATTCATTCAGTGGTGGAAAATTCCGGTCGGATGTCTTAGGTCGTATTCTGCTTCGAATTCGCGCGTTTTCGCTTTCGTTCGAGAAGCTTTGTAGTTTCGTTCAATGGGGATCAGGTTGTACCGCAAGGAGATTTGTAATCCACGGTTGTAATCTAAACATTTCTCACTTTTGTTAACTCCTGAGAATTTCAAATGTATGCCAATTGAATCAGAATGATTTTATGTTGTAGTATTAGTTAATATCAAGTGTATAATTACTTAATGCATCCGATTATGTATGTTTATATTGTTAATTTTACCAAAAATTAGAGAAATATTTTATTGGTTTATTTGAAAGGTTTTGGTCTTAGCTATCCAATACAGTTTATGTTTTATTTGCACGTTCATTAGAATCATAGTTACGGCTATTTTGGCATTAGCTGATAACAGGGAGGAGGTTTAAAATATAATTTTTAATGATCTTTGTGGAGAATGAAATTTTTTCGGTTAATCAATTACAGTTCAGATGATAACTTTAGAAATTATTAGTATATTTTCATGAAATTTTTAATATAAATTATATGTGATGCTGAGAATGTAATGTACTATGGGTTTAAATATTTTAGAATCTTTTAAAACGTTATATTACATTTGTTTTCATGTGTTCGATACGTCTTAAACGTTACAGTTGTTTTTATAAGTTCGTATACCAAAATGTTTTTATATTAAACAAAAGGATTATTCAAATGAGAATACCTCTGGAATTTATTATTTTACATCTTATATTAAAGTCTATTACATTTTGAGTATTTCAAAATGCTTGTATTATTGAGAATAAAAGTAAAACTATAAAAATAATTTTTGTGAAAGTAAGAATCGTAAATATCAAATATTTGAATTTTTGAGGTACAAATTATTTAATTTTTATTATTTTTTAATTAATTATCTTAATTAACACAAAAGTGTATCCTTATATTAGATGCAAAGAACTGCTGATAATTTTCACGTGAACGGAATTGAATTTATTGATGCGCTATTTAATTAATTAAAATACTATTAAAATAAAAGTAAATTTTTGGGGAGGAAAATAGACTTTCTTAAGGAAAGAAAAGAAGATTCAGTTTCTTATTCATACATATGTTTGTATCCTTTTCGATTGTTTTTGATTAATTTATTTTGGGATACATTAAGTAATTCTCCGAAATACCATTCGATCTTAGACTGTTTCAATAAGTTCAGAAAATGTTTTAAAATTCTTTTTACATAGCAATAGTAATATTTGGAAAAAATTAGTAATTTTTTATTAATTTCGTGACTTTTTCTTAAAATATTTACTCGCTCTTCAGAAATTTAACTTCTTCATTATTTTTCAAAAATTTGGATGAAAATAGCCGATTAATATTTTGAGATTTTAACTATTCTTTCTCGGTTTCTTTGAGAGTGCCAACGACTTATTCGTTTGGGGTCGAGGGCCTGAGATTCACTCGTGACCCGGTTTGAGGTCGCCACAGGTCGGAAAGAAAAAGGCCTTGAAAGGGGGAAATTTTTTTTTCTTCTTCAGAATATATACATATTTTTTTAGACGTTCTACTTCTGAAAAAAATTGGGGGACGGTTAGGGGGACTTGAGTACGAAATAGTTTTTTTTTTCACTAAATTTTTACATTCTTTATTTTTTATTGAAAAGTAAATTCCGTCAAAAGGACATCAAACTCTTCTTTTAGAAAAAAATGTATTCCGGCAGCCGACACTGTTAAAAAAGTAGAACCCAAGTTTAGGGGGGATCAGGTTAAGACTTGGCGATGTTTTTTTATAATCACCAAAATGATGCCAAATTATGCTACGCTGAGATTGTAAGCCCCATTCCGTCGTTACCGCTGAAAAATCTTGCAAATGTAAATTAAAAAGCAAACTATAGTAATAAAAACGTCGCGTAATTACGTTTAGATCATCACCTAAAAATTGATGATAATATACAGTAATAATTTAAAAACAAAATATTAATATGGTGAAAATAATGAATAAGTAGAATATGAATATATATATATATATATATATATATATATATATATATATATATATATATGTGTGTGTGTATATGTGTATATATATGTGTGTGTGTGCGTGTGCGTGTGTGTGTGTGTGTGTGTGTGTGTGTGTGTAAGGAAAATTCTCAGGGATTTTCAAAACTTAAATCAAGGGCTAAAAATTTCCTCTTCATTTTGCATTCCCCTTTTTAATCCCTAACCTAAACTGACCACTGGGGCTACAGTTTACGCCCTCAGAGAAGGGGCCTGACCAATTATAACTGTACATGGCCGTATCGTACAATTTAGGAAATTTCCAAATAAAAAGGAGATACACGCTGTCGGAGGCAGACATTTTCCCACAGATGTTAACCCAGGTGTTACGGGTCAAGTACATAGAACTTCATGCTAGCTGACCCTTTAGTCTGTCCTGTCCCTATGATGAAGTGGGAACCCGTCCACCAACGATATATTAATAAAGGTCTTTAGCTAAAACGGTATCATTTTTATGGCCATGACTGCAACCACTCATCGAGAAGACCGTCTCATTACACACACACACACACACACACACACACACATATATATATATATATATATATATATATATATATATATATATATATATATATATATATATATATACATGTGTATGTGTGTGGTCTCAAAAATTTAATCCCGCTGATGGTGTGGATGTTCGTAGACATTAGGAATCAGCTTTTAGCTGTAGATTTGCCTCATCAGCCTTCGTGTAGCAGAACAGTAGATCGTAGCGCTCCAGCTGATTAGCCAATCAGAATTAGGCTTTATGGAAATTGGAATGGATATAAACCTTACTTTTACTTCCTTTACCTAAAATTTTATTTTTATGAAGATAATTTTCAAAATTTTTGATTGATATAAAACTTTTATCACGTTCTGATATACATCATATTTTAATTGCACATAAAAATATTGAGTTATTACGTTTTATCGCCTTACATTTTTTCGTAATTTCGTAAATTCAGATGCACAGTAAAAAGTAAACTTACTTTATTCTGTATGATTTCGAAGAAGGAGCAAGTAAATTGATCTTACTTTAAGTCTTTGTATTTTTTTTATATTAATTGGTTACACATCGCCATATTTGATTATCCCCCACCCCTTTTAAAAGAACAGAAATATAAATATTTCCATTAAAAAAATTTTTAAAAAATTATGTTTATTTATACGTCCATTTATTAAAAATTAATTTCTTATAACAGTTCTTGCATGTTTATTTTTTATTTGACACCCTATGTTCTTTATATACAATCTCCAGATCTCGATCAGTTCTCAAAATACTTGACCATACTTTTGTGCCATTTACTGCCTAGTAATGTTTCTCACTTCCGCGTTGTTTGGTGAACTCTTTTTTTTTCATCTTTCTTCTTTTCAAAGTGAGATAGAAAAAAAAAACTGTTAGACGCTACACACCTTTTAAGAACACTTCCTCAAGATCCCTGCCTCCCCGTCCAGCACCATTCCCGTACTTTCATTGAGCAAACGGATTCCATCGGAGGGAAGATGGGGCCCTTTGACGTCACTTTGACGTCATCAGCTCCATCGACCTACCGTGGGATCGGGGTTACCTGCATCTCTCTTTCAGGCTCCCCCCCATTCGAAAGAGGTTCCCTATCCGAGAGGAGGTTGAAAAATTGCTTTCACCCCCGTTTTGGTCATGATTACCTGAAAGGATCAACCCCGCCAATCGTGGTTTCTCGACCTTAAGCGCGGGGCTGACCTTAAAAATTCGATTTTAATGAGTTCTGTCTATCGGAGGGCCCCCCCTCCGAGGAACGGAACTGATAACGGAAGTGGCAGAGTTTAAGCGAGTGTGTTTTCGAGTTTCTCAAAAGGAGGAACGCGCAATCATAAAAATTCGCGCTTGTGTGTATGTGTGTGTGTGAGAAAGGAGGTACGGCTAGTAAAGAGAGAAAAAAAGCTGCTGCGAGGAACAGCTGGCGAAGTTTTAATGACATACAGACGGATCAGTGTTTTTAATGGGCATACAACAGGTTTGTTTTCTTTCTAAGAAAAATGGACCAGGCGTCGTCTACAACGCGAAGAAATTTATAGTATCTCACACCTTTTAAAGAAGTCTCGAAATTGCCGTAAGGGCATCTGTTCAAACACTTCACATGCCTTTAACAGTAGAAAGTCCGGAACCTTTCTATTTGCTCTACTAAAATATCGACTCGTATGTACACACACACACGCACACACACACACACACACATATATATATATATATATATATATATACACATTTGTGTGCATATTTTGTATTTCCTATTTATATTCTAGTGTTATGCCCAGATTATCAAAAACTAATAAAATATTAATATACAGTAAAATGCCTGGACTCTTGCTACTTGCTATTGCCAAGAATGTTGCCGATAAATATCTTTTTATACACACACACACACGTGTGTACATACACACAGGTATATATATATATATATATATATATATATATATATATATATATATATATATATATATATATATATATGTATATATATATATATATATATATATATATATATATATATATATATATATATATATATATATATATATATAAATATATATATATATAATATATATGTATATATATATAAATATATATATATATATATATATATAAATAATATATCTAAAGCTATCTATCTATCTATATATATATATATATATATATATATATATATACATATATATATATATATAGGTATATATATATATATATATATATATATATATATATATATATATATATATATATATACATATATATATATATATATATATATATATATATATATATATATATATATATATATATATATATATATTATATATATATATATATATATATATATATATATATACAGAGAGAAAGAGGGATTACTGGATTTTATAAAATAATATACTTGACTTGGAGTGTATATGACTCTAACGGGCGTTCTTGTGTTAAAGAATCCCCGTCTCAGCGCGCAAAAATTAAAGCATTGAGAGAGAATGTGTGTATGTGTATTTTCACTGCTTCACAGACATTGCACCTGAGTGTGCGATTTCATTCGGAATCATTCCCGTCCGTGCCTTCTCGAGTTTCCACTCCTGGAAGAAGAGAGGAGAGAAAAACCTCCGGGATAAGGGTGGATCTTGAAATCGAATATCTCTGAGGTCGTCGTACGTGTCAAATGGAGGGAGCATCTGTCTCCGAAAATGGAGGAATATGGAAAGGGAGGGAAAAAAAATGGCCGATGGGTTTCTTTTTTTTTTCTTTGGAAAAAAATGCTGGGCCACGCAATCCGAGTCGCCATTGTCTTCCTCGAAAATTATTTGCCTGTCGCAGTTTTCGAAATCCTTTGCTTTTATTCGGTGGCATTACTCTCGGATTCGACTGAAATTCAGAACCGTTTATTGATTAGGTATAGTTTAAAATTCTATTAGACTAAGGTAATTTTGTATCTTAAAACAACTTAGATAATGAATCCTAAATACATGCATACACACACACACACACAATATATATATATATATATATATATATATATATATATATATATATATATATTATATATATATATATATATATATATATATATATATATATATACGCCTTTATTCTAAAGGATAAATAGTGAATAATAATGCAAAATGCACACATTTGAATTTGGACAAAATATTCAAAAATAAAATTATTTCTGAAATCATTTATAAAAATAGTTATGAACGACTAAAAAATACTGGCACGTATAGAGAATAAACGGTTGTTATATCCAGAATATCTGTGTGCTATATAAATATGAACTATAGCAAGTAATACTACTAATACATGAGGCAACAATGCTCATGTATAGATAATACTGTCGTACATAAAGGCTTGAAATATAGATTTCCAGTTTGGAAAATACCAGTAAAGAGTTTTTAAGTCTACCCGTATTATATATCGTATTTTATACCACCGTGGAAATTAGATATATGTATGTTATAGTAAATCCTTGAATACATAAACTTTTTAGTGTTAAATACATATGCTGCAATAAATTCAATACATCAGGTTAAAATTTGGTGCAGTATGAATAAATTTCTGCTCATGTTAAGATGTCCTCACATTTGAAAATAACTTGTTCTTCGACACTAACTTATATCGAAAATTTTCATTTAATTTTTATTTTCTTGCTTAACTCAGAGTTTGCGTTTTTATCCTTTTTCATATCATTCATTCATAGTAACTTTTTATTTTGACTGATTTTATTTTAACTGCAAATCAAAAAGCAATCTCCACCAATTTTCTGCTGTCATAAAGTACGTCGCCCCTAGGTTAGTTCCAGCGATGTATTCAGCCTCATAAAATAAGTTCTAGTCGCGTTCTGTTAGTCGTTGATATAAGCCAACAACATCACGTTGTTATAACTCCCGAGCATATCTCTTTACAGACGCTACTCGCTGTTATTTTTAACACAATCCGGGGAGAGAATATTGTTTCTCGCTGAGTCAAAGAAAGTTTGGCGACTTCCAACTTTCAGTTGCGATCAAAACCCATTGGGCCACCTGCCAGGCTCTAAATCTCGGGCGCCACAGGATCCCAACATCTCCTGTAAATTCTTGGTTCTTTTAACCCTTTTCGAAGAACAAATGCAAATATATCTTTCCTTATCGAGTACTTCTAAAACACAGAGTATTGTTATTCAGCTTTCATTTTTTTTCTTCTATTATTCATCGAGGCTTTTACCAACCTGAGCTGAATTATAATATCAGCTTAGAGAACTTTTCCTCTAATAAAACAGAAGTGAAAAAAAAAATATCGCTTGGCCATAAATTTTCACGCGTAGGAGTGGTTGTTTGAGATTCTCCCGTTGGGATTAAATCTTTAAAAAATGCTTGGACGTGGAGAAAGGCAACGTTGTGACCATCGCCATACTTTATGCAAATGCATGTCTGCCGTGAACGGATGATGAATGAGAGAGTAAAAGATAAAACTCCTTGAAAGGCTGCGAAGATATTCAAGGCCATGTTCCCGCTCAAATAGATTAGTTTAGATTTGATATGTTTCGGCCTAATCTCAGACATTGATTCTCAGCAACGCTTTATTCTCAACTAATCAACGGTAGAGTTCAAAGATTTAAACGAGCTCCATGTATTTTCTTTTTCATTTTAATGTGTCAAGTTGTGAATCTATTGAATTATTGCCATGTAACTTTTCATTTCTTCTCACAAATTGTATAACAATGTAAGGCAATAAAAATCGGGATATTATTGAGTTAATTTTCTCAAATCTATAACAGAATACGGAATCTGTAAATATCTCCTACACCAAGACTGAATTATATCCTATTTCTGTTGAATGATGTGGAAATGGGAAATGTAATCTGAAGAATTATCTTCCTCGAACTCAGTGTCCACCAAGTTCCTACGATGCCTCTGGAATTGATAGTCGAAGCCTTCTGCTTAATCCCTGCCTCTAAATTATGAGGATATACTTCCTGTGGGTACATTAAAGAAAGCTATCACTATCAGGTAGGTTGGGCTTGGACCATATGTTTAAAGTGTATACTTATCTACGATAATCAAGGATGAAACCGACCACTCGGGTTGCAGAACATATCCTGATCAACCCAAAACCAAAACCAAAGCAATCTCATCGATTAAACAGTTGAAAGCTTCTTTTATCAGTTGAAAATTTCTATTACCTCTTATGTATTATTTTGTAGCAAATTTGTTTCAGGTACTTTACAATAATCTGAAAGAACTCAGGCATAATCGTCAGTGAGATAAGAAATCTTTAAATATATCTATAACAGCTTGAAATTTCTTTCGAAATTTCTCGCATTTTAGCGTTCTTTAAATCTGAAATATTTGACTCATTATACAGTGAAGTTTAGAATTCATATCAACTTTTAAAATCTTTTTATTCACATTTATTCTCTCAACCTTGTTGATCCCGCAATTTCGGACAAAAGTGTATTCACTCAACTTGAAAAGAATGTTAACGAGATTTGAACTGGAACATCTCTTTGATGCAGATCAAGTGATATCATCGATAAACTCGCGGAGTTTCCGGTCGTTTTTCTGTGATTGATTCATTCTCCATACCTGGAAACTGAACTCAAGACTTCTTGAGTAATATATACTCTATGAATCATTCACTATTTTTTTTAAATTTTTATTCTTCTGTAAAATAAGTTGAAAAGTTCAGCGACTCTTTTTTTTTTAAAGTATTCTATTCAGCTTGCATTTCATTCTAAGAAAAATTATATTATTGTATTACATATATTTTTTTAGACTCTAAATTTTTTTTTAGAAGCTAGCTAACATATCTACATTTGTAAAAGATATTACAATAATATTACAAGCTCGTTACTTCATGTTACTGTATTCTTTTTCAGTGCATTCCAATTAATTATTTGTCACGAACTTTTACATCGAATAAATGATGTCCAAACAATGAACTATCCAATATTTTCTACAATTGCTTGTTAAACGTGTAGTTAAACCGCATTAATTTAAGTCCCTTTCCATTAATGGAAATGCTGTAAATCCTTTCAAAACGCCTTATTAGTATCAGTTACTCTGACAATCTGAGTTTTTCCGTTTATTCTGAACTTCCAGAGATATCAGCAAACTTTCTTGGAAATTGCAATAGAAAATATCTATTATAACAACAATGAACTCCTATACTTTTAATACACTTAGAATAGCAACTTCTTCACATACCTATAACCAAAATTGCAATGGCTTATTATTATAAATTCATTTACATTTTCAGACAATATTCTATATGAAATAACAAGTTAAGACAGTTAAGACTGTTAAGACAGTTTAGCTTCTCTTGAATCTGATGCAAAAGTGTGTCAAATATTTTTACGCTTGAAGAAGCAGAGATATAAAATTTCTTTCGTGTGAAAATACCTTAACTTTAAAAAAAACTGTATTTGTAACCGTTTGGACTATGTTACTGTTTAGAAAAGGTTGGAAGGCTTTGTTAAGAAATTCTTAAAAAATAAAGGTGGGGTTACTATGAAATCTCTGAAGCGTACTTCCATGTATGTAATACGAAATATTGATGTCTATTAATCTTTAGCTGTGATTGTACTAAAATTTACAATTAAATTTGTAAAAAGAACTCGGATTTCGTCGTTTGGTATAGTTTATTTTTGCTTTCGTTAAAACTTCTGAATTTCTACAGAGCTGTTACTATGATAACCCTTGAGTTGGAATGGCACTGTAGGTAAAATTAAGTAGATTGCAATCTTTGGAGAATATGGTAGTTCATCAGTTTAAATATCCTCTGCTAGAAGTTACGGATGAAAATAGGATAGGTAAAAAAAAAAGTAATCTACGACTGACATCATTGGAGAATTCAGTGGCTGAGCAGTTAAAATATTCTTTTACTAGAAGTTACTGATAAAAGTAGGGTTGGTAAAAAAAAAGTAACCTACGACTGCTGTCTTTAGAGAAATGGGTGATTAAGCAGTTTAAAAATTGCTTATTAGAAGTTGCTGAAGAAAATAGGATTGGTAAAAGAAAGCAATCTGTAAATGCTATCTGTGGAGAATTTGGTGTTTGAGTTGTTAAAATATTCTTTGCTACAAGTTACTGACGAAAGTGAGATAGGTAAATAAAATAATCTGTGAATACTATCACAGGTTGGTTGGGAACGCTACGGTCTACTATTTTGCTACAAGAGTGCTATTGAGACAGGGATCTGCTGCCATCTTTGGAGAATTTGGTGGTTTAGCAGTTTAAAATGTTCTTTGATAGAAGTTACAGAGGAAAATAGGATTTACTGGATGTTCTTCATTGTCCTAACTGAAATCATTACTAGTAGTTCTTCCACACCTAACGCGGTCTTCAAAATTTGATAGTGTTCTTCTCTTTACATAGAACACAAGATTCGTCAGTTATTTATGCGTAAAATTTATTTAGGATCGGATTCTAAAAGGTTTTGTAACTTTAAGGGAAGTTTTAAGGAAAATATATTACTCTTTTGACATGAACAAAAAGAAATAAATACCAGTAGGATTTTTACTAGAAATTCCTCAACTTTACGGCTTTTACCTTAGCACTTAATTTTCCTTTATGCGGAAGAAAAGTGCGTAGAAATGCAAGTCTCATACCATCCACAGTTTACCAGTAAAGATAAAATAATGTTTTATACAAAATTGGTCATATTATTCTCTGTAGTTAACAGGCAGTACTGGAGTAAATTTTCCCTTTTCAGTTTTCCGTAATATTTGATGTGATTAATCTAACTACTTCTTAAAGCTCATCTGTTACTCGAATACGCAGATGAAGAAATTCCCGGAGCAGTTGTCTTAATATTTAAAGTTACAAAGAATACAAGAAGTTACATTTTAAACATATCATCACACAAAGTTTCGTAAGTTCCGTTTCTATATTTCTATTTTTAACGCAAGAATGAGCAGCTATTATTTGCTCAGCTTTTGCAATCATGACAGAAATAGTAGATAAAAAGCAGACTATTAACGTCACATGAAATGTTTCCGTAAATACTTGATATTTTAAGAAACTTAAACTTGAAGTGTCATTGTAATAGACATTGTCAATTGCTTATGTCAGGTTTACACGAATTTGCTAGTAATCAGGTTTGTAGGAATTTGCTAAAGTTTTAATATCAGTCCTAAAAATATGCAGACTAACCGTATTATAAAAAAAAAGTATTAGTTAAGCTTCAGAACATTTAAATGTTAATCTTCTCGACTTGCGAATCTATTTGATTTTTCCATTCTTCTGTTATGTATTTATTTAATTACTACTATATATAAACTTTCTCCTGTGTGCAAACTGTTCGTTTAGCCTTATTGGTTAACTGTTCTTTTGTTTTATAAAAATCAAAATCACTGTTAAAGTTGAAGTTAAAGTGTCAGCAGTGAAACTAAAGCTGAATTATTTTATCAGTGCTCTCTCTCTCTCTCTCTCTCTCTCTCTCTCTCTCTCTCTCTATATATATATATATATATATATATATATATATATATATATATATATATATATATATATATATATATTTATTGTATATATATATATATATATATTAATTATATATATAGATATTATATATATATACACACATACGTATATATATATATATATATATATATATATATATATATACATATATATATATGAATATTTATGTATGTATGTATATATATATTAAGTATTTATATATGTATATATGTATACATTATGTATGAGTATTTATATATGTATATGTATATATTTATTGTATACACACACGTATATACATATATATATACATATATATATATATATATATATATATATATATATATATATATATATATATATATATGGGGTGTGTATGTGTGTATACTTATATTTAATTAATATCTAGATATTTATAAATATTAATATTTATATAAACATATATATATATATATATATATATATATATATATATATATATATATATATATATATATATATATATATCTGTATATCCAACATAAATGCTCTAGCAAGGGTTGTTTCATCTAACAGAGAATAAAAATTTACAATGCGGAAGAAACAGTAAGCACTTAAAGCAATATCAAGTATACTTCTCATCAATAGTGATGATGTTATATGACATAAAAATCGTGTAAATAGATTCGACCAGCATCCCTCGGCCAATATCTATGTCACGATACCCTCAGATTACTGTAACCGTACACGTGATTTACCTGCATAGCAGTAACCGATGCTCAATCACACTAATGAGCTCTGACTCGATAACCTTCTTTTGTGGCTAGGCTTAGATATTTGTTGTTTGGAATGTTTATTAATCAAACGACAGACATTCTTAATTTATATGTAATACTGTGTATCATACCTATTGAATTTTCATGCTTTAAAATAAAATTTCATATTTAATTTGGATTTCAATTCCTTTCGATCTTATTCGCATTTAAATATTCCAGTTTTTTTTTTTTTTTCCTTAAAAGAAAATCTGAATTTGTGCGTTTTGAGGGATTTTAATCCAAATTGAAATTCTTAATTATATTTGTCAGCGTTTTAGGAATTATAAAATTACTTTTTTATCCATTTTCTTTTTAATTAAAGCTGTATTTAATATTAGGATGTACTGGAAAATAGATTTAGAAATGGAAATGCTTATGAGCTTATTATTCTATAAAAACCTTCGAAAGATTAAAGTATTTCTCATGTAAGTTTTCAAAAGATTTTTTAATTTGAAATAATTATTATATAAGTTAAACATATATATATATATATATATATATATATATATATTAACACATACATATATATATAATCTATTCACTAATGTTCTACTGCATTATATATATATATATATATATATATATATATATATATATATGTATATATATATATATATATATATATATATATATATATATATATATATATATATATATATATATATTAACACATACATATATACATGTATATATAATCTATTCACTAATGTTCTTCTGCATTATATATATATATGTATATATATATATATATATATATATATATATATATATATATATATATATATATATATATATATATATATATATATATATATACATATATATATAATCTATTCACTAATGTTCTACTGCATTATATATGTATATATATATATATATATATATATATATATATATATATATATATATATATGTATATGTATATGTATATATATATGTATATATATATATATATATATATGTATATGTATATATATATATATATATATATATATATATATATATATATATATATATATATATATATATATATATATATATATATATATATATAATTGTATTTATATTCTTTCTTTTAATACAGTTAATATATAGAGATTTAAATAACATACATTTTTTAATACTGTGATAAAGATACGAAATTGTGTATTAATGGTCCTGTAATTGCAATTTATTTTATTTATTTCGTTCTGAAAAATCTACTTTTCCAAGACGTTTAGAAAAATATTAATGAAAAAAAAGAGAAAAAAATATTACCTCATAAAAATCATGAATTTGATTTTTGATTTTAAAAAAATCTTTACAATATATTTATATATATATGAGATAATTGTCATAAATCACAAATAAAAAAAAATACATGTCGTATCTGAAGTAGAGAAAGTGTGCCAAAAACTTTTGCAACCATAAATCAAAACTTTATTTATATAAAAGAAACTGAGTTAAGGATGCAGAGTATCAGAGTAGTAAATCTTCATAAGTACCCCCGGAATGTTTTGTAATTTTGCTATTTTTGCCATA
Organism: Pardosa pseudoannulata; assembly: GCA_032207245.1. NCBI lineage: Eukaryota > Metazoa > Arthropoda > Arachnida > Araneae > Lycosidae > Pardosa > Pardosa pseudoannulata. Next base: position 201,719,668 of record CM063498.1, read on the forward strand.
AATAAATTTAATTTTACTGCTTAAAATTGTTTGCAGTGTTTTCTTTGTTGATAAGACTGTCTTAAGGGAAAAAAATAATAATAATAGCATATTTTGCTAAATAGTCACTGCTGCGTACCTTTTATTAAAAGAATTGCGATTTTATGGTGGAATAAATGTAATAGCTTCTGAAAAAATATATATATTGCTAGAGCAGTTTTTCTAAGTGCCCATTGATATTTCCATCTCATAAAAGAGATGTTTTTTTTCTAACAATAAAGTTAAACTGCACTTCTTTTTTTTATGCTCTTAATTCTGTTTCAAATTACGATTTATGAAATAAATTGCTAGTATATAAAATAAGGAAAAAAATGAGTAACTCACTAAAAGAGTTTGAAAAGTTATTTTGATTTATAAAATAGTATGCAGAAAAATATTTAGTGGAACCGATGTAATTTTGAGAACAAGTATTTTGTTTATCGTAGCAGAGTAGTTTGTTAATTAAATGTAATGATTCAGAAACTATATTTGAAAAGTTATTTATGAAATATAAAATAGTACGCAGAAAAATGTTTAGTGGATCCGATGTAATTTTGAGAACAAGTATTTTGTTTATCGTACCAGAGTAGTTTGTTAATTAAATGTAATGATTCAGAAACTATATTTGAAAAGTTATTTTTGAAATATAAAATGGTACACTGAAAAATATTTTTTGTAACCGATGTTATTTTGAGAACAAGTATTTAGTTTATCGTACCATAGTAACATGTTAAATAAATAGAATGGTTCAGAAAATGAATTCGAAAAGGTATTTTGAAATATAAAAGTGTACGCAGAAAAATATTTGGTGGAACCGATGTAATTTTGAAAACTAGTATTTTGTAGTACTAGTAAAATTGTACTTAAAATTATGTAGTGGAATCAGTGTAATATTGAGAACATTTCGTTTGTAATTTGGAAAACAAGTATTTTATTTATCATACCAGAGTAACATGTTAATTAAGTGGAATGATTCAGAAAAGACGATTATCATAATCCTTATGTATTTTAATATTTATACACATTAGATGTTATGCATTATTCAGTAATAAATTCAGAATTCCATGCAACTGCTTACTCTCCGCATTAAAAATGTCGCTTGCTCATTAATCAGAGCTTTTAGAGAGGTCACATTATATCAATTCTTATCCAGACGGTAGTGAAATAAGAGAATGTGTCGCAGCAACTTGGTTCAAATTCCCGATTAGCATGGAGAAAAAAAAAACTGTTTAGAACTTTTAACTCTTTTCTGCTGGGCGAAAAAACCATCATTGCCATTCGAGCAGGACGAAAAAGATAGCTCTCGCGTCATCACGGCGGTGTAAAGGTAGAGTCGAGCGGTGTGACGTCACTCACATCGTAACGGTGTTAACCCGGAAAAGGATTTGGACCAGAGATATGGAATTGTGCCACAGCGCCCAGTCTTACTTCCGCTTCCGTGTGATTGACCGAGCTCTTCATTCTTGGCTCAGAGACCTAGTTTTTTTTCTTTTTTTTTTTTTCATTATTTGCTTTTATCTTTCCTTATTACTTCGTTTTTGTTTGTTGGAGTGGATAGGTTTTAACCCGCTTTTAAGCGTATCGTCGAGTGATGCCTGCTTGAAACCTTGGCCTTAAGACAGACGTTTTCCCCGACTTTTATGATGAAATTTTTGCCGTTAAAAATGTGTGGAAGAAACATCTTCAGTCTGATTTTCAGTTTATGATCGCACTTAATATATGTGGATTTGTGATAATGCAGTTTCGTGGGTAGTAATAGATCTGACGTTCAAAATTCTTTTGTATATACAGCACAGATGACACTTTTTTTAATTCACTACAAACTTTAAAATTATTTTAACTTATGTAACCTTCATTTAATTTGTTTTCGCCCTATATTTTGACTATTTTATTACAGATATTGTCAATTAAGCTTACAAAAATGACTTTAAACTATAAAAATACCATTTTTTTTACATTCTAAAGATCTTTTTATTGTCATCGTTATCAAATGTAGCATTAGATGCACTTAATTAAACAGCAGCATGAAGATATTGTTTTTAGTGATAATATATAAATAGTAATAGTTTTATTTACACATTTAATTTTTTTCCAAATAAAGTTGTATTTAATTATCTATTTTTTTAAATTTATTTAAACGAAGCATTTTTAGTGTACATTTTGTACAGCATTAAAATTAAAAAAAAAAATTTCCTTAAGTTTTCCACATTCTACCGTATATATTAAGATTATGATCTTTCTATATCAATTTCTCCTTTCGTTTGTTTCAAGAAATTCTTTGACTTATAATGGATTATAAAGATTAAATTCTATAAATATTAAATTGTTTTTAGCTACTGCAGTATTTTATACGAAAAATGAAGCTTTAGTCGTATGTTTTCATCATAAGTTTATCTAGTTCTTAAAATTATTAAAGTCGAATAATCTGAAATAATAATTTCTGTATTAAAGCAAAAATATCATGTCAGGTTTTTGTAGTAATCTGATATTAAGAAGGTATAATTTCTTTTATTGTTTTATTCCTGATTATCGTTTAATCATTTAATATTAAATGAAATATGTAATTAAAAACTTCTTACAAAAACTGCAAAGAAAGCATTTTGTATAATACAAAGGCATAACCTTTAATCTATGATTAATTTTAATCGAGTATGGTGATATGAAGGCCTAAGAATTATAAACATTATATAGATTTTATCTATAAATATTAATTTGTGAAAATACAGTTTCTTTGTTAAAGACTATGTTTATTTTTAGTCATGCTTTTCTTTTTCATTAGTTTTTTAAGAATAATGTACTTAGTCGAATTTCCGAGTTTCTTAGTTTGGTTAAAATCCATTTATATGTTGCTTTCTTAAATTTCAAGCTTATTTTTTATTATCAATGGTGTGTTAACATTTTAAATTTAGTGGTATATATCACAAACTACATTTATTCGTTTATATAAGGCGATTTCACGCAGTAGGGCACATCTCAACTTATGACAATGCTGGCTGTAGTTTTAAACGGAAGGGCAGTTTATTGTTTGTCTATTGGTTGTTGTAAACATGAAAATGAATGGGAAGGGCATTATTGTAGTTCTTGACTTTGCGACAAATTGCCTTATATTATATCAGATCTGAAAATAAAGTTTAGCTGTTATTTTCTAGCTGCTTTCATAGTAATAATGACTTGATAGAATCCTCAGTGAATTAGGTTCTTGAAACTTATATGCAACGTTTTCGAAATTGTCATCTAAGTTCAAAACTTTGATTGATTCACGAAAATTGTAATTGCTGCTTTTTAGTTACTTATTGTTTTGAATAATTCAATCTTCTCTGCAGTGAATAAAGAGATAAGAAAAAGAAATTTTAAGTTTTTCAATTTAATTGTTGGCAGCAACAACTGGTTAAATATTTTAAGCTGATGGTTATTTGGGTATTTTGTATGTTCCCCTCAACTTTTTCCGAGAGGTTGCACAGATGTGGATATCAAATTCCTATCGTAAACAACAAAATTGCCATGTAACAGTGTTGTAATAGTTATTATTATTAATTCCAATGTGGGGGCATTTGCTTCTTAGAGCATTCACCACTACCAAGCCACAGATATTAGTTGGCTATTTTTTATGGGGGCAGATATTTGTTGGCTATTTTTTTATACATTACTCTCTGGGACAACACAAACAAAGCAAGTGGGTCCTCGTAGTTTAGAATCAGGGACCAAACCTACCAGGCTTGGTCTGTCACTTTTAGAGGTATCGTTTGAAAACCGCGAGGACATTGCGACCACGAATCTATTTTATGTGCCACATGCGCCATTAATGAATACGATGGATCTTTGGCCAGCTCGAGCATTGAACTCACTTTCCATTATGAGTATGGTATATTCCATTAGTTATGGTAGATTTGGTTTGATTTGGAGTGCTACGGTCTACTTTTTGCAACACGAGGGCTAATGAGACTGGGACCTATAGCTTAAAGCCGATTCCGAACGGCTACGAACATCCATGCCACTGGGGGACTCGAACCCACGAACTCCGGTACCGAAGGCCAGCACCCTAACCAATCGGCCATAGCTCGGCTTAGTTATGGTATATTGAGCTACCGAGGCACGTGTTGTAATGAAACAATTCTTAACCAAAAATTAAATTAATTGTGACATAAATTAGAAAAAACATATTTATTAGAAATTATTATATCATTTCATTTTTTAACAATTTTTTTTTATGTTCAAACTATCAAATTATTTCGCCTAATTTTCCTTTATTAACTTTAATAACAAAAATATTAGTAATATCTAAAAAAAAAGTTTAATGGAAAAATATTGTAATAGCTTAGATAAAAGACTGATTAAAAAATGAAAAAAAAATCCTTTCAGATATTACGAAAACACCATAATTGGCGTTATTTATTATTTACTTGAAACATATCCTAACGACACTCACGTGGCTAGCCTATATTCACCCCGATCCGCTAGCAACACACGCCGTACCCATCTGCAAATAAATTAAACTAGGTTACAAATAAAGCACGTGGTATCAACTGTAATGATAACCCATGCCACCAATCGCTTCGACTGAAAAAGAAAAAAAAAAAAAAAATCCGGCATGACGATGATACGCCAAGTTCAAGAATTCTGGGTTTTTGCGTCGTTGTCTGCAAGTTGAGCATCATTCAAACCCTCGATGTCCCACTTTATGATGTGAACGACCTGCTTGTCACTTTTATCAGTTGTGTAACTCTAAATATTTGTTTATCTTCTCACCTTTTTTTTATTTACATAAATTCGCTTTTCTAGAAAAGGCATTGGATGAAAACACTTTGAAAATTAAACTAGCTTTAGCCGGATATTTTTACCCCCCTCCCCGGAATAATTCGGAGATCCATGTTTACTCCTTGTATTTACATTTTCTTTAAGAATTAAAACGTTAAAAACATTTACAGGCTTAAGTTGTTACCTAGCAATCAGATTACTTCGGAAGTTTTGCGGTTTTCATTTCGTCTTTCTGTGTAATAAAGGCTTAAAATACTAAGATATATATTACTAAATTTATGGTATCCACAGCATTGTAACTTTAAACTTTTACCGGTTTTAAAGTAGAAAAATACTCTATAAAGGTCATATAAAGCGTCAACCTGTATGTATTGAAAAAGCAGCAGATTCAGTTTAGGATTGCTTTTCCCGTTGAAAAATACTCGGATTTCTCTTATGATACTAAACGATTTTCAATCGATCAAAATCCTTATCACCAGTTAACTTAAACTAAAATAAATCGGTTGAAAATTCTTCTATTGAACACGAGAAATCTGCATATTCTTCACCAGTTTTAGGAATCATAAACTAACTTGTATATATTTAGGATTGATAAGACTTTTACTGTAACCAGTTTTAAACTAGAAAATGATGTGTTAAGGTCATATCTTACGTTAACCTATACACGATGAAAAAGCAACAGATTTATTTTATGATTTCTCTTCCCGATGGTGCAAATGTACATCATACACATCATACAGCAACCAGTTTTAAACCAGAAAATGATCTATTAAGGTCATATCTTACGTTAACCTATACACGATGAAAAAGCAGCAGATTCATTTTACGATTTCTCTTCCCAATGGTGAATGCATAGTGCTCTCATGTGATCACGAAACCGATTTCAACCGATTAAAGGTTTTATCTCACGCCAAGCTGAGCCAAAATAAACAGGTTGAAAATTCTTTTGTTATCGAATTGTAAATTGAATCCGTTACATTTTCAATGCGTACTGGTTTACATATGATTAGGCCTATATGATGTCAATGATTTCCATGTTTGCACCATCGTAAAAACCTCGCTTCTCGCCTGCCCTGTATGTGTTTTCATTCAAATATGCATGCACATTATGTTTATCGGCATATGAGAAACCCATTTCATCAATTTCAGTGTTAATAATTACCACAAAATTGGGACCCCAACTACTCATAATCGTCTTGGACGACTGAGGTAATAGGCGGCATTGTTGAAAGCTTAAGCATATTATCTACTTGAAATAATTGATGGCGAGACTATTTTACCAGTGGCAAAAATAATTGTTCTCGCCAAAACAATTTTTCATCTCATGAAATAGCGGGAAACATTAACTTTTCGTGCCAACTAACCGTAATTATAATTAATGGCAAGTTCAATAGGCTATTAATGTTTAGGTAAAAAATAATTTCTCTGTAGACATCATGCTCTTGCTTGTTTATAATTATGTATGTACAGCAAGTAATTAAGTATGTAATATTTTGCTTTTGCAGATTTTAAGGAACATCTTACTCTTTAAAACTATTTGATGCACTATATACACAACTTTTACTTGTTAGTTTACTTAGAAACGATACTTGTAATAATTCAATCCTTTTTCATTTAGTTATTTTGATTGAATTTTATCCAAAGACTTATGGAATTTCCAATTGTTTCAAATGTTTATTTTCGTTTCACCAGTATTTATTCATTCTGGTAAATAGATGAAAAGTAATAATTATTTAATCTTATTTATTGTTTTGACGCCTTCTTTTTTAATATATATGCTTGAATTCAACACATTAGATATGTTTGATAACGTTAAAAAGCTTTGCCATTTTGAAGATTGCAGTAAGTCCAGAAATATAATCATCTGTGTCAAATGCAGAACACTCTATTTGCTTGATTTTGATCCGACAAGACGAAAGCTTCTATGCTGCCTGCACACTTTAAAACAGACAATCTCGATGACGTCATCCGCCTACTCATGCACGAAGCCAAAATCGTTTACTAAAGTGACTTTAGTTAAGCTATCGTTAACACCTAGTGCCCTGGATTGCCTTTGTGATACTCACGTAATGGCCAAGATTACACTCCAGTGGGAATCGCGGAGGAAAGACGAACCTCTGTTCTGTTCAGGTGTGAAGACAAAGTTAGTCAGCGTAGCAATTCATAATAATGATTCAGTTTAACTAATGTTTTAATTGCAGGTTAGCACTTTAAAAGGAAGTCTTGAGGTCTTTTAAGGCTTCCCGTAAGCTGCATATTTCAAGTTTATACTTTTAAAGCTTTTAAACAGCGTTTATCTGAAATCCCATCATATATTTTCCACTGCCTTTCCATTTATCTTGATTCGGTCGTTCATTTCTATTCTGTCCTACCTCGCTTCCTTCTCAAGAAACAACTGCAGGAGCTCAGAGACAACCATGGAGGACAGTAAAACACACCTGAATCACGACAGTTCTTACTCCACATTCATATGAACTTCTACTTCGTCTCCTTAAGTCTCCAATATTACTTTCGTTTTTAATCTTTGATCCTTAAAGAGTAATTTATTTTGAGATGAAAGCATAAATGTAACTCATTGATTTCTAATGATCAGATTTATGGAGAGTGAGTTATAATTTATCGTTGTTTAGAGGTTTTTAAATATGCTTTTAAAATATTAATTAGCTAAAACTGCTGCATTATACATTAATTTAGAAATAAATCAACGAAATCATAGCAAGCCGTCGACTGTAAAAGTAATTATTAATGCGAATGCTATATGTTATGTTAATATGCAAATATTTCTGTGTTCCCTATCATCCTTCTCTGTTTCTCTACTCCCTAACCATTTAAAGTCTTTTGGGATATATGTGTCCCACCCATATAATAAAACTGTTTTCCAAACTACTATGTTTTATATGTCCCACCGAAAATGTCTAACGGGACACTTTATTCCACGCCTTTAGCGTAAAAATGGCACTCACTACATTCATGAAATTATTGTTTCTTGATTTTACTGTCAACATTTACTTAAAATATGTCCTTAGATATAGCACAAGTAAATGAAAAATAGACTCCAAATCGTTAAACTTTTGGGATTGATTGATTGAACTTGTATTACATAAATCAGTAGTAAAATTTTATAATTTAGCTGTTAATATATAGATAATAAGTGCCACTTATGTTGGCACTCTAATGCTCCAAGGGCTGGCTTCCAGAATATTCCACATCCAGCAATTTGAGCGTGAAGGAGTCTTAAGTCCCATTGTCAGAACTATAAACTCGCCAACGCTTCCCTCACGTTCTCTTAATATTTGAAAAGAATGGGAAAAAGAAAGAAAGGAGTGTAGGAATTTTCTGTGTCCTACTTGCAAGTTTTTCTTTTCATTGTCTTCTCTTGCTCTGAGCCTTTCCCATCTCTACTCTCTTAGAAGTGTTGAGCAGATCTCCATCGTAAATAAATAAATTTAAAAGCGAGATTACGGGCTTTCCACCTCCCCCATTTACCTTTTCTTCTAAAAGAGTGGGATCACAACACCGTAAATTTTGACTGCATATATTTCGTGAAAAGTGAAGATTTTAAACGTGAATTTTATCACCAGATTTTCTGAAGCTGCTGTTCCGAATGGAGTGATTCGCCTGTGTTTCCTGCTTAATTCATCGGTCTGAATTTTTGCAAATCATCGTATCTATAATGCGCATCTACATAGTTTGTTTCAAATTGTTCAAGCGACTGCATAATGGAAGCTAGCTAATTCCCTTTGTTATGACATCCCATCTCTTTTTACTGTAGATGGTGTGTTTCTTTCTTTGTTTATCATATAATCTCTCCGTGGTTGGGAACAATTATGTTCCAGAGCGAATCCTAGCTGAAGTTGCGTTTATTAATATAGCTACCAAACAACGTGACTGTGCTTGAAACAGTGGTACTTTAACAGCAAGTCACTTTTGAGGCTCTATCACATCACTGAACTCTTTTATATAAAAAAAAGAGTTTAAATCTCTGATTTATTCCTTTCTGACTGAAAAACTGTGTGCCCCGGGTTTAAATGCTTATAAGGAATTTTGCCATCATGAATTTCGAGTCAGGATGGTAGGCAAATACAATTCATCAGAAACGTTGACAAACTTTAATTAGCAACAAATACGGTTAAAAGATATTTCGTCAAACTGCATCTTAATGTTAAAACATCTTAATTTCTACGTTGCTTTCAACTATCTTACGTTATTTAGTAATTTTTATTCTTTACTTTTCTGTTTCCATTCTCAGCAAAAGAAACAGCCGCAGTGACTCGGAAAAAACCATGGAGTATAGAGAAATACATCTGAATTACAACAATTCTGTATCCACATTCATATGAACTTCTACTTCGTCTGTTTAAAATCTAAGATTACTTTCGTTGTTTTCCATCTTTTGTTGCAATATATTGCTTTTCAGAAAATAGCGAAGTATTTTTCATTCAGTGATAAAGACAAACTATCCTATAAAAAAAATCCAATTTTTCCCTTGTAATATTAATTACTGCTTATAGGTTAATCTGCCGGGAATACTATAGAAAATCAAGGATGGACTGTTTTAAATATAAATGCTCTGTGAATTGGAAATTGCAGTGGCCATAAATTTATGAGAGATATATAAAGAAAATTTCATCGAAGCAGAGTTAGTAGTATAAATAGTAGGCAGAAATGTGCTGGAAGAGTTTGAAGAAAATTTCATTGAAGGTAAATTGGAATTAAAAATTGGTTATTACAAAAATATTGTTAATACATTGTTTCATTGTAAAGTTAATTTTAGCTATTTTACAACTTTACTCCACGCCATTTTCTATCTTTATAAAATTCTGATTTCCTGACTTCTAAAAAATCAATCGTCTATCTAAACTTAAATGATTAATAAAGGAACTTTTTAAATGCATTTTCATTCCATTGCAAAGTTCGAATGCTGTGCTTTATCAATTTCCAAGAATTCATATCATTCCGAACGAATGAGCCAGAAAGTAGCATCTCCAATCGTTGTTACAAAACTATAGATCCTTCTGACGTGACTTTCGAGGTCATCGAATTTTTTAGCCGTCAATGCCAAGTTCAAGAATTCCATCTCCTCACCGACGATCTGTGTATGCGCTGTGTTAGCTGTTCTCGAACGGTGAATCCTTCTTGTCCTATTTTTTTTATTCTTTCTCGTCTGTGTAAATGACCCGCTCTCTGGTATCTTCTTTTCTTGTTTTCGTGGTAAATATTTATCTTCTTTCTTCTTCCCAGTTCCCGTGGAAACAAACGAGTTGAGGAAAATGAGGACAGCTTTTATGATTCCGCTGATTTGAGTTTCTTTTCCTAGTATTTTCTTTTTTTATTCATTTATTTCCGATTGCTCTTCAGGTATTTTCCATTCAGGAAATTTATTCTTTACTGCTCTCTTCACCTCATGCTCATTTTTTAAAATCACATTTTCATATTTTTTTTTTCTTTTCATTCATTGTTACTGTGCATCAACACTGTTTAATTCATTATTTTACTGTAAACTCCACTACTCTAAAATTTATTTTCTATTTTCATTTTGTGAATAGATCTCAAAAAATTCTGTGTGATGTAAAATAGTTTTGAGAATTAGGAAGTCATTACTGCATGATCTTACTGTAAACTCCAATACTCCAAGATTTATTTTCTGTTTTCATTTTGTGAATAGTGCCACAGAAAATTCTGTGTGACGTAAAATAGTTGTGATGAATCAAGTTAATTTATTACTGTAAACTCCACTACTCCAAAATATTTATATTTTCTTTCATTCATTATTGAGAATAAATTAATTCGTCTTACTGTACATCCACTACTCTAAAATTTATTCTTCTTTCATTTTGTGAATAGATCTCAAAAAATTCTGTGTGATGTAAAATAGCTATGAAAAATTATAAAATAATTTTATTAAATTGATAAATTTTATAGATTAATTTGTTGATTTGTGAATAGTGACAGAAACTTTGAAACGCTATAGTGTGATAATGTAAATATTCTGATCTACATTAAAAAAATATTTCCTACTATTTATTTTTTATTTTTTTTCATTCTATTATTCATTATTATAATAATGTTTATAATTTCAAATTTTTTCTGTAAATTCCGATACTCCAAAATTTCATTTTTTTGTTTTTATGGGTTTACCCTTTAACATTGTGAATTTCGGCACAAAAAATTCACATTTTTTAAATGTATATAGTTACATAATAGGAAAAAATAATTATTAAATTGTAAATATAAAAAGTATTTAATATTAATTGAAATCACCTGTATCGAACATTGTAAATTCTTAATACTATATGTCATAACATATTCAACTTATTCATTTTACATTAAAAAAATTAACTTCCTACTAACTTTACCGTATGTTTATTTTTTTAATCTTCACATATTTTTTTTTTTAATTGTTAATAAAAGTGAAATGAATCTATTTTCTTAAATTCGAAAGCACAAAAATCAAACAATCATTTTTGTTAGAAAATTTGTAGTATAAGCAACAATATAACACAAAATAAAAGCTTCATCAGTAAAAGTACGTACAAATAGAATTTGTTAATAATTAGCAAAACACAAGCCTTGACTCATGTAAAATAGTTGTGAAGAATTTTGGAATAATTTATAAAACTGAAAATGAATATTAAACAGTGATAGGAATGTCGATGAATCGAGAACGTTGCGAAAAGTCAAAATGTATTTCATCATGTGATAATATATTCGATTTCGTTATTCTATGATATTAATTTGTATTGTTTTTAATCTTTAAAGCAAATGAATAGATAAGTTGCGAAATGTCCTAATTGCATTAATTACTTGTATTTTTAATTTCAGTAAACTCTCGCAATATGTACTGTGAAAATATACAATGAAAGCCGGCTAAGCTGTTGATGAAGTAAAAATAACTGCATAGTTTTCTTTCCTTTATTCGAAAGTAATAATTTATCTTGACTCATTTGTGATTAAATATGGGACAATTCTATAAAATTGAATAAAAATTCTTAGAATAAAATTTGGAAGAAAACTTAACAAAACAATAATTTATTGACAAATAATTTTCAGTGCGTTTGATTTTATGATGACACAAAATAAATTATCTTAAATTTTAAACTGTAAAATCATCATTTTTATTGCTTTACAAAATCGATTCAAATTCGTTTCAGTTACATGATTGACTCCGAATTAATCATTTCATATTTTGCAATTAACTTGAATCGTTCTTAAAATAAGAGAAAAAAAATCTATTAAAAAATCAAAATCTATAAATTAAAATTATTAAAAACGATAAAATAAATTGGAAAATAATAAGAATACGGCTAAATTCAAAACAAGTAATAAAATAAACAAAAAGTGTTTATTCCTGTCAAAAACCTACTTTTGTTCTGTCGTCCTTTCCGTATGATTAAAACTGAGCGATACAAAACATAAACTTGCATGTCAAAGAATTTACTTGCACTGCTTGGTACTTCAGTTAAATCTAATAAAATGATGTAAAATAATTATGATCTAGATTCGAAGCTACAATGAATCGTATTTCCTAGAATATTCTCTTACATATTTTTTCCCGATAACAAATATGCAAAAGCTTTCCCCCTTACATTTGATAAGACAGCCCTTTTTAAAAAGAATAAATTAAAATCCGTGAGAATATATTTAGTTGCTAGGTGCATCAAATTATATCTGAAATGAATGAAAATTTAAATTCTTCCTTCTATTATATATGCAGTAACTGTTGCCTTGGTGAACTCTTATCAAAGTTTGTCCTAACCTCACATGGAGATAATGTGTTTTTACAGATGCCTCTTAACCCCATTAAAGCGTTCTGTAAAGGATTACGCCCAAATCGTTTCCCAGAATGGCATCACTGTGCCAAGTTCAAGAATTCTAGGATTTTTTTTTTACGAAATCGATCTTCTTGTGACTTGCAATTCACTGCCTGTCCCACTTTTTGGTGTAAACGACCTGACCGATGTTATCATTCGCTCTGTCGGCGGTAAATGTTTATTTATCTTCATCTTCACGAGGCCCTCAGTAACAAACGAGTTACTTAAGAGAAATGAGGACACTATGCATGACTGTCAGTAGAGAAACGTACTGTCTCGGAGGTATCGAAGCTCTACCAGCAATCCATTCCCAGGCTTGCAATTCCGTCACTTTTCTCACCTTTAGTCACTTTTTTTACAATTCATCACTTGTTTAAGTAAACAGTCACTTTTAGTCACTTTTTTAAGTAAACAATCAATTTTAGTCACTTTTTTAGTGGTGTATCACAGCAGAAGTCTGTTGATGAAAAAAGAAAATCTGAATTAATAACAAAATATTTTAATAAAAGACCGAAAATGGGATGCTCTAATCTTATTTTTCTTATGAAAATGTAATTAGTCATATGGTTTCCAGAATTTAGTGATTTTAAAAAGTCGTAAAAAAGTTCCTAAAATCTACATTTGTACTATTAATACTTTAAAGTAATTTACGTCAAAGCACACATTTCTTTTTCTTTTTCTTCCCAGTTTTTGTTTAGATACTAATCTAGCTATGTAATCTAGCTATGTCTAGCTATGTCTACTCTAATCTAGCTATGTACATATTTTAAAACACCATTAATATATGCAGAAAATTGTGATTATAAAATTAGTGTATTGTATGATTTCAAATCTAATTTATAGATTTTCTTGAATGAAAAGCAATGTTGAGTTGTGTTAAACAAAAGTTATAACCTATTTTGTATTGGACGCTAAAATCATGTCTTGCATGAATCATTTGATTTAGAGTTAAAATAAATAGAAAAATCTTAATAATAATAGAAAAATCTTAATAATAGCATCTGTAATCAAGAGGAGAAAAAAATCGCTTTTTTTTCAACGTTTAGTCACTTTTTGGTCACTTATTCTGTATTATTTGTCACTTTTCTCACCTTTTTGAAAGTACCTCAGCAGTTGCAAGCCTGCATTCCCAGCACAGTCTAAAAGTTTCTTTGGTGTCAAAAGATCAGGTAGTACTAGAATTTAACAGTGACCCATATGAGAGCAAATTCCTTACTTATTGTAGATTAAAAATGTGTCTTTTAGAAGACAATTTCAACTACGAATTTACCATTGTCATACGGTTTAGGATTTTGTGGATGGTGATATCACTTATGTTCTAGATCTCGAACATAGACTATTTAGGTGTATATAAACGAAACTAAAAATGCCAAAAAAACCTAATAAATTGCAAAAATAAATTAATAAAATATTCCTTTACCTCAGCAGTTGCAAGCCTGCATTCCCAGCAATCTAAAAGTTTCTTTGGTGTCAAAAGATCAGGTAGTACTAGAATTTAACAGTGACCCATATGAGAGCAAATTCCTTACTTATTGTAGATTAAAAATATGCCTTTTAGAAGACAATTTCAACTACGAATTTACCATAGTCATACGGTTTAGGATTCTGTGGATGGTGATATCACTTACGTTCTAGATCTAAGACATAGACTAAAACAAAACAAAAAATACTAAAAATAAATAAATAAATAACTGCTAAATTTCAAAAATAAATTAATAAAATATTCCTTTACCTAGCAGTTGAGCCTGCTAGCAATCTAAAAGTTTCTTTTTGTCAGATCAGGTAGTATAGAATTTCAGTGACATGAGAGCATTCCTTACTTATTGTAGTTTATGCCTTTTAGAAGACAATTTCAACTACGAATTTACCATAGTCATACGGTTTAGGATTCTGTGGATGGTGATATCACTTACGTTCTAGATCTAAGACATAGACTAAAACAAAACAAAAAATACTAAAAATAAATAAATAAATAACTGCTAAATTTCAAAAATAAATTAATAAAATATTCCTTTATGCGTGATTAAAGGTAAACTATGCTAGGTAAGCTTCAGAAATAATATAAAGCTTTCTTTTTCTTACATCTTTTCTCTTAGTTTCTCTTACAGTTAAGCTATAGATAGAAACTTCTTGTAAGACATAATCCTATTTGCTTCTCATTTCTACTTCTGTGTAGAGTCGACTAAAACAAAACAAAAAATACTAAAAAAAATTTCCTTTTTCAAAAAATAAATTAATAAAATACTTTATCTTAAATCCATGCGTAACTTAATAATATAAATTTTTTTCTTGCTTCTTTTCTTAGTTTCTTTAATTAAGCTATATATATTCTTGTAAGACATAATCCTATTGCTTCTATATTTGTAGATTTTTAATTCTTACAGTGAGACGGCTTTTTGTTCTTTATTAATTATCTACTCTTAAAAGTAACGTTAATTATGCTAGTAATAGTTAATATTTTAGTTAGATATATTCTACATAGATGTAAATATTCACGTAGAGATTAAAGTACATATAATTGGTGTTTTTAGGAAACGTGTGTATATTTAAATTAAAGAAAAAAAATGTTTTAAACTATGATTAAAAAAAATTTTTAAGATTGATTTTACACCTTCAAAAAAAGACCACATTTTACTATGAAAAAAAAATAGAAGAAACTTGATAAAAATTAGCTATTTTCTGAAAGAAATTTTAACGTCTGTTTAAAATCTTAATTATTCGCAATTTCCGTGATATGCTTCTTTAAATTTTTCTTTAAACTTTATAAAATTTGGAAGCTGTGTTAAACTTTTAGTGTTCGAATTCTGATTTTAATTAAAAAAAATTTTTACTCATTAAAGCATATTATATATAGCTTTTTAAAAAATGCCTTCATCAAGTTTTACTCAATTTCGACAAAGCTTAAATTTTAGGACATATATTCAAATATTCTTAAATTCCATATATATTTATTTCTTAAGATTAAGAACTAGTCAAATCGTTATTTAAAGTAGTGTTCTTAAAGCCAGCATTTTTAAATAACAATAATATTGTTTATAATATTTATAATAATTAATTTATGATGCAGAAACACTTGCTTTTATAGCATTTGCCACTACCAAGTCGCAGTTATTTGTAAGCAATATTATTATGGGAGCACCATATAGGCAGTCGACATTTTTCCCTAAGTCGGCACAACGCAAGTAAATAATTTAGAAGCAGGATCGAAACATAAGAACTCCTGGCTTGGCCTGCTACCTCCAGAGGTGTCTATTGAAAGGAATTGTCAAGAGTGTAAAAATAATAATAATAATAATAATAATAATAATAAATTAAAAATTAAAAATTTGTTTATGAATTAGTTGCATATAGTAATTTTTATTTATCCTCTTCATAACAGTTTCGCAAATAAATTTTAAATAAATTCTGAAAACCAATTAAACTCTCTTGAATAATTAAAATTAAAAAATTACTTGAAAGATGCATAAAAGAAAATGGGAATTTAAGCAGTAATAATTTACTGTTCTAACTCAATTTTAATATCATATTATCAGTAGTATCTTCAAAGAAAGACATTGTAAGATTATTATTTAAATTATTGCGATTTAATTTAATTTTGAATAGCTTGAATCTTTTCACATCTTCTCGTTAGAATACATCTTTGCTACTCTGCAACGCACGTTTGTGTGTGTATATATATATATATATATATATATATATATGTGTGTGTGTATATATATATATGTATATATGTGTATATATATGTATATATATATATATATATATATGTGTGTGTGTGTGTATATATGTATATATGTATATATATGTATGTATGTATATATATATTGTAATATATGTATGTATATATGTATATATATATATATATATATATATATATATGTGTGTGTGTGTGTGTGTGTGTGTGTGTGTGTGTGTGTGTGTGTGAGGAAAATTCTCAGAGGCTTTAAAAACTTAAATGAAGGGCTAAAAATTCCCGCTTCATTTTGCATTCCCCTTTTTAACACCTAACCTAAATGGACCACTGGGGCTACAGTTTACGCCCTCAGAGAAGGGCCTGACCGATTATAACTCTACATGGCCCTAGAGGACAATTTAGGAAATTTCCAAATAAAAAGGAGATGCACCAATTTTCCCACTGATGTTGACCCAGGTGTTAAGGGTCTTGTACATATAACTTATGCTAGCTGACCCTTCAGTTTGTCCTGTCCCCATGATGAAGTGGGAACCCGTCCTCCAACGTTATCTTAATAAAGGTCTTTAGCTAAAACGGTCTCATCTTTATGTCCATGACTGCAACCACCGATCGAGAAGTCCGTCTCATTACATATATATAATTTTTTCTAAGATTTTTTTTAAATTAAAATATATCTTCAAATTTTTCGATAGTACCCCTCAAAATGGCAGCAAGTCAGGAAATGAAATTTTTTACCAACTCTGCAAACACCCGGCACTGATATTTTTATGTGGCTGTTTAAAATTTGTACACTCTAATGTGTGTGTGTGAAGTGGTTGGATTCAGGAAGTTTTTTTATTGGAGAAATTACGCGAGATCTAATTTTGCAACGCAGTTTCATCTTGCTTTTCCCAGCTTTCTTTCTGACTTCACTTCAGTGTTCATGTAGAAAGTCCACTTTCCTGATACAAGCTGAAGGTTCGATTCTACCAACTGATCAAACAAAGGCTACGCTGATATTTATTTTGTAGATTTTGTTTTAATGGTTTTACCCCTGTGAGTAAAAAGATGTATTTTTAGCTCCAAAGGTGTGTTTTATGTGGATTTTTGAGAAGTTTTTCTGGTCAAAAAGACCAGAAAAACTTCTCAAAAATTAAATTATTTCCTTGTAAGAGTTAAAGTAGGTTTTCGGTAAAATTTCGGTGTTCCAATATTTCAATAGAAACGGTGGTTTTGACCATTCTAGAATTAATCTTGACAGTTTTTGGTATTATGTCTGTGCGTACGTACAAAGAAACTTTGGCTTTGGAATTTTAAATATCCATCTTTACCATCGTTGAATAAATTTTGTATTTGACTTGTGTATGTACGTATGTTCCTACTTATGTATCTCGCAAAATGTATATGTATATACACACACATATATATATATATATATATATATATATATATATATATATATATATAAGTAGTAGAAGTTGATAATAATAACAAGTGAAAACAAAGCAAAACATAGAACTAAAAAGCAAACATTTAAAGATGCTGTGTCTCATATATATATATATATATATATATATATATATATATATATATATATATATATATATATATATATATATATATATATAAATATATATATATAATATATATTTATATATATATATACATATACATATATATACATATACATATATATATATATATATATATAAATATACATATATACATATATATACAATATATATATATTATATACATATATCGATATAAACCAGTATTAATAATTATATATATATATATATAATATATATAATATAAATATATATAATTCAACATTATTATATATATATATATATATATATATATATATATATATATATATATATGCTAAACACGAACATACAAAACGATTGATCGCGTATCATATCATCCGTAGAAACAGTGTATTTTCTATTCCTACGTGATATTTTTGTACCTGTTATTTTGTCACGAATGGCTGAAACACCTCTCTGTGTAGTAAACCGGCGGCTCGGAGTTGATCGAACTGTGCGCTTGCTCCCGACTATGTATGCTAATTGCAGCTACGTAAATATGAAAACGCGTTGTTTTAATTGCGCAGGTGTTTGGAACTCGACTGGTTTGTGGGATCTGTTGTTCTTCGTTTGGAAGAATTATGTACCTGCGAAAGCGAAAAAGTTCCACAGTGAACAAGGATAATTTTTGTATCAACGATGATGCTCCAAAAAGCGATAAAAATATCTTTTCGACGGTTCGATCTAGACAGTCCAGCTGAGTTAGATATTTTGAATTCGAATAATTCAAAGACGATTTAAAAAGATATCTTTAGAATGTAAATCGATAATGTAAATTTCATTTTCATTTTTTATATCTAAGCTAATATAAAAGTAGAACGTGAACTAGAATTATTTTTTGCATGAATCCGCAAAAAGAGTTATAAGATCATGTTTATAAAATTAATTTGTATAAATAAAGATGTTAAAAGCTTGTTTCAAAATATGTGAATTATGGTAAAAATAAAAGTAGAACTATTATTTCCTTTTTGAGTTTAGCATTGCAGTTGGAAAAAATCTGTATTAACTTATTTCTTTATTTTTCGCCTTTTCTATTTTTTTCCTAGTAGAATACAAAAGTTTTAAAAGAAACTGTTCAAAGAAACTACGAAAGAGTTTTAGAGCATGCCACTTATATTCATATGTTCTAAAACTTTTCTGGTGTATATTTACGGAAATAATTATTTTTAAACGTGAAACTTTACAATCTTTATAATCAAGTAAAACTTTTAAGAGTTTCGCTATCTAAGACGCTTAAAGAGTAAACTTTAATGCTATTATTAAGTTGTATTAGATTATGGAACTTGCATAGCTTGAAAGTTTGCATGATAAAGCTAAGTCATTCAGTGAATTTGGAATTGTCATTTAATATGCAAAATACATTAAACATATTAATTTATACAATACAATAAAAATAAATAAATAAATAAAAATAATTAGAAATTTAGTTATATTTTTGGCCGTTGCATAATTAACGACATAATTAACGACAAACTTATTTCAGTTCCTGGACCTTCAAAACTGTTGACGGCAACAAATCTCTGTTGCTAATAGCGTATAGTTTGTGAGGAAAGGGAAGGGGGGGGTCTTTTCGACGTTTAATAACTGCATCCTGCTTTGAAGTGTGACCGCGATGATGCCGTCATGTGTCGTTGACATTGTGACAGATGCACAAACATGCTTGGCAAAGGTGCTGCCGTAAATCCCGAGGAATTCATTCCGGTAAAGCATCAGCAGTCAGTCTTGGGTCTCCCTTCCCAAAACAATTAACTTTGAATTGTTGTTTTAATCCCCGACTTCCAATTATCGATTGCGATCTGCAGAGTGAGGACAAAGAACCAAAATGGTCTCCGCCAATTAAGTCTATGGAACAACATTTGAAAGCATCGGGGCCAACAATAGTGGCTTATTACATAATATCACAATGGTGAGGCAGTAAATTGTCCGCGGGCATTCAGCTGATCTGCCGGAACTAAAACCATGAAAAGCCATTGTTGTGCCGCCCTCGGGGGGAAACTGTCGGTAACTAGGCCAACCGCGGGCACTAACTTCCGCGTAGTGAGCAGAGTTTGTGTTTTAAAACCTACCTACCTACCGTACGCCGAAAACTCTTTTTTTAAGAACTTACCTGGTTGGTTAAGGGGGAAGAGGGGGTCGCCGGCAAAGCGAAAGAGTAGATGTTTTTAGGTCAAGTATCGGAGACTTTGTGTTTGCCAGGAAGTAGAGATTAGAGACAGTTTCTGGAGGAATTACATAAATATGAATCTGCTAGATTATGGAGGAAGTACCTTTGAAGAAGTACGTAATGATACGCCGATGTAAACCTATTTTCTAGACTTTGTGGTATAATGCATTAATTATTATTATATATTGACTTGATGATGATGATGGATTTTTGAGGTACAGATGTTATTGGGGTTGAGAATCCTGCCTGTAAAATCCAAGGCACCAATTTCCTTAAAGCAGCATCTTTAAATTTTAATACCTTTTCACTTTATCTTCCATGTGTTCACCCTTCATTTTTCATCATCTTTGCCCGTGGAGGAAACTCCAACGCATTTTCCTCAGCGAGGTAGACTTTGAAATTCGGCATTTTTCTATTAAATAAGGTTTGCATCACTGCTGGTATGTATCCCATCTATACATATTTTTCCTTTTGCCCGAGGAATTTATTTCTAGTATCGAGGTTTACGAAAACTGAGTGGATTCCCAGCTAGGCTTCTGTAGAAAAGTTTTTACATTTATTTAATTTAATAAAATACAGAATGTTGTGAAAAGAATTCAGAGTCATTTTTATAAAATTATATAATTTATTTCTTTTGCTCATATAGTAAACACTAACGGTATGCTTGAGAATGATGTAGGTTTTTTCCTTTTATCTGGTATACTGGATTTAAGGAATTAAGCATATATTGTAGACCAGCGGTTAAAAAGTTTTTGTCGCATGACATCCTTACCGGGCCAAAAAAAAAAAAAAAAAAAAAAATTACCTTTAAAGTGGTTTGAATATGAAGGAAAATAAGAAAATGTAAATTTCATGTTTATATGACTTTAATGGTATGAATTAAACTGTTTGGATGAAATTTTCAATATTTTTAATTATTTCTACGACTCTCCTGGCATTCATTCCAAGCACTTCCAGTATCGCAGATGTAGACTATTCTTGGTACATTTACTGAAAATTTAGCCCTTAGTAAATGAAACACCTTTTTTGTTTATATCTCGAAAAAGAATTCAAAGATATTCTTCTTCTTAAGCTCTACAGGCGTAAGAAGAGGCTTAAGGTTGTTTCAGTTACTGTAAACCATCTAGATCTAACGAAAACAAACGTCCCTTGGCGATTCACACCAATGCTCTTAAGCCATTGCTCCTCACTGTCAAGCAAATCTTCTTCGGGGTTTACCACTCTTTCTTTATCCATCAGGTTTATAAAACTTTGATTTGTCTAACTTTCCCTTACCTATCCATTTTAATTCATGCACAACCAATAAATCTATTCTGTATTTATATAGTTCATCTACCAGCACTTTAATGGTCCTCTCCTATAGAACCTGCGCGCATAGTGTGTTCCATAAACTTTTCTCGTCGTCTGGTGATATCCTTCCGGTTTTTACATTCAAAGATGTTATAGCCATACGTATTTTTATACAATAGCTGTTCCTTGTTTTTAGAGGGGTAGATGAGTATATAAAATGTTTAACGATTAATTTTTTTTAAAAACCACTTGTAAGAATTTATATCTTGGATCATCTTCTTAAACTCGTTTGAGATTTTCAAGTCCTATTTTCGAGCATAACTAGCCTAAATGAGACAAATTTCTCGAAGAGGGTACATTACACGGGTAATCGATGACAATACAATTGTAAACTACGCAACACACTTATGTCTTCTATAAAGTAAAAAATATAGAAGCGCGGTCTGCTGGTATGTTTTCGATCATTACGCTGCAGTCACGTCAGGGCCCGGTGCGACGCTTCGTGTGTCACTCTGAGAGTCTGCACTTCTTAAAAGTGGGATAAAAATGCCACCTAAGTTCAAATCTTCCACAGAGCGATCAAAAAAAGAAAAATAAAAAAAACTCAGTCGTTCTTTTTTTTTCTCTCTCTCTCTTTGCTTGTTTTAGATGTCGCTCGCGAGGTTATGTCATTGGGTCTGCGGTAACTCTTCGCAGACAGCGTTCCGAATTGGGGAAATACCCCTCCACTACCGAATTCTGCCCTACTTTTCCGAAGCAAAAGAAGGGTTTAGAGAAGGAGAGAAAAAAAAAAGTGGAGTTGGCATTTGCTATTTTGATGCTTTTGCATAACCTAAGAAAACCGCGATTTTTTTTAACCCAGAGGCTCTTTTTTATTTTATGTTATAGTGTTATTTCCTTTCTCTGTGAGTAGATGCCATCTCATTCAACTCGGTGTTTATTAATGGGCATAATAAACTCGCGTCCGACATTGAGCTCAAGATCTGTAATTGTAGAGTAAGTGTGGAGTATCAGCGGTTCCTAACGGAGACGGTATCTCCCACGTTGGGTTTCGAAACTTTCCATAGGGACTGTAGTGAATTGAGAGGTGAATGTGAAACGTTAAGGCAGATAAAAGGGGCGGATAGTAGACAGTATCTTTAATCAGTAAACCATTCCGATAATATGCTGTTGTTGCTGTTGTATATGAGTCCTAGGAAATGATTTCGTAAATGGAAAAGTACGATATCAAGGCTGGAGCCCGTCAAAGATCAACCGTGTTCATTAATGACAGGAGGATCAAGTAAAATAAGTCCGTGGTCACAATATCCTTTAAGTTCCCAAGCAATACCTCTGGAGGTAGCAGATCAAGCCTGGGAGTCTTACGTTTGGTCTTTGTTTCTTAATTACTAGCATCTACTTGAACAAAGTCGCTCTTTCACCTTAGCAGTTCAAACAAATAGCGCACCCCATCGCTTTTATACGAGTAGCCTCTGGCTCACATGCTTGGCTCGTCCAAGTGGCAGTAGCAACAGCAAAAATAACATCGGATAATATCGTATTTATCATAATAAATGCTATATATTTTTTAATTATAAATTCTGCGTATTCCACCACGGGTCGCCGTTAGGCCACCCCTAGGCTAGAGGACAGAAATTTTATTTGCATTCCCTCCATAGTATTTGGCTGAAAGTGGGTTCAGGGCTGTAGTTAGTTGACTGTCTAAGAAAAACTCTGAGAAACATTCTGGTAATAATGCAAACGAGGGCTAATTTTTTTTTCTACGGTCTCTATTCCGAGATTTACTAGGGGGATTTTTAACAGCTTAAATTAACTTATTAAATAATTAAGGACCTTAACCCCTTCGCGACCAACGTCTCGTATACGCGACGCAGCGATTTCACTCTTATCAGTCCAGCGTCGCCTCCACGCGATGATCTCCGATTGATATTGAGAGACCAGCGTTGCGTATGCGTAATAGGAGATCTGAACGTTTTATTTTAATTTTTAAATGCTGGATTTAATTACTAGATGTCGTAAATGGCAACGGTTTTCACAACGGTTGACTCGTATAGCATTTACGTTCTAGTCCTCAAGGGGTTAAAGGATATATAATTATCAGAGGAAAAAAAATCTGAGAAAAAAATTGATTTAAAAATTTTTGTGTCTATTCAAAAGACAGTCTTTAAACTGGATTGTTTATATAGCAGTAACGTATTTGTACATGTATTTCACATTAACATTTATTCCTATTTATATTTACATTCGACAGTTATTACCGTATATCTAGTAGAGTATCTAAATATTAATGAGAGATGAAAATATTGCGGAAACTCGTTTCAGAAGTTTTTTACTGTAAATATGAACATCATCAGTGTACAGAGCAGTCTTGAACGATAGTTGCGTTATTAGTATTATGTGTTTGATAGCAAGCTATACCCTTCTCGAAATTTCACTGGAGACTGGCAGTATGCAGTATATCATCCCTTAGTGATAAATTTAATATCCCTTGTAAATCAAGTAAGACATTTAAAGCGCTTCAAGGAGGAAAAATACGTGGAACGCAATCTCATTGGAAGGTTCATTCTGGAATTATTCTCATCTAACAACGTAGATTAGAAATTGATTAGTCAATTACAGTCTCAAATAAAATCAGAAATTTCGCACGTTGAGTTTCTTTTGCATTAACTTTAAAATTTTTATTTTTGGGTATTTTGAAATTCTTCGCCGAGGGGCCCAGTCAAATTTAAAATCAGGTTAGCTCGTTTGGGTCGCTATGGTCTGCTTTTTTGCTATACAAGGACTAATAAGACCGGGACCTACTGCTTAAAACCGATTTTGAACATCTAAGGGTATCCCTGCCAATAGTAGGGGATTCGTTATCCAAAAGCAGTGTCCTACCTATACGTCCTTCGCTTTTTAAACTTAAAACCAGCAGCCTTAAGATAATACACATCTTTAATAGTCTACCTGAATCGGCCAACAAAACGACCTTTCTTTATTTTTTTCTGGATCAGAAAAATATTTTATGAAAAGATCACTTTCTCTTCGCCAAAGTTCTGTACATATTGCTAATGATTTCACAGTAATACTGTCTAAACATTGCTTGCTTCAATACATGCATATGCCAACTTTATTTCTAACTTAAATTTTTAGGAAATTTTCAGTAATTATTTCCATTGCACTTTACCTCTCAAATTAGTTTGCTACTCTAACCCTATTGTGATCGAGATATGTCACAGGCGACTTCCGCATCAAAATGACGCCAGAAGTCGCCAAAGAGGGATATTTATAATACCAAATTCCCATCTCTGGGGACGTCTGACGTCATCATGAGGTGGAAATCACGTATGAGATATCTCGACCGAAATATGTTAGCACCCTTATATAACTTTGGATTCCAGTGACTCCAATGCTTACAAGGTATGCAGACATCGTGTATATTTTCTAAAGATCTCACATGAATTGGTAAATATTACGCAAACCAAGAAAAGATGTAAAATGCACCATTTTGTTTCTTCAAATTTTCACTTTAATGAATAAACAATATATCTTATAAAAACTATAAGGATTCCTCTAGATAATCAGTATATTTCAATTTAACTGTGTATTTTTTGTGACATAACCATAGATTGTCTTCCTCCAGACAAACATTATCGGATTTCCTCATTTCTTGTTTTATTCTGAAACATGGCCCCAATTTCTTATCTTAGAAAAATAAAAGCCTTTTTTATGACTTTTGCATTACTTTTTAGACATCTTAGATGCCTAAAATATATCCGTAACCTAAATTTCTGGAAAAAGAAAAAAAGACGTGTGCGTTAGTTTAACGTCGTAATAAGTGAAATCGTCGAACTTTAAAAGCATTTTTTTCCTGTATTTGTCTGCCATTCAATTTAGTATGGCGCTGAGAAAACATAATCTTCGCCAAGTATCCTTTGTTTTACTTTCTTCAGTGCTGTTAGTTCTCAATTATCAGTCGATTGTATTCGATCCTCCATCCAGAGAGGACAAATAGCTTTATCAGCCGAAAATCTATTTATTTGAGGGGGATGATTTAACGTTGCACTTCAAATTATTCCACGCAAAGCGTTGGCGATAAAATGGACAGCCACTACTATGATTTTGGCTCATCACTTGTTGTTGAGAAACAATTATGATACGTGGAACGATGTAAGATAGAATACATCCAAATCTTGTAAATGTTCCACGCACGTTGGGCAGTAATTACCGACTCTCTTGTTACTTTTGAATCCTGACCAGTTTTTTCTTTGTTCCATTGTGCAGAGACAGTGTTTCAATCAACCACAAACAGAAAAGCTAAGTACCATATCGATAAATGTAACGGTTAATAGAATTTTAAAATTAGATTACAGCATTATGTTTTCTAGCTACTTGCTAAAGCACGTTTTTCAGCTACCTGTAAAGTCAAGGGAACTGTGCAAAATGATCAGGGAATTTTATAGAATATTTATCAATTAGGGAAATTTACAATTATTTCTCCGAATTCCTAAAAGTCAGTGAAAAGGATCTGGTTTTATTTTTTTAAGTTGATTGCTGCAAGTTTGTCTTGTGTTTTATAAAAATTAATCTAAAATGCTAAAAAAAGAAATAGAATATAAAAGCAAACTACCATATCTGTGACTGTAACAGTTAATTAAATTTCAAAATTAGATCATACATTATATTTTCTATCTTCTTGTTAAAACAAA
This sequence comes from Pardosa pseudoannulata, assembly GCA_032207245.1. NCBI lineage: Eukaryota > Metazoa > Arthropoda > Arachnida > Araneae > Lycosidae > Pardosa > Pardosa pseudoannulata. Next base: position 201,745,662 of record CM063498.1, read on the forward strand.
ATTTTCAGCAACCTGGAAAGTAAGGGAATTAGGCAAATTAACCAGGGAAAATTACCTTGAAATTAGTTATTGCATATCCTGAGGTGAGTGAGGAATAAGTTGAATTATCATACTTTACTAAAGTGGCCTCAACAGTCAGATGATAATTAATAACCTTACCCAAAATATACAGGGCTATTCATAATTCGCTCTGGGGTTTCAAAACGCTATAGTAAAAAAGCTTAATAGTCAAAGGATAATTACCTTACCAAAAATACAGAGGGTTATTCTCAATTCCCTTCGGGGTTTCAAAACGCTATAGTAAAAGAAAACTAAGAAAAATACAAGATAAACGAACTTTTTTTTAAATACAGAAATCATTCGAGTTTTTTTATAATAGCAGTTGACAATAGATGACAGTAGGTTTGGATAAAACAAGCTCCCAAAAATGTCGTACCTCTTTAGGCATGACCCACCCCCACGCTCACCGGTCTCAACACCATGTAGCTTTTTCTGGTGGGACTATGTAAAATACCTTGTTTAGTTACCCAATTTGCTACGTTATTTAGCAGAACTGCATGAAATTGCTGGGAATGCCGGTGATTGTATCAAGTTGAAAAGAGTCTGTCAAGAACTGGACTATCACGTTGATGTATGCTGTGCAACCAAAGATTTACATATAGAACACCTGTAAAGGCTGTAAATAAAACGAATAGTTTCTGTATTCCGTGATTCTTTTATGCTGCATTCGTCATAGGTTTTTTACTACAGCCGTCTGAAACCCCGGAAGGTATTGTGAATAGCCCTGTATAATTACTCTGTTTATGTCTCGAGACTTTATTTGTTTCACAACAACCGGAAACAATCGTTTTTACGTGAAGTTAAAACGGGAATGAACTATAACCAAAATACCTTATTAATAAACGCGGCTGGCAGGAGAGAACAAGCGAGTTGACAATGGAAGATTGCCCATTCCAAGTATTATGCCCTGTTACCTAATAACGCTCTCCGCTTCTTAATTTAGGGCTGCAAGCCTCGTCCGCACCTCCGAAATACCCGGCAGATCTCTCTTTCTAAAAATACGGCGCGTGTATCCGTCGTGGTGCATGGAGAGAGAGGCTAAAATATGCTAGTAGGTTATCAAACGCGAGTTTCTTGGCTCCCGCTATCGGCCTTTTTTCTTATTTGGTGATATGGAGGAAGTCTTTGTGGTGCGATATTTCGAAAATTATGTCACCCGGGGTGGAAGTCAGGGTCTTTTGGATGTGTTTTGTCTCCATCTGTGTCCGCCGGGAAGGAATAATAATAATAATAAAAAGAAATATTGAGATTTGATCTGCTTCCCTTCCATAACAGATATAGATTCGTTATTTCCATCTGCAGGATGCCTCTGAACAGAATTCTTCATTTCTGCCAAATGACTCACTGAAGTCTATAGTCTGAAAAAGATCTCAGCATCTCTTCGAGATCGTCTACCTTGGAAAAGTTCATAGTTTAATAACCTAAAACAGAATAAAACGTTTCATTTATGCAGTTATAAATCAAATGATTTACGGACGTAGCGAGATTTGATGATTCTAAGATTTGTCCCGTCTCATTTCCATAACAGAATTAGATTCGTTATTTCCATCTGCAGGATGTCTTGGAACAGAATTCTTCATTTCTGCCAAATGACACTCTGATGTCTCTACAATAGTCTTAAGAGATCCTAGCATCTGCTCAAGATTATTAGGACATCTACCTTGGGCTATACTTCAATAACCAAAAAACGAGACAAACCTTTAATATATAAATTATCGTATTCGTTACCTAGAGAAAGTCTTTGCCGTACGATATTTAAAAAATTATGATGACTTAGGTGCAAGTTAAGGTCGTTTGTCTGTGCTTTGTCTCCATTTGTGACTGCCGTGAAGACAAAAAGAAAAAAATCCTAAAATTTGTTCCATCTTATTTTTATAACAGATTTAAATTCGTTGTTGCCATTTACAGGCTATTTTTTAAAAATAATTCTTTATTATTACCAAATGACACGTGGATGTCTCTACGATAGTCTAAAAGAGATCCCGGCATCTGTTCAGGATTATTAGGATTTTTACTTTGAATTGGCCCTAACGGTCAACATATAAATTTATACAGTTAAAATTAAAATGTTTTACACACGTTAACGATCACTCAACAGAAGTATTATAAAAAAAATCCCGGGATAAACTCTCTAAAAGGAAATTCAATTCAGTTCTTGTTTGTTTAAACCTGTTTTTTTTTTTTTTTAAATATAGTTTTATAAAATACTTAGAACTTTATTCGGGCAAACTAACAATACGACAAAATAAGAAATGTTTAAAACAGATAATAGCATAATTGTTATTAAAAAAATAAAATAATAATAATAATTTATCTGGTTTTTCGTTCCTGTTAGGAATATACTTAAAAAATAATAAATGCATCTCAAACTATTTTTATTGATTAATAATTGTTTGAAGTTTTTGCATTGTTAACTATCTATCAACACTAAAAAGACATCGCTTTTAATTGTTAAACAAAAAGCAAATATACAGCTTTGATAATGTTACGAAAGTTTTAGAAACGAAATTATCAAAATAATAGCTTTATAACTTAAAAAAAAAAACAGCGCAAATAATAACTGTAATTTATTTGGCTTTTAATTCCTAAAGAATAGTTATAATTCACTTTCAGGAATATAAAGAAAAAATAAACATTTAAGGAACGCAGTTTTTTTTCTTTTTTAAAGTAATAACTGCAACCTCTAACTGGTTTTCATTGATTAATAATTAATAACTGTTTGAATTTTTTTTTGCACTGATAACAATCTATAGACACCACAAAAACGATACAACATTTAATTATTTAAAAAAAAAGCTAATATGATTTTAATAATGTTATAAACCTTTAATAAATATATCTGTTTAAAATCATAGTTTTGTAATGGCTAAAAACATAAAATGGCACTATTAACATAAGTATTTTCCTGGCTTTTAATTCTTAATGAATTTTTATATTTGATTATGTTATGAAACTCTAAAAAAAAAATAAATGTTTCAAATCGTTGCTTTATAATTATGATTTTAAAAACAAAATGGCAATAAAAGCAACGGTATTCTTCTGGCTTTTAATTCTTTATGAATTTTTATATTTTCTTTCAGTATGTATATGAAGGAGAAAGAAATGAAAATTTAAGGAATGTAATTTAAAAAAAAAAAATAATACATCAAAATGATTTTCAGTGAGTAATAACTGAATTTTTTTATACTGTTATCAAAATATATCTTCACTACCAGAATGGCAAAACTTTTAGTTGTTAAAAAATGCTAATATAAAATTTTGATAATGTTACGAAACTTAAAGAAAAGAAATGTTCTAAATATCTAAATCATAGCTTTATAATTATGACTTAAAAATAAATGGCATTTTCGTATTCACCGAACGTTATCGTGGAAGTGATTTGTGCAAAATTATGCATTCATACGCCACAATTTATTTCCCTCCTTCCACCCTCTTTCGAGTTGCGATAAATGCGAATAATTTATTCTCTCGTGTGAAATGCTTTAATTTTTAAATTACTCTCTCTCTCTTGTAGAATAGGGTCTGGTTCTTTCTTTGTTAACGAGAAAGTCATTAAGTGTTTTTTATTTATTTTTTTTCCTTTTGAAAACTTTGTCGAATTTAGTGACAGTCGTAATTCTGAAGAGCATCAATATGTCACTCGAATTAGTAAGAGAAACAAATGACGTATTTCTGGACAAGAATAATCCTTTGGCAAATACAGTGAAGTTGAACCAGCGACTCTTCTTTGGAATATTGATGCCCCAAATTCTTTACAACGTTGGAATCATGATAGAATCCACATAAATAAATAGTTAAATAATAATTATTATAATAATAAAATTTTAAGAATTATATTTTCGAGCTTTCAGAAACTGTAAATGTGTTCCTATTTCTCTCAGAGGAAAAAAAAAGTCTGGAAAAGATTTTAAGCGACTACGCCATTTTAAACGAAGTAATTATCTATTGCTGTCAACTTTGTTCATGCTTGAGGTTCGCGATTATGTGAAATTTATAAATTTTGTCTTTTAAAAAGAAAAAAATACATAAAATGAATAAGTTGTTTTGAAAGGTAATCATTACATCTCATTTATCACAAAACGAACCCTCAAACCCATTGTGTTAGCCTTCGAATCTATCCTCGTTAACTTTGAGCAATCTTACTGGTAAAAAATCGCTTGCGTTATGAGTGAAAAATATTTTTCACCACGTCTCCTCTTTGTTAGAACCGTAACCCAAACAAACAAATAAAGAGAAAATAATCAAAATAATGATGTTATAAAAGAGTAAAATACCATAAAACAAAGTAAACCTGAACCTGATCGGATGAAAACTGAAGATAAACCAAAGCATAAGGGAAAAAAAATAAAACAAAAATTAAAATTAAAATAAGTAAATAAAGTTATGAAGGTAAAGCAGATATTTCTCTGCTTGCAAGGCCAATCTAGGAATTCGGAATCGTCTGCAAAGAAGGGAGGTTCTCTAGATAAAGAATGAAAGAAAACAACAAAAAGAGTTTTTAAGATGTGAATAACGAAACCGGTTCGTGTAGCGGTAAATGAAACGGCCGTAAAAACCAGATCTTTTTACGTGGCGGAGGTTGCCTTCGCCGTTTGCTTTAATAGCATGACGATTTATTCCAACCCGTCAATGCTGAAGCGAATTTTGTTCTTACCTTCTTTTTTAATTACGTTTTACGTTTTGCGTTGGAAACTGCCTTGGTATTTTTCGTTCTAAAGTGAAATGGCTGTAAAAATCGTCTGATGACTTTTTCTGAAAGAATTGCAACGATTTAAATTGTTACGGAAAACTACTTCATCAGGCTATTACCGTTGCTTTTTTGCCCTCGAGAAAAATAGTGTTTTTTTTTATTTGATTTATTGTCAAAAGTTTTTCGGATTTTTTTTCCCATCTTCATTTCTCACAAAATAGTTGTCTCCGGAAATGGCTTAACAATCGCTCTTTGACATGATGCCAAATTACTCAATAAAAAATGTGCTGCGAACTTATTCGTTTGCTCCCTTGCGCATACATTAAAAAAAATTGATGAGAGAAAATATCTAAATTTTGTGTAGATACATCACTGTTTGTGTTAGGCTACTGGAGTGTGATTGATAACTTTTTTTTTCCCATTTAACAGTTCATTCTTTTTATAATGAATAACAGTTTTTTTTTTCTTAAATCGTGAAGTCAAAATGAAATAATCATTTTCTCTCTTTTGGCGCCTTCTAATTCAATTCGGTTTCCTATTACAATATATAACTTTTTTAGTTCCTAATTGCAGTTTCACAAACAAATATAATATACGTCATAATTCTTACTATGATTCAGTGAGCTTTAGCATCTTTAAAAAATTGAGAACCTAAATATCCCTTATTCCCCCTTCTTTCTGACTATGTTCCAATAATTCTGTAGAATTTACTCGTTTGTTTTAAATTAACCCTAGTATTTTATTAAATCAATAATTTATATTGCAATCCTTAACGGTACATACTCCAATGCACATCCTGTGCAAGTATGTGTTAATATTCGGTCGACGTCGTTATGATATTCTGGATGTTGATTTATTGTGCAGAGGAATTCGTGTTACAAACTTTGCGCTAAATGCATGCATATTGTGTATGTACTTATAACGTACATTTTATTGCAGAGCGATGATCGACAATAAACTGCACTTTAGAAGTACAGTTACTTTAGAAGTGCCTTGACTCCACACTACATATGCACTTAGAATAAGATGTCTAACATACTTTCCAGTTTGTTACGTATAATTACATTCGAATTTGTATACTGCCACACTTTAAAGTGATAATTTCAGATTCTTCTGATCACGTTATGTTCCGTTATGTTCAGGAAGTACCAATAGCTGAATTCTCTGACCTTGCTTGTAGCTGGTCACGTTCGAATTTACTACGACTGGTAAGAGAGGGGAAGTAGGAAGGAGGGGTTGCATCGGTGCAATTGGCGGGAGTGAAAATAAAAACGTAAAAGACAGCCTTGGCCTTTCCCACTTCAGAACCTCTAGAGATTAATGGAGAAAGGGGAAATACGCTGCATGAGAAATATATTCATTGTTTAGGTTACGAGGAGGAATGCCAGTATATCATATTTAATTGTTGTTAGTGCTCTGAACCAGCATTAATTGAGGAATTGCGATACAAAGGGGTGAATATCTAATTTAGGTGACAGTTCCTACCATCCAATTCCTCATAAGAAACTACCCGCAGACAGATTATATTATGGTTAATTATTGCTGATGTTGTGAATCAGCGTTAATTGAGGAATTATAATACAGAGGGATGAATATCTAATTTAGATGACAGTTCCTGCCATCCAATTCCATCTGAGGGACTACCAACAGAAAGACTACAAAGGAATCAAAGGGAAATTTTTGTAAGATAACGATATTTTCTTTGGTCCCACAGGATTCCTCATTTGCTCAGTACAAAAATCAACAAGCGGTTAGCAAATGTGTTGTTAATACTGTATTTTAAATTAACAAGGTGAAGGTAAAACTAATTTTTTAGAGAAAGATGCTATAATACACTTAACTCACTAACCTTAGACTTGTAAAGTTGCATCTTTGAAAAAGTATCATAGCCCAAATATTTTGGAACCGTTGTTTCCAATTACAACAATTTGACTGTTGAAATAAATAGTGGATTGTATAAGGTAAAAAGACGTTATCGTGGTCTTAAAAATCAATTTAAATGTCGATACATCATTTCTAGTACCAAATTTAATTTATATATAAAACCCTGTAGTGACCTGTGATACTTTATGGCTGTAAATGCTGGGCAATTACCAATTCTATAGAAACCAAACTATTGATCTATAAGCGCAAGAAAAATATTTAGCGTAGTTTGTGAGAACAATGTTTGAAAATCAGAGTTTAACTTCAAAATCTACCGAAAATTTAGACAACTAGATATCGTTAAGAGCATAAAAATTCACAGGAGTCGGTAGCTAAAGCATTTATTTAGAGTTGAAAGTACCAACCTGGTAAAAAAGCATTTAACAAATCCATGGAAACTAGAAAGCGGGGAAGATCACCAATTAGGTAATTTGATTCTGTTGAAAGCGACTTAAAAATCTTACATAAGGATTGAGACGATCTTGTCCTGTTATGAACTCCGACTTGCGCAGAAATTTTAGTACCATAGAAAAAGAAATTAACCAGAGTTTCTTGTAAAGTTATTTAAGGTTAAATCTAAGTAATCACTGCTTTTTTCCACATTTAAATAAACTTTAAAAGTAGCCAGTAAAGAGAAACTCTTAGTATATAAAACTGTAACAAGACCAGTAGTTATTTATAGGTCTGAGGCCTGGACCTTAACTCAAAGCATGAGGTGTTAATAACGAGGGAAAAGAAAGATCTCGAGAACCGTGTTTGGACTCATCAGAGAGGATAATGTTTGGATTAGACGTCACAGCTATGAAATTCAAGAACTATTTCAAAGAAAAAGATATCATTAATTACATAAAATCAAAAATAATACTATGGTTGGAACTCGTTGAGAGATTGGACGACAGTTGAGGCACAAAGAACAAAGCAAAAAGTTTGACCATGGTTCTCCAAATCAAAAAACTATTTTTATGTATTAAAATATTTTCTTATGAGGGATAAAGAATTTGAAAAACTTATTAAAGTTTTTTTAAGATTAACAGAGGGTGGGGAAGTAGGAAAAAAAAAGATAGAATTAAAAAAAAAAAGAGCCAGTCTTTGATTCAAGAAAACGTGCTTCCCAAAACGTGATCTAAGTGGTAAAAACTGTCATCTCGTGATCGAATTAATGTTGCGTGAAAACTAGGAAGCGGTCGCCATTTTTCCGACTGACCTGTTGTTGGAATAAATAAATGAAAAATTAAAAAAAGAAATACCGGAAGCTTCTGCATCACACAGTTTGTAGAGGAAACAGTACGATCTTTTCTGCCAACGACATAATTCTGACAATGAGAGGGAGGAGGAAAAGAGAAGCGTTAATATTCATAAAGTTTTATTTTTGTTCCCTTTTTTTTTTCCGTTGCGTCGAAAGAGAATTTTTTGCTTTTTATCGTAGTTAGCATGTTTCATCTTCAGCCTACTTCGCTTCTTCTTAATTAAACCCTTACTTTTTTTTTTTTACTTTTTTCGCACTTAGAAGCTTGTCTTGGAAAAGTTTTGATAGGATTACCCCTAAAAATCTATATTTCTTTATTATCATTTCTTTCCCTTAAAAAAAAAAAATAAAAAAACAGCGGATATTGCTTTGTGTAACAAACATCTAAGGTGGCAAAATATGTTCCCAAGTTACTTTATATGACCTCATTTGCTTGAAAGTGCAGTTATAATTTGAACTCTCTGTTAAAACTAATTATTAAACTGAAATTATTCACCTAATGCGGTGAGTTTTTCCATTTATAAAAAATGTTTTGATGTTTAAGTATTTTTTACACGAATTTGTTTGTCCGGAAATATTAATTATTCATTGTTTAAAACCAATATTGGATGTAACTATATTATTTTTCTTAATTTTTATTACTAGTTTACATATAAATTTGCAGTCATATATTTCCCCATTTTTATAGCTAATTAAAAAGAATACACTTACTCTTCTAAATTTCGTTTACAGTTATATTACAGAGGTATCAACACTGCATTCCATTTATTTTTTAAATAATTAAATTTATTCTTCACACACACAAAAAAAAGAATTTCAAAATTACATATAATTATCTTTAATGGTAATATGGTAATTTAAATGGTAATATGTATAAGAAAGTATGGGGCTTCGCAAACAGATAATTTTTTTTATCCATTTGTCAAAATGGATAAAATATTAATATTTTTGTCCCACCATTTGGTAAAAAATAAATATAATACAAGGTTATTATAAAATAAAAATTAAAATATAAGAAAACGGATTTTTATTTCTTTCTTTATTTTTTGTCTATTAGTTTATGGGGAAGGATCTTAACTTCATTCCATGTGTTTACCACTGTTTGCCGTAAAGGAAAGATGTACATAAATGACAATTCTATAAACCCTTTTCAGTGAAAAACTAAAAGAAAGTGACAGAAATTATTAGTGTTAAAATAATGATACTTACGAGTAAATCCAATTTCACTGAAATTTTCTTTGTAAGAAACTGTAAGGTAACTTTCATGCGTGACGTCATTGCACCAATTTTTCCGGTAGTATTTTCGTGTAAGTTTCCCGTAACGTGGAGAATTCGTTATAACTGAACTAGTTTATTGCAGTAGTTTATATTTTTTTAAAAATACCCTATGTGTAGTAATATGAAGTGAAAATTCTTTAATATTAATAATTGTGTTATTAAAAATTACACATACCCTCGGCGGGACTCGAACCCGCAATCCCCGGTTTAGGAGACCGATGCCTTATCCATTAGGCCACGAGGGCTCACGAATATTGTAATTATGAATTATTTTCAATGAGTAATATTTAATATGCTTCATTCATTTTTTTTCGGTACGTTTATTTACATATATTTGTTTTTCTCTTTATAGCTCAAATTGAGATTATTCCATGCAAAGTCTGTGGCGACAAATCATCTGGTGTTCATTACGGAGTAATTACATGTGAAGGATGCAAGGTATAATTTTGTTTTACTATGTTCTCAATAACACTACATGGTTTTCTGCCCTCATAATTATCTCTTAACTTTTATTACTCTTCTAAACTTCATTTAAAGGAAAAAGAGCATATTCATGTATAAATAGAGAACACTAATCTATCGATTTTAGGGAAGTGAAAATTTCATAGAAAATACTTTACTTATTACTCACTAGATGGCGGCTCATGTCACAAATAATGTGGTAGGAAATATAAACTTATATACTACATGTAAATAAATGCATGTTTCAATATCTTAAAGTATCCTTAATTTTTAATATATTAACTATGTAACATAATGTTCTTATGACATTAATTTCCTGATTTCCTGTATTTTAAACTTATAAAGTTTCCAATGTAAATAATTTATTTCTGTTTTAAATGATTTTGTAAATATTATTGTATATTTCCATAGCAATTACAAATTTTAAGTATTTCACCTGTTTTGAATATTTTACATGTTTATCTCTCTCATCTATATTTATTTATATTAATAGAAAAATAATTTAAACAAATTAAAGCAAACTCTAAATTATCGTTTAATACACCTAGCTTTAGATAAAGATTTTTCAGGTTCTGGTTCAGATAAAGCTCCATTTAAAAAATTATTTCAAGAATAAATGACCTTAGTAACTAGATTTTAAATGAAGATATGTACATGTAATAAAATTTAAAGAGAATTGATCAGGTTTTGGTGTATAAATTAAAATGTGATCAAGTTTCAATTTTAAATCCAGATTAACAGTGTACACCAATCTGTTTAAATTTTTTGTTGTAGTTGTAAGATCTTGGTTTTTGTTAATGAGAATGTTTATAAGTGCTCAATTAATTAAGCATTACGTATTTTTTTAAAAATTTTTATGTCGTGCATTTATTTACATTTAAATATTTTTTTGCAATTATTTACTATTTTTTAATTTTTTTCACTTAGGGTTTTTTCCGACGGAGTCAGTCAAGTGTAGTGAACTACCAATGTCCACGCCAGAAGAACTGTGTAGTAGACAGAGTAAATAGGAACAGGTGTCAGTATTGCAGATTACAAAAATGCTTGGCTCTTGGCATGTCAAGAGATGGTATGTTATATAATTCTGAAGTTCCACTAATTTGTGCAGCATTTATGTGTGGTAAAAAATGTACAGTAGAACCTAGATAAGGCATGCCCAACCTGTGACCCATTTAAAAACTTTTTACGGCCCAATTGAAGTTTTCAACTGTCTATATAGTTTTAGTCATTTTGACTATATACAGTTGAAACATATAATTTTAGTTGTTAATGTTTGCAATAATAAATATCACATATTATGTACGTTAAGACTTGATAGTAACCAACGTAAACCTGGTCTTTGAGTAGGGTTGGACAGGTTACGTTGAAATTTCAGTATTCTAGAATATTCTGTCAATCGGTCATTACTTATACAACCAGCTGACTTGCGTTACGTGTGCATGCTCTGTCCGACCAGTCAGTGGAAGTTGTATGGAAACAAAGTTATAAATTATATTTATGGCTATTGTGAAGTTATCATTAATTGTAAAGAAATAATTAAGGTATTGTTTATTTAGAAAACACAAGCTAATGATGCATTTGAAGTTCTAACCCCACAAAATGTTTAATTTGATGTATAAAACAGTTTAGTAGTGATGCAACTCAAATTATATGTTTTTGTTGCTTACAAAAATATCAGTTCACATTTGTCAAAAAAAAAAAAAAAAAAAAAAAAAAAAAAAACACTTTACTTTTCATTTAATGTTTGATGGAGAAAAGCTTTCTCTCTTAGAATGTTCCAGAAATGAAAATGCCCTGTGTGTTGTTACTTGAACAAAAGATAGACTAATTCATCAAATTTTTCAGTTTTGGCTTTTTCTTTATGTTGACCTTCTAAGGCCTTTGACAAATCCATCTTTGAACAAAAAGCCTGCATTTTAAAAATGAATGACTTATTAGCATGATGATCAGACTTAAACTTACTTCTATATTATAAATGTGTTATTTATTTCTATATTTACAATCATTGCAATATTTATAATTTTTTTTCTTAGAACTATGCTTTAACACTAGAATTATGGTGGTCTTTGTATACCTAGAATTACAGCGGGTGTCATTTTGACCCCTTCATAAGATATCTGCATATTTCTCCATATGATATAATATATTTGTGAAAAATAAATTAAAATAAAGCAAATTATGACAACTACAGTTTGTTTTTAAAAATATACAGACTTTGCAGGTATGTAGGATCAACTAAACGATTTACTACATTCTGCCCTAAATTTTGATCACTTGGTCTCATTTCATCTTTTCCTAAATATGGAAATCATTTTAATAAATATTTGGTCCTAACATTTACTTCTAGACAAAATTTTATTCCGAATTTATCGAGCTTGTTAGGCATATACTGCAAAAAACGGCATCTTGTTTTTGTAGGGAATAACTGTTCATCAAACGTAATGTTTTCATTTGGTTTGTAGCAAAGCATACAGTTTTCTATAAAAGTATTCCATACCTCGGATATTAGTGTAAATTTATCACACTGCAAAACCATGACCAATTTATCACACTGCATCAAACGTGAAGACCTTGTTAGTTTATTTTCAAAACGAAGAAATTTCATAACTTCCGGAAACCTATCTGTACTCATAGTTTCATGAAAAAACTTTGGTCCCCGAGTCTTGGACCACAAACTAAGAATTGGTAAGCCCTTGGCAGCTAATGCCCCCTTACATACAACAACGCTTTGAATGCTTCCAGTTCTGCTAATAAAATAGTGAAAGAGTCATTATAAAGTTTACACTTGTCTTCAACATCAGTATATAGTCTGCCGTATTTCTAGGTATAATCATTTGTTAGGGCTAAAATAAAAATACGATTTTCTTGAAATCTTTACTATTTCATAAATCACAAAGATTTAGGAAAAGTCAAGAAAGGATTAAAATATTTGCAAAAGAAATAGAAGAGCTGTCAGAGATAAAAGTTCGTTAGGTGTCAAAATGACCCCTTCCGTAATTCTAGTGTTAAGAGATTTAAGAGAACTTTTACAAAACTATTTATGTCCATATTTACTAGCACTATCTATAAGTATTATGTATGTGTTATTAGACATTCAGAAAAAAATAGGCGTGCTTAACAGAAACTTTGATTAATGATAGCTACTATAATCAAGTTCTACTTCATATATGTTGTGATAAGTGTAGTGAATGTATTTGATCACTTCTTTTTATTTATTGTATTATGCTTTTTTTTAAAAATTTTGTTAATTATTTCAGCTGTAAAATTTGGGCGCATGTCCAAGAAACAGCGTGAAAAAGTGGAAGATGAAGTTCGGTTTCATCGAGCGCAGCTAGTCCGTCCTCAGGGCGCGGCACCGTCCCATTCAACACCTCAGCCCACAGAAACCTCACCTGACAGTTCAGTTTTTGATCATCAACAGCAGCCGTCCTCATCAAATCAACACGTCTCCTATATCAATAGCGGGTGTGTTTACAAAATAAGTTATAAAATCAGAGTGTTGTTTTAGTATTATTCTAGTTTATATTGCTCTGTATGTTTTGACATATTTTCTTAAATCTGCTTGTATAATTAATTGATTTCTCGATTTAACAGAGGTAAAATTTATTATGCTTATTTATGTTTGAAAACTGTATGTGTAACTTGCCAACACATAGTAATTTAAGGTAAGATCTATTCTCTTATTGTTTTCAGGCTTAATTAATGGATTCTACTGGTTTAGGCCTCTTGTAAATTTATTAGAAACTGAATGTCATTTCTTGTTGATTTAATCATTAATTTATCTTTGTTTGAATTTTAATTTATTTATTATACTATGTTACTGTTTGTATTGACTAATTTCTTTTTTTTTTTTTTTTTTTTTGTATTTCATGTATATTAATAATGAATTAGTGTTGATAATAAACTAGTACATTACTATCAATTATTTATCTTTTTATAAGTTTACATTTATTCTTTTTTAATTTATAAGAACTCAAATCCTCCTTTATGAGATTTTTTTTTCTAATATTCTAGGTATAACTATAACGGAGATCTCAATTTCACTACCAATGGCTACACATACACTCCTCAAACAATACCATTTGATTTAGGCAGCGCAGATTTTGTTGACAGCACAACATTTGACCCTCAACAGCAGCTAGAGCCCATTCAAGATGCAAATAGCCTGCTCATTACAGTTGTGCCTCAAGGGCCAATGACTACAAATTCACATTTAGGTTTGTTTGCTTGCTATTTTTTATTTACATATATTTGAATTAAATGGTTTCTTAAACAGTCTTATTAAATTTTGTAATTTATAAGAAAAATACTGTCAATTCAGTATTAGAATATATCTAATAATATCTTGAAACCATTGTCACTAATATTAATAATTTGACTGCTTAAATAAACAATATAGCAAATAGATGTTATTGTGTTTGTTCTTAAGTTCAATTTCAATATCAATACATTAGTCCTAGCACCAAAATTAACATAATGCTTATGTCTCATCAGTGATAAATAAAAGGCCCTTACATTCTCCTGAAGTAATATTCAGAAGTTTTTTATAATGTATGTGGTAAGAAAAATGTTCCAAGGGATAAAAAGTTTGATAACCACCCTTTTAGAAGAAGAAATATCCAACAATAATTAGTATGCTTAACTATTAAGGAAGTTCGAAGTCTGGAGAAAGAAAATTTGACCTGCATGTATGAAGGGAAATTGGAAGCCCCTATTTTTAATAATCTGATTTAAAAACAAATTAGGTAATCATTTGTGCCTATAGCTAAGAAATAGATTAAATCTTGAAATGAATGACTTAATTCATGCCTTATTTTTATTCAAACACTGAAAAATGAAAATATAAGTTTAATTATTCCTATTATGATTTTATTAAAATGTGCAGGGGTCATTAATGGCATGTAAAAAGGGTTTGTGGTCACACTATCCTCTAACTTGCCAAATAATACCCCTGGAGGTCTTTTGCTTGGTCCCTGCTTCTAAATTACGAGGACCCACTTTATTTGTGTTGTCTTAGGGCAGTGATAGACAAACTTTTTCGGCCATTAGCCAAAATTTGAAAGAAAATAAGTTTGACAGGCCAAGATAAATTTTTCTTAAATTTTAAAAACAATATACAAGTACCTAACAGTTTAAATAGGTTAATGAGATGAATGAAATTGAGATTTCATTTTTAAAAGTTCCTTATACTGAGGTTCGAAGTGAGATGTACTGATTTTAGGGAATGATGCTCAATGCTCATCTGTCAGTCTACTTCTGAAACTATTCTTTCTAAGGTTCAAAGTTGAAAACACTTGTTCACATATAAGAAGCAAATATACTGCTGATCTTCTGGGCGTGAGATAGTAAATTTGTGATATAATATTTAAGCAAAGTCGAAAAGGAGGTGGCTATATAATGTATAAATATATATTTCTTTTGATTTCCCTCGGACAGGCAACTTAAAATTCTATCTGCAGGCCAGAACCTTCCGGCTGGCCAGAGTTGGCCCGCAGGCCGTAATTTGTCCATCCCTGTCTTAGGGAGTAATGTTGACCAAGTATATGGGGCTTCCTTAATAAAATGGTCAAGAAATATCAGCAGCTTGGTAATGGTAAATACTGTAAGAAACAAGTGCTCCTGCATTGGAAATAATAATAATATTTAACTTAAATATTCTTCTATTTTTATTATATATTAATGGAGATCATTTTTGCTCTTTCTTTATTCTTATTGGTGTTTTTTTTTTCTTAGAACTCCTGACCAAGACACTGACTGAGGCGCACACGAGGACATGTTTATATACAAATGAACAAGTGGCTGAAATAATGAAGAAACCTCATGACTATGCTGCCATTCTCTGTTACAAAAGCATGGTGTGTAAATCCATTACTTCTAAAACAAAAATTTTGGTTATTATTACACTTTTCTTGTTCAGGATGCTGATTTTAAAAAATAGCCTAGAATTAAATTAAACTATTTTTGAAATTAGACAACAGTTTTAAATATGCCGAACAGTTGCTATTTCCAATTGTTATCAGTAGTGTATTATTTGATAAAAATTAACAATATTTTCTGATAAATTAGTAGCTTTATTGACTTTTTAAGCAGCTGAAACATTACAGTAGTTATTTAAATTACTTATGTCTTCCTTTTCAATAGAACACTGTTGGTCAATTTATTTATTAAAAACTAGGAATTTTGTTTAATAGAGCTATAAAGCAGTAGTAAGCAATGCTTTTAAAACCAAATTAATAACAATTAATTATGGTTTCTAACATTATAATAAATATGATATTTGAAACTAAAAGTAATTTAACTTTGATAGTAGTAAATCATATATTCATTAATTTGTTAAAGTTAAAGCAAATGATAGACTAAATATTGTATTTTTTGTCTCTGTTATTTTTATAATAGTCATTCATTAGGGTTGAATTTCCCATCTTCAGCTCTTTAAAAGTAATAAATTTTAATTTTTAAAAAAAATATTTCTGATTTTAAATGATTTATTATAAAATAATACCCTTCTTGTTTATCTTGCGTTTACAGTAAATTTATCAATATATAGTTTTCTTACTAGACTACTTTTATAGTTGTGCTTTAGTGAGAATAAAAATAAATGTATATCCAGATATTAATTGATATTTTTGTGTTATTTGATGTTTGAGAATCATGGCTCTGATGCAGTTTCTCTAAATTTTTAAATTCATTTTTTTTTTCTCAAGTCACTGTGTTATTCACTATCTATATCATTAGACTTAATTGCTTTTTTTATATATAAAATGGTTTGCAATATCCCTCTCTATAAACTTAATATTGTTTAAATTCTTTGGTAAAAGTATTAATAATTACATATTTTTAAATGCTCTACCTGCATTTAAAAATATATACTAACTAATAAATACTAACTTCTTAAATAAATGTTTTGTGTAAAGAATATGCTTGATATTATAACATGATTTCTTTTTGCAGGACCATGAACAATTATGGTTAGACTGTGCTCAAAAATTAACGAATATCATCCAACAAATTATTGAATTTGCCAAAATGGTTCCTGGATTCATGAAATTATCCCAAGATGATCAGATTTTACTGCTTAAGGCTGGTAAGTAACATTTAACTTCTCTTGATTCAATACAAAAAATTGTTAAATTTTTTCTACTTTTAAAATATTAGTTTTATTACCTTATATATATATATATATATAACTGCAAATGCAACAACACATAAATTATATGAAGATACATCTAAGAAAAAAAATAATTAGACATAATAGGAATATTATAAAATCATGTAAGTAAGCTATATAAATTTGTGAAATAGTAACATAAAATCTTTTAAAACAGTATAAGCTATACATTAAGCAAGATAAACCTGTAAAAATCTATAAATTTAAAAATCCAACTGTTCTACACCAGAAATTTTACAAAAAATATTAAATATTATTATTATATATATTAAAATCCATAAAAGGTAAAAGATGAACTATCCACAGAAAGTGATGTATTGAAAAGACCAGATGGGATTGTGACCCACCAACCCTGGTTAAACTGGTTTTACACTTAAGTAACTCTCCAGGGAGTCTATGTACATCACTACAACCTTAACATAAAGTTAAAAGTATGAAACAAACGTACAACAATGGAAAAAAAAGAAGACTTAACGTAACCTAAATAATACTAAAACACATATATACTAAAAAACATAATTCATGAAACCCCCAAGCAAAAATATTACACCTACCTACTACACTCCTAAAAAATGTGCTTGGAAAATTGAATAATCAATATTATAATACTTTAATATGATATTAACACATTATTGACCGGTCACGAGTTAACTCATATTTTTATGGCCGAACGTTGCTGACTGGCCACGAGTAAACTCGTGGTACTTTTTTTTTGCATCGCTGTTGTTTTATCTGTTGCCAACCATACAGTGCAAGTGTTGGTCAGTATAACACAAGCTGTTTCTCTCGCTTATAAGACCCGCCAAATTTTTTGTTGTACAAAATATTTAATAATTAAAAAAATTTTTAAAAACGATGATGGAATGTAATGAATCTTTCAATGAATTATACGCGGATGCTTTATCTAATTGTCCAAGTAATTATGAATTAAATTGTGCTAATAGCCGGTAACATGAGATAAATTTTCAGTAAAATTGCTGGTCAACAATGTGTTAAATTGATATTGAATAGGAAATCCAGAATTTATCGCCAGTTTAAAGAAAAATACTTGCATGTAAATTATTGTCACTTTCACAATTATTTAACCTTTTACATCTAGTTAAAAAGATTAGAACTATATTACATTTCATATTTTTGTGAAGGCAAGTATTCCATGCTATAACTCTATTGATCTGATATGCATATTGATTTTAAATGCATGAAAGAATTTCATACTAAATTCTATTTTATATTAGTAGGATGAATAATAGTTTAAAAAAGAATTCAGTTTTGCTTGGTTTAATAATTGAGAGCAAATTAATATTTTAGTTGTGGATATTGTATTCTTAATTCTAGTACCAGTATAATGTATAATTATAGAAATATCAGTAAACTATTTTGGGAGGCTTGGAGAATGATAATCTTATTTTACCCAATAAAACCATTAGAAAGTTAAGTTTTCTAACCTGGCCATAAAAACACAGTACAGTAAAATATATGTAAGCATTATTGTCACCATTCTTTAAAAGAGTATTGACAATAATGCCCAGTCTAAGTTATAGCTAAATTTTCAAAATTCATTTCCTTACTGTAGTTGTTGATCTTCCATAATTGTTTTAGCTTCATTTTAGTGATATATTTAACTAATATATTTATATATTTTGCTGTGAATTAACATACACGAAACTATCTGACATAAATGAGGAGACTATGTAATCAACTTGTACTGAAACATTCTTATTTTTCCATTTTGCCAATTTAGGTAGTTTTGAAATGAGTGTCTTAAGAATGAGTAGGTATCTTGATCCTGTAACAGGTTATGTTATGTATGGAGAAATAATGATACCAGCTGAGGGATTTAATACTGGTGGTAAGTAATTTCTCTCATTTCATTGATCTTGCTTTATTGTTGTTATCATCATTATCATTATCCTAAAAGAATCCTCTCTCTCTCTCTCTCTCTCTCTCTATATATATATATATATATATATATATATATATATATGTATATAACATAGTCAAAACTATCCTGTCAACTTCAATATGAAATTAGCTCCAATTGTTTGAATTGCCTGGGCTTGTTGGGCAATGAAAAAACAATTTAATAATCCTAATATTGAAGATGAAGTCTGACCATTCATTAAACGATGCAGCTAGTCTGTAGTGCTTAGCTTTTATTTAAGTTCCAATAAAACAACATGTTACTCTGGCAAGAGCAGAGAAGGGTATGATACATGAAAACACTACTTGGACCCCACAGTGAGATGACACAGGTCAACTGGTCAACAATGTGTTAAGAATGTATTTAGTTGAATTAAAATTTAATTAATCATCTGTCTGTAAAGCATTATATTTTTTAATGAATTTTCTCATGCTAACCATCTCCATTACTTTTTTTTTAGACACCTCAGAATTGAAACTGATAAATAATACATTTGAAATGGCTAAGAATGTAGCAGAGTTAAAGTTGACAGAATCTGAATTGGCATTATATTCTGCTTCTGTTCTACTTTCACCAGGTAGGTATATAATCTGAAAATAATATCTAGTTTACTTTATACAAGTGAAAATTTTAAAAAAAATTTTCACTTGTAAAGTAACTTCCTGTTCAAACTTTTTAAAATTATTATGTTTAATTAAAATTTGTTTCGAGATGAACTCTTCTAATTGTATCTTTTATCTCATAAAATGTTATTTAGAAAAGATATGTGAAATATTTTTGATAATTATTTAGTAGAATTAGAATTCTTATTTTCTAGTTATTGCTTTTTAATTTTTAACGATGCATTTCATTAAAATATATAAAATTAGCAGTACTAAAAAAAGTTTTTACTATATGAAGTTTTAATTTTATAAATGAAATTTTCCTATTGTTTGTTTTAAGTTTGTATACTGATTATTGATGTACATTTTTTCAGTATTCATTTTATTCAATGTTTTTTTTTTCACAATATGCAACCAATTTTAAAAGATTTTCCTTTAAGCTTCATAATATTATGTATAGAAGTGGAAACTAAGAAAAGTTTCAGTTTCTAAAAAGATAGACTTAAACATAAGATTTATTTAGATGACATATTGTATTATCAGGAAATAAACTTATCAGTCATTCAGTATTAGAATGCAATTTATGTATATTGTTTCTGCCTTCAGACGTTGCAAAAGTAGAAAGTAAATTAAAAATTCTTTGCTATCTTTAAACTTTCTCTTAGCCTTTTTAATATTGTATTACATTCTTTAGTTATTTTATTAAATTTATGATCCTACTTTAACATCTAATTAATTTAATATTACTTAAAAACCTGCATATTTTATTTATTATGTTTAAATTTAAAGACGGACACTGAGTATGAATAGTTATGAATTTCATATACCTCACGAACTGAGGATAAGGCCTTCGGCCCAGGAACCCCGAATCAATATCATCACCATTGCAAAGTAGAAAGTATATATGGTGATGGAATCTTTTATTGTGTACTGCAGCAATATCTATACAGAAAAAACTAGCAATGTTAGAGAGGATTGTGTAATTGTGACTGTCTTGTTGAAGTTGGGAAGATTGTAAAGAGAGTTGTGCCCACCATTCTATAGCTCATGTTGACATGATTCCTATAAACTAGGCTTGACAGTGTTATACTGTATGTTATTACAGTGGTATATACAAAAATCTTACATTACACCAAATCCTGGAAATTGCTATCGTACAATTAAAAAATTAGTAAATATTTAAAATTAAGAAAAATTAGTCTTACATTTTATTATACATTGTCAATGTCAACACAAAATCATTTTTTTTTTGTTCATTTTTAAGATTTTCTAAATTTTTTTCACATTCATTATATATGTTAAATTATTTAGATAGCTTTTCACCCCAATTGAAATTTAAGAAAAACATTTCAACACTTTTAATTGTAACATTCATATGTATGCTTATTTATACTATTAGGGTGAGAAATTGTAACTGTGACTATTGCCCATGAAAAAGAGACATTCTTTTGATTAATGGAATTTTTAACTGTTGTAGGAAAGAGTAGTGAAATCATTAGGTGCTTCCAGAGGGAAAAATTGTTCCATCATGTACCTAAAATTATACTTTTATTTATGCAAATGCAAGAGTTATGTTTGACCAGTTAGCAAAGGTATCAATCTCATTGTTATAGGGTTGTGAGTTTGAGCCTTTAGCCAGCTAAAGATCTATGGCTGGGACATGTTAAATAGGTTCATGGTCACAGTGTTCAACAAGTTCAAATATACCTCTAAAAAGTAGCAGGGCAAGTCTGGGAGGTCTTGTTTGGTCCCTGTTTTTTCATTATAAAGGCCTGGCAAGGTTACTCACATCCATAGCATTGTATAAGTTATACTTGCTCTGCAGGTGGCACTAAATGAGTAACTGTTTTGAAGCCATATTTGACATAAAGATTTGACATAAAGATATCTGTATTGCAAGCTGCATTGGTAAAATTATACAAATGTAAAAATGACAAACTCCTTCCTTATGGGAGCGTTTCCTTTGCTAGATCAATTTAGCACATTTCCGAGGAATGATGCATTATTGTCATATATTTTAAAGAAATATCTGGATACTTTTTTTCATTTGTATTTAGAGCTTATCATGTTTTCACAAAGTGCTAAAACATTTGTGTCTTTTTCAGACCGTCCTGGACTCAAAAGTGTCTTAGATGTGCAGACTTTAAACCAAGCAATCCTCAAGGCCTTAAAATATGAACTTGACCAGACCCACAAACTTCCATACAAAGGTGATGTCCGAGCATTCGACATTTTGATGGCGAAGCTCACAGACTTGAGAGACTTGAGTGCACTGCACATGGAAGCACTTGCAAAGTTCAGGTTACAGCATCCATTACTGGAATTTCCGGCACTCCACAAGGAACTCTTTTCCATTGAAAGCATGTGATCACCTTGCCATTTCATTCACCCACTGCTGCAGTGCCAGAATTGAAAGTATTATTATAGGAGGTGGTACGAAGACTTCTCAACCCCTCTCAGCTGCAGAGTAGACATGTATATATGCATGTCTGTATTACTATTATTATTATTATATAAATCTATTTAAAAAAAATGAACTATGTGTGATGCAAGCGAAAAGTGACCCCTCATTTGTCATCTGTGACTAAGTGCATTGCTAAGTGACTCCCATTTGATTCCACATCACAGTGCAGATTTGAACCGGTGAACTGTGGTATTTGATACCCAGGGCAACAAAACTGTGGTGCTTTTCATTCCTCAGTTTCTTAGAAGTACATTGCATCTTTTGTTTAGAAAACATCATTAAATTCATTGTGGGAATTTCTACCAAGCAAGGTTTATTTAAAAGAGTAGCAATAAATGTGATACAAAAGAGTGACCGAGGAGAGTTGTGAGGCATCAAGCCAAACATTTTGTTGATTATAGCTTATGGTGTCGGTTTATTGCTGTCGACTAAATATTTTGTACAAAAATTTGAAACCAGGGATTTATATTTCTAAATAATTATTTGTTAAGAGATCATTTTTATTAACTTGCATTGAAACGAAGAGATTTCTTACTGCCAATTTTGTGCTTGTTTTATAAGTTGGTGATTGGTAGTTTTTTATAGCGAATAATTTTTTGGCTCACTTATTTATATAGCACATTTAATGTTTTTACTGTTTTTTTTTCTGTTTTTATGTTGAATGTCATGATAGAAATCATTTATATTCCATCTGAGTGATTACAAAGAAGTGGCAGTAGAACAATATTTTTTAGCTCTCTGGCCTTGTACAAATTATTTTTACTATAAGTGAGTAAAAGTGTACAGAGCATTTCATTGGGTTTAAAATGTTTCCTATTTTAAATCTTTATCCATTAGCTTATCTTATATACTTTTTAAAAGAAAACTAACACTCAAACTAAGACTTTTTCTTCCTACAAACAAAGCATTTTTATGCACTCCATGGTACTTAAATTCATATTGTAAATAAATACATAAAGTTATATTAAAGAAAGTTATATAGATTTGATAGTGGTGTATTATATAGCATATTATGTGAAAGAACAGTGCAATATTTAATTATGGCCTTCTTAACAGTGATTCCCATTATTAGAAAAATCATAAAAGATGTTTAATATGCCTAGATGAGATATTATTTGAAAAAAAAAAATTTAAACACTCATAATCTCAGATATTAATATTCAGGTTTCATTTAATGAATTTTTAAGAATATGAACTGACAAAATAATGAAATTTTTTAGTTTGTTATCAATTGTTTATTTATGAAAATAGTATTTTGGAATAACTTTTTATAAAGGGTTTTCCACTTTAAAATAGAAACCAAATGTTTCATTTTACATAAAAACTGTTGTGTACAAATGTAACATAGCTAATCTACGATCTTTTGTTTATTTAAGATATGATACCTCAGTTTTAATAATGATAAAAAAGGAAATAAACTTGGTTTTATCTTGTAATTTTAATAATCTTAAATGCATAAGAAAATGCAATGACTATTGAAGGCCATTTTTTGTTTTCTGCTTTTATAAAACTAAAGGACTGAGTTCCTTAGTCTAACCCTTTCATTGTGATACAACTCTGAATTTTGCATTTATAAATCTGGCTGTAAATTCATCGTTCTAGAATCAATGTGTTTTAATATTCGAGTTGTAAATTTATTTTAAATATCAGTGTTATTAATATGATAGAGAATTTTATTCAGGATAAGAATTAATTTGTGGTACTATATTTGCTTGAGCTCTCTCCTTCAACATTACTCTTTTGGCCTCAGATTCATATCACTTGTTTTGTACATTTTTTTTCAACTTATTTTTAAATCGAATATTTGATAAGAATAAATTTAATTTACGGATCTGTGCATTTTCAAATTCGTTTAATCAGATTTTCGAACACTCTTTGAGAAAGAAATGTAAATGTAAATTAAATTTACTCTTTCATAATTTTAGGATTGATTGGGAATGCTATATTTATAATACAGTTCATAACAACTATACTCATCTAATTTTATGATTCTCAAATTGGAAGTACCACAATCATATGTCTTGGCTGATGCAGCAATAATCAAGGTAAAATTAACTAAATTTTCCATAAACATAGAGGAAATAATGAAAAATGCATTCCGACAGATCCATTCATTGCATTAAAGACAAATGAACAGTTAATTTGCACTGTTTTATTATTTTTTTTCTCCTGAATTAAAACTGTTTTAAGGGTAGCTGTGCTGTGACTTTTTTTTAGTCCTAAAAGGGTGCTGCATTGAAAAATGTTTGAGAACATCTGTGTTGCAATAAAATGACTGTTGTACTTTAAACCAAAACTAACTGTAAAATCTATAGAAGATTTTTTTAAATTTTGATGTTAGGTCTCTAAATTGTTGAACGATGGCCGAATGGTTAGGATCCTTTGGAACTGGAGTTTGTGGGTTTGAATTCCACAGTGGCATGGGTGTTCGTAGACATTCGGAATCGGCTTTAAGTAGTAGGTCACAGTCTCATTAGCCCTCATGTTGCAAACAGTAGACCGTAGCACTCCAAACCAAACCTAAAAACCTAGGTCTCTAAATAACTTATAATTATCTTTAGGCTGTTTAAAATGTTTAATTTAATAAATTATATACTTCATTATAGATAAGTTTCCCAATATATTCTTACTACAATACTTATCTAAGTAAAAAAAAGTGTCTCTTGTTTTGATATGAGGGAAATCTTTGAATTGTTTAATGCTCTTTAGAAATTTAGTTGAATTATAAGATCTGTATTACTTTTTTATTAAAGCATTCAATGTCTAATTTGTAACTTAATTTATTACCTCCTTTAGAAAATTTTTAAATAACATTCAGTCAATATTTTATGAAATATTTAAATTATAATTTAAAATCCATAAAAGGATGTTGCCAAAACCATAAAAGGAAAATATGTGTTGCCACACATTATAATAAAAGAAATACAGTATGAAATGAAAATCATTTTATGATACTTTATATAAATTTTGTTCAGAGTCTTCCAGTTTTATCGCACTAGATCACTACTTAGAATATAAAACTAAGATAATCTCAATTTCTGGATTTGTTCAAATTTGTTTCCGTCTAAAAGAATTTGTATAGATTCTGTAATACAGATTTTCTTTTAAATATATATTGCTCAAGCAAAATGAGTTCTGTAAAAAAAAAAAAATAATAATAATAATAATTACTGGTCATTAATCATTATCACTTTGAAAGGGTTAAATTAAGTTTACCTTAGTGACTGCCATTTTATGTACGGCATTGGAGATATGCTACAGTTTGGTCACTGCCAACTTAAAACAAAACTCATTCTATCCTGTAATTTAGAGTTTTATTTGGTTGTACAAGTGTTGTCTGTCTTAAATTATTTGTTATTTTATACAACCATCTGGAACAGCAAAGAACATATAGGTCACAATTTTATCAATTAACTGTGTTATATCTGAGTTTTTAAATTCTTTTCATTCTTACAGCAATTGTGTAAAAATCTTATTTATTGTATTCATACTATTATTACACATTGATCAATGTATTTAAAGTTATATGCATTTTAAATTTGTTAGATTCTATATTTATATATATATATGAAGATTTATAAATTTATATCCAGATTTCTTCTATATAATACTTTATGTTCCTTCTTTTGTAAATTTTTTTATATCTATTATTGTAAGTTGCATGTTGTGTGTATTTTATTATTTATTTAAAACTCATTCAGAAATTCAATAGGAAAATTTATATAGAAATGTTCTTTACGCAAGGATAAACGTTTAAATAATATATATATCTTTATGCTAGAAATTATATTTAAAAGTTATTAAAAATATTTCTTGAGAGAAATCAAGTAAATCAGGTATGTCAAACTCCAAAAACGTGGTGTGTTTCAGGGCTTTATAAATGTGATACTGAATTTCTAATTCGTTTTTTAAATTAAGGTTACATTTTAAATAGAATATTTAATGCAAGAAACCTGTAGTACTGATTGAATTTAGTTCCTGTAGTTTTTGATGGTTTAAATTATTTTTTGTTAGTACAATATTATTTAATTGGGAAAGAATTAATCTTT
Source organism: Pardosa pseudoannulata (assembly GCA_032207245.1). NCBI lineage: Eukaryota > Metazoa > Arthropoda > Arachnida > Araneae > Lycosidae > Pardosa > Pardosa pseudoannulata. Next base: position 201,771,525 of record CM063498.1, read on the forward strand.
AAAATATAGTTGCTTAATTCTTTGATTTAATGTAAAAATTAAAGCAAATAACTTTAATTCTGTTATGTTTTTTAATGGAATATTTATTATCAGGGTTTTTCTCTGTCATTTAAAAAATCTATAAAATTAACCGATGGGGATTTGAATTTTAAAAGTGAATTACAAATTTTATAAGTAAAACTTAAATTTTAGGCTGTAATAATTCCTTTTTTGCAAAATGTATTATTTAAATACAAAATTTAATGATAGTAAAATGTGTTATGTGCAGCATTAGTTTGTTAATGCCTTCTGTTGGGTAGTTAATATCTAAAACTCTAAACAGTTGTAAAGTTAAAAATTTAAAGTTTTTTTTTGAAATTCTATAAAAGTGTGTTTTCTAAAAACTTTTATTGGAAACTAATTTCTCTTGAATTTATAACAGAATGAACTGAAATAATTTTTGAATAGAATATAGTTTATTTATATTTCTAAATTTTTTTAATACTAAAACGATAGGGAATTTGGCATACCTAAGATTTTCTAAAAGCAAGTTAAGTTTTATTCACAATGTGCCTAAAAGTTGCACCAGTGTCCATATATGTAGTGCTAGACTTTCAAATTGTTCCAAGTCTATGGGTTCTTGCAAGATAAATTAAAATATGATGTTGAGATAAATTAGATATTTATTGAAATGTAGCTCATTTTTATAAATTAGAATTGTTAAATTCTATAACTCATGAAATGAGATAGCAATTTTGAGAGAATAGATTTTTAATTGTTAAGAGCCGATTTTTTGACTGTTTAGTTGGCACTTCTTTTGTGCAGAATATATTTTTTTATTTTCCCACTGTGAGGATAAAAATGAGCAACGAAACAGTTTTTTAAAGTAGATTTCAATACTACTACTTAAATAGGTCCCAGCTATTTTAGAAGTAAATTTGAATGGGCCTTTATTGCAATAGACTTTCTTAGCATTCGGAATTCAGCTACTGAGTGCACAAACTAAGTTAAGGCTTCTGAAGCATTTTGTGTGCATTCATTCTTTCATTTCTTATTACGTTACTGGAAAAAAACAAATATTTTTAAACTTTATCTGCTGTTTTATTTTTGAAGGAAATTCATAAACTCATCTCCTATTGCCATATATAGCATTTCATGCTTGACGCAGACTTCTTGTTATTTATATTGGCAATTTTTTTATACTATACAAGCATTTAATACAGATATTTATATGAAAATATGGTTAGACTGTTTGGGTTTCAGTTGGTGCTCGTAGATATAATTTTGTTGAAAAGCTTAAAAAATATATATATTGATATTTTTCCATTTTTGAAACAAAAACAAAATTCACTTTCATCAAAAACAGACATTGAAACTGCCTACAAATTATTTGAAAATGTGTATTGTTCTGCTTCAATGTGTTTTATTTGTACTGAATATTGTGTTAATGTGTCAATAATTCTTTTTAGTGTACAAGACATTTTTAAAACTTTTCATCATTGCTGGTGAGTGTACAGAAAAAAAATCTGATTTATGTGGTGTCCAGGATTTCTGTAATATTTTTGATTAGAGAAAGTTTCTGCTATTTTAGTGTTTATTACACAGAGAGAGCAAAGTTATATATATACATATATTATATTTACACTTAAATGTATTGGACCATGGTTGTTGAGGCCTACAAAATGTAGGCATGTGTACTATGAGAGAAGACTGTGGTTGACTTAGATGAATTATTGTAAATTATGTAATTATATATAAATCGTTATTGTGACAACATAATTCCAGTTTTGTGCATTTTATGTGGGTTATTAATTAATTTAAATATATTATTTCTTTTTCTTCCCCTGTTTTTCCTTTCGAATTGTACATAGATAAACACAGTACTTATGTTTTAGTAGGAACCTAAGCATTTCTGTAAGATTATAATATTAGTTTCTTTTTAATTTATTGACTTTGATGCAAATTTTTTAAAATTCTGACTCAAAGGTACTTTTTACTTTACGACCTACCTGTTTTAAAGACCACTCACACTTAAGACCATTTGAGTTTCAAACTGGAATTTTGGGAATCCACTATGTGCAAGTTGAAACTTTATTGGTCATTAATAAATAGTTACTTGCATGTAGGCTTGCTATGTACTTTTACAGTTAGCCTCATGCTTGCCAATATCCCTTTACAATGATTCTTGAGGCCGGATTCTGAGGTCAGGATTACATTCATTGCATCACAAAATTTCCTGTTCTCTTTTTTTGCCTAGCTGGATACCATCTGGAAGGTGCAACTACTACAATTTCTTTCTGTTACAATTGTAGTCCCTCTTTCATCCCTCAAGATAAATGTCACCCTTAATAATCATACCATCATAACTACAAGATCTGCTAGATCATTCAGTTCCATCCCAAATTTTGCCCTTCTGATTGGTATTCTGCTGCAGTCACTCACTTGTATTGCCTTTGGTGAGATGGGTACTTTGACAGGGGTCAGCCGAATGAAACGTTTGTGAACGTGTTATCGGCACACCACTGCTAGGATATACCTGGGAGGCCTTACAGCCAAATGGGCCTAGTTTTGTGCATAAATACCAATAAACATTTATTGTGTAACTTCATTACTTTTTACATATTTGTAACTAGAAAATAGGGTAGATGTTGACAAAAAGAAAAAGTATGGAATCATCCAGAACTGCAGTTCTTAAACTGGGTGCTATGGTATTCTGGTATGCCACAACAATTATCCAGGCCAAGTGATTTGATGCTAAAATTAACTAAACTTTCCAACAACATAAATAATGAAAATTTCATCCAAACTGATTTAATCATAGCATAACAGACAAATACACATTAAATTTCTTTTCTTTTGTATTCAAACCATTTTCAGGGTAGCTATGAAATAAATGTTAATTTTTTTTCTTTTCTGCCTTAACAAGGGTGCCTTGGCAAAAAAAGGTTTGAGAATCAATCTAGAAAAATAGATAAGAATCAAAGGGAATCAATCTCTCTTATCCTGGAGTTCGTGGGTTCAAATCCCACTGTGACATGGATGTTCATAGCCATTCGGAATCGGCTTTAAGCAGTAGGTCCCAGTCTCAATTGGCCTCGTGTTGCAAAAAGTAGACTGTAGCGCCCCAAACCAAACCAAACCAAACCTCTTATCCTGACCCTCTATAGCTCCAGAAAACCAAATAAGCAAATGATTATGCACATAACTTTTTATAAATAGACTTAAAGCTTGTAGCATTATTTTTATAATTTTAAATTCCTCCAATATTCTTGGTATAATCTTGCTTAATGAGGTAGACAGAACTAGGTCGTAAAGTGTATGGGTACTAAATTTTCATTTTACAATATTCAGCTGATTCAAAGCAGCATGTAGTGAGCTCAGGAACTGACATGCTAGAATATATTATATGTGACTGGTACATTGCAGACACTAATGCTTCTGAAAATTATACTGGTTATTTTTTATTTTTGCTGACTGTGTAAATTGAAGTGTTTAGGTACTCCTGTTAATTTTATAAGTACTTTATTTATTAGAAGAGATGAGACTTGTAAAGAAGCTATAATGCTTTTGATTTGTTGTCCTAAGGATAGGTTTTAAACTATTTTAAACATTTTTCTAAGATATTTTGTGTGGGTTAAAAATAACTATTTCCTGTTTCAATCCTATTTGTTATTTATAATGAAGATTGTTGATGTCTATTTTCAGTATATTATGAAAAAAAAATCCATTATACTAAATTTCCCTTATTCTGACTGTCGCAAGTTGGAATTAGAAATTATTAATATTTTCCTATTATAATCTCAGGAATTAGGTGCTCTGTCTCCATGGATAAATTTTATTCTCACCTCATGTAAAATTTAAAGAATTTTTAGCTGAGTATTTATTTTTAAAAAGTTATTATAAAGTTACTAAAATTACATGCATATAAACTGATATAATTATGATTGTGTCCTATTTATTGAGCTAAAGGTTACATTTTTCTTATTATCTTTGTTTATATATTTTTTGGTGGTTTTGTTTGTATATTTATTAAATTATGTTAAACAAAATTTATTTGTATGTAGTTAGCACAGATAACAAAAATGAGACTTGTATTTCACTGTAAATTAAAATGCAATACACACCTTTACATGTTTTTGATTTCTCAAATTTTTGTATTATGTAAAAAAAACTTTTATTTAAATGAATTCATGATTAATTTGATAACTACCTGTTAGCAGTATGTGCATTAAGTTTTACATAGTGTTAACCACAGGGAAATTTTGTAAGATGATTTCTTTTTTCTTTTTGTTATGCAAGTCTTGTTTAAATATTTGTAAATTTGATGTAAATTCTTAATTCACCAAAACTTTAGATTATAATAAACTTTTAAAAATGTATAAGGAAAGTTATAAGAAAAGAAACAAACTTGTATGTCATTCTTTATTTATTCATATTATATAAGCATAAAAAATTAAGTCACTCCATTTATATCCTTAATTTATTTTTATTAAATTTTAAATTGATTTTTTTCTGACAAATATTTGCATCCATAAATGCACATAAGAAATATTTGACATACTTCATAAAGCAAAACAAATCGGCATTTAGAAGTAACATAAATGCTTTTATTTTAAATTTATATTGGCAAAGTGCCTAAAAATTTTTTTTAACTCTTTATTTAATACGTAAGTTTGAGTTAAATTGCCAGCAAGTAAAATTTGATAACTGCAATAAGTTAGAATTATATGTACATAAAAATGTTAAACAGCAGTAAGTTGAATTTCATGATAAACTGCATTAAAAATTAGCATTCTGTTTGAGGTTAAATTTCTGTGACTCCCTATTACCTTGGTTATCAAGCTGGGTGCTGCGAGTTTATGCCAGGATTGCTATGGCAATAATAATAATAATAAAATAATGAAATTTTCATCCATTTCATTAAAGATAAATGAGCATTGATTTTGCCCCATTTTTTCCTCATTTCCTTCATATTCAAACAGAAATTTTGTTTTTAGCTATACAAGGTGCCACAGTGAAAAACGTTTGAGAATATTTACTTATGTAATTCTAATGTCATTACTTTTGTTTTCTATATTCTTTGTAAACAGTAAATCGTCTTATCTATACATGCTCTTTTTGAACAGAGATTTATTGATCTTTCTGTATAAATAGAAAAGTAAATAGAATATTGTTAGAGACTTGCAATCTTTTAATACTGTTGATGAAACAATAAAAGATACTCTTATCTTTCTTCTCATGGATGTCTGTGTGCTTTTCTTTCCAAACTCATCCTAAAGTGTATCTATCTTTCATATCTGAAGCCTCAAGGCATATATCATACCACATGCATTAGGTTATTTACAGTAATGTAGTTAGAATTTTTCTTTGGGGATGGTCCAAAGTACAGTTAACATTTAATATCGTAAAAGAAAAATTTATTACACATACACATGCAAAGTATGTGCATAAATCTTATTCTTACTTCCATAGTTTTACATGCATATTATGCTAAATTCAAATGCTTTATCATTCTCTAAAGTGTATCTATCTTTCATATCTGAAGCCCCAAGGCATATATCATACCACATGCATTAGGTTATTTACAGTAATGTAGTTAGAATTTTTCTTTGGGGATGGTCCAAAGTACAGTTAACATTTAATATCGTAAAAGAAAAATTTATTACACATACACATGCAAAGTATGTGCATAAATCTTATTCTTACTTCCATAGTTTTACATGCATACACAATTATGCCATAAAACATATCAGCAATGCTGCACGTTATTCTATTCTATTCTTTCCAAAGTGTATCTATCTTTCATATCTGAAGCCCCAAGACATATATTATACCTCGTGCATTAGGTTATATACAGTAATGTAGCTAGAATTTTTCTTCAGGGATGGTCCAAAGTACAGTTAACATTTAATATAAAAGAAAAATTCGTTGCACATACACATGCAAAGTATGTGCATAAATCTTATTCTTACATCCATAGTTTTGCATGCATACACAATTATGCCATAAAACATATCAGCAATGTTGCACGTTATTATATTCTGTTCTTTTCAAACTCGTGCTAATGTGTATCTATCTTTCATATCTGAAGCCTCAAGGCATATATCATACCACATGCATTAGGTTATTTACAGTAATGTAGTTAGAATTTTTCTTTGGGGATGGTCCAAAGTACAGTTAACATTTAATATCGTAAAAGAAAAATTTATTACACATACACATGCAAAGTATGTGCATAAATCTTATTCTTACTTCCATAGTTTTACATGCATACACAATTATGCCATAAAACATATCAGCAATGCTGCACGTTATTCTATTCTATTCTTTCCAAAGTGTATCTATCTTTCATATCTGAAGCCCCAAGACATATATTATACCTCGTGCATTAGGTTATATACAGTAATGTAGCTAGAATTTTTCTTCAGGGATGGTCCAAAGTACAGTTAACATTTAATATAAAAGAAAAATTCGTTGCACATACACATGCAAAGTATGTGCATAAATCTTATTCTTACATCCATAGTTTTGCATGCATACACAATTATGCCATAAAACATATCAGCAATGTTGCACGTTATTATATTCTGTTCTTTTCAAACTCGTGCTAATGTGTATCTATCTTTCATATCTGAAGCCCCAAGACATATATTATTACCTCATGCATTAGGTTATATACAGTAAAGTAGCTAGAATTTTTCTTTGGGGATAGTCCAACGTACAGCTAACATTTAATATCATAAAAGAAAAATTCATTACACACACACATGATAAGTATGAGCATAAATCTTATACTTACATCCATAGTTTTGCATGCATACACAATTACAGGGTTCCCACGGTATTTAAAAGTCCTTAAGAACTCACAAATTTTAGCTTTCATTTTTAATGGTCCTTAAAACTACTTAATTTCTCTTAAAAGTCCTTAAAAACTCCTTAATTTTTAAATTGCAATGCAATCCATTTTTCCATCAACACAATCTGCCATTGTCACATGATTTCCTATCAGACTATTTTCATGTGACAGTTTTTTCTTAGTTACTTATTTGACAAATAATATTTCACATATTGAAAAAGTTTAAACTATAAAGTCAGCTGCCCTTTCCTAATAGCTAACAGTCATGCAGATATTAATTAAACAAAGCATGGAGGATGGGGGTTTGTAGATATTTCAGTTACTTAATGGAAGTTTAATTTTCATTGCATTGAATGTCATAAGAAAATCTAAAACTTCTTTCGCAGGCAATGTCAGGTATAATCAGTTAGTACGTACATATACATACACACACATATATATGAGTCATTTTTAAACCCTCAGAAAGTACTGTTTATAATATTGTATTTTATTCACAATTTATTTTTAGTTTGATCACTGTACATTTTTCAAAATTAGTTTTTGTCAAACAGATTTATATTATTATTAATCTTTAGGCATTTTTAAAAACTTAATTCTGAAATATCGTAGGGCATTTATTGAACATGCCTTGTCTGGTTCACCATTAAAATATGTCCCTCAGGAAATAGGGTTTATATTGTTATGCCATGTATTTCAAGTAGGTCCTTAAAAAAGGTACTTAGAAAGTTCTTAATTTTTCTTCTGGAAAAAGAGTGGGAACCCTGTGTGTAAAAATTTTAATAGGTTTAAAAACTCTTGTAATGCTCAAATAGAAAATATTTCATGGAGGTTCAGATTTCCAGGAGGCCCTTTATAAATACATACTTTGTTATGTAAACATGGAGGTAATTGAATAAAACATCAAACTGTAACATACATGCTTTACTGTACAAAAATAAAGTTAGAAATAAGTTTGGGTTAAAATTTTAAGAAGTTATACTTGGGAACTAGCTTTTACTTGTTATAATATAAAACTATGTAAATCAACGTCAACTCTATAATGGCCAGTACCTCATTCCTTCCAAGAACATTGACCAGTTTTTATTACATACATATATCAATGATTATGTCAATATCAAGTTCACCTGCATTAGAAAAATAGTGACAAAAATGTGTAATGATAATTTTGCTTTTACCTTTGTTTTAAACAAAGGTAAAAGCCAACATCACATAGTCAATCACATAGGCACAAGGGCATCGCATAGTCAATTAAAAGACTTTAAATAAATTGCATAAAAAAGATCTTGGGGGGTGGAGGTGGAGAGGGTTTGACTACTGCACAGGTGTTCAATACTAGTTATATACAGTCAACATCAGTTATATGGTCAGCTCAGCAGTTCAGAAAAATCAGACCATATAAGCAGGGTGAACATATATGCAGAACAATACAACCCCATTGAATTGTGGCAGGATTATATTCACCTATCAGAATGTAGTACTCATAAACAAATAATTATACTTTTAAGAACATTTTCAAGCTTAATTTGAAAAGTAAAAACTACATTATAAATATGCAATTTTTTGGGGTGGGGGGAAATTTATTAGTTTACCTTACTAATCAAAGTACAGCACACATGTACATACTTACAATAAAAACAAACATCTCAAGCTGCAGACCATAATTTTGACTTTTAAAAACATACTACAATTGCAGTTATTTATTTTGCAACAAAAGATTTTTTAATACCGCTAACCAAAATCGCCTAAAAAATGTAAGAACATCCTCTGTATATGTAGTTAACCCTTTAAAACCTAGCGTCTCCTTTTAGATACCGCTGAAAAATAGCTTGTATAATTTTTACGTTTTCGTACAAAGAATTTTCCTTTTGAGAGTAAGTAGAGGGCAATCATAAATAATCTACAAAAATTTCAAGTAATTTCTATTATTTATAATCGAAAAATTAAACAAAATCCTGCAATAAGTGCACCTGAATTAGATCTAAAAAATTAAATAACCGTACCCGCCTTAAGGCTATAATTAAAAAAATGTTTTAGTATTTATATAAGCACACAAAATAAAATCAAGCGATTACAATAAAAGAATACAACAAAGATATATTTAGCTTTTGGAAGAACATCCTTTTACAAGTTAATAAAATTTCTATTTGTTTTAATAGAATGAAAAGTTAAAAATGTGGGGGTGAAGAAAGAACTTAATCCATCAAACTTGAGATAGCTGTAAAATATGGAGGAAGGAATGAGATGATATGCAGGTATACGGCTGCTATAAATATTGACCAATTAGTGTTTGCCAACTATCAATAGATCAATTTAAATTATTAACATCCTTGCTTTTCATAATTTAGCTGTTTATTTAGCGAGTAAAATAAATTTAAATAAATAATATTTGATGAATTTTTAAAGTTAAAAGCAGTTTTAATGAGAGAGTAATTTAGAAATCTTTACTAAATTCCATATTGTACTGATTGGACTCCTTTCAGAACATCATACTCTAATACATTCATTTTAGTGTCGCCCTCTAGTAATTATTTGATGAACTATAAACTTTTTAGATTTATACTTCTATATTTTGCCAGTAGATGGCAGTACCACTGCTTAAATTTATCAAGGGAAATATTATAAGTCGATCGGGACAGTTTTCGTGTTACAGTTCCAGGAGAAAATTTTACTGGCTTCATTGGCGCCATCTATTAACCAATATATTAACTAAACCTATTTAAGTAATCGTGTGCTTGTGTAGAGGATTCTTGTGTTAAATAAACAATGGAAGGTGAATACAACACAAATCAATACAGATTTTCATCATATATATTACAGTTCTAATAAATAAAATTTATTTGTTTATATTTGTATGGTCTTTTAATTTTTAAAATCATTAACTATACCTGGTAAAAATATGCAATCACATTGCATTATTCAAACAATGTTTGTTCTTAGTTTATTGTAATGGACAGTAAATAGCCTGATTTAAGCATGAAAAAATTACTCATTGAAAAGTCATTCAATAAAGTAATTTAGAAGTGTATAATTTTCTATCAAAGAATATTCAAGAAGAATTCTTTTTTACTCTCAACTAAGTGAAATAATTATTCAATATTGCTGTATACTTTTGAGAGGAATAGTAAAATTTAAACTTATGAATATTCTTTGATAGAAAAATGTAAGCTTCTAAATTATTATATTGAATACCATTTTTTTAGAACAATTTTTTTATCTTTAAAAATCAGACTTTTTACTGCCCATTATAGACAGCTTGAGGTATAAAGTTTAAATTTGGTAAAAACTGATTTTAAAAACTTAAAATAATAAAAAAAATAAATAAAGATAACAAAAAATTGACAGTTAAAAATAAAAATTAATTTTAAAAATTGTCCAAAATGTACATATTAGAAATATTAGAAATAAAATAAAATATTATAAAATATTAAAATACAATATTAAAATAGAAAATAAAAAATAATAAATATTAATATTGAAATATAATAATTTTTTTAAATACAATGAAATATTAGAAACATTCGCACTTCTCAAGCTCATTTTTAAAAAAAAATTAATTTTATAAACTTAAAATGACAAAAACTAACAAAAAGGAAAATAAAAATTTAAAATTCAAGTAAAAAAAATCAATAAGGAGAAAACAGAAAATTTACTTAAAATATTGTCAAAAATGTAAATAAAATATTACAAAAACTGCTCAAGATCCTACAAAATTACTTTTATATTATACAATACAGTTTTAGTTTATATATTATACAATAGATGGCGCCAGTGAAGCAAGCAATTTACTGCTGGAACTATAGCACTGAAACTGGCTGTCCAGATCCACTCGTGAAATATGTACAATTTAAGCAAATGAAAATGGAAAGAAATTCAACAGGGAGAAAATTCCTTGAAATTTTAATAAAATTAATGAGCAACTGAATATCGGCTTTTATCAATTTTATCTCATATAAGAAAAGTAGAAGGAACTTTTAAAGCCCACGATAAAAATTAGTAGTATATTACGAATTGTTATTAGATACGAACTTATTAAACTTGAATATGCCTTACAAACAAAAATAAACAGAATGACTACAGAAACGTATATTTATTGAACACCACAAAATAGGCTTAAAGTAAAAAAAATTAACACAATTTAGTTCAAAACAAATAAAATATTTTTTTTTTTTTTTTTTTTTTGTGTGTGTGTGTGTGTGTGTGTGTGTGTGTGTGTGTGTCAAAGCAAGCATAACCTAAATATGATCTGTTTGCCGTCTTAGATTATAACAGCTATCTATGAACCTTTTAAATGTCAAATAAATAAAAAGAAAATTACATTTCTTCTTAAGTGGGTATTTGGGGAGAGGGGGGGGTTAACTGTGAAACCATTTTCTTACACATATCCCTAGATATAATATTTTCCTAAAATTTTAAGCATTTTGGAAGAACAATGAATATTTTAGGGGGGGGTTAACGATGAAACCATTTCCTTGTACATATCCCTAGAAATAATACTTTCCTAAAATTTTAAGCATTTTGGAAGAACAATGGATATTTTTCATTCAAATGATTTAAAAAATAAGTAGCCAAACAGTTTATGGGACTAAAGAGTTTACGGTTGTTTTGGGTCGACATTTGTATTCGGGGTCATAAAACAGAAAAATAAAATTTCTGGATTAAATTTAAACACTCATATTTAAAAAAGAAAAATAAATTATGTATAGCGTTTATATCTGTGGATAAATTAAAGTTTCAAAAACATAGAAAACCGAAAAAAAATCCTTCGCATGTCTTTAAAAAGAAGGCAAAAATAATTTTTAACAGGTGGTGTCGCTGCGAAACCACTGTTCGTTAAAAGGTTAAAAAAAGATAAACCCTTATCTTAAATTTGACTTGCATTGATTGGTATTTTAATTAAATCTAATAAGAAATAGTTTTAAAAAACTTATGCTTCACTTTTCCCTGATACCAAGAATTATCCTTTGTAAAATATTTTCGTACAAATATTACCAGACAAAAAAAAAAAAAAAAAGAAAAAAAAAAGTGTTTTACCTATTGGAGCCAAAATGCCGCCACTAAAATTTGCCGCGCCGGACGGGAGTCTGATTGTCTGGCCCTAGAGCCACTTCTGCGGAGATTTATATATCGATTTTTAAAATGAGGAATTTTCACGTTTTCTAATTTTGATTTTAAACGATAGAAGACAAAAAAGTAAGCAGGACAGTAGCTATTTTTATTTCATTTGGGGGCCTAATGAGTGATTTCTAATGGGTTTTATAGCGGACTCTTTAACGTCTCTCAAAAACGATACTTTATCTCCGCCGTGTTTGTGACGTCATCGTTCATGTAAACACCGAGCTCCTATGCTGTTTACATGTTAAAAGGCGACTTTTAAATTTGTTTTTTTGTGTAAAGTATCGCATATAATAGCATTTTTTTTGTTATGTCTGGCATTAAAAAATCATACTCTAAATATTGTATTGTGCCACTCTGTAAAAATACAACAACTAATTGCAATGAGAAGATATTTTTCAGCGTCCCAAAAGACCCACATACACGTAAAATCTGGACAACTGAGATGAAAAGGGATGAGAAATTAAACCTCAAATTATCATATAAATCATCTCTATGGGTTTGTGAAGACCATTTTTCGGTAAATAAATGCTTGCATTTGTTTAAATATTACTATTTTAGAACAATTAAAGTATATAAAATACATCTATACCTTTAAAAGGATTGTTGATTAACCACTGCTATTTAATTTTAAAACTGCTAATTTTCGAGTATTATCACAGAGTTCAAGTACAATAAATATTTTATAAAGAATATAAATATCGAAAAACATATAAATATCTAAAGCATGTAATTATCTAATAAATAACTCGGGGGAGGGGAAAGTTATGTATTTTCAAGGTATTATAAATATTTTCTTCAGAGATGCATACTTTCTTATGTATCAAATGTAACAGTGATATTTTTCGATTAAATTGGTGACTAATTTGAAAAAAAAAGTATAATATTTTTAAAATACTTAATAATTATATTATTTAAAAATTAAATTTAATTTGAGAAATTTTATACATTTTTTAATTTGACATTAATATTAAAGGCAATAAAATTGTATTGCTATTTAAAAATGTATAAATAATTAAGTAAAGCCATTTAAAGATTTTAAATTTCTTTTCATCATATGTAAAATATCTAAGAATTGATTTTGTTTTGGTTTGGTTTTGGAATGCTACGGTCTACTTTTTGCAACACGAAGGCTAATGAGACCGGTCTCACAAAAAATACCTCCTCTAATTTTTATTTTAATATTACATCCGTCTCTATTTATAAAACGATGCAACTACAAATGTGTATATATATGATATATGTATATTTATTTGACTTGTTTGTGTTTACAAACAAAAGAGCTGTGTTTAGCATGAATAAAGTATTAATACATGTTAAGTAAAATTGGGAAAAAAATATAAATGATTTTACACACCTTTGGGTTTTAATTCCTCGTATTTCTGCTCCCATAAAATCCGGGATTTTGGCCAAGAAAGAAAACATTGACATGCTGTCAATTTTCGGGAGGTTGTCTGATTGGTAAATCCAGGTAGAAGAGACATTTATGACAAATTGAGATAACTAAGCTATCTAGATCGATAAAATAAACCTTCAGGTTTAAATAAAAATAAATTTTGATAGCTAGAAAATTTCAGGAACTTGCAAAAACAAAATCGGAAAATAGTGCGCGCTTAAAAGCAATACAAAAATATTTGTCTGCATGAACGATGACATCACAACCAATCACGGAGCTTTTTGATGTCACGTGATTTTCGCTTAACTTTAAAATTAATTTTTTAAATGATGGACCCAGTTTTTTACATTTTTGAGAACATTTTTGGAATCTACGAGTCTGAAATTACCAGAAAAACACTAAGTTGTTCAAATCCCCCACATGTGCAAATTCCTCATTATCGATTAAATTAATAAATCAATTAAATTAAGTTAATTTAATTTATTATTTGCCTAATTTTTCTAATCTTTATAATGAAAAATTATCGTTTTTGACAGCTTATCATTATAAATAGAAATATACAGTGACGAAGCCTAGCAGAGACGACTTTACGGTCGGACAAACTTGACCCGTATTCGGTCGACAAATTTTAAGGACGCCATTCTGTCTGGAATTTGTTAACTACTCTATTACTAGAAAACAATATGCTTAACGATATTTTACAAAATATAATTATTTATAGCTTGGGAACTTTGACCGTAATTATTTTATACTATTTTTTACTAATTTATTTGAAATGTCCACAAGTTTAAAATATTTTTATTATTTACAATAGATGAACCGATTAAGGTGGCTCTTTATATGCCCTATTGGATTACTACTGCACAATATTAACCTATGGGATAAATAAAATTTTCGTTAGCTGATTCACATTTTAAATATTCTTTTAAAAAATATATTACGTGATAGAACAGTAAATTCTTTAGTATTCTATATCCCCCCTTTTTTTTTAAAAAAAAGAAAAAATTATGTTTGCTAAATATTCTTATTTGTGTTTGAAAAAGAGCATATGAAAATTTCTCACAAATAATATAAAATTAAATATTTTTTTTATCGATGTTTTTCTAAAAATAGAAAGATAGCAAGCATCCTATAGAATTTGCTTTGCTACCACGGGGTATAATTTTTCTCGAATTCTTAAAATGTTAGATGACCAGAAAGACTTTTATTTTCCCTATAGGTTAACATTGACAGAGAGAAACCCATTATGGCAGGTACAGACTCACCTTAATGCATTAGTTTGGTTTGGTTTGGAATGCTACGGTCTACTTTTTTTCAACACAAGGGCTAATGAGACCCTGACCTACAGTTTAGAACCGATTCCGAATTTAATGCATTTGAATGTAGATTTGATTGTATAACTTAATGAATAGGAAATCATAATATTTTTTAAGAATACACGTCACCTTTAAGTAAATTTAAACGGAAGATTTTTTCTCGTATTTCGAGTTATTAAATCTTTTTTATATTTTTTTTATCATAAAAACATTTTACTTTCAGCACTTAATCTCTATTCTTCTTAAATTAATTGCTGAATTTACTTTGTTTCTAACGAACTACGAACTTTTTACGTAAAATAAAAACTGAAAGCATGTTCAAAAAAAAAAAAAAAAAAAAAAAAAAAAAGACACATCGATATTTTACGGCTAATAGATTTTTAGTTACGCCCGCAGCATTAATATATTGAATATATAGTTATAATGAATCAAATATAGTTATATTGAAATTCTTCGTTACATAGAATTCAGACTGC
>CM063498.1:201791659-201794159 GCA_032207245.1 Pardosa pseudoannulata
ATTAAAAAAATTTTTTTGCACAAAATCAGTTAAGGAGACGAAACAATTTTTTTCTATTGTAGATATAATTTTGTTTTGTTCCAGAAATAGAAATTTATTTTTCAGTATTGTGTTTTTATTTATTTATTTATTGTGCTCCAATTTAAGCAGTTTTGTCGCCCCTAGATTTTGCCGCCGTAGGGATATGTATACATTGCCCATTGCTTAGAGCTTACTCTGATTATCTTCAGGTGCTGTCATAGTGTTGTGAAAATAATTATAAAGACATTTTGTGAAAAATTAGTTAAGGAGATGAAACAATTTTTTTCTATCGTCGTTACATCCCAAGTCCATTAGGCACGGTTTTGTTCCAGAAATAGAAATTTATTTTTCAGTATTGTGTTTTTATTTATTTATTTATTGTGCTCCAATTTAAGCAGTTTTGTCGCCCCTAGATTTTGCCGCCGTAGGGATATGTATATGTTACGGCCAAAGCCGAAATTGGCCAGTTCCTAATTGGCCAGGTCGTGTGGCCCATGTCCGATGTACTGGAAATGAAGAGCGTATATGCGACTTTGGCCGGCCACTTCCCGAAGTGCCCGGCGAATGTTTGATGTGCTGAAGTAAGATTGTTCGGTAGGTTCGGTAGGCTACACTCGATGCAGTTGCACTACCAAGTGCTCAACAAATCGCTGCAGATGTAAAAATAACAAACTGCTGTGCAATTCGAAATGTCATAAAAGTTCATCTTGTTGTAACAAGTGATGATACTGATAATTTTCTGTAATAAACTAATTCAGTAGATAATGTGATTATCTTTTTGTTTGTTTTCTCCAAGGGAGAGGAAATTTTCATAAGAGACCAGGAGGTTTCTGGTACTGTGAGATCCTTACTCACTAACAGACTACAGCCGACCTAGGGCCACCGTACCTCCTTGGTCTCTCTTCTGAAGGACGACCTAGGCTCCTAAGAGCGTTCGCCTGAAAACTCCTCTGTGGCAGCTATAATGTGATTATCATTAACATTATGGTTTGCAAACAACCAAAATTTGCTCATGACCTTTTTCTTCTAACTTTGGCCGATCGCCCCATGCCAGTTAGCGAATTGGCTGGCCAAACCCGGAAATTAAGGAAAGATCTGACATTGGCCGGCCATTGTGAGGTGACATTGGCTATTTTGCGATTTGGCCGGCCGATTCGGGAACTGACCGAACTTCGGGATTTGACTCTAACATATACATTGCCATCGCTTAGAGCTTGCTCTGATTCTCTTCAAGTGTTGTCATAGTGGCTATCGCCCGATGCCAGTTCCCGAATTGGCTGGCCAAACTCCGAAATCAAGGAAAGATCGGACTTTGGCTGGTTATTGTTTGGCGATATTGCCTATTTCGCCATTTAGCCGGCCAATTCGGGTACTGACCGAATTCGAGCTTTGGCTCTGACATATACATTGCCGATCGCTTAGAGCTTACTCTGATTCTCTTCAGGTGTTGTCATAGTGGCCAATCGCCCCATGCCAGTTCGTGAATTGGCTGGCCAAACCCCAAAAATCAAGGAAAGATCGGACGTTTGCCGATCATGTGAGGCGATATTGGCTATTTCGTGATATGGCCGGCCAATTCGGGAACTGGTCGAACTTCGGGCTTTGGCTCTAACATATACATTGCCCATCGCTTAGAGCTTACTCTGATTCTCTTCAGGTGTTGTCATAGTGGCCAATCGCCCCATGCCAGTTCGTGAATTGGCTGGCCAAACCCCAAAATCAAGGAAAGATCGGACGTTTGCCGATCATTGTGAGGCGATATTGGCTATTTCGTGATATGGCCGGCCAATTCGGGAACTAACCAACTTCGGGCTTTGGCAGTAACATATACATTGCCCATTGCTTAGAGCTTACTCTGATTATCTTCAGGTGCTGTCATAGTGTTGTGAAAATAATTAAAAAGACATTTTGTGCAAAATCAGTTAAGGAGACGAAACAATTTTTTTTCCTATCGTAGTTACATCCCAAGTCCATTAGGCACGGTTTCATAACTGCGGATTTTTTTTTTTTTTTTTTTTCATTCCGTCTTCGGAAATGTTGCGGAAATCGTGCGTAGCAGAAGGGGAAGCGACGAAAGTTTAGCGCGTAATTACGCGAATTTGCCGAGAGGGGGAAAGTCGTTTGCGAGTGTTCAGAATCAAAATATCCAGCCAGTTTCTTTTTGTTTGGCTTTTATACAGTTCCGATGGCATGAAAAAATTCTTTCCACGCACGAAAATTTAGACATGAAAATATGCAAACAATCTGAAATTTTGGTTTTCTCTTTTTATTATTATGAAGAGAGAAACAATAATTTCGAATTGATTGAAAATTTGACAAAATGCTGAACTTTGTTTTAATTTTCCTACACTTTGATCACCCTATAAAATATTTTAGGGCACATAATTAACACTAGATTTACGGACCGAATCAATTTGACTCATTAAAAATTTTATCAGTATACACACACACACACACACACACACACACATATATATAT
>CM063498.1:201799159-201824159 GCA_032207245.1 Pardosa pseudoannulata
ACAATTCCGCCTCGAAATACACCCGCACAAAATGTGTTAAAAATACAGGAAATATAAAGGAAAATTTAATTCATCAACCTGCAAGATAATTATTGAAATACATCATATTTTATTAATAAAAGTAACAGAAAATTGAGGGCATACTATACATTTTTTTCTATAAGATAGTAAATATGTTAATATACAGGAAATATATGATATTAATATCTGTTTTCCAGTTTATTAAAGTAAAACAGTGAGTAACGAAATGCAACATTAATTCGGGGAAGTTTAACTTAAAACCGGATTTGCAACGGTGAACAAGTCTTAAGTTAGTGAATGAACTCTAAACACGACTGACTCGGGAAAACACGGAATGATTTGAGAATGAATTACTGAAGAGTTGAAATATTCTTAAACCATTCACTAAAAGCCGAAAACAGTTTCAAATAGGTTTCCATTGACAGAACAATCGCGCACGTCATCGAACGCTTTTATTCTTAACGAGCCTCATCGAAACCTTAATTAACTGATTTCCTGTCTGAAACTTAAGACAAAAGTAAGATTCCTCTTTCCTGCGGAACAATATCTGTCTAATAGCAATTCAATTGGGGTACTTCGGAGAAAGAATGTAATGAAAGTAAAATGAAGAGATAATCTGAGATTTGTCTGAGAATACGCTATCTGCAATCATAGAACGATTTACAGTTTAGATGGCGTACGTTAAAATAAAGCTGTCGGTGGTGCGTGCAATTGTTTTCTGCGAGAAAGTAGTTGGAAATTTTTTTTAGGCATTTAGAGAACGTTAAAAGGAATATTTAGGCTTTGTTAACATGGTGTGTTAAAGAGGCCATTCACGATTTACATAAGGTTGGTCTGTACCTGACACATAGGGTATTGACATATAGGTAGGACGTTAAAAGGAATATTTAGGCTCATTCACGATTTTCACGACCGTTCACGATTTTCATAAAGTTGGTCTGTACCTGACATACAGGATAGGATGTTAAAAATATTTAGGCTCTGTGAACATGGTATGCCAAAGAGACCATTCACGATTTACATAAGGTGGATCTGTACCTGACATATAGGATAGGATGTTAAAAGGAATATTTAGGCTCTGTTAACATGGTGTGTCAAAGAGACCATTCACGATTTACATAAGGTGGATCTGTACCTGACACATAGGATATTGTCATATAGGTAGGACGTTAAAAGGAATATTTAGGCTCTGTTAACATGGTGTGTTAAAAAGACCATTCACGATTTACATAAGGTTGGTCGGTACCTGACACATAGGATATTGATATATAGGTAGGACGTTAAAAGGAATATTTAGGCTCTGTTAACATGGTGTGTTAAAGAGACCATTCACGATTTACATAAGGTTGGTCTGTACCTGACATATAGGATAGGACATTAAAAGGAATATTTAGGCTCTGTTAACATGGTGTGTAAAGAGACCATTCACGATTTGCATAAGATTGGTCTGTACCTGACATATAGGATAGGACGTTAAAAGGAATATTTAGGCTCTGTTAACATGGTGTGTTAAAGAGACCATTCACGATTTGCATAAGGTTGGTCTGTACCTGACATATAGGATAATACGTTAAAAGGAATATTTAGGCTGTGTTAACAGGGTGTGTTAATGAGACCATTCACGATTTGCATAAGTTTGGTTTGTACCTGATATATAGGATAGGACGTTAAAAGGAATATTTAGGCTCTGTTAACATGGTGTGTTAAAAAGACCATTCACGATTTACATAAGGTTGGTCGGTACCTGACACATAGGATATTGATATATAGGTAGGACGTTAAAAGGAATATTTAGGCTCTGTTAACATGGTGTTAAAGAGACCATTCACGATTTTCATAAGTTTGGTTTGTACCTGATATATAGGATAGGGCGTTAAAAGAATATTTAGGCTCTGTTAACATGGTGTGTTAAAGAGACCATTCACGATTTACATAAGGTTGGTCGGTACCTGACACATAGGATATTGATATATAGGTAGGACGTTAAAAGGAATATTTAGGCTCTGTTAACATGGCGTGTTAAAGAGACCATTCACGATTTTCATAAAGTTGGTCTGTACCTGACATATAGGATCCTGCATATAGGATACTATAAAAGAATATTTAGGCTCTGTTAACATGGTGTGTTAAAAAGACCATTCACGATTTACATAAGGTTGGTCGGTACCTGACACATAGGATATTGATATATAGGTAGGACGTTAAAAGGAATATTTAGGCTCTGTTAACATGGCGTGTTAAAGAGACCATTCACGATTTTCATAAAGTTGGTCTGTACCTGACATATAGGATCCTGACATATAGGATAGGATGTTAAAAGGAATATTTATGCTCTGTTAACATGGCGTGTTAAAGAGACCATTCACGATTTTCATAAAGTTGGTCTGTACCTGACATATAGGATCCTGGCATATAGGATAGGATGTTAAAAAGAATATTTAGGCTCTGTTAACATGGTCTGTCAAAGAGACCATTCACGATTTACATAAGGATCATCTGTACCTGACATATAGTATAGGACGTTAAAACTATATAATACTATATAAAACTATATAAAACTATATATTTAGGCTCTATTAACATGGTGTGTTAAAGAGACTATTCAGGATTTACATAAGGTTGGTCTGTACCTGACATATAGGATAGGACGT
Source organism: Pardosa pseudoannulata (assembly GCA_032207245.1). Classification (NCBI taxonomy): domain Eukaryota; kingdom Metazoa; phylum Arthropoda; class Arachnida; order Araneae; family Lycosidae; genus Pardosa; species Pardosa pseudoannulata. The sequence continues at coordinate 201,801,832 of CM063498.1, forward strand.
TAATAGGAATATTTAGGCTCTGTTAACAGGGTGTGTTAAAAAGACCATTCACGATTTGCATAAGGTTGGTCTGTACCTGATATAGGATAGGACATTAAAAGGAATATTTAGGCTATGTTAACATGGTATGTTAAAGAAACCATTCACGATATGCATAAGATTGGTCTGAACCAATATAATAATAGAAAAAATATTTAGGCTCTGTTAACAGGGTGTGTTAAAGAGACCATTCACGATTTGCATAAGATTGGTCTATACCTGACATATAGGTTCCCTGCTACTCAATGTTAAAGTATGGAAAAAATAAAAAAATTTCTAACCTTCTAGATTTTTTAGAATTCCTCAAAACATTTATACCCCTTGTTAGAACAGAAAATTATCTAGAATTTTCTCATTTTCTTTTTAAAAATAAGTAGAAAAATCTATTTAGTTATAAACTATTTGTCTATATATATATTTTGCTACTCAATGTTAAATATGGAAAAAAAAAAAAATTCTAAATATTTTTTTTTAGAATTCCTCAAACATCATATTGTTAGAACAAAATTATCTATTTTCTCATTTTCTTTTAAAAAATAATAAAAAATAGTTTAAACTATTTGCAAGAAATTTTAATCTCTCTTTCATGTAGAATTTAATATATCAATGGAATTAATTTTATAGATTGAAATTATAGAGTGAATTTTATTTTTCATATAATGTTAACTTATGGAAAAAATAAAATTTCCTCTAACCAACTAGGTTTTACAATTCCTCAAATTATATACCTTGGTAAAACAGAAAATTATCTAGAATGCTATCCTTTTCTTTTAATTAAAAAAAAAATTATTTTAAACTATTTGTATGAAATTGTAGTATACTCCTTTCAAACACACACACAAAAAAAGATAGTATTTTTGAGAATTTTCTGTTCTATTACATGGAGTTAATTTTGTTAGAGTTTTTGAAATGCGAACCAATCAGAGTGAATTTTATTTCTCACTTAATGTTAATCTATGTAAAAAGGTAATAAAATGATTTCAGAGATCATTGTATAAATTTAAATTTTAAGAATTTAAGTGAAAAAAATTTCTTTCTAACCGGCTCGGTTTTAAGAACTCCTCAAAGGAATTATATCCCTTGGTAGAACAGCGAATTATCTAGAATGCCTGTAATGTTTTAGGATGCCGTTTAAAAGGAAACATGTCTTTTACCTGTTAAATGTGTGTTAAGACTCCACTTCACGATTTGCATAAGGCTGGTCTGTACCTGACATATAGGATAGGACGTTAAAAGGAATATTTAGGCTCTGTTAACATGGTGTGTTAAACAGACCATTCACGATTTGCATAAGATTGGTTATCTGTACCTGATATATAGGATAGGACGTTAAAAGGAATATTTAGGCTCTGTTAACATGGTGTGTTAAAGGGACCATTCACGATTTGCATAAGATTGGTCTGTACCTGACATATAGGATAGGACGTTAAAAGGAATATATTGCTCTGTTAATATGGTGTGTTAAAGGGACCATTGACGATTTGCATAAGGTTGGTCTGTACCTGACATATAGGATAGGACTTTAAAAGGAATATATGCTCTGTTAATATGGGTGATAATTGCATAATCTGTATACATATAGGATAGGACTTTAAAAGGAATATTTAGGCTCTGTTAACATGGTGTGTTATTTCAATAGATCCCCAAGAACCAACTAATTTGACTTCTTATTGCCCAGTAATCACCCGGGAAAAATAATAGGGACTAAAAATTTATTTGTGACGGACAGATTCATTTCGCCCTGTTACATACACACACGCACACACACACACACACACACACACACACATATATATATATAAGTTCAGATATATATGCATATATATATATATATATATATATATATATATATATATATATATATATATATATATACATACAGATATGTATGCATATATGTTATATGTATATATATGTAAGATCTATTATATTGCCGCATAAAGAAACTTAGCCAACGAGCTCAGTGGCCGAATGGTCAAAGCACGCGATCCAGACCCGAAGATTGTGGATTCGATGCTTGTCATGTCGGTTTATACCAAGTACGGATTTTTAATTTAAAAATATTATTTATTGTTTCCTTATGTTCTCGAACATTCTAGATCTTTCTTTAATAAGTAAATTAGTTATTTCTCGAATATTCTGTTCGGGTATAAAAGTTGATACCCACTAGTTGTAGGCAACTTCTCGATCTTGTAAAGTTGCGAGTTGCTACTTAGCTTCAATAAATTCGTTTGTTAAGTTAAACGGTGTGTTCATTCGAATCTTCGTGACAATATATTATACACACACACACACACACACACACATATATATATATATATATATATATATATATATATATATATATACTATGGAGATAAGTTAAAACATCTCTTTTTACAGGAAATTCTTTTGTGGATTGTTGAGGAGGGCATTAAAATGCAACTATTTCTAAAACTTTCTAAGCTATGGATAACTAACCCCTATGGATATATTGTGTCTCCAAACGAATCAAACTGTCGTTTTACAGAGAGATAAATTTATCTAACGATCTCTGTCTGCCTAACAGGCACGACAAGCGTCTCAATAGTAACGGGCGGATGGCTGATTTTAAAGAGGCGCATCTAACAAGGCGTAATCGCTGGGGTGCACCAAACAGCAGAGACAATGTTTTGCGTTCACGACACTTCAAAATCACTCGGCTGGATTGACGTTCGGTCGGTTGACAAACCTATGTGTCGAAATATTTATACTCAATTAGCTCGGATTTACACTTCAAAAGATATGTTTATGTCCGCAAATATGTTACGAGATTGAAAAAAAATTGGCAATGTGCTTCCACAGATATATTCCAGATATTTCACAACTACAGTACCCAGACGAGAACTCTTGCATGTAGACAGCTAGCTTCCCATTTCTTCCACATTAATAGGATGGTTATAAGTGGATTCCGCTTAATGTGATCAGTGTGGGACATTGTGATTTTGATAACAATAACCGATTGATAACAATAAACGATATGCAAAATTAGATAAATTTACCCCTCCCTTTAACCCCTCCCATGTACTAAATTTCAAAAGAAAATGAAAAAACCCACCTTATATTTATATACTGTATATTATCTTTTAAAGCATAAGAATTGTATACATAAGGTAAAATATGCGAGAAGAGTGGCTTTTAGTTTTTTGATTAATGCGTCGTTATATCAGACTTCCTTCTCTGAAGGTGGCATAAATTTTAGCCTTTTAAACAAAGTGTGATCGTGTTCGCTAAGATATTTGGTGTATCGAAGCCGAACCTGACAGACTGGAACTAAGCAGGAAAGGAATACTATGTATAAATTTTAACCCGATAGAAAAGTACAGTGGACTCATCTTAATATGATCAGTTTGGGACACCGTGATTTTGACAACAATATACGATATGCTAAATTAGATTAATTTATCCCCCGCCTTTAATTTACAAGTACTAAATTAAAAAAAAAATGAAGAAACACACCTTATATTTATGTAATGTATATTATCTTTTTTAAAACATAAGGATTGTATACATAATTTAAAAAATTGATCCATTGTTGACTGTCTACAGTTTTTTTCCAAGAACTCAAAAAGATAAATTGTTAGTAATCCTAATCCACCTGTCATAACGATTTAAAATTCCGATCTTTTATTTTAATGTTAAATCTTTTCGTTTTATGGCTTCGATATCGACAATCTGCATAAAAACGAGCAAGGAACGCTCCTTCTCAGTTCATGATAACAATAACCGATATGCAAAATTAGATAAATTTACCGCCCTCCCTTTAATTCACACGTACTAAATTTCAAAAGAAAATGAAAACACACACCTTATATTTATATACTGTATGTTATCCTTTAAGACATAAGGATTGTATACATAATTTAAAAAATTGATCAATTGTTGACTGCCTACAATTTTTTCTAAGATTGATAAATCTCATTGATAAATTGTTCGTAATCATAATCCACCCGTCATAGCGATTTAAAATTTCGATCTTTTATTTTAATGTTAAATCATTTCGTTTTATGGCATCGATATCGACAATCTGCATGGAAACGAGAAAGGCATGAAATGTAACTCTCTTAATCAGTTCATGATAACAATAAACGATATGCAAAATTAGATAAATTTACCGCCCTCCCTTTAATTCACACGTACTATATTTCAAAAGAAAATGAAAACACACACCTTATATTTATATACTGTATATTATCTTTTAAAGCATAAGAATTGTATACATAATTTAAAAAATTGATCAATTGTTGATTGTCTAAAATGTTTTCTAAGATTGATAAATCTCATTGATAAATTGTTCATAATCATAATCCACCCGTCATAACGATTTAAAATTTCGATCTTTTATTTTAATGTTAAATCATTTCGTTTTATGGCATCGATATCGAGAATCTGCATGGAAACGAGAAAGGCATGAAATGTAACTCTCTTAATCAGTTCATGATAACAATAACCGAATGATAACAATAAACGATATGCAATATTAGAAAAATTTACCCCCCTCCTTTGATTCACACGTTCTAAATTTCAAAACAAAATGAAAAACACACTGTATATTATCCTGCATTTATGTATATTATCCTTTAAAACATACGAATTGTATACATAATTTAAAAAAATGATCCATTATTGACTGTCTAAAATGTTTTCTAAGAAGCTCATTGATAAATTGTTCGTAATCATAATCAACCTGTCAAATCGATTTAAAATTTCGATCTTTTGTTTTAACGTTAAAGCATTTCGCTTTCTGGCTTCCATATGGACAAGATAAGCTAGTAAGGCATAAAATGTGAATAATCTACTTCTCAGTTTCGATAAGAATGTGTTGCCTTCTGCTTATCTGACAACCATTAAGCACCAGCAGTGTGTACGTATTTCTGAAAAATTCCAGGATCGTGTAATTTCCCACTCTTTTGTTCATTTCACATTTCCGTAGGTGGAAAATTAGAACTCTCGAAAATTCAAACAACAGCGAAGGGGAAAAAAGAATGGGTTCCTTCTGAATATATTGTGAATATCCCTTTGCCAGTTAAAAGAGGTTCGAAAACTGATAACATAAACCTATGTAACGATCCCATAAAGTGATAATTTTAACATACAAATGAATAGAGAAAATCGGGACCAAGTGATAACAATAAGTGATTGATAACTTTAACTGCGATCACATAAGAGGCAAAAATACCGCTGATCTTCTGGGAGTGAGATAATAAATTTTTGATATAATATTTAAACAAAATAGAAAAGAAGATGGATATATAATTTATAATTATATATTTCTTTTAGTTTGCCTCTGACCGGCAACTTAAAATTCTATCAGCGGGCAGGATAAAACCTTCCGGAGTTGAGTCCACGGGCCGTAGTTTGCTCATCCCTGCGTTAACCGCTATAAAATTGGGGTGGTTATACTTAAAGAACATTTTCGTCTTCTACTGCAGTTAATCCCTAACTATGAATATTTACCGTAAATCCCAAATAACAGATCTTCAGAAGGCATCCGATGATACAAACCGAACGTGGGAAAAATATACCCTTTATCGTTAACTTCTGCAATTAATAACCTGACCACTTAATATGCTCGATTGCATTTAATATATTTTAAATTGTTTTTCGTTTGTAATTTCTCCTCCGTGGTAACGGAGTTCATTTCACATGTACACAGGTTACAGTTATCTTCCATCTTCGAATGTTGTGCGGATTCCCAGGGTTTAAGGGTGAACAAATACCACGCATGGTTTGCGATCGCTTTTATCTTAAGCTAATAATCCAGGTATTCGTCACCGAAGATGGTGGTTTTTAGAACAGCCCACAAAACAATCCTCTCTGCGGCTATTTCACTTTCCATATATTCGCGTTATTTATCCCACGAGTAGCTGAAGATGAAAGATCGACCCACGCTGGGTGAAATTCCATGTTGTTTTTTAATCTCAAAATAGAAAGTGGAACATGACGGCGGGATCTATTTATCCGTTAACCGTTGGAAAACATTTGTTCCTCCCGTGTGGACAGGTAGGAGTGACACGGTTGTAGAAGGGGTGGAGAGAGAGAGGGGAAATTTCGGATTAATTGCAGATTAGGCAAGAAATATTGATCATTAAGTGTCTTTTCCATCCCAGCGAGTTCGCCGAGAGTTGATATTTTAGAGAGAAAACACGAAAAGGAAACAGAGAATTACCGCTGAACCGTGAACGACTCTCTCTCGAGCGTTTCCGTGAACTCCGCGACGAAAAAAATTTTTGTGTCGGTGTATTTGCCAGTATTTTCACAATTCTTTTTTTCCTTGTTATCTCTCCTGCCGCAAAGAAGAAAAACAAATAAACAAGGCCAATGGCATAGGAGAGAAAAAATATAAAAATAAAAGTTAGTGTTTTTACAGAGCGAAAACAAAAGTTGGGTTCTGTCCCTAGTTAGGAAGTAAACATAATCAGGCCCTGATCAAAGACGGCAAATCAAGTGCTAGCTAATGGACCTCCGCTTTGAAGGGGCTGCCGTTTCCGATCGTTCTGGACATCGCACTGGAGCTCTCATACCTGACTTCCCTGGGCCAAGCCCTCTAAGTCAGATTACTGTGGTTGCATGGAATGAGACATAACTGATATATTACAACACGATAATGAGGACAAGAATTGAATTGTTGTTAGGAGATCTCTCTATCATTAACTGAAATCGCAGACTTAAAAGTTTAGGGGTCATATGTCCAGTAACACCAGAACACCCGTTGGAGTCATTTCGACTCCGAACTTTTTATATTCTTTAATGAAATTTGGTAATTTATATATATACACACACATATATATGTAATGTAAAAATTTAATACTTTAATCCTAAACTAAAATTACTAACACCTCTATTAAAAAACCACCAAATCCGCAATTTCATCATCTTTTTAGTGGCCTTTCGGCGTTAAACTCTTTTGTTTCCTTCCTGTTGGCGAACTTAACTCGCCAACCTACTTTGATGGTTAAGAGCACTTCTAATTTGCAGAGTTAACAAATTCCTTTCACAAGCGGGTAGCGTCCCTAAAGTTATATAAGGCTGTGCGACCATCCTTTGTTGGATTTTTTGCTCTGTAAGTTGCCTTATAAAGATGCTACAAAACTTCTAAAAAATCGTATTCTTTTTCGGTGACGACTACATCCTTCAACTCTGTTGCATCCTCAAAGCATAGCAAGCCACGCTATGTTTCATATATGTATTAATGTAAATAACTTGCCAATTTTTTTTCATATTATTACATGTATTATGTCTATGCAATCTGTGTTTATTGTTGCAAAACTTAGACTATGTATTTTTATTTCGTGTATAGTTCTGTATAAAATCATCAGTTACTTATTTTGTTATTTAACATTTTCGTAAAATTTTATGTTAGCGAAAAGGTTCTCACTTCGTTCATCCCTTTCTTTTTGCCCGGGGAGGATACTGTAAGGAAAATTCTCAGGGGGTTTCGAATCTGAAGTCAAGGGCTAAAAATTACTGTGTCCTTTTGCATTCCCCTTTTTGTTTGGAAATTTCCTAAATTTTCCACTAGGGAAATGTAGAGTTATAATTGGTTAGACCCCTTCTCTGAGGGCGTAAACTGTAGCCCTAGTGGTGAATTTAGGTTAGGGGTTAAAAAGGGGAATGCAAAAGGACGCGAGAATTTTTAGCCTTTGACTTCAGATATGAAAACGCCTGAGAATTTTCCTTGCATATATATACTATGTGTATGTTTATACACATATATGTGTAATATATCAAAATTATTAAGGTAAAATATATATCTAACTTATCCTTTTCCTCCTTCTTCTTTAATACCTAATTTCCCAGCTGTGTAACGTCAGATTCAAAGGAGTGTTCTTTCGTCAACTTAAATTCTTATTACCCGTCTCCCAAAACTAAAGCTAGAATAAATGCTAATTTTCTGTCCACTGGCCAATGTGGCAGTGTGGCAGCCAATGTGGCCCATATCTATTTTCCAGCTGTCTCAAAAAATAATTTCAGTCTTCCAATGTATAAATTTCTGAATATGCCATTTTAAAGCTAACCCATGTTATCATTTCTGACTGGAAAAAACGCTAAGTATCCTGTTGGTCTCTTGTGAAAAAAAATTCAGGTAATCACTCGCTGTTGGGGAAATTTTGTGATAGAAGTGTGCATTCGATGAAAGGCTCTTGTCCTGTAAAGAGGTTTAGCTTTCGTCTTAGTAAACTTCAAAGTTATTTTACATTGGACTTCGATGTTTTTTTAGAGTCATGACTGCAAACTACGTAAATTCTCTCCTTGCCAAGTAAGCCCGGGGAAATCTAAATAATAGGGGGTACTTTGATATTGTAAAGGGGAGAATAATTTCGCCATGTTACACACACATATATGTAATATATCAAAATTATTTCACTTTAATATCCCTTTAAAAACCTCTCTCCCATTCTAATACTTTAATATCTACTTTCCAGCCACAAAATGTCTTAACCAAATGAGTCTCCTCAACTTAAAATTCTGGCTACACATTTCCCAAAGCTTTCTGTGTAGTAGATGTAAATTTCCTGTCCATTCAACACATTTTCCAGCTGTCGCCGATAAATAGCTCAGTTTTTTCCCAGTTCTAACAGTTAAATTCGTTGACTAAGTTATTTGTCCCTAGGGAAAATTCTGTCTCGCTCAGTTCGTAAAAGATAGAACAAAATCTTCCTACTTATACAATTAGAATGTAAGTGAATTGTTGATGAAATTTTCCAAATGCAAATTTTTTTGCTTTAAACTAAGAGAAAGCAAAAGCAAATTTAAAAACAGAGACATTAAGGTCTCCAAACCCTTTTGTAAAGGATAATCAGTTTTCAAGCTACCCGCATACCCACGAATTCCTTCTTTTGCCAATCCTTCACCTGTAGCATGCCTTGCCTGTGATTTTCAGACATCTCACCAGGAAATCGGCGGGTGCTCCCACACGGGTATACTCCTGCATCTCGCGTGGAGCACGATTTTCCTCGGCGCGTGCACCATGGCTCCCCGAAACTTTTTGAAATAGAAATTGCGCGTTGGCGAATGTTTCTGAAAATGAAATTCTTTTCAGAGTGCCTTGTTAGAGAGCAGAGGTGAAAGCCTCCTATGCTATTTGGTGGGTTGTGCTTAACAAAGTGCTGCTCAACTAACAGAAGCAGTGGGGTGAGGTCAGCAACCCTTAAACCTGGTATGAAATAAATAAGGAATGAGCAAGGGTGAATTGTTCACCGCTCCCCTTTTTCTTATGTATTTGTGTTATGGTCATTTTGAGACTTACAGATTTGCAACATGCAATGGAATCTCGGTCTATTCTTTTTTCGATTGAAATAAATTAGGAATGTGCAAGAGTTAAAAATTTCTATTTTGTTTTAACACTTCGCTTACGGGCAAAGTATTTTTACGTTTTTTGCAGTCTGTCACTGGAGCGCGGGTCACGTAAAATTACGTATTTAGTAGATTTGTGGTGGATACTCGCTAACCACCACAAATCTACTATATACGTATAATTATATGTATGTGTGACATTATATGCATGCTGTTTGCGTTGCTCTGCAACGCTTTGCATTTTCTCTTTCCACAAGTTATGATTGTCGAGTGACTCGGTCTCTTGTTCCGTTATTTCGTCTTCAATCGAATTCCTAGCTCCAGAACGTACAAGTCGTGTTTTGTCAATTTGAAGCTTGGTTTTTTTTTATTGTTGAATACAAAAATGATAAAATGAGTCGTTGTGACAAAGATAGTGATGAAGCAAAAGGCGCTCACAGATTATCGGACTTTAATTTTAAAAATAGTTTATTTTTGAGATTTCGTAAAAATATTTTTTTTTGTTAAATAATCATACAGTATATATTAAAGTGTAAAATAAAAAAAAGTTTCTTTTATAAAAACAAAGTAGTTTTCGATTTACTGTGACTTTTCTGAATAACTAAACTTTCGCTTAATTCACGAAAAAATGGCTTGTATTATTCTTTATTTTGGCTTTAAATAAATACGTAATTTGCAAGGATAAGAAACTTTCATTTTATTTTAGTCTAGGTCATTCAAAATAGATGCCGAATGACGGCCGAATGGTTAGGATGCTGGCCTACGGAACCGGAGTTCGTGGGTTCGAATCCCACAGTGGCATAGATGTTCGTAGCTGTTCGGAATCGGTTTTAAGCAGTAGGTCCCTGTCTAATTACCTCTCATGTTGCAAAAAGTAGACCGTAGCACTCCAAATCAAACCAACCAAATCAAAATAGATGACTAGTCTTTAAGACAACAACTCCTATCAAAGCCAAAAACAGTAGACCGTAGCGCTCCAAACCAAACCAAACCAAACCTATCAAAGCCAAGACAATTATAAATAATCCTAAAATCTAATAAATGATGAAACTAAATGTACCGCTTAGCCTGTGTTTATATTTTTTGGCTCATCTACCAAAACCTGTGTTTCAAAAACTAATACAAGAGCATGTGCTATTTATTCAAAGTTACAACGAAAGTAAATGAAAATTAGAAAGAAAATGCAATTAAACTTCGCAATTTAAATTAACACATTGTATGCGGGACACGTACTAGTACGTTTTCTGACGACTGATACTTGAGCGCGGGTCACATACTAGTACGGGTTAGTGTAACAACATGGTTTGTTTGTGGGTACAAAAATAACGGTATATACAGGAAAACGAAGCCGAATGTTCTTGTCTACTACATAGATTCTGGAAAAATTTAGACAAAAACTAGTTTTTACATCAGTCGATGCGGAACCACAGAACGGGAAAAAATTAAAACTATATACTACTATCTCCATTTGATTTTTGATATTTACGATACTATTATAAATTTATCACTAAAAGCTATATTTTTTGTTTCCAAAAATCTTAGTTGTTATTTATATATTTCTATTTATATATTTGTTTATATATTTCAATATAAAATACGAAAAGTTGGTTAAAAAATTAAATAATTTTTGATCTATTGAGATTTAACTGAATAACTAATTTTAAGCGCAAAATGCTCGCGCCCGAAACAATTCCGCTGCTAAATGTACCATACAATGTGTTAACTATAATTACAAGCAACCAGTTATACATTATGGTTTCAGGTTTATAAAAATCACATTACCGAAACGTTATCCAATTCTCCCACGTATGTTATACAATTGTATCTTAATCATTCCGTGACATATAGATTTTCAACATGCAAGGGAATATTGGTCTATTGTCTTTGGCTTGAAATAAATCAGGAATTTGAAAGAATAAGAAACTTGTAGTTTATCTTAGCCAAGGTCACACAAAAAATGACTAGTCTTCAAGACTGCAACTCTGCTCAATACCAAAACAATTAATACTGAAAACCGATAAATATCCAAACGAAATATTCACGGATGTTTATGAAATATTTAAAATTACAATTTAAACAAAAGTAAATCTGAATCAAAGGGAACAATTACATTTTGCAGTTTAAATTTATACATAATTAGAAAGTAACCAGTTATAATTTACGCTTTTAGATTTACAGTAATCGTATTACTGTAACGAGCTAGCCGCTGTGATATTAAATTCTGGAAGAAAATAAATAGTTGTGCAGAGGACTCGGCAAGAACGTAATAATTAGAAAATACAATTACAGAGTAACACCTGATATGGCAAGTTTGGCAGGATAGGCGTACCCTGTCTATCACATATTGGCAAGTGTCAGGTAATTTGACTATCAAGGCCATTTTTAATAAGAAATTAATGCATAAATAAAAATATTACATGAGTGGAAATGCGAAAAGAATCCATGTGATTACATTTACTGTAATACCTGTGACGTCCGTTCTTTTAACACTTGGCATGTAGGTATACTTCACCGCTAACTTACGCGTGCATCGAACGTTTTTTCGTGAATCTCGCGAAAGTTTAGTTATTCAGAAAAATCGCAGTCAATCGAAAACTACTTTGTTTTTATGAACGAAACTTTTTTGTTTTACACTTTAATATATACTGTATGATTAATTAATAAAAAAAAAACACAATATTTTTACGAAATCACAAAAGTAAACCATTTTTAACTATCTTTGTCACAATGGCTCATTTTATCAATTTTATATTCAACAATAAAAAACCAAGGTTCAAATTGACAAAACATGACTTGTACGTTCTGGAGCTTGAAATTCGATTGAAGACGAAATAACGCAACAACAGACCGAGTCACTCGACAATCATAACTTGTGGCTGTACTTACCGAACGATGACAACGATGAAAGCCGAACGATGGCCGAATGGTAGAGCGCTGCTCTTCGGAACCGGAGTTCGTGGGTTCGAATCCCGCTGATGGCATGGATGTTTGTAGCCTTTCGGAATCGGCTTTAAACTGTAGGTCCCGGTCTCATTAGCCCTCGTGTGCAAAACAGTAGACCGTAGCGCTCCAAACCAAACCAAACCAATCATAACCTGTGGAAAGAAAAAATGCAAAGCGTTGCATAGCAACGCAAACAACACGCATATAAAGTCATACATACATATAATTATACGTATTTAGTAGATTTGTGGTGGTTAGGGGGTATATTACGTATTTTTACGTGACCCGTGCTTCAGTGACAGACTGTAAAAAACGTAAAAATACGTTGCCCATACGCGAATTGTTAAAAATAGCCATAAATATAATTCTGATGAACGTACATAAACTGTTCAGGATAGCTGAAGCCCTAATCTTTCAAATAAATCAGCATGTTTTTTTTTATTGTGGTTAAAATTGGCTGTGTAAACGGTGCCAGATATCTTATTGGCTTTATCAAACGTCAACCTGTGTGCATTAAAAAGTAATAGGTTTGGTTTAGGATTACTTTTTTTGATGAAAATTGCGCGGTTTTCTTATTATACAGAAGAATTTTCAATCGATATATTTTGGTTCAGATTAACATGTGATTCAGTCTTTAATCAGCTGAAAAGATATAACCATAAGTTTTAAAGTTATAATCCAAGCCATTTATCGAAAAAAATCTTATTCTTCACAGTCCAGTATTTTAAACCAACTTTAATCCAATAAAAAAATCGTAGAAATCGTAATATCAGCCAATAAAAAAATCATAATTATGATTCTAATGAACGTGATTACAAAACATATACTTTTTTGGAAAAGCAAAGAGCATAATCCTTCGAATAAACCAATAAAAATATTTTTGGTTTATTAGAAACCTAAAATATTTTATTGGTTTGGTCGAAATTCGCTTTGGTCAACCTTTAGTTCGAATTTCAATAAAAATTAGTTAAAACCAAGTTCAAAATTGGTTAAAGGGACACATCACTTATACGCTTTAAAAAATTTGAGTTTTTAATTTTTATATTTTTAAAATCTCTGGGCATTTCTGAATCCTTTAAAACAAACTTTATAGAGATAGATATTCGAATTAGAACTTGTAAGACTACAGTTTCTCCATTTACTGCCATAGCTTTTAAGGATACTATAATAAACACGTAAAATTTATTTTACTGATAATGGTGTTTTTTCAACTTGAGCGCACTGTAAATAAAAAAAAAATATTGCACATATTGATTTCAAATTTTCACAGTAAGTACATTATAGATCTACGATGAAACTCTACTTTTTTTTCTTATTGCTTATTTCATTTAATATTTATAGTATTTGAAATGGAATTTTTGAATATCATTTTAGCTATTTGGAGAATTCAATCCCCTGGTGTAATAGTTATGATATTTAAAAAAAAATTAAATAGGTGGACAGTTATACTTAATTATTCTTTACAAAAAGCAAAAATTATTAATGAAACTTATTTTGTGTTGCAGTAAGTTTGCACACAGTAGTCAGAAAAATTAAAAAAGATTTTATACAAGCTTTCACTTTTTATGAAAACTCTTAATTTTTCAGAAACTAAGTAAATTCAGGAAAACACTAAATAATAATAGAGAAAAATGTTGAAAATCAAACATTTACGATAATAATTAAAAAAGTTAGGATAAGTCAAAAATAATAAATCTTCCACTTAAAAATGGTTAAAGGTGTTGTGCCTTTTAAAAATACCGTAGACGGATGTTTTAACACTGAGAGATCTGCAAATATATTAGACGAAAGAACCTAACAAATTCTTTGATGCAATTCATTAGAAGGTCACCAAACGTTTGAAAGGCGTTTAGGAATGTGGATTTGAATCCATAAGCACACGTATTGCGTGTATCAATTAACCAAGCATAAGACATTCCGCTGGAAAATCCAGTGGGATGATGTACATAAGATCTGATTAATCCATCCAAATGACATTTTCCGACATCACAGGTTTGTAAATCCGAAGTTTTCGCTTGATGCCCAAGGCAGTGGATGCAGGATTCCGTTAGGACAACTGTTGTAAGTGAAAGGTAACGGGGTACACGTAAGATTTATTTTTCTTGTGAAAACACCGCCGATTCTGGATTGGCACGCACATGAGCTTTGCAAGCTTTTTGGTATAATCCGTCTCTGGGAAAAAATCTGTTACTTTAGAGACAGCGGTTTGACAGCGTATGCCTTGCGGTCAAAGACAAGAAGATTCTAAAACTGAAGTGGAAGGAAATCTTAAGCACGAAGAATTCACCTAATGCTGTTGACAAATAAGAAAGTTTAAGATAGGGATGGCAATTATTTGAGAACAGAATATCCCCAAGGTCATTTTTGAGGAGAAGTGAAAGTGGCACGTGTATATAAAAATATTTTTTTAACACTTCGCGTGCGGACAACATATTTTTAATTTTTTTTGTAGTCTGTCACTGAAGCGCGGGTCACGTAAGAAATACGTATTTAGTAGATTTGGGGTGGATACCCGCTCACCACCACAAATCTACTAAATACGTATAATTATATGTCAGTCTCATACGATATTTAATGCAGAGTGGCAAGTATGGTGAGTGAAGAGTGAAACCATTAAAAAAAAACATGCTATTTGTTTAAATGAATCAAAAATTAATAACATTATACATTGCTCCACGAGCAATAAAAATAAGACTATCGTGAAACCCACACAGGGAATCAAAAGAACAACCGTCAGAGTCAGCACACAGAAAACTACAATTATTTATATACGACTGGGCTGACCACATACACGTGTAAATTTGCATAAAGTTTTAAAATAAAAAATATACAAAACTTAAAATACACACACAGTAACTAAATAAAGAAAATATAATTACAAATGATGACTAGTACATTTGAAACCGTTTACAATCTTAAAGTGTCGAAAATTGGATATAATCAGACCAATACTTAACCGCTGGTTAAGTCCAAGTAATCCTAACAAGTGGCCCGCCTATACAATTTTAGACATAAAAACAATTAAAGCCATAATAGTAAAGGTAAACAGTCTTGAATTGACTCAAAAACGAGTTGTATTCAGATAGTCAATCCTGGTCAAGACATCAAAGTAACCATAATAACATTTAAAAAAAAAAAAAAACATTAATATGCAAGACAAAACTGTACTGAAAGTTTAAGTTAAAAAAAAAAAACTAACACATTTACAGCAAGTTATAAAAACACAATATAACTTATTCTATCAGAATGTTGAGAAAACGTGATCTATTTAAAAAAAAAAGAAAGTTTCTTGAACACGAATGACAAAACTTTATAAATATTATACAATCTTTATAACACATCTAGAAAATGAAACTACATTTTTTATTCAAAGTAAAACAAGATAACAAGTATATATACACAGTACATTAACAAAAATCTCCCTACACATGTCTATAAATATCTTAAATACAGAGTAAAAGAAACATTTTTCATAAAATTTTACATAGCAAAAGTTCCATATTTAAATACTGAACACACAGCTCATAAATTTCTTTAGTTGCAGTTTAGATACCGCTTTCGTGAAATAATCAGCAAGATTTTCCTTTGTATTAACATATTTTAAAACAAAAAGTTTATCATTTATCAAATTTCTGATAAAAATGAAATTTAACCGATATACGTTTCGTTTTGTGGTTTTCTATGGGAGATTTACAAAACCTAATAGCAGCTTGATTATCACAGTATAAATTAATTTCTAAAGGCTTTGAACTTAATATTCCATTTTCAGCACACTCATGAAAAATTCGAGTAAACCAAATAGGTTCTTTAGCTGCTTCTACCAGCGAGATATATTCACTTTCCATAGTTGATAAAGAAACACATTTTTGCTTAAAAGTCTTCCATGAAATAGGGGTTTTATCAACGAGGAGTATCATACCACCCATAGATGTTCTGTCATCCCTGTTGGATGCAAAATCAGCATCACTGAAGCAGTTAAAGGTTAAATTTCTTGTACCTGATAGTTCAAGCTTATAATTATCACTGTGACATACATATCCCAGTAACTTTAGAACTGCATCCCAATGCACCATGCCTGGATTTGATTAGAACTGGGAAAGAATATTAGTGGCGTATGATATGTTTGGCCTAGTTCGTGAAGCTAAAAATGACAAGCAGCCTATCGCACTCCTATAAGGAATTGCTTTCATTTCTTTCTGTTCTACCTCAGTACTTGGACATTGGGTTTTATATAGTATTATACTTTTCGCGATGGGAAGTGATGTTATTGGGAGTTTAAAACTGCTAAACATGTTACGTATTTTTTTAATATATCCTCTCTGGTGTATGTATAATTTTCCATTAATTTCTTCAAATTCTACTCCAAGCAAATTTTTAGTGCTCCCTAAATCTTTTATATCAAATTCGACACTCAAAATACCTATCACTAAGTCAATTTGCTTACTTGTTTTAGCAAAAACTACTAAGTCGTCAACATATAACAACAGCACTTCACTATTTTCGTACGTAAAAACACAGTTCGCCCATGATAATTTACAGAAGCCTTTTTCCTCAAGTTTATTACTAATTTCGTGAAACCATTCACTACCACTCTGATGAAGTCCGTACAACGCTTTAAAGAAAGTGTTGTACGGACATACCAAATGTGGCTTCTCAGAATCAACAAAACCTTGAGGTTGCCTCATGTAAATAGTTTCAGATATTGGGGCATACAGATAAGCACTTTTGATATCCAACTGTCTATGTCGCCACCCAAGGAAACCAACTAAAACAGCAAAGAATAGACGAATGAGGGAAAAGTTTACTACAGGGCTGAAAGTCTCATCGTAAGTTTCTCCTCTTCTCTGAAGAAAACCTTGTGCAACCAAGCGCGATTTATATCGAACAGCTTTTCCTTCAGCATTTATTTTTACATTAAATACCCACCGGTTCCCTATAACTTTGGCGTTCTGAGGTTTAACTACGAGATCCCATACATGACGATCATGTAATACTTTGTTTTCCTCTTCCATAGCCTTATACCATTCATCTGCTTGAGGGGTTCTTAGAGCAGCATTAAAACTTAATGGAATATCATTGTCATCTAGTCATGCTGAAAAATTACACGATTCCTTATCACTTAATTCTACGTATTCATTAATCTTTTCTGCTGGTCCAGAGTAAGTGTTTTTTGTACTAAAATTAAAGAGGGATTTATCATACTTTATATTATTTGCACGACAGTATTTGTCAATATCATTTAGCGACCTTAAACGTACCTTACTATTATCAGGATAATAATATATATCATGCCTGCCTCCCATAACACGGGGAACGGCCCGTCTAGTCCATGTGGTGGTTTTTAAGTGAGGTTCAAAATCTGAGTAAGGTTCTTTAGATGAACTTTCGATCTCAGTTTGACCATCACTAGTAACATCTTCCCTAATCATATGTTCAGTATCAGATCCATCACTATCCGACTCATTGTCAGCATCAACGTAACAAGGTTTCGGTACAACAGGGTCCAGTACGCGACCACTGGGCTCTACAAACTTTACATTAATGGTCTCAATAACCCTACGTTCTTCTGGGATCCAGATACGGTACCCTTTAGTACGCATTGCATAACCAACCATAAGGCCCTTCTTGGCACGGGAGTCTAACTTCTTACGAAGTTGTCTGGGGACCCCTACATATACAGGGTTACCAAAACACTTTAAATGTTTTACTGAAGGTGTTTTACCTCCAAAAAGTTCAAAGGTTTACCTGGTTGTGTTGGCAAAGTCTATTCCAGGTATAGTTAAAATATAGTACGGCATCATCCCAAAAAGATTTCTTTAAAGAACTATGTTCTAGTAAGGTTTGCACACCGTCTACGGCTGAAATTGAACCTTTCACTAACTCCATTTTGTTCAGGGGAATAAGTATTTGTTCTCTCAGCACGATTACCCTGATCTTCTAAGTAATCTTCAAATCGTTTGTGACAAAACTCTAGCCCTTGATCGGTTCTAACATTTAGTACTTTGTTACCAGTGAACCTTTCAGCCCTTTTCTGCCACTCTTTAAAGACATAAAAAAGGCCGTCTTTTCCTTAAGAGGGAAAACTGACACTTTCCTTGAGTAATCATCAATAATACTCAAGAAATAATTATGTCCCTCCTTTGACCTTACTGGTATTGCACATAAATCCATGTGCACAAGCTCCAAGGGTCTATCAGATCTAACCTTTGCTATAGGTTTAAACGACACTCGTTTAGATTTACTCAATTGGCAAGACTCGCATTTAATTTCTTCCTTATTTTTAAAACTTGGTAAACCACGAACACAATGTTCATTACTAGTTTTAATAATATACTTCCCATTAACATGATTAAACTTACAATGCCAACTATTAAGAGAGTCATCAATAGTACTCAAAACTTCGGGGGTTTTGACCTTTGGGTACTTAGGGTAAACATAGTACAATCCTTGACATTTCTTAGCTCTAAAAATTACGCAATTGTCCTTTCCAAAAACTCTTATTTGGCCATTTTTGCCCTCAAAGCTAACCCCGTTGTTATTAATTAAATGACCAGCTATTAAGTTTCGTCTAAGTCTTGACGAATACAAAACGTTTTTAAGAGTAACCTCCTCTTCCCTATTTTTGTGCTCAAAAATCATTCTGACTTTACCCATCCCCTCAATTGGGCAATCAATTCCATCTATGGCTACAGCCATTGATGTTCCAGAGATTTTCTTAAAATCAATAAAAAGTGACTTATTACAACAAAAGTAGGAACTTGCCGCTGTATCAAACACCCAGGCAGTCTTTCGATCATTACTCAAACAAGCTTCTACGACAAAACTACCTTGTACTTTCTTTTTAGAAATTTTTCGATGGGGTTTGATTTTCGGTGCTATTTCTCGTTCATCTGGTGGGTTCAACGGTTTGTTTAAAATTTTAACCCTACAGTTTGCTATTAGATGACCCTTTTTACCGCACCGGAAACACTTGCGATTTTCATAACTTTTAGAACAGTTTGGGTTGTTTGTAACGCAACTGTTTCTTGGTCACCCCTAACCTGCAAAAGTCTAGACTCCTCAAGGTAAAAGTTCATTTTGAACTTTATCAGATTTAAATCCAGAGTCGGGATATCGATAGATAGACTGAACAATGCTTGCAAAATCACTCGGAAGGTGTCTAATAAGTTGAAAAGCAACAAACCAGTCGTCGATAGGTTTACCTGCAAAAAAGTCCTATACTTTCATCCACATTAGGTTTGCATTTAAAAAACTTATCGGTCAACCCGATAATGCGGGCACGGGAATCAGGCCTAAAATGAGTTTGTAACCTATCCCATGCAATACAAGCATCATCTATTCCAGTTAAAAGTGTTCTATACGGTTTAGATAAATTTAAGTATATGATACTAAAGGCTTTTGCTTTCCTGACCTCATAATCCTTTACTTCCTTGGGATCAGGTACTATATCTTTCACAATTACAGGTTTCACTTCACTTTTATTCACGATATTCCAACAATTTTTATTCATTAAAAGAACCTTTACGTCGTTTGCCCAAGTGGCATAATTGTCAGTAACAAGCGGATCAATGGGAATTTGATCTATAGTTAAAATATAGTATACAGTACTTACGAAAAGGTTGTTTTTGGCCCGCCGTCGAAGAAAAAGCAAGATTCAAGTAGGCTCGCCAACGAAATAAGCACTTAATTCAAATACTTCAATCAACACCCGTCGAAAAAGGAGAAAAGTCATAACACCACACATAGCAATACTCAACTGTTACAGCAACGCCGTAGAAAAAAAACAGTCGAATTCCATCACATGATATAAATCCAAAAGCATCCTTCATCAGTTCTAACAGGTGATATATTCCGAGAGCTCTCTTCATCTGTCCAGACACACAGTAGAAAAAGGATAATTCATTTTTATAGCAACAGTGAAAGACATCTAAACAGTTCCAGCAGAATATATAATTGACGGATTTCTATCGTAATTCAACTCTACCACACACCTTACTATAGGCAGCTGGCCCATAACCAAAATGTCAGTCTCATACGACATTTAATGCAGAGTGGCAAGTATGGTGAGTGAAGAGTGAAACCATTAAAAAAGACATGCTGTTTATTTAAATGAATCAAAAATTAATAACATTATACATTGCTCCACGAGCAATAAAAATAAGACTATCGTGAAACCCACACAGGGAATCAAAAGAACAACCGTCAGAGTCAGCACACAGAAAACTACAATTGTTTAAATACAACTGGGCTGACCACATACACGTGTAAATTTGCATAAAGTTTTAAAATAAAAAATATACAAAACTTAAAATACACACACAGTAACTAAATAAAGAAAATATAATTACAAATGATGACTAGTACATTTGAAACCGTTTACAATCTTAGTGTCGAAAATTGGATATAATCAGACCAATACTTAACCGCTGGTTAAGTCCAAGTAATCCTAATAGTGTGACATATACGTGTTGTTTGCGCTGCTATGCAACGTTTTGAATTTTTTTCTTTCCACAAGTTAAGATTGTCGAGTGACTCGGTCTTTTGTTGCTTTATTTCGTCTTCAATCGAATTCCTAGCTCCAGAAGGTACAAGTCGGGTTTTGTGAATTTGCAGGTTGGTTTTTTATTGTTGAATTCAAAATTGATAAAATGAGCCGTTGTGACAAAAATAGTGATGAAGAAATAGACGCTGACAGGTTATCGGACTTTAATTTTAAAAATCGTTTATTTTTGAGATTTCCTAAAAATATTGTTTCTTTTTTCTTAAATTATCATACAGTATATATTAAAGTATAAAATAAAAAAAGTTTCGTTCATAAAAACAAAATAGTTTTCGATTGACTGCGATTTTTCTAAATAACTAAACTTTTTCTCGATTCACGAAAAAACGCCCGCTGCACGCGTAAATTGGCGGTGAAGTACACCCGTATGCCAAGTGTTAATATATAAATTCTAAAATTTTGAAAGTAATGTCCCTATATTGGAACATGTTATTAAAATAAAATAAGAACCAAGCAATTAATAACTATCGAGATTTTATATTAAGAAAATCATAAATCATGAACTTTTATGGGATATAAAATGTCGAACTACAGATTTTAAATTGTTGAACTGCAGGACCTCAGTTCCTGTAAGCACGTCTGTCTTTCAATATAATATCATCAATCATCTTATTGGAATAAATAGGCTATGCTCAAAAGTTAACCAGGATTAACATATGAAAAACCTAAGTGATGCGTGACTAAGAAATAACTATCTTGCTAGTCTCGAACACATAATTGGTCGTTTTAGATTTGATGAATAATTTAATAAAAACTAAATAATGATTCTATTTTTTATATAATTGAAATATAAATAATGTAATATATAAATATTATCATAAATGATTTAAATAATTTTGGTAAGTAATGTAACATAGTTTATGCTTGGGGTTTAGAATAGCGGTTTGGTATCATAGTATAATACTATGTATTAGTATTTGGTCTACTGATGCTGTTTATCGTAATTTAAATTCCCGGTTTTTTCTCCAATTCACGGGCCGAACGATGGCCGATTAGTTAGGGTACTGGCCTGAGGTAACGGAGTTCGTGGGTTCGAATCCCGCCGTGGCATGGATGTTCCGGTCTAATCATCCCTTGTGTTGAAAACATAAGGCTGTAGCACTCCAAACCAAATCTCCAGTTCACTGACAGGCTAACGATTAACTTCACTAAATGTAATCTTGCCTAACGTGTCGTTACTTAGCATTGTAGCATGAGATGAGGCTATTTTTAGTTGTTTTTCTCGGTAGGATTGTACAATACCAGGATATGCGAAGATATTTCCTAGCACTTTTTTTCACAGATACATTTACCACTATTCTTTGCCAAATTGAAGCCATCATAAACTCTCGTCCATTATATCCTTTATCAGCAGACTCAAGAGACTTTAGTGTATTAACCCCTGGACATTTCCTTATTGGTTGTCCTTTGCTAGAACTTCCTGAACATAATGCTAATCGTATGTCCTTAAGTCTTAATTCTAGGTGGTCCC
>CM063498.1:201836659-201841659 GCA_032207245.1 Pardosa pseudoannulata
CTTAATTGTTTACATCGCCAAGTAGTCTCACTTTTAATTTGATTCTTGTAACACACACAGTATTTCTTAGTAGGTTTTCTTTTATTCTGACTCATTAATTTGGCAATGACTTGTACCATGAAATTCTAAGTAAACAATATACAATAGTGACTTGTGATTTTCACAAGTGATAAAAGTGTTGCCAAATTCAGTACACTAGAAATTTTAAACTAAATTAATTATCATATTTAACAGTAACTTTAATCGCATGGCGAGTGTAGCTCGTCATTGTGCGGTATGGAATGAAAAACTAATGACGAGCTAGACTCGTCATTTTACCGGAAGGGGTTAAATAGGTTTGTGATCTGAAAGTCCTCGAAGTTCCCAAACGATACCTTTGGAGGAGGCGAGGCAGGCCAAGTCTGGATGTCTTCTACTTAGACACTTTTTCTAAATTATGAGGACCTACTTAGCCATGGTAGCTCAGTTGGTAAAGGCAGAGATCTCATAAGCGGTAAATAACAGAATCAAAGCTCGAACCGATCTAAGATTCTCATGTTCACTAATGGCGACTCGGGAAAGTAAAATAGGTTCGTGGTAGCCATCTCCTCTAAGTTTTTAAGAGATACCTCTTGAGGTGGCAGTCCAAGCCCAGATTATGCGTGGTTCCTGCATCAAAATTCCGAGAATCCAGCGGGGTAATGTTACTTGCGTCCATAGCATTCCTTCAGCTACACATGCTTTTAAGGTGGTACTTAATGAGTAACAGCACCACAGATATTGGGAGAATGCTTAACACGAAAGTGCCTCAGAATAAAAAAAATAGAAATATATATAAGGAAAATTCTCAGGGGTTTTCAAAACTTAAATCAAGGGCTAAAAATTAATTCCCTAGTCATTTTGCATTCCCCTTTTTAACCCCTAGCCTAAATTGACCACTGGGGCTACAGTTTAAGCCCTCAGAGAAGGAGCCTGACCAATTTTAACTGTACAGGGCCCTAGCGGACAATTTAGGTAATTTCCAAACAAAAAGAAGATGCACGATGTCGTTGGGCAAATTTTTTCCCACAGATGTTGACCCAGGTGTTAAGGGTCTTTTACATATAATTTCATGCTAGCTGACCCCTCAGTTTGTTCTGCCCCTATGATGAAGTGGGAACCCGTCCTCCAACGTTATCTTAATAAAGGTCTTTAGCTGAAACGGTGTCATTTTTATGGCCATGACTGCTATCACCTACCGATAAGTCCGTTTTATTACAGATATATATCTGCTTGGGCCATGTTTCTAAATGACGAGGACACACTTTGTGTAGTTCGAGAGTGTAATGTTGGCCACATATGGTGCTTCAGTAATAAACTGGACAACAAGTATCTGCGGCTTGCTACTGGCGAATGCTAAGAAGCAAGTACCCCTGCATGGAAAATAATAATATTTAGAAAGGAACACTCAGTATTGTATTCAATAATAAACTCATAAAACTCTTCTTGACAAAATGTTGACTTTACAGTCTTCATTTAAAGTATCATTTTGGGGATAGCGCTTCTAAAATTAAATTTCACGAGCCCATTTGACTCATAGAATGGTTTAACAGTTAATCGCATAACATGAAATTTATTGGTCCTATCAGGCCAGGGATATTTTCCAATTGGCTGAAGAGCTAAGAAGTAAATGTAGAGAAGAAGTCGAGAACACTTCCATTCCATTGACAGAAATTCATGCTACTGACGCACGGAAGAATGGTCGAGTTCAAAAATCATGCAAAAGTAACAGATATAGAAAGCATTGTGCTAAACATAGAAATGTTTGCTGAAAATGGGTTTCAAAAACAGATTTTATATGTCAAAAATGTTTCCCATGAATTTTTTGATAATAAACATTTCATTTAACTTAATTTGGAACTATTTTCTTTGCAAAAAACTTAATTTTCTTGAATCAGTCAAATTAGCTCACTTCAGTAAAAATAGGTATATGATAAACATCCTTAAATCTAGTGTTAAGAAACAAATGTTTTCTACTCTTACCTGCCACCTAGGGCCTGTCTTGTGGTTAATTCACGTTTGAAAATCTATCTAAGTTTTAGTGTAAAAAATTATTTTTTGTCTCTCCGTTTCGATTTAGGATATTCGTTATGTGGATGTCTATCCACAAAATCTTCACAGTGTTAGAAATTTTGGCTTATTCATCGCCTTTATTGTGATAAGTTTCGGAAAGCAAGGCTTTCCAGCAGACACTAGATGGCAGTGCGACCGTCCTTGCCAGGCGTGCGACCGAGACCTTGAACTGCGGCGTCGCGGGTCGTCGACCCCCCTCCTTCGATGATGGAAAAAGCGCCCTTACCTGGACGACCACCTTTCGCACCGTAAAACACCACGAGCATCGGCATTCTCTCTTTCTCTCACTCTCGACGGGCCGCAAAAATAATTTTCATTGTTCGAAAAACATGAACACCAAATGCATCGATCGCGCGCCAAGGGTCAGGGTTATCAACCCGGCAGAGAGCGAGAGAAAAGGGCCGACGGAATGGCGATGGATAATTTTTCAAACTCCGATGGCAATCGGAAAATAGACGCGAGATCGATTTATTTGTGCCGCTTTTATGAATGGCGGGGATTGTTTAAACGGTCTGCAAGTGAAGTATTTGTATCGATCGTGCTTTGCTGTCCAGTCCGAGGTAGAAAAAGAAAAGAACAACGGGAAATAGCTTTGTCTCAATATCAATACATTGTTGTATACGCCTGATACGTTATGCTAACAAGATAGGTATAGTTACGTGAATGGCTGAGAGGGTATCGCTCTCGGGGAAAGTCTTTCTCGGGTAAAATATGCGAGAAGAGTGGCTTTTCGTTTTTTGATTAATGCGTCGTTATATCCGACTTCCTTCTCTGAAGGTGTCATAAATTTTAGCCTTTTAAACAAAGTGTGATCGTGTTAGGTAAGATATTTGGTGTATCGAAGCCGAATCTGAGAGACATGAACAAAACGGGAAAGAAATACTATCTATAAATTTTTACCCAATAGAAAAGTATTGAAAAAGTTAGAGCCAAAATGCCACCACTAAAATTTGCTGCCCTTTGGACTGCAGTTTGCCCAGCCTTGGTACCGCCCCCTGAGACTAATAAATTTTAATTCATTTAAATTTTACTAATAATTTTATAAAGCTATACTAAATCCAACTCATCCAGTTAATGTATCAGTTAAAAAATAACCCAACGTTAAGTTTTTTTTTAACTGATACATTAACTGGATGAGTTGGATTTAGTATAGCTTTATAAATGTCTTGCTCTTCTAATTCATATTCTTATTTCATATTCTTATGGTCTTTTGGTGTACAGTCTTTTGGTTCAGGCCTGTTCAAACAATTGTTTAACCGTGTATAGAAGTCGTAAACCTTCCACACCCAATCCTTCTTTCTTCCTTTCCGTTTAACATTTTTTAGGCTTAATGGAGTTATATAATTAATCCTTTTTTATTATATATATATATATTATTTATGTGTATATATATATATATATATTATTTATTTATGTATATATATATATATATATATATATATATATATATATATATATATATATATGCAAGGAAAATTCTCAGGGGTTTTCAAAACTTAAATCAAGGGTAAAAATTCCCGCGTCATTTTCCATTCCCCTTTTTAAGTCCTAACCTAAATTGACCCCTGGGGCTACAGGTTACACCCTCAGAGAAGAGGCCTGGTCAATTATAAAGCTACATTGTCCTAGCAGATAATTTAGGAAATTTCCAAATAAAAAGGAGAAACACGCTAGCGGAGACAGATTTTTCTAGATATTTTCCCACAGATGTTGACCCAGGTGTTACGTGTCTTGAACATAGAACTTCATGCTAGCTGACCCTTCAGTTTATCCTGTCCCTATGATGAAGTGGGAACCCGTCCTTCAACATTATTTTAATAAAGGTCTTTAGCTGAAACGGTGTCATTTTTATGGCCAAGACTGCAACCCCTATCGAGAAGTCCGTCTCATTACACACACACACACACACACACACACACACACACACATATATATATATATATATATATATATATATATATGTAATGACATTTTAATTTAAAATAACCAACTTAATTACATTCGCATTCTAAAATAAATTTCTGGCGATTCTATCAAGAAAATGACAACATTTGATGATTATTTCCTGTCCACCACATTATTTCCTGTTTAGCCCGGCTAATCTTATATAATATCTTTACGTTACTTAGTGTCCCTTCTGGCCCCCCACCCGTGTGATTCCCTTTCGCCCTCACATATCTATATAACGGAATGTAGAATTTTTTAGCAGCAGAGTGCTAAAGATGGATTGTGTGATAAACTCAGCATTTTTTATCTTCAAATTTTGCTGGATCATTCGTAACCTAACGGATGTATTGTATGCAGCATGGATACCATTCTAACTTTGTAGTGGCTGAAAATACCCATTACATATATGCATACAAGCACAATTTATATATAGCATTTGGTTAACAGCCACGGTCAAATATATCCGTGATTGAAGTTAATACATCCGATGAATTGAATCGTATAACGTCATGAACTTGCAATGACGTAATAAAGATGTTTTAGGGAAGAATTTTAAACTTTAGTTTCCCCACAAGAGCCTTTTGTCAAAAACTGTTTAAATAAGAGCTTTTTATAACAGGTTTTTTTTTTTTTGAGATACACTTAGAATAAATTTTCTTTTAACACTTTTAAGTATTAAATGTAATAAAATCTTATTTCTAAATAAAAAATCGTGCATTTAAATTGCAAGAAGGGATTTTAGAGGCTGGCTTAACCTATATCACTGAACAAGAACCGATGAAGAAGAAGTCATGAGAAATTCTTATTTTGGCAGGTTGCATCTGGTGTGGTAGAACCATGGATCTAACCGAGTCGAAAATTCTTTTGAAGCCGTGCTTTGTTGTCAAATTGCAAGCCAGAAAAAATGGGAAATAGCTTGGTGTTAATGTAAATATCCTTTTGTACACAACTAAAAAGTTACG
>CM063498.1:201864159-201874159 GCA_032207245.1 Pardosa pseudoannulata
TATTTAAAATTATGGTATAGGAAAAGATAAATTCCTAATAATTTTTCATAAAGAATGATGCTAGAAAAATTCCAATTACAAAATATTTTTATAAAATATGCAATTGAACTTGATGACACGAAAAATAATCATTCAGTTCTTTCAGTCTGAAAAATTTTACTAATCTTTGATTAGAAAACTATTCAGACTCATAGAACTTTGAAAATGAGACTAAAAATTGGATATTTCGAATGAAATAAAATTTAACTCATAGTGCTACTGCAATTAATAATTAAGAATTTCCCATATATACTTTGCTGTAATTGGATATAACTTCTAAAAATATTTAAAATTATGTAGGAAAAGAATAAATCATAATAATTTCATAAAAATGAATAAAAAATTTCCAATTAAAAATATTTTTATAAAAAAGCAATTGAACTTGATGACCGAAAAATAATCATTCAGTTCTTTCAGTCTGAAAAATTTTACTAATCTTTGATTAGAAAACTATTCAGACTCATAGAACTTTGAAAATGAGACTAAAAATTGGATATTTCGAATGAAATAAAATTTAACTCATAGAGTTTCTGCAATTAATAATTAAGTATTTGTAATGAAGTGTATCTACAATCATATATAGTCTACTGTAATTTTTAAGTATAATTTCTAAAATACTTGATATTATAATATTGAAAAAGAATTAATCATAGTAGTTCCTGAAATGCCCTTGATAAAAAATCTCTAACTTAAAAAATAATATTTATAACAAGAGATGCAATTGAGCTTGATGACCCGAGATAATAATCATTCATTTCCTGTAATCCCTAATAAAAAGTATCTGTGCTAATTACTATTCAACAAATCTCCTCAAATGAATTCAGTAATATCATCATTAGAGGAAATGATTCTTTTCAAGGAATATATTCTCATTCAATCAATCAGTACGAGGTTTGTTATATTAATAGATTAATTTGGTTTGAATAATTGCTTAAGTTTTCCTTAAGATACAAGAAAATTATTTTCGTAGTTAGAAATTCATTTCATAGATGGCGCTCTATGAGACGAAACATATTTGTAGTGATTTTTGAACCTTGAAACATTACATGTTTGTTATTAGTCAATGTTTAATACAGTGAGTGAAACATTTTTGAGAGAAGGCTAAGATACAAGAAAGAAGTTATCGAGACGAAATAATTTGTTCTTAAATTTTAATAAAAGTACAGAAATATTAGTTTGATGAATGGAACTTTCCCAACAATCACGTTTGAAATGCGATGTCTTATACAGTTTACACCGCTTAATGTGATCAGTTTGGGACACCGTGATTTTGATAACAATAACTGGTTGATTACAATAAATAATCCGCAAAATTAGATTAATTCCCCCCCTTTAATTTACGCATACTAAATTTCAAAATAAAATGAAAAAAACACCTTATATTTACTGTATATTACCCTTTAAAACATAAGAATTGCATACATAATAAAAAAATTGATCAAGTGTTGACTGTTTACAGTTTTTTTCTAAGAAGCTCATTGATAAATTGTTCCTAATCATAATGTTTTTTAACTCTTTGACAGTTTCATTTTTTTTCCAGAATTAGGTAAAAAAAAAGTCACATTTTTTATTGCATTTTTTTTGTTCATTTTATATTTTTAAGTAAAGATATGTTATTAAAATTAACATTTATAATATTTTTAAGCATTTATTACAACTTTTTGTCTTTCTATGAAAGTATTATAGAACTGAAGTATTATAGAACATTGAGTCTCATCGATATCCAAGTTAATTTTTGGAATTCCAGTGAAAGCAAATCTAGGATGCTGATCCAAAGGATTATCACAATTAACCCCTTCCGGTAAAATGACGAGTCTAGCTCGTCATTGGTTTTTCATTCAATACCGCACAATGACGAGCTACACTCGTCATGCGACTAAAGTTACTGATAAATATAATAATTAATTTAGTTTAAAATTTCTAGTGTACTGATTTTAGCAACACTTTTGTTACTTGTGAAAATCCCAGGTCACTATTACATATTGTTTATTTAAAGTTTCTTGGTACAAGTCACTGCCAAATTGATGAGTCAGAATATAAGAAAACCTAAAATAAAAAATAAATGGTTACTTCACGCACAGTTTTTCATTATTAAATCGTTACTGAAGGGGTTAATTTAAAAAAATTGTATTGCTTGACTGATTCCATACAGGCGAAACAGTACAATCGAAATAGAAATCAGATTGCCCGTACACCGTACGGGCAAATCAGTAAAAGCAAAAAACCGGGTGCCCGTACGGCGTACGGGCAAAACAGGGAAGCGGTTAAAGTCATGGGAGCGGTGTTGTACTCCACGTTTCAACACTTTGGTACGTACTGGTACATGACCCGCCCTCAAGCATCAATCGTCAGAAAACGTACTAGAACGTGTCCCGCATACAATGTGTTAAGTTAAAGACAAACTTACTGTTTTAAAACATTTCTACAACATCTTTTTTTCTTTAAGAATTAAAATTTATCCTTGTAAAATAACATATTTTGGGACACATACAAGAAAATTTAGGGTAAATCGAATGAAAGTCATATTGTATACAACCTGTAAAAATTTCATGATAAAGTAATAAAAACTTTTTGAGATAACATGCGTTTTGCAAGAAAAACACACAATTTGAGGAAATTCAAGTTAATTTTTTTTTACAGTAATCAATTGACACGTTTTTATTCATAACTTACAATATTGGACATTTTTAAGTGGATTGTTTTTAAAATGTTCACATCTGAATTAGTTTCGACATATATTTTTTCTGAAAAATTTAATTTTTTGCCGATTTTAAAGTCGTATGACACTTAGTTTAAGTTTAAAAAATATGGAAGATGTTGAAGGATAAATGCAAAGGAACAATGATAAATTATTGATACAATACAAAATGAAATAGTAATGTAAAAGTAAGACGAATTCGAAACCTGTAGAAGATACAATATTAAGATGAATATAAAATACTTTATGCAAAAGTTATATTGCATATTCTATTACCAAATGTTTTGGGAAAGTTACATTACGTTCTGAGCTAGTAGTGTATGGTTTATTATTAGACATCAGCTTAGATGGTGCTTTTGAAGAAGGAAGAGAATTACCATTCAAAGCAGCGTTTGACAATAGATAGGCAGGTTTGATGCAATCTATCGAAACTGTCGTGTTTTTTTCCATTAACATCAGAAGGCTGCTTGTTCAAATCACGTCCGGGTCACCAATGTGGAGGGCTAGAATATGTTAAATACGTCCAACTGATAATTCACTCCAACTGAAGATTCCTACATTAAATAAAAACAAGCAGTTTATTAACCGCTTAGCTTACAAATTTTTTTGAAAAAAATCATCACATTTTTTATTTTATTATCAAATAATGAGGAAATGAAACAAAACAAAATACGTCGGTTTAAATTTGAATTTTTAATTTTTTACAGGCGTAAAAGCATTTAATTTTAAAGTTAGTTTATTATCACGAGTTATCTCGTACAAATGGAAAAAAGTTAAGTGTTAGTCTTTGTATGATATTTTTTTAAACAAGGGACAACACAAAGGGATACCTGACATTATGTACACTGGTATCTAGTCTCTTTCCTTACCGGCTTACCTCAGGAATCTGTGTTACAGGAGCACAGAGTACAAATTTATCAAAACTAATTAAATAAAAGTAAGAAAACTGTAGAGGGTGAACTACTGACAGTTGAAGTAGTACTCGTATTTCTCAACTTTATTACATGAAATGCACCAGGAAATATGGATGCATCACCATAGAGTATCCCCCTATTGAACAAAGTGAAGGATAAATGCAAAGATGCAATAATAATTTATTGATTCAATACAAAATGAGATAGTAATATATAAGTAGCGCAAAATAGAAACATGTAGAAGATACAATATACAATACAATATCAAGATGAATGTAAAATACTTTATACAACAAGTTATATTACATATTCTGTTACCAAATGTTTTGTGAAAGTTACATTACTTCCTGAAAGAGTAGTGTATGGTTTATTATTAGACATCAGCTTAGATGGTACTTTTGGAGCAGGAAGAAAATTACCATTCAACAGTGTTTGACAATAGATAGGCAGGTTTGATGCAATCTATCGAAACTGTCGTGTTTTTTCCATTAGCATCAGAAGGTTAATATAAGGCTGCTTGTCCAGATCACGTCCGGGTCACCAATGTGGAGGACTTGAATATGTTAAATACGTTCAACTGATAAGTCACTCCAACTCTAGATTCCTACATTAAATGACACCTTAAGTTTAAAAAATATTGCAAAGCATGCATTGAAAATATTTCGAAGAGGGTCCCAAACCTTTGAATCTCTTTCCCTATGAATAAGTCCTTGACTGACAGCTTTAGTAAATTGATAGAACAAGGAAACAGAAG
Organism: Pardosa pseudoannulata; assembly: GCA_032207245.1. Classification (NCBI taxonomy): domain Eukaryota; kingdom Metazoa; phylum Arthropoda; class Arachnida; order Araneae; family Lycosidae; genus Pardosa; species Pardosa pseudoannulata. The sequence goes on from CM063498.1 coordinate 201,868,565, forward strand.
TTTGCATATTTAACCAAACTGGTTCTTGTATCTTTAAACCATTTACGAAGCACTGTCGGAAAAACTTTCCATGAAAAATCAGCTAAAATGGACAAATCCAGAAAGAAAATTAATTTCTAAATTGTGAGACTAATCTAAAAGAAAATTTTATCCTATAATGTTAGTAAAAATGCGGTCCGTTGGCATTTTTCGCTAGCATTATTATAGGTTAATGACCGATTAAACATTAGAGAACAACAGAATAGAAAATAAACAAGAATTTGTATTTCGAACACAATGATCTAAAGAACAAAATAGTTTGATAGAAGTGAAAATATTTTTCGGAATTCATACCAATTAGATATTTCAATTGTATGTTTGCATGCTTTTTCTAAAATGTAAAGCCAATATATATGAAACAAGTAAAGGTACAACACAACACAAAACAAGTAAAGGTAATTAGAATTACCAACTTGGTAAAGTTCACAAATTAAGCAAAAATTACAGAAAATACCTTAAACCTTTACTTGCTTTGTGTCTTCATATACATTGGTTTCACATTGTAGAAAAAGCAAGCAAACATACAATTGAACTATCTAATTGGTACGAATTCCGAAAAATATTTTATCGTGTACTATATTCTAACACTGCGGCTTAGTCCTGCGTAATAGCATTGCAACACAGAAGATTTTAACACATTGTATGCTGGCCACGTACTAGTGCGTTTTCTGACGATCGATACTTGAACACAGGTCACGGACTAGTACGGGTTATTGTAACAGCATGATTTGTTTGTGGGTACAAAAATAACGGTATATACAGGAAAACGAAACAGAATGTTCTTGTCTACTACATAGATTCTGTAAAAATTTAGACAAATAAAAACTAGTTTTTACATCAGTCGATGCGGAACCACAGGACGGGAAGGTTGATTAAAAAAATCAATTTAGATTTAAAATTAACTTTTATTTATCCTTGAGAAAATGATATTATATATATATATATATATATATATATATATATATATATATATATATATATATATTACACGTAGGGGAATACAAAAGCACTCGGGAATTTTTGGCCTTAATTTCACATTTGAAAACAACTGAGAATTTTCCTTATTACACACACACACACACACACATATATATATATATATATATATATATATGTAATCCATTTTTTATATCACTCCTTCACAAGGAGAAAGCTCAACAGCTATAAGTAATGAGAATGCAGTCGGGCTTCATATTTAAGAGAACTCAGAAGTCTAATTTTAAAACTTTATTTCAGAGCGGCAACACCACACATCTATCCTTCTGAACAATATACAATCAAAAGCCACAGAGTTCACTCTGCTCTGACACAAGTACACCCAAGAGCGCTGACAACAAGAATTTTCCCACAACAAAAACAACTTACTAAGCGAATTAAATGCAATATCAGCAAAACGCGAAAACATGTTCCGCCAACATCTGCGCCGAACGATGGCCGAATGGTAGAGCGCTGCTCTTCGGAACCGGAGTTCGTGGGTTTGAAATGGATGTTTGTAGCCGTTCGGAATCGGCTTTAAACTGTAGGTCCCGGTCTTATTAGCCCTCGTGTGCAAAACACAAGACCGTAGCGCTCCAAACCAAAACCAAACCAACATCTGGGAAACTGCTGCATAGACAGAAAGTTTACAGTTTTATGACAGAAAGGAATGTTAAGTGGAAAATACTCCGTTGATTAAACCATTTAGAAGCTGGTAAAGATATTTAAGTGGATTAAAATTGGAGAGAGGAGGCTTTTGAAGAAATATTAAAGTTAAATAATTTTGATATATATATATATATATATATATATATATATATATATATATATATATATATATATATATATATATATATATATATATAATACATATGCTTAGTTACTGACTGGCGTTCTTTGAAGTAGTAAGATTTCGGTTATTCTAGTGTTAAGAGATAATTCGTTTTCTTTATTCTCTGTAACCTTATACCCTCGAATAGGGATCTTCAAATATTGCCGACTTACGGAACTCTTTGAATTTTAAGGATTTTCAAGAGAAACTTGCCCCACCCTTAATTTCTAAAGGATTATAACTTTCCATTCTTTACGACTTTTAAAGAATTTGTTCTGAAAATTTATTTACTGTTTACCTTTAAATTGTGAATAATAATAACGATAAATTCTTTATTACCATGTAAAAAGAAATTATCTTTACAGTTTTTTACAATTTGTTAAAAAATTAAGATTAGTAAATTTTGATTTACGTATGAAGACTGTGAATAAAGAAAGTATAAATTGAACATTTTTATATTATAAGTAAATATGTCAGAAAAAAATATATATATGCCTTAAACTTATATTCAAAGTGGATCAATATGCATAAGTCGCTTATATATTTACAGAAAAATATGTCTGAAAACCATTGAGAATATAAATTACTACACTGAAGACTGGTTTGTTTTGTTTTGGAGTGCTACGCTCTACTTTTTGCAACACGATGGCTAATAAGGCGGGGACTTACTGCTTAAAGCCAATTCCGAACGGCTACGAACATCCATACCACTTTGGGATTCGAATCCAAGAAATACGGTACGGAAGGCCAGCACCCTAACCAATCGGCCATTGTTCGGCTACACTGAAGAGTCAAGATCAGTGATCGAATGGGTGAGACGCTGCTCTTCGATTCTGGAGTTAGTGAATTCGAATCCTACTGCAGTTATCCTCCTCTGCCATGTCTCACAATTCAGTGAAGAAGAAATATCGAATTTTGATCCAAATGTCACCCAGCTAAACGTCTACTGTACCCTGAATGTGTTAACCGAATTAAACGATAAATAATAAAGTCGGTAAATTTCCATACCCTAATGATAAGTCCATAATTTTAGAAACCCCGCAGCGAGCTAATGAGAAAAGCGAATAGGCCGAAGGCTCTAAAGCAGAAGAAGAATGTATGGAGAGCCTTAATTTCCTCCGGTCGTTTCCTCACCAGTAATTTAGCAACATTCTGCAGCAGCCTGAGACACGCTTCAGCATTTTTTCGAGCTATTCGCTTGTTTCTCTTTCTTTTCACTTCTTGTCTCCCGATGATGAAATGTTCAAGTTTTCTCGTGTTTTTCGTGCATGGCGGAAATTGCATCATGACTAATCATTCATGCAACCCTTTTAGGTTCAAATGCTACAGGTAGAATCCTCTCTCATAAAAAATAGTCTATTCTTCATATTGAGGAAAATTCTCTGAATTAAGAATATGCCTCAGATGAAAGAGTGACATCTATTTGCTCCTGAATCTACTGGACTTCCTGTCTAAAACTACATGTGTCTAAAAACATTTACTTTAATATGTAATACTAGAAAATAACTCGATCTCAATCCCACAGTTGCACCTATTTAAACTTATTTAAATAAATGATAATATTAATAACTAGCATATAGCCCGTCATATGACGGGATTAGTAAAATTTTTATTTTTCCAGAATTGCAAAGTACCCTATGAGGCAGGTAAAAAATGTTTGTTTTTGGCTGAGAATTATCTGGTGCACGCTCAATAGTTTGTTTACATCCACACTCCTCTAACGTCTCCCGATATTGTGAATGCAGGTTTAGAATCACGTTGAATTCATTTAGTCAAACCGTGTAGTTATGTATAAAAACAAACACAAAAAAGAATAAACTTCTTGATTTTTAAAGATATATAGCTTAAACGCTAGATATTTATTAGTCTGTGAAATAGACTCCTAGAATTTTATGAAAAGAAATTTTTGTTAATAACGGTGATAAAATTTTCATTGCAACAAAAATTAATCGATGATTAAATTTAAAATTATCACATATGTACCTAATCTATTATTTAATCCAAATATAAAAGATTAGGTAATATCTCAGTGATAAAACGTATGAAAATAATGCAGACGATATTTAAATAATTTAAAATGAGAAATGATTAAATGAGATGGTTAAAGGAATGACGTCATGAGGCCAGAAAAAATGTTATTTTTACATATTTATTATGTGATAAACTTAATTGCCTGCTGTTAAGTGTGGAATATAGGGCTTGATATAATGGCATTAAAAACTCGAAAAGGGGTAAGGGGTGGATTTCGAACGTTTTAAAGACTCTCTTTAAACCTTTTGCTAAACCTGACTCACCAAGAATCCAATATGGATGCTCCAATTCATTCCAGGCAATCCACTTCCTAAATTCGAGGACAGACGGACAGATAATATAGGCTATTATTATATAGGGGATTTTCTACTATAATTTTATATTTTTTTATGTGATGAGAGAACTAAAATCCGTATCTTCATGTGTCTAACAAATGATTACTGTGTATATGGAGCTACTACTCTTTGATACAACGACACATGTCTATGTCTATAACGCGATCTCATTTGTTAAATTAAAAATTTCAATCATTATTATTTTCAATTAAATTAACAATAACCTAAAACTATTATTATGCTTTAATTTCTAACTTTAAAATTCTAAACCTGGCATGTACATATATGTATACAGAAAGAAGGAGACGTGTAAATGGACAGATAGATAAAAATATATACTTGTGTGCAGATAAATGATAACTATTGAGTAACTTCGTTTCTATCACTGGAGGTTTTTTTAAAATAGACCAAAAACATTTTCGTTATTATACATAGAGTACGCCATGCCATATAATGTCATATATGTGATCTGGAACGAAACATAGTCAATAACTGATGGATTGTGTATAGAAATATTGAAGAATCCTTTTTCAAATATAAGTGCTACAATATTAAGTAAGAAAGGAATCAAATGGTGGAGGATTTTAATAACTTTAATCCCAAGTAACAAAACAGTATCGAATTTACCTTTTGTATTCTCTTTCTGGGGCTTTTACCCACACCGCGAACTTGGATGCTCCGCCTGATTGATTATTGACACGTGACCCTCGCTTTACCCCAATATCCCACGGAGATCCCACGGAGGGTGGGAGTGGGCGAAGCATATTTCTTACCAAAACGTGACGTCTTCATTTCGAATCGTGTACCACTTAATTATCCACTTATGCAAATAGCACTTCTCTCCTTGCTGTTATGCATAGAGGCATACGTGTGCGGTGGAATTAGAATCAAAAGATTGGCAACAATGGCTTTTGTAGCAGGTGCTCAGAGGCGTAGTGGCGTAAAGGGTTAGGACGTGCCACTTCTCGAATAGGTGTGTCTTGCAATCGGGGTGGATAGCGCTTTTAACTCGAACGTTATGCGGGTCGGTAAATTGGAGGGTCAGTACAGTCTCTCGTGCAGTCCACGTCATGCACGCACGGTTGGAAATCTTGATGCCCTCTTCCCCTTTCTACAAATTAAATTTCGTCAAATTTAGAAAGCATGGGAACGAATAATGAAAAATAAAAAATAATGATTCAGCTATCTCTCATTTATGTGTTTCTCCTTTCAGCGATTTTTTGTTATACATGTCTTTTTCCCCTGCTCAGAAGAGTTGAAAATATTGATTTCTTATAACCCATTCTATTAATTAAATGTCATTGAATTTAAAAAGCATCGGAAAAGAATACTAAAGTGACCTTTCACTTATGTACCTCTCCTGCACGATGTTCTGTCAGTTAC
>CM063498.1:201879159-201881659 GCA_032207245.1 Pardosa pseudoannulata
TATATATATATATATATATATAATGGTAAAAAATAGTAAAAAATAGAAATTTTTTACTATTATTAAAATTATTCAATTTAAATTATTATTAAATATAAGATAGTAAAGACTGATAATTTTAAATATCAGTCTTTACTATCTAATATTTATCGTTCTATTATATATATATACATACATATGCGTACATTGATAGATACATAGATAGACAGATACACAGATATATTCAAACGAAAATTATATTTTTCTTTCTATATATTTGATTTCTTTATATTTATCAGTCCTTATCTCGATTACATACATATAGTTAACTTCATACTAAGACAATAAAACTATTAGGACAAACTATTAATATAAAATACTTAACTGCGCTGAAAAAACTGAATTCAGTATACATGATTGCGAACTGTATTTCTTATTTTTGGTTCTCGCGTGCGTGTAGCCTTCAACCCTGGAATAAGGTCGATGAGCGTCCTTGAAAAAACCAGAAAGTGAGAGCAAACAACCGCTGGATCTCTCCACTGTTTAAGTTCATTTGTCATCATTAGCATTTATGCCACTGCATCTGATAGACTGTCTACTCCATTATTACAATAACATCCGTGGATTCATTTGGAAGCTGATTCATCCGGGATTCTGAAATGGCTGTTTACTCTGGCATTTTTCACTGTTTCAATGAAGTAAACGGGAGAATGCTGTAATGTACATTAAAATTATCATCTCTACTCAGCTTTAAAAAAAATCGACATTTTTTATATGAAATTTGTTTATTTGAAGTATTTTGAAAATTAGGCTGTAAGGTTCACCCGTAAAATACAATAATAAATCCAATTTTATATGCTTGCATTGTACCAACAAATGTAGTTTTCTATCAACTTTTCTTTCATTTCCAGCAACCTGAAGTAAAAATCCTGGTAGTGATTTTTATTGTTTGTAAAATAACGTGTTACTTTAGCTAAAAGACAGGTATTATTTATATAATATAGTGTTCCTGTTTTGCAAAAAGAGAGATAATGAGAGTATAATTACTCTTCTTCCTATTGAATATATAAAATAGTCGAAGAAAGGTAATTTTAATGGTAATTTTATGGCTCATCAATGGCTCATCAATGATTTTTGATTCTAGATAGGTCTGGTCTTCAAATCGTGTCACTTTACCTAAAAGACAGGCTATCGTGTTACTTTAGCTAAAAGACAGGTATTATTTATATAATATAGTGTTCCTGTTTTGCAAAAAGAGAGATAATGAGAGTATAATTACTCTTCTTCCTATTGAATATATAAAATAGTTGAAGGAAGGTAATTTTAATGGTAATTTTATGGCTCATCAATGGCTCATCAATGAATTTTGATTCTAGATAAGTTTGTTATTCAAAGCAGGCCGAACGACGGCCGAATGATAGAGTGCTGTTCTTCCTTTCCGGGGTTCGCGGGTTCGAATCTCGCTGCTGGTATGGATGTTCATAGCCGTTAAAAATCGGTTTTGAGCAGTAAGTGTTAGTCTCATTATCTCTTATGAGAAAAACAGTAGGCCGTAGAGCTCCAAACTAAACCGAATCTTCAAAACAGGTACAACCATGAATTCCAGATTGTATCGGTCACCCAATAATTACGCTGCAATTTAAATCGAGGCACAGTCAAGCAGTTGCTTTAGTTCATTAGGCTATTCACGATCCATTATTCTGACACCATTAAAAAGCAAAGTAGAAAGAAATAAATGATGAATAGTATGTACACTGTCGTCAATGTACGGATTCTAGAGGAGAAAGGAGAACATTAAGCACTAGACGAAAAGGTCTGGCTCAAGCATAATTCACGTCTATCAATCCACTTGGAAGACTAGAAAACATTACGCTTTTTCATTGTAATGGAACTGAAAAACCACATGGCCTGGTACCAGATAACTCTAGACTACTTACCGCTACCCCTACTAATACCTCGCTACATTACCTCCGCTTATTCTGGTAAATGTAATGATGTGAAACAAAAAATACAATGCATATAGAATCCACATACAATACAATACAATGCATACACATACAATATATGTACTTGTGTGTGCGTGTGTGTACAAATCTGTTAAAGTTAAATATTTATAATAAATGAAATGATTTTAATTTAATATTTATAAATATCAAAATTCCACATGTTGTATGATACATAACATTTATAATTATTTCCAATGCGGAACACTTGCTTCTTATTGATTCTTATAGCATTTATCACTACCGAGCCGCAGATATCTATTGGTCATTTTTATTAAGGAAGCACCTTATAGGAGGTGAACATTCCAAGATAATAATTAATATAATAAATATAATAATATATCTTAATATAATAAATATAATAATGAATATAATAATATAGGTGGTGAACATTGTTCCAAGTGGGTCCTCTTAATTTAGAAGGATTTTTTTGGTTTTGGTTTGGAGCGCTACGGTCCATTTTTTGCAACACGAGGGCTAATGAGACCGGGACCTACAGCTTAAAGCCAATTTCGAAA
>CM063498.1:201886659-201896659 GCA_032207245.1 Pardosa pseudoannulata
GTTTAAACAACTTCTATAATTTTTTTCCTACGAAACTGGCTTTAGAGCAATTTGTTTCTGATGGAACGTTTAAAACCCCTTTCTATTTCTAAATGCTTGGCAATCATTGCCATTAAACCTTCCTAATTCACGGTCTGTCTCCGACAGCGATTCGAACAAAATGGTGGACAGCATCATGGTGTTTTCCTTGTTTCTTTTCATCAGTCATATCAGCATACTTCCAACCCAGAGTGATTAAAGTCTCAATTATGAGAACGGTACCATACTTCTGTATCACGTCAAAAACTTTTTTCTTTCTCTTACGCGTCCGAGAGTGAAATATCAGCCTTTTTTTGTAGGCATCGTTATTCTAAACGTTTGAGGACCACACTGGGTAGTGGAAGGACTAACTGCCTCTCTTGCATTATTTCGTCATTTTAAGAGCTTATATGAAAGTATAAATTCAGAATATTTGCAAGATCATCATGAGGAAGCTATTCGTTTCTCTTTGAATTTGGTTCTTGGAATAAACCAAGATTTACTTGTATGATAATTTATCATCGTTTTCAAATGTGGTATAGTAAAAAAGTTTAAAAGGTTGCTATGTACTAAGTTTTTAAATATTTTATTTAATATTATTAACGTATTGTTTTAGGTTTGTTTCTACTAATGTATTACGTTTTCTTGGTTTTTTTTTACTTTTTGTTTACGCTTTGTTTATTCCTATATTTTGTTTACGCATTATGGTGACTGTCATCCTTTGCAATTGTTTTTGATTAAGAGGATAAGGAAGTGTAGAGATGAGGTCAACTGAGCGTCTAGGCATGCCGCACGTATAAATAGAGTACTCGTGAGGAAATACAAAATTAAAAAAAAAACTAATTCCTCCTGCTGAATGTTATTTATTTTGAATATAAATGAAGGTGTAAATAGGAAATAAAAATGCTGATTAGGCCATCATGCCAAAGGGACCATACTCGATCAAAGATTTTGCCAACATGGCGTCTTGGTCTTATAAAAAATATGGTGTTGGATACAGAAGAAGTTAGGTGCAGAAGAAATTAAGCTCCACACTCGTTCTTCCTTGCTCTATCTCTGAGGGGGTCCGCAGAACTCCCGAAAAAGTTCGTTTGACAATGTTGCCTTGGCCGAAGATGGCTACTCCATCGTTAGCAACCCCTCTTGACCAATGGAGTCGAAGGAGGGTCACTCATTTCGCTTTTGCCTCTAGATCAGTTTTGAACTGGTGTTGTTGAACTGTAACTCTTTGTTACAGGAAGCTTTAAAACGACATATTTTGGCCAAAAATATGAAATGATATTTTGATCAGGAAAAAAAATCAAGTTAAGTACATTCTTCATTATTAAATGACAGGATCATTTTGCTGTTTTGAAACCTATTTTTTTACCATACACCCTTGTTTTAAACTTTAAAAAGTAGTATTTTCCTGTTTCTTGACGTTTGCATTGTAATTTTGAAATATAACAGGTGCATAACTTTTGTGTATTTCTTATTCAAAATTATGGAGATTCTCTATTTATGTGTTTATCATTAAACTGAAGATGCTTTTGAAAATCTCGAAGTATTATCGTATGTTACAAAGGATTTAATACCTTAAAATGACGGAATATATTTGCTGAAACATTGCATAATTTTAAATAATTGTCTTACATAAACAGTATTTCACGTAAGTGGAAATTGATACCCAGTTTCATTTGGATATAAATTCTAAAGATAATATGAAAAAATGAAAGCAATTAGTTAACATATTGTGATTACCTGAAAGAGAGAGTAACCAACTATATAAATTTAACATATTCTTTATTGTTCGTATATAAGGTACATTCAGTGGTACAGTCGGAAATTGATCTCTGAAAGCCATGGTAGCTCAGACGGCTAAGGCTTAGATCTCAAGCAGGCCAAAGATCCTCCTTGTTCATTAATGGCAACTGTTGAACGTTAAATAGGTTCTTGGTCAAAATATCGTCCAATATTCCAAACGATACCTCTGACCGTGGGAGACCAAGCCATTGAGGTTTTCTGCTTGGTAACTTCTTCGAAATTACGAGGATTACTTTGTTTATGCTGCCTTAGTAATGTTGGTCGCTTATATGGTACTCCCATAATAAAATTCCCAACAATTATCTGCGGCCTGGTAATGGTGGAAGCCATAAAAAGCAAATGCCATTGTAGTGGAAGTAATAACAGAATTCTAACTGTTGTGTACCATACCTGCATAAAATAAAGGAACATGAATGAAAATCTAAAACGCATATCTTGATTTATATCCCAAATGGAATCGAAGTTCTGAGGCAATATCTTGCATTTAAGAAAAGAGTTTTACTAAGTATTACTGTTAGCATTATAGTTTTCAAAGTATGTCAAAAATTACTTATCTTCTCTCAAGAAAATCTGGTTTTTCAGAATTATTCATCTGTCTACGGCTTGGTAGCATTGTAATCTATAAAAGAAAGTTGATTCGAAATATTCATTCGAAGTAATAATAATGTATCTATGAGCCGCGGTAGCTTAGTCAGCAAAGGCAACAATCTGGTAACTAAGAGGTTGAGGGTTCAGAACCCGAGCCTGACTAAGATCTGCCGTGTTCACTAAAGGTGACTGGGGCACGTAAAATATGTTTGGGATCGCAATGTCCCTCATGTTCTCAATCAGTACCTCTGAGGGTGGCAGTCCAAGTCAATGGGTCTTCTACTTGGCCCCTGCTTCACAATTATGAGGATCCATCGAGCATAAGTCGTACTTTCACCCTTGAGGTGATCATTGAAACGAAAAGTGCACCCCTTCACCTTAAATCGAGTAACCTCCGGCTAATATCGAGATTGGTGTGACCAAGTGGTATAAGATAACAACGACAACAATAATGTATTTATCTTTCTACTTAATATATACTTTTTCAAAATACCCCAGAAACATACCTAATACAAGAAGATAAAAAGAATTCCCGTCATTTTCAAAATATCAAATATATTTGAGAAAGAACGCAGCGTTTATTTTTCAATATTGCTATGATATATGAAGCAATAACCTTTAACCCCTTCCGGTATGATTTAATAATGAAAAACTGTGCATGAAATAACCATTTAATTTTTATTTAAAAACCTTGTTTCATTTTACAATTCTTACATATTCTTAATTAAAATCCACTTTTTACATAGTGTTAAATATTATCAGAAACAGTAAAATTAAGAAAATATCAAAGCAAAACATTAATAAGGTATACAGATAATAGTCTTCAAGCTAGTGGTACTTTTCAAAACAAAGTGCAAAGGAATTCTTAATTGTTTACACCGCCAAGTAGTCTCACTTTTAATTTCATTCTTATAACACACACGGCATTTCTTAGTAGGTTTTCTTTTATTCTGACTCATTAATTTGGCAATGACTTGTACCAAGAAATTCTAAGTAAACAATATGCAATAGTGACTTGTGATTTTCACAAGTGATAAAAGTGTTGCCAAATTCAGTACACTAGAAATTTTAAACTAAATTAATTATCATATTTAACAGTAACTTTAATCGAATGACGAGTGTAGCTCGTCATTGTGCGGTATGGAATGAAAAAACTAATGACGAGCTAGACTCGTCATTTTACCGGAAGGGGTTTAAAACTCTCTTCTAATTTTGATAACTGATCAACGAGTGGACCAGCTTGTCAGATACCTTCGCAATTAATTCTTCGCTTGTTTCCCGAACATTCCAGTTCTGCATATTCATTACGCTGCTGGAAAAAATTCAATAACGCCAGAGAAATATCTTAGGTAACAATACCTTATTACGGAGAGACAGATAGCTTGTTAATAGAATTTCAAGCGGGCGTGTAAAAAGAATTCGAGAATGAAACGAGCTGGCAGCCGTTAGTATTGCTTGATAAGGTATCCATGAGGGTAAAATTAAAAAATAACTAGCTATACACCGCAGTCAGCAAGTTTTCAAGTGTTTGTAAGGTCTTTTAATCTCTTATTGTTGTGCTCTCTTCTTTTTTTTTCTATTGTTACCCAGCACGTGCAATCAAGAACTTTGATTCTTGAATAAATATAGGCAAACTTACATCAAGTAAAGAAGCTGGTTTTTTTTTTACGAAATTCTCCATTTCAAAAGTTTAAGCCTTAGGTTATGCCAGACTATTCATAACTCCCAGCGATTCAAAACTTTATAGTAAGAATAACTATTATGAATGCAGCAATAAATAACCTTGCATACAGAAACAGTTCAAGTTTTATACAACAGCACTTGCATCAAATTAGGATTGGGCGAACTTCCGAAAATGCCGTATATTTATTTTACCATTGCCTCCCCCCTCACTGGATTTATGATAATGCTATTTTTAGTTGCTTAGATATGTAAGAATTTTTGTTTTTTCACTCCTTTGCTTAGAACTGCATGAAAGAATAACAAGAGCTGTCAATATCGCTGATAATACCATGTTAAGCAGTGTCTGGTAAGAACTTAATTTTCGTATTCATATATGGCATGTCACCAAGAGTTTAAAAATAGAACGTATCTAAAAGCCGTATATGAAACTGAAACGTTTTCTGTATGTTGTGCAAGGCTATTTTCAGCTTTATTAGTTATTTTAATATAGACTTCTGAAAACCCGGAAGAAATTATGAATAGCCCTGTATTTCAAATCTCTATGTACTTCTTTTAAAATAGAATATTTCGATCGCAATTATATCATTAGTGGCTATTTATAAGTAGCAAAACTAACACTTCTGAACATGATATAAGCACGAACGAGAAATAAAAATTAAGAACATAGAACTGTAAAAACATTTACATAGAAAAAGAAAAAAACCATTAACAAGTGACTACTTTATATAGATTTTAGTTCAGCAGAATCCATTTCTATCGCAGAAGGATAAAATTTGGAAACCCAGCAAATTTTTTCTCTGCGTTTAGATTAGTGGTAATGATTTCGTTCTTGGCTTTTTTTTTTTTTTTTTTTTTTTTTTTTTTTTGAATGGCCAATTATTTTAACTCTTTTTTATATATGCTATAGGAATATAGAACAAAAAATAAAACAAAATGATAAATTCCGACAGAAAAGTTTGCTGAAATTCCTTAAAATAAATCGAAATGTTATTCGATAAATTGAAAAATATCATATATACATGAACCAAATTTTAATTAATAATTATAATTAATTTTTAAAGTATAAAAATGTTTCCTTGGAGAACAACATTCTGTTTTCCTATTTGTATATTGTTTTATAAATTTAAAAAAATTTATTTTACGTTAAAAACTGTAATGATATAATAATATTCCACTATTTTCAAGTTAAAATATTATGGTAATATTCAAGAAATTAAATTAGTTATGTCCATGTAAACATTACCTAATGTTATTCTCCAAGGTAACATTTTTATACATTAAAAAAACTGTTTAGAAATCAAATAAGGTCTTAACAAAAAAAAAAATCATGGGTATTAATAATAATGTAGTTAACATTGTGAACGATCTAAAATATTACAAACTTCAGTGAACAGTAAATTAAAAAACAAAATATTTTTCTCCGAGAAAACATCTTTATAAATTAAAAAAACAATTTGCTGAGAAACCAAATAAGGTTTTTCCTCAAACAAGGTTATAATTACTTTAAATACCATATTTATCATTGTGAACCTAGCTTAACTTTATGAAGGTCACAGAAGATCATTCCAAAAAATCGAAAACGTTAGTAACCAAAATATGAATACTTTTTTATATTCAAATTCATGTTAAAATTACTAGATTCTACAATATTTGCAGGTTATCTAGATTTACAATAATTATTAAAACAATATGAAAAAATTTTAAGGTCGTGGTAGTAACAGTATTGAACAAAACTGTACTAAAAGAGTGTTTGGTTTGGTTTGGAGGGCTACGGTCTACTTTTTTGCAACACGAGGGCTAATGAGATCTACAGCTTAAAGCCGATTCCGAACGGCTACAAAAATCCATGCCCCAGTGAGATTCGAACTAAATAACTCCGGTACGGAAAGCCAGCACCCTAACCAATCGGCCATTGTTCGACCTAAAAGAGTGAAAAACGTCTTTTTGAGAAAATTTTAAAAATATTTGAAACACTTTAAACCTTTCTGCTTATTTTAAGTAATTTTGTTTTGTGTTAAGGGCTTTTTTTTTAGTTTTTGAACTTTTATCTCTGCATACAGATTATAAAACATTTTTTTCCCACGGAAACTTTATAAACTGCAATTTGAATGAAAGCCAAATAAGATCTTAACCCTCTGACAGTTTCATTTTTTTTCAGAATTCGGTTAAAAAAATGTCACATTTTTTTATTGCATTCTTTAGTTCAGTTTACATTTTTAAGTAAAGATATGTTATTAAAACTAACATTTCTAATATTTTTAAGCATTTATTACAACTTTTTATCTTTCTATGAAAGCATGATATAACTGAAGTTTATCTTTAGTCTCATCGATATCCAAGTTCATTTTTGGAATTCCAGTGAAAATAAATCTAGAAGGAGGATCCGAAGGATTAACACAATTAATTTTAAAAAAATTGTCTTGCTTGACTGATTCCATCTGTACTATTATCGAGTCACTACTATCCAGGTCATCTAGTAAACTTTCGCTACTATCATTTACAGGTAATTCAGTTTCTGATTCCGAGTCACAGTTCGAATTGCAAGAAATTCGCTCCATATGCTCTGAATTATCCATTATTTAAAAGTAAAAATATATTACTGAACTCTTACATCAATAAAATTATCAGGCAGTTAGTAAAATATAACCAGAAAGCTATACACTGAAAGATAACAATTCGTATTCTGATACAAAACATGCGAAAAAACCCGCGCTTTTGAACTCATCAGAGTAGAAAATACAATAAACTGCAAACTATCATTTACTGGATACCTATCGTATCTATACGAATAATTTGTTGCTAAGATTGGAAAAAATACTGCCGAAACAGTGCAAGTGAAATAGAAATCATATTGCCCGTACGCCATACGGGCAAAACAGTAAAGGCCCGAAAGCTGTGCCTGTAGGCGTACAGGCAAAACAGGGAAGGGGTTCATCTGAAAATGCTCATGATCGTTTAAAATACTATATTTTACATTTTGAAACAAAATTATATTTTATAAAAGCTATGATTATTCATTATTATAAAACTGGAAATTTTAATGATCAAACTCTGGTATTCAAAGTTGGAGTAAAAATTATATGATGATTAAAAACGCATAATTTTTCTTTTACTAAATTCACAATAATTAATTAAACAATATGGCAGCATTTCAAGCCTGTGGAAGGAATAAGTGAAAATACAAATAATAGTTAATATTTCCTTAAATAAACAATATTTTTCATTAACATTTTGACCACATTTACAAACATATATTACTAAAAATATACACGATAAAGTCTATTGTTCCCTTAATTAAATAACCATTCACGAAGAGGTCGCGAGTTATACGACCGGTTAAATGTAAAATCAAAAAATGAATATGTACACACAGAGATGTGACCTTTAATTTCGTTTAGACAAGATTAAAATTTTTTGATCTGTTGAATAATTGCCTTAAAACAGATAGCGGGGCTTGAGAGAAACAGACTATCTAATGCTGACTTGAAAAACTGCTTCTATTTGAAAGAAAAAAATCTTCCTTAACGTCAACGGACGGAAAACTTAAACTTTTTCTATACACAAAGTAAACTATGATAAGGGAAATAAGAATTACTTTTCCGGTGTTATCCTTTTTATTTGCAAGCTAGAATTAGAACGATAGCATTTTCTGTGAAATAATTAGCTTGAATATTATGAGAACACTGGTATCATTGTGCAACCCCTGCGTACAGTTTAATGAAATGCATTTATGGCTGGTATAGTTCTAATAATAAATAACAGTTTTGTTAAACGTAGAATTTTTTAAAGAGTTCAATACTATCATAAACGTAAGTATTAAAAGGAAAAAGAGTATTTGTGGGTATTATTACCATCATGATTATAAGTAGAAAAGAAAATGAAGTACGGAAAAAGAAAAAGAAATGTGGTAATGCAAATAGAGGTTTATTTAATTTTTGGAATACTGTTTAAATGCTGTAGTACAGGGGTGAGCAAACTTTAAACTACTTGTGTGGTCACACATAGACTGCAGGCTGCACTCCTTTCATAGATATTTTTTCTGTAAGAAAGTTTAGAAAGAAACAAAATCTATTTTCATGTAAAACTGTATCCTCAACATTGAAACACAAATTGAATAAGACTTCAATGAAATTAAAAATATCTGATTTAACAGTCGAGCAGAATTATATTGTGAAGTTTTAACTAGGGATCGCCTAGACTGAAGTGAACAGGTGATTAGGGAGACGACTTAGACAACCAGTAGACTAAAATTCCTTTTATTGAGGGATCGTGGATAAATGGGTATATTTACAAGTTTTATTCAAAGGTCCAACGAAGGAAATCCTTTGATGTCAATAACCGGTGTAGACTGCTTTCACTACTTCTTGGGTCCGCAATAAGGAAATAAGTCGTGTAGACTGCTTTCGATGCTTCTCGAGCGAGATGAAGCCCATTGCTGATCAGGCAATTTGGCCACAAAGGAAGAGAAACTTTCTCTCCGCAGACTCACTAATCAATAGTCTATAATCAAGACTACCAGTAGAGAACCAGTAGACTAAAATTCCGTTTATTAAGGGATCCCGTATAAATGGGTATATTTACAAGTTATATTCAAAGGTCCACTGGAAGGAAATCTTCTGATGTCAATAACCGGTGTAGACTGCTTTCGCCTCTTCTCGGGTCCGCAATAAGGATATAAGTCGTGTAGACTTCTTTTCATGCTTCTGGAACGAGGTGAAGACCATAGCTGATCAGGTAACATGGCTGCAAAGGAAGAGAAGCTTTCTCTCCATAGACTCACCAATCAATAGTCTAAAATCAAGACTTAGCTCACAGACCAAGTCCACTAAAAAGAAACTAAAGTTGCCCCGCGACTCACCATGTCTTGCCTCTCTCTAGAGGGGTGGACACGTCACTCTGCAAGCGGCTGCCATTTCCGAAATAAACCAGGAAGAAAGCGGTCTCGCTCCCGTTTTTAAAGTCCCATGAAGTGATGTCGGTACAGCATGACTTCACGCATTTTCCAACGCCCTCATAGGTTGGGGAGGTTAGGAGGGCTATCGATATGCCTCAATATTAATTTTTATCAACCTGCCATCAGGGGCGTGATGGCTGTTATGTTATAGTGTCACAACCCCAGACTTTACGCCTCCACCCCGTTGTTACCGAGGTCCCACCTGCCCTAGAATAAAAGCAGGGCATCAGCTGATTTCCTCGCCGATAACAAGTTGGCTATTGTACTTCGAGGCATGCATCTGTCGTTCACACCTCAACTAGAAACTATAGTTTACACATCACATGGTCAATTCAATACGACCCACCTCAACAGCAAATTGTGGAATTTTTTACAAATCACGAGATCAGCCTAATACGCTCAAATACAATCCTCTCTGCATCTGGTGGCCACATCTCAACTGAAAACCATAGTTTACAAACCCCAAGGTCAGTGCAAAACGTTCAAATCCAATCCACTGCGCAACTGGTGACCGTCTAATTTAAATATATGATATGAATTTTACAAAGATTGTCAATACACAAAATATTCCCATTTTCAAAGGGGTGTCGAACTGCTTCCGTTTCTTCCCTCTGTCGAAGCATAAAGAAATAAAATGAAGTAATTGGAGTAATTTTTAATGGAGTCATCACCTCATTTTATTCAGTAAGACTCCAAATATGATTGAAAAATTTTATATAAAAAGCAAGTGTATCGGAATTGATATTAATAAAATAACCTCTTGTTAAATACTTATTTTTCCCATTCGATACTGCAATTCTGGTTTAAAAGCAAAATATGGAATAACGTAGGAAAAATGAATTTTTAACTGTATTTAAATGATTAAGCTTAATTCAGTTTCTTTAAAGCATAAAAAGTCCTTAGAAAATTATTACCATTCACAGTTTCTGAATAAAAAGTAAGAGGTGGCAACTT
>CM063498.1:201904159-201909159 GCA_032207245.1 Pardosa pseudoannulata
TATTAAGGGGGAGAAATGGCACCAGAGGGAGGGGAGATGGGAGGATGTCAAGAGAAAAAAAAAAGAAATCGAAAAGCCAGCACTGCGAAAAACAATCAAGATCTTCCACGAGAAGGGGAGGGGGAAGGGATATAGCAACAGGTATTGAGTGAGAGGGAGAGAGAGAGAGAAAAAAAAAATCGGCAGCAGAAGAGAAAGAAAGAAAGAAGAAAAAAAAGTAAAAAGAAAAGATGAGTGCGAGAAGGCGAGAAGCGGATCGGAACGAGTTGAGCAAAACCCAGGGCGAAAGTCCGCTCTCCCTTCAGTCGGGCAGTGAGAGTGAATGCGTTCGGTGAGCAGGAAGGAGAGACCTAGACCTTGAAAAGAGTGAGAGAAGGATCGGCAGGCGCGAGGAGACTTTTTCCGAAGCGGAGCAGGTAGTTCCAAGCCATCTGGCAGCGAGCGAGGCCAATGTCACCACCAGGTAAGGAGTTATGCGCAGAATGCGGCTGTGCGCGCCACAACATTACGGTGGAGATCTTCTTCGAGGAAATAGAATCGGCATCGATTTTGAGTATGCTACTCACTCTTCGGGATACTTAGAAATTATTGCTTCACTAGGAATTAAAACTAAACTCGCAAAGGAAAGGCTTAAATATGGCTAAAAAAAGAGAGTTAATTATAAACTGATGAAGTGGAGTGCAAGATTTAGCAATTTTATTTCAAATATAACAAGGATCTGGAGGGAAATAATTAGTAACTAACTTGAAGCCAGGTAAAAACTGAATTCGATGCCAAATGTCTTTTATATAAAAAAAACTTTAGTTATAAGCTTACAAAGTGGTGAAAGAAGTTTAATAATTTTAATATATAAGATATTTTGCGAAACTATTTCATCAATAGGAATTAAAAACCGCATTAAAATTGAATTTGAGACCAATTGTATTTTGGTTAAAAAAGAGGGTTAGTTATAAAGTGGTAAAGGAAATTTAATAATTTTATTTCTAATTATATTTTGAGAAACTATTTCATCGATAGAAATAATTGGTAAATGAATTGAAAACCGCATTAAAATTGAATTTGATACCGATTCATTATGGTTAAAAAAGATGGTTAGTTATAAACTAATGAAGTGATGAAGGAAATTTAATAATTTTATTTCTAACATATTTTGCGAAACTATTTCATCGATAGGGATAATTGGTAAAGGAATTAAAAACCGCATTAAAATTGAATTTGAGACCAATTGCATTTTGGTTAAAAGAGAGGGTTAGTTATAAACTAATGAAGTGGTGAAGGAAATTTAATAATTTTATTTCTAACATATTTTGCGAAACTATTTCATCGATAGGGATAACTGGTAAAGGAATTAAAAACCGCATTAAAATTGAATATGATACCGTTTTGGTTAAAAAAGAGGGTTAGTTATAAAGTGGTGAAGGAAATTTAATAATTTTATTTCTAATTATATTTTGCGAAACTATTTCATCGATAGGAATAATTGGTAAAGGAATTAAAAACCGCATTAAAATTGAATTTGAGACCGACTGCATTTTGGTTAAAAAAGAGGGTTAGTTATAAACTAATGAAGCGATGAAGGAAATTTCATAATTTTATTTCTAACATATTTTGCGAAACTATTTCATCGATAGGAATAATTGGTAAAGGAATTAAAAACCGCATTAAAATTGAATTTGAGATCGATTGCATTATGGTTAAAAGAAAGAGGGTTAGTTATAAACTAATTACAAGGAGTGAAAAATTTAATAATTTTATTTCTAGCATATTTTGCGAAACTATTTCATCGACAGGAATAATTGTTAAATGAATTAAAAACTGCATTAAAATTGAATTTGAGACCAATTACATTTTGGTTAAAAGAGAGGGTTAGTTATAAACTAATGAAGTGGTATTTTATGAAAATTAGACATGTCAATATAAATAGATAAAAAACATCATCTCAAAAGACTTTAGTAAATTTTAACTGCTAAATAATATTTCCTGTTCATTTTTCGTCTCATGATTAGACCTAACATTTTTTAAAAATCCATTGAATGTTACCAAAAATATTTAAAACTGAGGTAACTTTTGTGTATTTTACATGTTCAGTAGGAAATAGGTAAATATTTTGTGGATTTGAATAATATATACATTAAAGGTGTAGTCTTATCAATAATATTTATGAAAACAATTGTATTGTAAACACCATCTTATGTTTTACTTGAAACAAATTTTTCATTTTGATACAAAGTATAAAAAACATCATTACAATTTTTAATAATAATAATAATAATAATAATGTTACATTTCTAAAATGAAATTAGATAGATCAATAAATATAGTTAAAAATATTAAACGTTTTATATAATAATACAAAATACAAAAATAATATTTTTTTAATATTATTATGTTTTAAGTAATAATACAAAATATTTAGTGTTCATTTTCCATCTCATGTTTAGTCCTAACATGTTTTAAAAATGTTACCAAAAATATTTAAATCTGAGATGTATATAAAAATACATTAAAATTTTTAATAATAATAGTAACATTAATAATGTTATATTTCTAAACTGAAAATTAGATAGATCAATATAAATAGGTAAAAAATATTAAATGAAAAGATATTTAATATTTTTAAGCTGCTAAAAGGTTTAGTCTCGACGCCTTTTAAAAGTACTTGAACATTACTAAATGCTTATATTTCAATTTATTAAATTAGTTATGAAATACATATATAAATTAAAGTACAACTTAAACAATACCATTAACAGCTAACACACTGTGTGCGGGTACATTTCGCAGCGGAATTGTGCCGGGAGCATTCGTTTTAAGCGTTAATTCAGTTATTCAGTTAATTCTCAATCTTTTAAATAAAATTTTAGTATTTTATATTGAAATAGTTTGTATTGAAATATATAAACAAATATATAAATAGAAATATATAAATAACAACCATAAGATTTGTGAGAAAAAAAATATATTTTTTATCGGATAAATTTATAATAGTATCTTAAATATGAAAAATCAAATAGAAATAGTAGTATACAGTTTTTTGAGTTATGATATATATAAACATTTTTGCATTATAAAAGAATGAAAAGAGAAATCATAAAACTAATCATGTAAAAACTAGTTTTCATTTGTGTAAAATTTTCCAGAATCTATCTTATACACAAGTACATTCGACTCCGATTTCCTGTATATAAAGTTATTTTTGTACACACAAACAAGCCATGTTATTACGCTAACCCGTACTAGTACGTGTCCCGCGATCAAGTATCAATCGTCAGAAAATGTACTAGTCCCGCATACAATATGTTAAAGAACAAAATAATCCAATTATTATTATTTTTTTTACATTTAAAACGTTTCCAGAGACTTAATTTTCAATTTCGCCTTATTACGACTTGAAAGTATGTTGAATAAATTTCGGCAATGTTTCGTTGATTGGATAATAGGTAATTAATATGAAATATTTTTGATTGTACTTTGTATTTTTCTGAAAAATTCAAACTTTTCTAAATTAAAATTCAGTTTTAATTATTTGAGTTTTAACTATTTAAACTTGAAATGAATGTATTGATTTATTTTAATGCATATTAGAAATGTTTATAAAATATTTAAGAAAATCTACGATAAATTAAAAAGGATGTTGTTTTAAACCTTTTTGGTTTAAATTTCAATGATTCCTTTGAAATTTAGACTTGTTACCCCCTGCATGATATAATAAGCATAGTAAAAAATTGGTACTAATGAATGAAAAAGTTTTATAGTTATTATAGTTTAAATGTTTTAAAGTAACGGATTAAGTATTTTTGATAACATATCATGCTCATTTTTCTCTCATGCAGAGTATCAATTTATATTTACAAGCTACTTCTCGATGTTTATGATCAAATTTGGTTTGAATCCTGAATATTGATTGCATATATAATTAGAAAGTTATATAGTTTATTAAAATATTAGATTTCTCAATGAAAAATGAATTAATCGTCTATTATTCGTAACTAGATACCAATTTCTATATAATTTACTTATTTAATGTAATTAATTTTGCTAACTTTTATTTAACATTTTATGTATAATGTAATTTGTCAATTCAAAAATTAGAAGCAATTGAAATATTCATAAAGCTGAATTTATTTATTATTTCTTAAATTACCTAATTTTTAAAATATTTAAATTTCAATAATTTAGTTTTACTAAAATGTATACATGTACAAAATTTCGTAGTTCTCATAGTTTCAAACTTTCAGAATTCAGGAATTCGAAAGATCATTTTGTAAAACCATCCTTTCCATTATATCAGAAAATACATGTTTTATACAGTGGACTTGGCTTAATGTGATCGCGGTTAATGTTATCAATCGCTTATTGTTATCGAAATATATTGGTCCCGATTTTCTCTATTCACTTGTAAGTTAAAATTGTCGTTTTATGTGATCATTACATGTTATCAGTTTTCAAATCTCATTTTAACTGGCAAAGGAATATTCACAATCCATCCAGAAGGAACCCATCCTTTCTTTTCCTTCGCTGTTGTTTGAATTTTTGAAAATAGCCCTCTTCCAACTAAGAAAATAGGGAATGAACAAAGGAGTGGAAATTTACACGTTCCTTAAAATTTTCAGAAATACGCACACCCTACTGATGGTCAGTGGTTGTCAGATAAGCAGACGGCAATACATTCTTATCGGAACTGAGAAGGAACGTATTTACATTTTTTATGCCCTGCTCGCTTAAATGCATCTTGTCGATATGGAAGCCAGAAAACGAAATGATTTAACGTTAAAACGAAAGATCGAAATTTTAAATCGATATGACAGGTTGATTATGATTACGAACAATTTATCAATGAGTTCTTAGACAAAACTGTAGACAGTCAACAATTGATGAATTCTTTTAATTATGCATACAATTCTTACGTTGTAAAGGATAATATACATAATTGCAGGATAATATAAGGTGTGTTTTTTCATTTTGTTTTGAAACTTAGTAAGTGAGAATTAAAGGGGAGG
>CM063498.1:201914159-201919159 GCA_032207245.1 Pardosa pseudoannulata
ATTACATTCCATTCATAATAATAATATGAATTGATACAAAATTTGTTTTTATAAATTCTATGCAATTTTTTGTTTTAAATAAGATAAACAATTGCATTAGCTTCATGCTGAACTAATTATTATTGTTATTTATTATGATACAAAATTTATAAAAATCAAGTTTCATGCATACTTAAAACAATTCTTTATGTAGAAATTCTTTGTTTTTTCAAACATTAGTTTTAAAATATTACAAAATGTCAACTTAAAATCTCAGAAACATTCATTACTAAAGTTATGCTCTTTTTAATTAAGGAGAAAGAAATTAACACAAAACATATTTAATTTTATCAGAGTTGTCGCGAGAATTATTTTAATGATATGCATTATATAAAAATCAACATATACATAGCTTTTATGAATGATTAATATAATTCCTTATACAGAAAACCTTTGCTTTTTAATAAAAGTTCTAAAATGTCACAAAATCTTAATAAATTAAAATCTCAAGTATTGTAATTATTATTTTATTTATTGTTATTATTATTATTATTATTCAAATCTTATTTACATCCTATATAATTAAAAACATGAAACAAATGCGAATTATTTATTTAACACATTGTATACAGGCCAAGTACGTTTTCTGACGACTAATACTTGAGCGCGGGTCACGTACTAGTACGGGTTAATGTAACAACATGGTTTGTTTGTGGGTACAAAAATAACGGTATATACAGGAAAAAGAAGCCGAATGTTCTTGTCTACCACATAGGTTCTGGAAAAATTTTGACAAATAAAAAACTAATTTTTACATCAGCCATTGCGGAACCACAGAACGGGAAAAAATTAAAACTATATACTACTATTTCTATTTGATTTTTCATATTTATGATATTATTATAAATTTATCCGCGAAAAAATATATATTTTTTTTTTCACAAAAATCTTATGGTTGTTATTTATATATTTCTATTTATATATTTGTTTATATATTTCAATATAAAATACGAAAAGTTGGTTAAAAATTTAAATAATTTTCAATTATTGAGATTTAACTGAATAACTAAATTGACACCCAAAATGCCCGCTTCCGATACAATTCCGCTGAGAAATGTACCTCCACAAAATGTGTTAATAATTGCAAAAATAATAGAAATAATGCAGCAAAGTATAAAATTTTAATTTATTGGAATTTTATAATATTTTTGAAATTGTTGAACATACTAAATATCTTTTGCACACGAAGCTGTTTTAGTTCACGGAAATGATAAGGAAACTGTCATACCTTAAACCTATTTTTAGGCTATAATGCTTTTTCGTTCCATCTCACAAACGCCAAATTCTGTATTATTCTGATGTTATAGGTTTTTATTGAATACATATAACTTTAATTTTAATATTGAATACTTGAAGGGTTTTTTTCTGTTTTTTCACGTCTGTTTCGTATATTATTTCAAACAAAATATGGGATATTAGGTTAGAAAATGTAAATGTTTATTTAAAAAAATTAACATCATATCTTCTATTTTACCTTTGTTTCATTAGTTTACTAATTGTATTATGCATTAATGATTAAAAATTTTATAATGAATCGTATTTTTTTTCTTTTCCAGAAACAATGGAATTTAAACATTACTTCATCTTAATGCTGGTAAGTAATTTAACTATCTTTTATCATTGTACAATTTATGCAGAAACATTTTGAAAAAAATGTTTTATTACAGTCTGCAGAAAACTTAGAGTATAACTTGGTATCTTCTTGAACTAAAGTGATCTCTGACTCATATTCATGTTATGCTATATTAACATGAATTATTAATGCTGAAATATTTTAGTATAAAATGCTTAACAATTAATACAATGAAAAAAAAGTAGAAGTAGAGTAAAATTATAACTTATTAGTCACTAAAACTAACCAAATTTTTGGATTAAATTAGTAATACTTATTCATTCAATAGATGATACAAATATATACATGAAGAAAATATTAGACTTATCCGTTGAGTAGAATTTTCAACTTCATATATATATATGCATATATATATATATATATATATATATATATATACATTCATATACATATATATATATATATATACGCATACATATGTATATATTTATATATACATATATACGTACATATATATAAACATATATATATATATATACATTCATATACATATATATATATATATATATATATACACAAATGCATAATTATATATAAGCACACATATATATTTTTGTATGTATGTAAACATAATACAAAATATACATACATAAGCATATATTTATATATTTATACATACATTTATACCTACATATATACATATATGTACATTTATATGCATATATATTTACATATACTTACATATATCTATATATACCCACATGCATAAGCATATATATATATTATATATATATGCATACATACATACATATATATACATTTATATGCATATATAAGCATACATATATATTTTTGTATGTATGTATGAGTATATGTTCCGTATGCTTCCTCAAATATCTGGATCAATTTTTACACAATTTTCCTTAGAAATTCATGTAAACAGATGACTTTTGGCAGGTCAAATTGTTTGAAGGACGTGTGGAAATACAACACTGTTTTTTAAAAATTATATCGCAATTGGCAACATAATTTTAATGCTTTTAATATATTTAATTTCTAATTACGAGTTGAAATAATTAAAATAATTTGAGAAATTTTATTCATCTAAAAAGGTTTGAAACATGATTTCAGATAACACAATTTTTCTTCCTATTTGACCATATTTACTGAACTTATGACATTCTCTTAACCGTTATTTGGTATAATACTTTCATTTTGATTTCATTTGAGGTATTATTTTTCCACTTTTATATGCTAGTCCTATTTCATCGATACTAGCTTTATTATTTTAAGAAACGGGAGTAGTATTTTATTTGTAATCACATTTGTTCTCTTTAAATTATCCGTTAGTAAGTGCAAAGATAATTTACCAAATATCGCTAAATATACTTTGTTTTATTTCTTTACATTATATTTCTTAAATCATAATGGAAATTAAATTTAAAGGAATGTCTATTCGCTTCATGATAGGGAGTTGTTTTATTATAAACACGTAGCAATAACTATCTGGTTTACAATCGGAAATATCACTAGAGTGTCAAATTTTAGGAGTGTAATATGGACGAGGCATAAAGTATAATTTCTGTAAAAAAAATAAAAAGGAAAAAAACTGATCGCATGTTATGCACACGAGTTCGTACGGTGTTCAAGAAGGAAATTCCTATCAGTTTGAATCTTTTTCGTTGACCAATTTTAATGGCTGCTATGTTGTACCAGTCAAAAGAATATCCCTAATATAATTATTTCAGTTGTATTTCTCTAATTATATATTCCCACACACATATGTTAGCCACCATATCAAAAAGAATTTCTAGGTATATATAGTAGGTATATATTTTCTATATTTACTGTTCCGTCCAACATCCATGATGCGACGGCAATTGCTTAATATTTTTTGTAAACTGTGTTTTTTTGTAACCGTAAGGCTTAGTGCCATCTGTAAATATATGTAATACAAAAGTGTTCGCTGAGAGCGAGGGGATAAAATCTGCCATATATTCTGTTTTGTGTTGGTTTTCTTAAAAGTGATATTTGGACGACGTTGGGAGTGAGAATAGTCAAAGTCATTGTAAGCAAATGCTTTATTCTTTTTAATCATAAATCTTATTGGGTTGTCATTTTTCAAACGTTGATCCAATTCATATTCATTCAATTCTATTTCATTGTGTTTAAGTATTTTGGTATCCCCCTCATTCACATTATTCTAATTTATTATACAGTCCACTAAGTCTTAAAATCTCATATTTACTCTCTTGTAAAAACACAGTTTGTGTTATACACGAATACGTACTGTATTCAAGGGCGAAATCCCTATCAGTTTGAATATTGTTCATTGAACGGTATTCCTGTCTGCCATGGTGTACTCGTCAAGCCGAAATCCCCGGCGTCTTTCTGATGTTTGCGATAATTGTGTTTTTTTTCTGTAGTTTTGCCGTGTTTCTCCGTAAATGGGGATGAACATCGTAAAGAGGATTCAAGCGTGCATCCTCCTCATCTGATAGGTGTTCTGTGCCCCGATAATTAGTGCCGTGTTAGAGAAGAGGTAAATGGGGAGAAGAAGTCAATCGCCTGTGGAAAGCGATCCTAAGCGGCAGATCTCTCTTGTCACAAAAAAACAGAACGGAAACATTACTTTCGCTCTGCCAGCCACTTTCACAGTTGTTTGAGGTCATTTTCGCGTATCCTCGTTTGTGTGATTACTCTGAGCGAGTAAACGGAGGTATGTCCTATATTGAAATCATTTAAATATAGTCTGTACACTTATTAAATAATTACCGTAATTTACATTTATGTATCTATAAATATGCAATAATAAAAAATAAGCGGCGCATATAGGAACAAAAAACATATGTAGGAATTGAATGGAAAGATCCTAACACTATCTCCAACCGAATATATAATATTTATTAGTATACTACTTTTGTTTTTGTATATATAACACTGAAAATAACATACACATGTAGGTATATATGTATATATTTATATGCATATAGATATGTATATAGGTTTACAATAACACACACACACATATATGTGTATATATATATATATGTGTGTGTGTGTGTGTTTGCGAATATATATATATATATATATATATATATATATATTTATATATATATATATATATATATATATATATATATATATATATATATATGTATGTATATATATTTAGTTTTACACTCCCTACGATATATATATAAATATATATATATAAGAAAATTGTAGAGCAGGTATAGGAACCTAAAACCAAATGTAGGAAACTATTAGAAAGTGCCTAAAACGATCTCCAACCGTATATAGTGTCAGTTATTGCTGTCAATTATTGCTTTGCAGTTATTAAAATCTAAAAAGTTAAGGGTTCCAACGACTATAGAATTAAAGGTTC
>CM063498.1:201924159-201926659 GCA_032207245.1 Pardosa pseudoannulata
TATAGAATCGTAGTTATAGTAGGCTTAACAGCAGTTAAATTCTATAATTCGATAACTTCCACTATATCCATGTAAATGATAACGTTAGACTGATAAACTTCTATTTTAATTGACCTAATATTCTCTAAAAAGAATTTTACTATTATTTTATGCAATATAGAAGTGTATTACAGTTAAGTAATCGTAGATTAATTTTAACATCATAAAAGCCTTGAAAAGGTGATGAGACCTAATTGTTAACATCTTCTTCCCTCTTTGTATAATGCATCTTCATTCGAAAAGCCTGTTCGGTGGTACAAGTGAAATAGAAAAAGAATAATGATGTGCAAGACTGGTCAAGTGAAAAACTGGTGTAAAGCTTGTTTAAAGACTGAACCTTCTCTGGCAATGTAATACCACTTTATTCAGTCTTACTTCTATTAGAACAAACATCGTTGCGTATTTTAATTTTAAAAAATGGGCAAAAGTCGGTGTTTTTTTTATAATGTAACAAATTTAAAATTTATACATAAACAAAAGGGGAAAATTCTTATATTTAATGAATTAAAATTAATTCATCAAAAGAGCGCAATTAATTAATTATGTTCTAATGAAGTAATTTCAAAATTTATTTCATGAGCTGTTTATTTCTAATTCCGTAATTACAAACTTCTAATTTATAAATTCTTATTAAAACAGCTCTGTCTGTAATAGCTATTTCTAAAAAATTATAAATATTTTATGCTAAACTTTCTCTCATAGAAGAGGCATAACAGAATGTTTTTTATAATGGGAATGATTTGACATGGGTTATTTAATAGTATACTTTTAAATCATGCTTAAACAGAAATTTGCAAGTTTTCCCATAATCTTAGCACTTTTTTTTTCAAAAAGTTCTAGAATTTAAATACGTGACCTTTCCATTGAGCGGTGGACCGTCTGTGTACATCACTGAAAATATTCGATTTCATATTTTCTATTTTATTACATATTTAATATTGTATAAATCTAAAACTATATTAAACGCATGCTTACTTTCTTCAAATTTGTTCTGTTTGATTTCCATATACTGTGCTTACTCTTTAACAATGTATAAACTTCTATCCATCGAGAGCTGCAGTTGATCACCCATATCAGAACTTTTATCTTTCTAAAAACGTCGTCGAAATTTATACTTACTAATGCCGTCCTAATGTCCATGTTTAAGATATTTTAGTTTTCAAATATATATTTTTGAGAAGCTTACACTCTGTTTATTTAGTTTGATATTACTTCAATTTTTTGTTTACTTGAAGTTAATTATGCTTTCCAAGTTGTATTTTGAATGTAAAAATCGGAAAAAATAAACACGGTGATAACTTTATTCTTTTTCTTTCTAGCTGAGATTTTGATGTACCATGCATACGCAAATACGAACAGACAAACAGACACATTTACATACACATATTCTAAAAATGATATTTATAATATGTTTAACTGAGGAATGGGGTAAGCTATAGTTCCCGACCTCATTAGCACTCTTTCAGCGAAAAAACACAGCCCTCCATAGACAACAGCTTTAAAATCATTCATAAGCAGAATTTAGACCACTTGTTACGCATTTGAACTTTTTTGATTGAAGAATGTTCTGTAAAATTCTACCTTATTGTTTTCGCCTATCATATACTATTAACTCTGCTGAAAAGTCGACCAGTGCGAATTAGTAAATAAGAAATCCAAACTGTACTGAATGAAAATATGTAGGAAACATTCTTCCACCAGTTGGTCATCATTATCAGATACATGTAACAATGGAATGTTAAATTTGAGGTGAAGTATCATGAATTTTACGAGCTTCGCGTTCGGCAACTTCTCTAAAATTATTTAACAGTAGAATTTTCAGCAAAGGTATACGTTTTTATATTAATTTATTTAACTCAATCTGGTATAGCACAAATCAGATCTATATTTGTATAAGAATGGTATTATCTTAAATTGAAATAATAAATTAATGTATCTTTAGTTAATTCCCTCTGAGTCAAAGAAATCCAACCGAATGGTACTATCTTAAATTGAATTAAATAAATTAATGTATCGTTAGTTAATTCCCCCTGAATCAAAGAATCTTCAATGAAATTCTTTATTGAAAAAATTCAATAAAGTGAAAAGTCATCTTCGGAAAAACTCAAAAACACGCAGTTAAATCAAATTTTCGTAATAAGACATAGTGCATGCTATTACTATCAAATAAAGCTGAATCACTAAATATTTCTCGAATCGCCTAAATTTATTCTACAGGAGAGAGAAAAATATACATCACGTACTTTACTTACTACAGAATTCCTCTTCTGTACAAGTGAATGAAATCAAATGAGAATCCACCTGTCAGAGAGGTTCGAAAAGTATAATTAAATCAAACTTCCGTAGAGAAACGCAGCACAAACTATTAAAGTAAAAATGATCTGACTTGCTAAATATTTCTCAAATCGACTAAATTTATTCGACGGTAGTAAAAAAGACACGCATCGTATACTTTATTCAC
>CM063498.1:201931659-201949159 GCA_032207245.1 Pardosa pseudoannulata
AACCCTCTTCGCTCTTTTCCTATAACAATAAAATAAGTAAGGCATAACAGTGAGGATTTCTGAAATAACTGGTAAAAAAAATTCTCATCAAAGCCCCCAAACTTACGACGGCTTCGAAATCTTTCGTTCATGGAACATTTACTTTTCATTTTACCCCCGAAGGGTCCATTTATAACAGAGAATAATCATACCGATAAAAGGAAAAATCTTCGGTAAGTTTCCTGTTTCTAAATAAAGATCTGCAGTATGAACGGAAGGAAGTCGCAATCTGCTAGCAAGGCCGCTCAAGCGGAGACTGATTCGATTATAAGAAAGCAAGATTACATGACACTAAAAGAACTGAAAATAGGAGCCCGTCGGAAGTCTTACTTTTTCAAATATTTTTCTATTTTGAATCAGCTGGGAATTTTAATTTATTGCCTTGCAGCATTTAGCTAGAACTATTTGAAATAAATATTCTTTTAAGATCGTTGATTTTTAATTCGAAAATACAGGGTGTTTCATATTCAATGGGACAAAAAAGAAAACATGATTGTGAACGTTGTAATTAATATATTTAGAAAATTCAAATTTACCTCAAAACTACATTTATTCAAGTTCCTACAGATGTTCAATATGTGCTCTTCCGGTGACACGACAAATGTCTACACGGTAATAAAGCTCCTGCCACACTCGTGCTAGCCTAACGGGTTTTGTTTCTTTTCGTCCTGGGCTTTTGTTCTTGCATAAGCAGCCGGTATCCTGGAACCCATCTGCTTATATTATACCGATACGGTGGTTCTTTACGAAATTTTGTGCGAAAATATCTTTGCACAACAGTTACCGAGGAGATTTTGGCATATTCGAAAACGCAGTACGCTTTCTCCTGCATGGACGACATTTTGTTTAACAGCGCCTTTAGCGGCGAGTTCGTCATTCGATAATGTTTCCCTGTTGCCAAATAAAACTTGTATAAATGTAGTTGCAGAATACATTTGTTTCGGCTGAATAAATCCATTAGGGCAGTCACACTGCGCTATTCTTTTTGTCTAATTCACTATGAACCACCCTGTATATTTTTCAAACGTAGCAGGCGATACAGATATTATAAGCCGAACGATGGCCGATTGGTTAGGGTGCTGGCCTTCGGATCCGGAGTTCGTGGGTTCGAATCCCACTGTGGCATGGATGTTCGTAGCCGTTCGGAATCGGCTTTAAGCAGTAGGTCCCAGTCTCATTAGCTTTCGTGCTGCAAAAAGTAGACCGTAGCGCTCCAAACCAACCAACCAACCAGATATTATCCTTAACAAGACATCAATCACCCTGAGAGAACGTGTATCTTAAGGTATACTACTGCCACTAATAACATTACCCAAGCTAATTTAGAATCAGGGACTCTTCACATCTCTCAGAAAGCAATGTTGATTAATGTTTATTACTCTATAAGGTTTTGTAATTAATCTTATTAATTAGCACTGACACGTTTAAGTAAATATGTATACTGTTGTAATTTTTGTCTTGAATGTGTAAAGTATAAATGCTGTTTACATGTTTAAAACATTCGTGTACCCGCATACACGGAAATTCCTAGGGGCAAATCCTACTTCTCGGTTTTTCAGTTTTCGTGGAAGGTTCTGGTCCATATTAAACTTGAAAAATGAGGCATCACTGTATAACTTTTTAATTATCTTTAAAAAACCGATTTGAAATTATGTAGATTTTATTTTGATACTATGAAGAACTTATTTTCTAAGTATCGAAAGTATATACCTTAATATTCATGATTAAATTAAAGCTTAATTTTAGTGAGGCAAATTATAAAAGAGGACTTTTTTTTACCTGTCATCAAGTAAAATAAATCCTAACTGAAGGTAGACAGCAAAATTTTGCAAAAAACATACACTGACAACTTATTTTACGTCATCCTCTCTGCGTAACTTAAATATCATTCAAAAACGAAATGAGAATATTTTATTCCGGACTGAAATTTTGACCCAAAACTCAAGTGCAGAGTTTAATGACAAAAGACAATGAGAGTCAAGAGCAAAACTACCGACCCGGAAAACAGCAAGATATGCAAAACAGATCTTGCTTTTAGAACTCCTTTCGATCTCGTACAAGATTATTTATGAGCAACTGCAGACATGCGACCTTAAACGAAAGGAAAACTGAGTTAGGCTGAAATATTCTTTACGTCGTTACGTCGTCTTCCGAAAGTCAACTGCCCTCGGTATAATTGTGCTGACCCGTCCGAGTTGGTGCGACCTCGAGCGATATAAGGAAAGAAGTCCTAGCGAAATAAACGCGGAAATTTAGGAATTCCAGTTATTGCCATCTTGTGTCACTTAGGTTAGTCCTTTCCCTTTGTTTCCTTCTTTATAATGAAACTGAACTAGAATTTCCGAAAAAGAAGAATTTTTTTTGAGTGAATGTAAAGGAAATAAATGTAAATGTAATTCTAGTTTTTATAACATGAAGATGAACAGAATATATATATATATATATATATATATATATATATACACATATATATATATGCATATATATATATATATATATATACATACATATATATATATATATGTATATATATGTATATATAGTATACATATATATATACATACATATATACATATATATATACATATATATATATACATATATATATATATACATATATATATACATATATATATACATACATATATACATATATATATACATACATATATACATATATATATATATATATATATATATATATATATATATATATATGTATATAATATATATATATGTGTGTGTGTGTGTGTCTGTGTTTATAACCAACCCTAGGTGTGGGTATTAAAGGTTCCCAAATGAATGTTATTAATCCCAAAATTGTCCCAAATTAAATTTACATTATATTACATTGACTATAAGCAATTTTGAAAATAAAAACACTCATTATCGTCAAACAAATAACAGATTCATCTTAAATTTATTTTTTCTAACGAACTTATATGCATATATGTGTGTAATGTCATCTTTTCTTCTGCTCCGAAGTAAACCGAAATCTGTAGCACTCGTGAATAGAGAAGGAGGCAGATTATCTTTACTTGATGTTTATTTCATCTCTGAAAACACTAATCGTGTCATTTAACTGTTGACTAGAAGTACTCTATCAGTACTAACTCTAGAATCCTTTTGACATTCTGTATGTTGAATGAAGCCTTTGTTCTGTACCTTATTGGGACACGTAGGGTTTTACTAATAAATAATGTGAACTAATAGATTCCTATTGAATTTCTTGTCGGTATCCTCAAAATTTATTTTACACCTTTGTGATAATTTAGGGTTTTAAGACAGTCATTTATTTTGTTAGATTAGGTAATTTCAGTTCAAAATTTTATCAAACATAGTTTTAATTTATCCGATGGGTCATCAGATGGGGTTTCAAATCTCTCACAAACTTAATAAAGCATATAATTAATTATTGACACCAATCCGAATTTGTCATAGTGTTAAACAAATGCTAATTTGTTCCTGTTCTTAAATTCTTCCTCAACGGGTGATTAATGCTTGTTTCCGTGCTAATTGTACTGAAGATGGCTAAATAGAGAAAAACTAATAATAGCAACAAGTTGCCATGTTACACACCGGGATGTCATGTGAAGCCTTTGATCTGCTTCTTATTGGAACACTTAATGTTGTCTCAATAAGGAAAGTACTCTAACAGAACACATGTTCTATTGAGTTTCCTGGAGACAGCCTAAAATTTTATTAGACACATTTATGACATCCTGGATGTCGAATGAAGCTCTGTTCTATTACTTATTGAGGAGACCAATAAGGAAAGTGACCTAACAAAATACATGGTCTATAAAAATTCCTGTCGACATCCACAAAATTTATTAGGCACCTTTATGACATCCTAAGATGTCGAAACAAGCTTTTGTTCAGTTAGATTGGGCAATTTCTGATCAAAATTATTACACCTCGTTTTAATTTATCCCTAGGGTCATCAGAAGAGGTTTCAAATCTCTCGCAACTTAATAAAGCATATAATTATTTATTAACAGTAATCCGTAGTCGTCATAATGTTAAACAAATGCTAATTCGTTTCTGTTCTTAAATTCCCTCTCAACGGGTGATTTACAATTACACATTTCTGAGTCACGATCTGCCACACCACAAAATGATCGCGCCCTAACTGAGGAAGCATGACTTGATGGCATATTTTCGGAAGACGTGTACTTATCTCGATCACGATTTTAGTCTTAATAAGGGGGGTAACATTGTTACTCCCAAGGTACGGTTCATTCGATACACGTAGGGTTGTCCCAATAAGGAAAATCCTTCATCTTGATCATAACCATACTTAATGTTTCTCTTCGGCTTAAATGGCTCAGCTGAGAGGGGAGAGAGTGAAACAGCCAATAATTAGAGCGATGCGAAAAGGGACTGATCAATAACGGTTGTTATGAAACCTGATAAATAATTGAATAAAAATTGAATAATGCATCGCAACAATTGTTACAAATTAGATTTCATTTCTGGTAGTAAAGGAAATTTTGCAAATGGCATGGCGCCAAAACGTTTATCATATAGAAGAATATCACTTAACTAAATTTATTCGATGATAATTAGTTAAACAATCTCAGGTTCTGGAACTATTCTAATAGTTGTGTTTGAATGGGGAAGAATGATCTTTTTGAAATATTTAAATATCGGAGCAATCGTCCCTGCTGTAAGTGGCTTTCTAGAGTTCCCGATGGCGAATTTCTAAACACTCAAGAGTAGAACAAACTTAGCGACGGAAAATTGCAGCCAAGGTATTTGGCTAAATGAACTACTCAGCATGAGCCTTACAGTTCCAAATAAAAGGATTACAACATAAATTTCCAGCTGGGTGTTTATAATCTAATAGCAAAATATTCTTAAAAATTTATACTTCGAACGATAAAGTTCTAAAATTATAATATACTATATATCCCAACGTGAAAAAAAAATTCGTTTTATTAGTATTGATACAACATCAGTAATGCCATACTATTTCTGAATGAGTAGACTGGTACTCATTGGTACTGAATTTTGCAGATTCGAATCTCGCTGCTGGCATAGATGTTCGCAACTGTTCAGAATCGGTTTTAAGCAATAAGTCCCAGTATCATTAGCCATCGTGTTTCAGAACATTATTCGAGCTATAAAGTTCTAAAATTATAATATGCTATGCATCCCAAAGTGAAAAAAAAATGCGTTTTATTAGTATTGATGCAACATCAGTAATGCCATACTATTTCCGAATGCGTAGGTTGTTACGCACTGGTACTGAACTCGCAGATTCGAATCTTGCTGCTGGCATAGATGTTCGCAACAGTTCTGAATCGGATTTAAGCAGCAAGTCCTAGTATCATTAGCCATCTTGAATCAGAACATTACACTGTAGCACCCAAGCTAAGATTAAACAAGCGACATAAGTACGATAAGTAAAATAGTCTCTAATATTTTATAGATTTAATATGCAATGACTGACACAGTAACTTTAATGTAAAATATCTGACCACAGAAAAATAATAAAAGTGAAAGCATTTGGATTGTATTTTACATCAAATAATATAAAAACAAGTACAATACAAGTGTATTTTGTATTTTTCTTATAGTACGACAAGTTTCTAAATTTTCTTAAGAATTTACGGAATATTATCAAAATTAGAGGTTGATAGTTTTACTACTGTGTATCTATATATTTGGAGTTAGAAGCAATCTTACTGAAAATATATATATATACACATATATATATATAGACATATTTATATGTATATATAAACATAGTAAATATAACATATATATATATATATATATATATATGTATATATATGTATATATATATATATATGTATATATATATATATATATATATGTATATATATATATATATATATATGTATATATATGTATATATATATATATATATATATATATATATATATATATATATATATATATATATGTATATATATATATGTATATATATATGTATATATATATATGTATATATGTATATATATGTATGTGTATATATATGTATATATATGTATATATATGCATATATATATATATATATATATATATATATATATGTATACATATATGTGTGCCGTGTTTTCCTGATCTTAACAGTTCAATTCGCTGACTAAGTTTCTTGTCCCTTGGGAAAATTCTTTCTGTCTTCGCTCTTGGCTGCCCCTCTGTTCGGGCAGAGCAATTTTTGTGTCTTTTTCTTGTCTGTCGTTAACTAGTAAAGATGTTTGTTTTTAGCATCTCTAAAATAAAGTTTAAATTAGATTTGTGCCGGCTGACTGCACCGTTATTACTGCTAGATGATTAGGCTTCTCCTTGCCCAGGAATCGGCTTTTAGCTGTAGGTGCCGGTCTCAGTAGACCTCGTATTTCAAAAAGTAGACAGTAGCCCTCCAAACCAAACCAATCATATTTAAGATACTATTATAAATTTATCCATTAAAAAATATGTTTTTTGTTTACAAAAATCTTATGGTTCTTATTTATATATTTCTATTCATCTATTTTTTATATATTTCAATATAAAATACGAAAAGTTGGTTAAAAAATTAAATAATTTTCGATCTATTGAGATTTAACTGAATAACTAAATTTAAGAGCAAAACGGTCACTCCCGGCACAATTCCGCTGCGAAATATACCCGCACACAATGTGTTAGCAATTGATACATGTATTGTACTGTATTAAACACAACAGTGAAGAAAAATCTTAAAGGAAGTCTGCGATCTTAATACGCTTTGTTTTTAATACATCCAAGATAAAAGTGGCTAAAAAAACTTGAATAAATCAATAATATAAAAAATTTTCTTAATCTAAAAGTTTCTGTCTTACGTTTTTGAAGCAATATAAGACTTACCAATTTCTAAAATTCTTATTGTACTTGTATCTGTACAATCGTAGCTCCTTCTCCATGTCATTTTCTGGAAACAATGGCTAAAACAAAACTTCTGGAAAATAAATGCTCTTAACGATTCAAAAAAATGCCCAATAAACCATTATATGAAGAGAAACTATTTAAATCTAGGTAAGGCCTTTACCTCAAATCATTTAGAGGACTTTGTCCGCATAGTGATTTAAAGAAAATATCTTAAAGATTATTTTGTAGATGTCCCAAACATCTGGTTAATGTTGGAAATTCGTAAAAAATAAACCCGAAGATCAGTGACTTGAAAATACTGAAAGGGATATAGTACTATTTTAATGAAAAAGTTACTGCTAACTGAGCTTTAAGGAATATCATCATTGCAATATTAATATGCAAAACATTTAATCACAGGGTATTGACCCCATATGTATTTCTTCAGGAACGCACGTCAAAACTATTTTTTGGGGTAGGGTAGACTATAGTAAAACTGGATAAACAGTCCACTATAAAACGTTGAAAGAAAACGAATCTTACGAAAATTAGCCCACTAAAACGAACTTGGGTTACTGTTTTTGCCTTTACTTGCACCTCGCATTTCAGCAATATCACCAATATTAAATCATATTTTTATTATGAAATTTGTAAATATACTCTAAATTTGGCCTTCTGGCGATATTTTTTACAACTTGGGATTCAAGTTTGGTGACTTGGTGATCGTTTTCGTGACATATTTGGTGTGACCCGATATTTTTAAAACCTTCACAGTTCAGAAATATCTCGAATGTCTGTGTGCCTATAAACAGTTTGAGCCAAAAAGCAAACTATTTTTTCTACTTGCCTCATAGGGTACTATACAATTCTGGAAAATTAAAAATTTTACTGATCCCGTCATATGACGGGCTATATGCTAGTATTATATAATAGCAGTGAAAAAAATGTATCTTGTAGCCAAAATTATTTGTATAATTGTCTTTTTTAACTCACACAGTTTTTCAAAAGAAAGTTTTAAGTATATATATATATATATATATATATATATATATATATATATGTGTGTGTGTGTGTGTGTGTGTGTGTGTGTAATATATCAAAATTATTTTACTTTAATATTTCCTTAAAAACCTCCTCTCTCCCATTTTAATTCCTTAAAATCTTTTTCTCAGCCTCTAAATGTCTTAATCAAAGGAGTGTCTTAGACTTAAAATTCTCCCAAAAGATTTCTATCCTAAAAATGTAAATTATTTGTCTTTCAGCACGTTTCCCAGTTCTCTCCGGCAAATGGATCCACGTTTTTCCTGATCTTGCACTTAAATTCGTTGAGTAAGTGGGAAAATTCTTACTGTCTTCGCTCTTGGGTGCACCTATGTTCGAGTAGATTGATTTTCGTGTCTTTCTCTTTTCTGGCGTTGACTAGTAAAGATGTGCATTTTAGCAGCTCTGAAATAAAGTTTCAATTCAACTTGTGCCGTTCTCTTCAATATCGGCCGACTGCATTTTTATTACTGACAGCTGTTTGGCTTTATCATTATCCAGCAGTTTTAAAAAAAATTATTACACACACACATACATATATATATATATATATATATATATATATATATATATATATACATACATATATAGACATATATCTACATATAAATACATATATACATATATATATATATACATATATATACATATATACATATATCTACATATAAATACATATATACATATATATACATATATATATACATATATATATACATATATATATATATATATATATATATATATATATATATATATATATATATATATATATATATATATATAGATATAGATAGATAGATAGATAGATAGATAGATAGATAGATAAATAGATAGATAGATAGATAGATATGTTATTTATAGCATCAAGTTCTTTATTTTTACATAGAAAATCCTTTTGGCTTGTACTATTTAGATTCTACTTCTATCCTGCTATATAGATTCTACTTTTATTCTATTCAAATTCTACTCCTTAACTTTACACGAACAAGAGCCACAAAGTAAATGCAGTTTATTGCTAAGAATTAATGGTAATCTTGTTACTAAACGCACAAAGAGGTTTAAAGAATCCTTTCACAAATGACGCAAATTTGTAACGCAACCTCACATTTCAGCAAAAACGGCATTGTTTTGCACTTTACAGCACTCTTTGTATAAATGCTATGTAATTTAATATATAGCCATGATGTGATCGTTACATTCGTTATAAAACCTAAAATGCTTCTTACATTATGCCATATAAAGAAATATTTCATAAACATAACTGTAACCTAAAGCACGTTGTTAAGTCTGAAAGGAAACTAAGAGTGTGCAACATCGTGAGATTCAGAGTTCAATGGGAAATAAAAGTTTTTTTTTTTTGCACGTCACGAAACACGGAGTGAGAGTGCTATTATGAAGGTACATTTATCGTTCTCTATAATTATTGCTTTCTACTCGATTGTTCGGATAAAACTCTGAACGGAATACATCTGTAATTTCGAAAGACCTAGAATTTTAAGGGTATGATGAAATCAATACTTTGTAAGTTTCGAAAATTACCCAAAACCGCAACGCCAAAATCGTTGTTCTATAAAAATTATGTATAACACAAGAACGACCGGTATAAGTTACTTAGTTACTATATTATTAGATATATATGTATATATATATAAGTTATTAAACTCTACTAAATATACATATATATATATACATATATAAATGTGTATATATATATATGTTTATATATGTATATATATATATATATATATATATATATATATATACATATATCTTTATATTTATGTATGTATATATATACACACATATATAATATATATATATATATATATATAAATATATATATATATATATATATATATGTATATATATATGTATATACATATATATGTATGTATATATCTATACACACATATATATATATATAAAATATGTTGTATAATATATACATATATATATAAATGTATAATATACATATATATGTTGATATATATATATATATATATATATATATATATATAGATATATATATTATATAAGAGAGAGAGAGAGAGAGAGAGAGATTTGAAGAAATAATATTAAAGAGAGAATTTTTTAAGAGACATTAAAGAGTAATTTTTGATATACTGCATATATATATATATATATATATATATATATATATATATATATATATATATTATATATATATATATATATATTATATAGATATAAATATATATATATATATTATATATATATATATATATATATAT
Organism: Pardosa pseudoannulata; assembly: GCA_032207245.1. Taxonomy (NCBI): domain Eukaryota; kingdom Metazoa; phylum Arthropoda; class Arachnida; order Araneae; family Lycosidae; genus Pardosa; species Pardosa pseudoannulata. The sequence continues at coordinate 201,941,853 of CM063498.1, forward strand.
TATATATATATAAATATTATATAGTATATATATATATATATTTATAATATATATATATATATTACAATCTATATATATACATATATATATATATATAATAAAATATATATTTATATATATATAATATATATATATATAAATATATATATACAGTAAAATATATATAAATATATAAATATATTTTATGAAAAAATATATATATGAATATATATATATATATATATAACCTTTGAAATTTGTAATTTAGAAACTAATATTTTATGTCAAACAGAAGTTATAAACTTACTTTATACCTCGTCCCTCAATTATTTTTCCTTAAAATAAAAATAAATAAAGGCACTTGCCTTTATTTAGCGTTTACCAAACAATCCTTTGTTGCATTTTTTATTATCGGGGCAGGAACAACATAAATACATCCAAGCCTTAATTACGAATTATACCCAAGCCCATATATAGGAAGCCCTCTATACAATATGCATACACTCAATTATATATTTGAGAAAATTTTAAGTTATTGTCTAGTATGATATTGGGTAATTATTTAAAATTTTAAATTTCTGAACTGTTTAAGAGGGTGTTTTTATTTTCGTTTTAAAATGTCAGATACCTTTAAAGCTTTATGTTTATAGAATGAAACAGATCTTTTACATCCATTGGATAGTAAAACATTAAGTTTCTAATATAAATATTCTTAAAGTCATCTTGCGAATAAACGAATTTTAGTTTTTTATTTGGTGCATATTTTCTATGTTATTTAAAAAATATTCCACTTTAAATTACGAAATAACACATAATTTTCAAAGAAGCATTGAAAAGAAGCAGAACAATTTGTTTTATGTAGAATCGAAGAAAATGTGTTATTAAGTAGATTTTAAATTTCGATGCTTATTATCACTTCTTAAGAGAAAGGGTAAATAAAAATATGAATTCAATATACTGCATAGAAATTAATTTTAGAGTGTTTCAAATATTCAGATAATAAGTAAAAGAACACTTAAATTTATTGATGCTAAAATTTTTAATGTAAGGCATAGTATATTGTATTCCTTGTAGGGTTAATGATAATTAAATTCTTTTTACTTTCTTGTAAAAGTGAAGGAAATAAAATCAGAATAATATTTAGCGTTTAGGTTTCTTCTTTAATTATCTTCTTTATCTTACCTGAATCAATTTGGATAACTTAAATTTTAGGTTGTATGACGTTAAGTTTGGATGACGATAAATTTATGTCAACTTTAATTATCGTCTTTATCTTACCTGAATCAATTTGGATAACTGAAAGTTTAGGTTGTGTGACGTTAAGTTTGGATAACGATAAATCTATGTCTGTAATTCTGTTTATTTTACCTGAATCAATTTGGATAATTAATAGTGACGTTAATAACGATAAATTTATGTCAATTTAATTCTCATCTTTATTTTAGAATCAATTTGGAAACTTTAAGTTTATTGTATACGTTAAGTTTGGATAACGATAAATCTATGTCTGTACATACGTCCAAGAAAATTTTAAATTTAAAACTAAATATTAATATTGATCATCACTGATGGAATATTACACGTAATCATTAAATTATATATTAAAAATATTGTAATATTGACTTCACTTGACGGATATTCAAATTCGAAAACCGTAAACCATTCAAAAAATAATTACACAATACTTAATCCACATTTGCCTATAACGTCTCTAATATAGCAAGTAATTATGCTTATTTCGTTTACATGTGGAATTAAAATTACGTATCAAGATTCTTGCAATACTTTGTTTATCGACGGGTATTACAGAATGAAAACCGTTCACAAAATTATCATATCAAAGTATCTTAATTTTTCCCTCATATTTTCCCTAAATGTAGAAAGGAAGTATTATATGATTTCTTTCTTTATCAAGTTCGACAGATATAACGCTGTAACGCCCAGAAGGAATCGCGTTTTCCATTGCTTTCATGCGTGTGATGTCTTTGTGGATGCTCTAGGATTCGGATTCTTTTTTCCCTCTCTAGATTTTATTCCCCATTCACGGACCATTTGTGACAGTCACCCATGACTCAAATTTCATGCCTGGATTTAATGTACTGTATCCCGTTCGTCGTACATTATCATGTTTGGTTTATGTTGACAGCCGAAAGGAGGAAAATTTTAGGTTTAAGTCTTTCGCTGTTGTAATATACGTTAAAAAAAGATAACCTATCGTTGCTTATCTCGTTTCATCGACAAAATGTCTTCCTTCAACAAATGTGTTTTATTATACAATATTTCTTCTTGGCTGTACAAAAGTATTTCATGTTCCTGTGAAGCTCTAATTCTTTGTAAGGAATGACATTTTAGGTTTAGTCTCACTGGAAAACATTTGCAATTGTTGTAATGCAGTGTAAATGTGAGTAAGTAACGTTTTTTTCGTTTAGCGGTCAAATATCTTCCTGTTTCTTCCAACGTGTTTTATTATAGAATATTTTCGTTTGCTGTACAGAAATATTTGATGTTGCTGTAAAGCTTTAACTTTGTAAGGAATGGAATTTTAGGTTTAGTTTCACTGGAAAACATTTACAATTGTTGTAATGCAGTGTAAATGTGAGTAAAGTAACCTTTATTTCGTTTAGTGGACAAATGTCTTCCTGTTTCTTTCAACGTGTTTTATTATAGAATATTTTCGTTTGCTGTACAGAAATATTTGATGTTGCTGTGATGCTCTAATTCTTTATAAGGAATGACATTTTAGGTTTAGTCTCAGTGCAAAAACTTTGCAATTTTCGTAATGAAGCTTAAATGTGAGTAAAGTAGCGCTGTTTATTTCGTTTTGTCGGCAAATGCATTCCTGCTTCCACCAATATGTTTTATTATAGAATATCTTCGTTTGCTGTATAGAAATATTCGATACTGCAGCGGACTTCCGAGTCTTTGAAAAGAGGGAAAAATAAGATTTGGTCTCTCTGGAACACATCTGCAGTTGTTGTTATACACACGTTAAAGATTGGTAAATTATCATTCTGTTTCATTAGCATTGTTTTACTTCTACTAATAAGTTAAATTACATGATATTTTCCTTGACTCTACAGAAATATATAACCTTTCAGCTATTCTTTGAAAGGAATTTTAGGTTCAGGAAATAGAGTTATAGAATATATTTCGCTCAGCACGATAATTTAATTTATACTATAGTTATTAACCTACAACTTTTTAATTTTAGTATTTTGCAATTGCAGTGAAATTGCATTTTATGAAAAGAATCAATAGCAGAGATATATTTTAATATAAGATGTTCAAAAACGCATGTAAGTTTGTAGAAAAGTAGAATAGGGATGAAATTATAACTTATTAGTCATTAAAAATTATTTAATTTTTTGATTATGTGAATGAATTTCATTATACAGGGAATACAAATGTATTAACAGAAAAAAATTATATTTATCTGTTGAGTAGAGTTTTTTAATTTTACGGTTAGTGATATGGAAACATTAATTTATTTTATTTAATTAATTATTATATATTTATATTGTAACCAATTAAGAGAAATAACTTCATAATTTTACAGCAGATATAATAATTTTTGGATACAATATTAACTTTAGTGTAAATCTTTTAAGTACTTAGAAATATACGATGAGACAAAGCAGTCACAATTTCAGCATTAACCAATTTTCCTTGAGAAGTACGAAATCCCATTTAAAAGCCGATATCTGCTGGTTTTAATACTCTTTTATAGAAAATATATACAATTGTAGTAATAAAAATCTTTAGGTTTTTTGTAATATATATAACAGTTCAAATAAGTCTTCCATATGTCATAAATATTTGTATGATTTTATAAAGTACTTAGAAACTTATAAGTCAAAACAGACATACGTTCAGCATTAACCGACTTTTTAAGGAGCTATGAGAACTCTATTAAGAGCCAAAATTTGCTTATTCTAATATTCTTTTACAGAGAAAAATGCTACTTTAGTAATGAAAATCCGTAGGTTCTTTTGTAATGACAAAATTTTATAACATATGAGTAAGTCTTTATTAAGGATTTAGAAACATATAAGTCAAAAGAGACACACTTCCAGTAATTATATATTTTCCTTAGAAGGTAAGACCACTTTTAAGATCCCAAATATGCTTTTCTTAAACTTTATAGAAATAAAATTGTAACTGTATTAATAAAAATCCCTGTGTTATTATTTCGTGATATTATAATAGAATAATAGAAGAACTTTTTTTAAAACGTGTTTTAGAAGAAAATGTCTAGGATAAGTTATAAAATTTTGTATGACTTTATTAAGTATTTAAAAATGCATGATAAGTCAAAACAGATACACTTTCATCATTTATTTCCTTAGGAGGTATGAGACTCAGCCAAAATCTGCTGATTCTAATACTCTTTTATTAAAAAAAAATATGCAACTGTAGTAATATAATACTGTAAGTATTTTTTCTTTATAATTTTGTAGTTTTTATAACAAATGTCTTGGATGCTTTATAATTATTTGAATAATTGTATTAAATATTTAAAAACATACAAAAAGTCACACTTTCAACATTAATCGCTTTTCTTTGTGACTTATGAAACTATTTAAGAGCCGAAATATGTTCATTCAGATATTCTTTTATAGAAAAAATATGCAACAGTGGTATGCAACAGTGGTTTTATTACCACTGTAACTTCTTAACTTCTTTTGTAAAAACAACTAGTTAAGCATAAAAGAAGAAAGATCACTATTGAGCAAACATAAACAAAGTCATAATTTCAACATTAATCGATTTTCCTGGAGAAGTAGGCCGAATGATGACCGAATGGTTAGGGTGCTGGCCTTCGGAACCATAGTTCATGTGTTCGAATCCCACTATGGCATGGATGTTCGTAACCGTTCGGAATCGGCTTTAAGCAGTAGATCCCGATCTCATTAGCCCTCGTGTTGCAAAACGTAGACCGTAGTACTCCAAAACCAAACCTTGAAACGTATGAGACTATTTAAAGGCCGAAATCTGTTCTTTCTGATATCATTTTATAGAAAAAATATACAGCAATGGTAATAAATGTTCTTAGCTTCTTTTGTAAAAACAGCTAATTAGTCATAAAAGAAGAAAGATCCCTATTGAGCAAACATTGCGTGACAGCGTGATAAATATAGTAGAAATAAATAACAGGAGAAAAAACTAAGGTTTCAACTCCCCATTTCTTAAGGAAAACTCATTCTCAACCTCACGATATGAGGAGGGTTGTGTCTTTAATGAGTACCTCTCATTCATGATTTCTAGGCTCCAACATTAAATGTCACACGCTCTGTTTGATTAAGTGTAAAAGCATGCCTTTTCAAGCTACCTGGAATGGGAGGGAGGGTATGACATACCTCTTGTACATAACAATATTTCTTCTTAATGGCCCTTACGGAATTACCGAGAATCAGGTATGGTTTGTGAAGCAACGAATCTGGTTATTAACTGTTTTTATAACTCAGGGGAAAAGAAATGTCCTCGGAAGAAAAATAAACTACACTTAATTCTGCATCATTTATCCCTCTCGGTGTTTTAAAGATGTATAATTAATGCTATGTTGCATTTGTAAAAGGTTTGGGGCAGTATTGGACAAATTACGCCCCTAGGGTACAGTTGGGGCATTCAAAGAGATTTTTAACACGTGGAAATTAAATTTAATATTACAGAGCAGTATGAAATGAGATTTAGAGAAAATAAAGAATAAAAAAATTTAAGTTTTCATTATCTATGGTAACAGGAGTCAAAATTTTCAGGTAGTCATGGTTTGTAGAATTTATATTTCTAGGAACCTCTTTGCCTTTTTCTAGAATGTTGAAGGCTAGTAGATAAACAATCACCCAGAATTTCGAGTATCTGCTATTGTCTATATTTTTGGTAATTGAATCCACATATTATAATTTTGTTAAATTTCCTTTTAAATTATTTTTGTTAAATTTACTTTGCAGGTATATAGACTTAAAACATAAAAATAGCTAATTAAATAAGAATTTAATTTCCCTTTAAAATGTCTTCTTATTTTTTTTTTAAATAGCTAAATAAGAATTTAATTTCCCTTTAAAATGTCTTCTTATTTTTTTTTTTTTTTTTTTTTTTTTTTTTGGTGCAATATCATAGATGAATGGGAATATATAGGGTAATATATATCGTTTGAAAGACATAGGGTAATTCCTAAGCTGACCCAGGCTTTTCTCCCATACAGCAGCTATTATTGAAGACCAGTCGCCACGACCACAACCACGACAGCTATAAAGTTGCAACTGACCTACGAGAGGTCCGTCGTGGCTCTAGAATTAATGTGGTCAACTCCACTAAGGAACAAGCACTACAGAGGCAAGTTCGAGACTACCAGAGAAGACACTAGAAAAAGGTCACTCAGGTGAACCCCGGGCTCGTGACAGCCGTGTATACCTAAAGGAGGCATACCCCTGAGGTTGTCTCTCACTTAGCACCCAGTGGACACGTACGGCTTGAAGCTTGTGGCCGCGGAAGCGAGAGACGTTGTCCCCCGCTTGAAGGGCATAAGTCTTCTTTAAATCTGTCAGCAATTTTTCATTGTGAAAATAAGGTATAGAATTCAGAAAAACTTTTCCCCGAAACAAAATTATGCAACGTGGGTATTTGATTTAGCTTATTAGAGAAGTAATTTTTATATATTTTTATTTATTTATTTGCCAACGCGAGGGCTTATGTGACCGAGAACTTCAACTTAGCACGTTGAGAACGGTGGGAGTCCTTGTGGACTGATTTTCTTCGTGTTTCAAACCCATTCATTTGTATCGATGGTTCCAATATACCATCAGGCTTGATAAACTATCAGATGACCTTTTATTATTCGAAGATCATAGTCGTACTTTATGTCTACATTTGTGAATTACAGATATCTCACTCAATGAATCACTATCTACTTGGCTTCTCAACTTGCCTTTTTGGTATTCTGGGTAACAAAACTTTATGAAAACAGTCACTGCAAGCACTCAATTTTCTCTGATCAAATAAATCTTTACACTTCTATGCCTCTTTCTAACCGACAGTGTCTTGGAGGTCAAAAAACGAAAACAAAGTATATCTTCTGTTCGCACTCTCTATTCCATAATTCTCTGGAATATTCGGTAGTATCATGACTGGACAATATAACATCGACGCCTTCGAAAATCTACGGTGAGTCCAGTTTGTTACAGGTTTATCATGGTGAACTTGTTAAAGCCGGTGTTGAATAGATATGAACATACCTACCAGCAGTAGGATTCGAAAACACAAACTTTGGTGGGGAAGAGCAACATCCTACTAATTTGAATATCATTAGCCCTTGTGTAGAGTAAAAAGTA
>CM063498.1:201956659-201959159 GCA_032207245.1 Pardosa pseudoannulata
GAGCCACACCACATTCACAGAGTATTCATCTTTGCGAAGCGTTTAGAGCGTAGCCTCAGTGTTGAAGACAAGGAAGCAGCTTTTTTCCTCTACTGGATTTTCAGTTGATAATGAGTGATATGCTGCTCACTGAAAGGTCAATAGCTCAAAACAGTCATGCCGGCAGGGGACATTTCGATTACAGTGCAGTAAAGTATTATTAATGGCCATTGGAAAACTTGATATTTCTAACAGTAGTGCTCAGAGATAAAACATTTGAATTACTGGTTAGTCTTGCTTTGTTTTTGAGGATGAAAGTGCAAAAAAATAGTATCCAGCTTTAAAGCGAGAAGTACTGTATACAAGAGCAGAAGACACACATGGGGTCAAAGAGAACTGTATTTCTGTTTTATATATCTTATATTGAGCTATTTTCTTGTTTACATTTCGCAGATGGAAGTGAAAAAAATAGCATCCAGTTTACAGCGCTAATCAGAATTTCTACATATGACACCATGGGTACGCAGGAAGTCAAAGATAACCGTATTTTGGTTTTATATACCTTATAAAGAGTCTCGCTACATTTACATTGAGTTTAGAGTATAATTTTGTTTTTACTTTAATTAAAATGAACACGTTATGTTATAAGACTCAAATGCTATTAGAGCTCTGAAAAGTATTTAATTATTAAAAGTAAGAATTTTTCGAAATAATTGTTTCATAACTTTATCGATAAAGCTAAAAATATTAAAACTGTATTGGTAAATAATAAAATATTTAGCCAAGCACTTTATTCATATATGTGAAATTTGGTGCAAAATGTCATCCGTAGAAATATAGTAAGAGGATAATTAGTCAACTGTGAACGATATTTCATTACCCACCTTGGAGTACAAACGTTTACACCAGTAAATTATATCAAACCTGAAATTAGATGGTAAGGTTCTTTCATTATGTATAAACAATTTTTGCTCTCGTAACAATTTCCAAAATTGAATGAATCAGATCTCTACTTCATTTGTCATTCGCTATGACTTTTTCATCTCTAATAATTTTAATTCCACAGCTGCTTTTTTAATGAGCTTTATTTAACAAACTGATGGCTCATCTACAATAATATCGGAAATAAATGGAATTACAACATAAGCATTAGTGCCGCATAGAACTCCAGATTTATATTTGCTAATGATTAATATTGCCTTATAAAGTAACTTTGCCCACGAGCTCAGTGGCCGAATGGTCAAAGCACGGGATCCAGACCCAAAGTTTGTGAGTTCGATCGTGGCGGTTTGGTCTAAGTTATGGATTTTTAATTTAAAAATGGTATTTATTGTTTCCGTATGTTCTCGAACATACTAGATCTTTCTTTGTTATGTCAATTAGTTATTTCTCAAATATTCTGTTCGGGTAAAAAAGCTGATACCCACGAGTTGTAAGCAACTTCTCGATCTTGCAAGGTTGCTAGTTGCTACTTAGCTTCAATAAATTCGTCTGTTAGGTTAAACAGTGTGGTCACTTGAATCTTCGTGACAATATAATAAAGATGCAGATGTCAATTACCAAATTTTCTAAAACATGTCATAGTTTAATATATAAAACGATATTCTTCAAGATTTTTATGATATTTTAGAGCTGAATATCTACCATGAATTTATCATCCTCAGATTAAACATATTTTAATAGTTGATATATGCATCAGGTTTTACTTAAGTCGCAAGGTCGAGACGCATCACTGGCTTTAGTTATGCGACACATATAATTGAGTAACACACAATACAAACGAAGAAAGCGTACACAGGAGTACAAGGTTTTTACTGACAATTACTTGGTCAATGGACGAAGGAATGCTTTGTTTTGCTTTAGAGATGTGATACCATTTCAGGAGAAAGAGCTAGTTTATCCCAGAGCGGACAAGTCTTTTACGTGATTTGAATTCGAGTTTTACATCGTGATGGGCAAGCGCGTTTACCACTAAACCGACTGAAGCATGTGGTATGGTTAGATGATAACTTCGAATGTTCCGGATATTTTACTGGAATTAAATATTCCGAGAACATGGGATTTAGGTAGATAACATTTCCTACTAGAATCTATATCAACAACGGAATTTGAACCTTTACAAGTTAGGGACATTTTGTGTTCTTGGAATGCTTTTAGCTATTCAACTGATAAAACTTAATCCGAAGGTCATTACTCTTCATGATTCTCGAACACTTGAAAGACAAATGATTTTGATGGTACAATTTATTATTGTATCTTCGAATATTAAGCATGTAATGAAAATATATACTATATCTAACTCTAATTTGCCTAGAATTATATTTTAGCCCAAATTCCTCATTAATATATTAAAAAAAAAGCTGCTAACATAATCATCTATATTTTTAACCAATTTCAATTTCATCATTCAATTTAAGAATACATGATTTACAACTGGTTAAAATTTTTAGAGAAGAAAATTATTAAAAATGTATATATCTTATGATGTTCTTATACTCAGTGATTATCCTTAATAATTTTC
>CM063498.1:201964159-201966659 GCA_032207245.1 Pardosa pseudoannulata
AATAACATTTTTTCTTCTAGCATTATGACGTCATTCCTTTAACCATCTCATTTAATCATTTATTTTAGACTATTTAAATATCTTCTGCATTATTTCCATACGTTTTATCACTAAACTTAGATATTACGTAAATAATTTTCTTAAGGTAATATTTTGTTGCAAAATAATTCTCAGCCAAAAAACAAACGATATTTTTACCTGCCTCATAGGGTACTTTACAATTCTGGAAAATTAAAAATTTTACTGATCCCTTCATATGACGGGCTATATGCTAGTTTCTATATAATACAATTGAATGCCCTTGTTATGTTAACATTTGCATCGCTCTCTTGAGTGGCAAATTGAGTATTTTACTAACCTGACGCAATATTTTGATATTTACTCTTTAATAACAAGACATCTTTCCATTCCATGTAAGATCCAATTAAAATCTATGAAATATTTCAGAAATAGAACAACTAAATAACATTGAGATGTTAACATTTTTCCCCACTCTCCTGAGTGGCAAATTGTGAGGAAGTGAAGTGTATCCAGAGGAAGTTGTCGACCGGACAATAGTGCGACTTTGAACGCTGAAGGGCTTTTAACAAATGGAAACCGGTTGCAACATGGTACTCCAATTCTTAGGATTTGCAATATTGACCCTCTGGCAACAACTTCGTCAGAAACCAAGCTCAACCAGGGGATAAAAACAAAATATGCAAATCGCGAAGAAAAATTTCACTTTCAACTCTAAGCTGGTAGAAACGGGTTCCTATTTAAATTCTGAATTCGTTGCGAGTTGCCGTTCCGAGTGTTTTAACACTAATGTGCTATGCATCTTGCATTTAGGCATGTGAAGAATCTTTAATACGACAATTTACCTCTATAAAAAATTATCCATATATCAATATCTTAATCTAACTTCTTTTTTACTTTGAAAGGTAATGTGAACAGATGAACGGGACAATATATGATGGTAGCATTTTAACCACTCCATTATTTTTAGAATACTCTTTAACTTGTGGGTAGAATAAGTTGGTATCAGAAATTGTTACTTATCTTATCAACTCCTGATATGAATTTTTATAGGGGATTTCACAATGGGTGGGGTTAAGAAGTTTTTAATTTTATTTGGCGAAAATCTATGCTCATATATGGGCTTTTCTGGGTGAAAAATAGAGTAAAGATAGGATATTTTAAACTATTTTAAGAGAAGGGTTGCTTCTTTTGTTAAATTTATAGAAGGGGACATAACCCTAACATGGGTTCGACCTTAAAACAGATAAACCCAAATAAGACTAAGAAAAAAACAATGTAGGCCTCTAAAGATAAATGTTTGCATTACTCTTTTAGTTGTTTTATATTTCGTAAACTACCTTTAATCAACATCTTTATCAATTACCTTCCTGAATATTGATATTTTTTTAGATGGTATCCAACTTTTTCTATGTGTCTATCCCTTTCCTATTTGTGTATATCTTGAAGTATTCATATCCTGTTAAAACACTTTACTCTACCAATACTAATTATAAATTCATAGTAATTTTTATATCTATCTTCAATGAAGATAATTTATTGGATAAAATGAATCAATCTTAAACTTCTTATTTTAAATTTTGTAAAATTAGTTTTGACAGCGAGACATTAGAAATGTAAACTGCAATAAGTCTTTTTTTATTTTCCAATGAGATCTTCAATCTATTTTTATTTAACTTCTTTGGAACTTTTAGAATGTAACGTATCAAAATCATTTAAAAAATTAAAAGATATTTTTCTGCTGTATAATTTTTTTCCACTGTAAGTTGTTTGTAAATATGTCATTGGAATTCATTTTTATGACTATTTGACTAATAGTCATAAAAATGTTCTAAAATAAATCCTTAGTAGTCTAAAACAGGTTTTATATTACAATGTGGTTCATATTATATGACTAAAACTTATTATATATTAAATCAATTATACATAATTTATATTTACTTATAAATATGTTACAAGTATTATACTGGTATAGGTCAATGTGGTTCATATAATATGACTATAACGTATTATATATTAAATCCATTACACATAATTTATATTTACTTATAAATATGCAGGTTTTATATTTGAATATGGTTCATTAAAAAATATTTTTAGATTAAAATAAAGTTTGTGGATAAAAAGATTTTTCTTTCAAAATAAAAGTTATACTCATTTAACAATATCTCGAGTTATCTTGGAGATATTTTGCTGGTATTGGGAATGCAGTATAAGCAGAGTATATAGTGAAATAGGACAATTAAAACTCATGTTATAAATAAATAATTAATGTTAGTTAATATAGTACTAAACATACAATTATGATATTAAATAAATATACATCTCTTTACACTATTTTAATCAATTTCTTTCAATTCTTTAATAAAACTATTTTAGATATAAATTTGTACTTAGGCAATGTTATAAATTTTATATAAACAAATACAGTCTTGCTTTAAAAAACACTATTTAATGCTCAATTTCTTTCAATTCTTTAATA
>CM063498.1:201971659-202041659 GCA_032207245.1 Pardosa pseudoannulata
TATCTTCCTATGGCAAAAAAATGACAATTCTCTCAACCAATTTCTTGTCTTTTAACTACCGTAGCTAAGACTGCGATAGAAAATTAAAATCACAAATTGTTTCCACAGGCTAAAAGGATGTTGTGAAAGTGAAATTAGACTTCTGATGAATTGTTCATTGTGAGCTGCATGTTCAACGTTTTTCAACACTGAAGATAATTGGACCAAAACCTCATGTTTTGATAACTCTCAACACACACTCTGACGAGTATAAGACATTCCGGATTCGAAACTCGAGATATCCTATTTCGAACAGATATAAACATCGATACCGTGAATATATTTGTCATACTTTCTTAAATTTTATATTTGTCTTACTCTTTGCAGTCCACAATAACTTAAATTTAAGTTTATCGTCAAAATATATTCGACATAAATGGCTAGGCCATTAACGGATTAAACTTTCGAGGCAAGAACAACCATCTCTCCACAAGAAGTATTTGACTTCTTTATGGATTCAGCACCAACCAACCATGAATCGATTTATCAAAGTTAATTAAATTTCATATTTGCTTAATGCTATGCAGTACATAATAACTTAAATTTAAGGTTTTCATATATTATTAAGTGGCAGAAAAAGCTGAGGCATTAATAGGTTAACCTTATAAATCTATGGCAACCATTTTTCCACAAGAGGTCTTATGACTTCCTGATGGAATCCATTAACCAATCAACCATGATTCAACTTTTCAAAGTTGTTTAAACTTTATATTTGTTTTTCTCTGTGCTGCCTATATTAACTTAATTTTCAGGTTTTCCTAAATATATATTCGGCATAAAAGGCTCGTACATTGATTGGATAAAATCTTGAGCCAATGGCAACCATCTTTCCATCCACGAAATTCGTCACTTCTTAATGGCATTAACCAGCCACCCATGATTCGATGTTTTAAAGTTATTTAAATTTTTAATTTGTTTTACTCTATACAATCCATAGTAAATTATACTTAGGTTCGTCATAAATATGTATTTGGAAGAAATAGCTCGGATATTAATGGGTTAAATTTCTACAAAAATTTCATATTGTTTGTTTTGTACACCTATTGTATGTTTTTTTATAAAAATGAATGTTATTTATTGAATTATTTTTATGTGCACCAATAGTGATACTCCACCTTCAAAATATCCGTAATTACTCTCAGTTTTTATTCCTCAGTATAAGATATATTTAATTAGGGTTTAAAATAAAAATATGGAAATCAAAACCAAGTACTCATTTGTGATTACTAAATTAAACAGATCATTTTAAGTAAGACTCTTTACAGTACAGTATGTATTGAATGTTCTGTTTCAATTGAAGTATTACAATTCTTCTCTTATTTCTTTTTAGGTTCTTGTAGCATCTCAAAATTCTGCAGCGCAATTACTACTAAAAGGTGAGTAAAGAATCTTGTTTATTTGAATAATTTCAAAAATGGAAAATAATATATTTAAAAGTTAAAATAAAAATGTTTGGTAAAAATCCAGTTCACTATAATAAAATTATCATGGTATTTAATAATAAAGCATATTAATAACTTGAACGTTTAAAAAAAACATTTTACATTTTTGAATATAATCGGTTATTTCGAAATCTTTTGTCCTTTTAAGAAAACAATGAAGCATTTGTGTGCTAAAAATATTTTTCCAAAATTTACTGTTTGTTATAAGTCTATACAGTGTCCTCTAATATTAATGTATTGAGTAAATACAGTATTTCTCAACTTTTTCAATAATTTTTCACAAGCCTTAAATAATATTTCATTAAAACTTGATCTCGTGCTTATATGTATTTTTACCAGTTCGCTTAAAAGTTATGCTCAGGTTCAAAATATTAGAAATATAGAAAATTCTAAATGTTTTGTAACATGTATTTTTGATCGATTGTCGATCAGAATTGCTGCCTTGGCAACAGGTATAAGACGTGCTTTACGTCTTCTCCTCCTTTCATGTAGTCCTTTTATAAACTTTTTTTTTATAAAGTTTTAAACGATTCAGTCTATTTGAGTCATTTACTTACTTTATGCTATGCTTTTCCTTTTTTGGACTCATTGCTGAGCTATTTACAACATGTTTTCAAAAAACATTGATGCATTCACGTGCTATAAACATTTTTATTCATTGTTTAACATTCACTGTTAACACTAACATTTACTGTTTCCATTTTAATTAGACTGCAAGATAATAGGAGAAAATCCCATAAATAATAAGAAGAAATTCTCAAGTCAATTTCCCTTTATAATAATCTATATAATAAATTCAGTACTTTCAACATAGTGATTTTTCACGAGCCCGAAATAGTGTTTCATTAAAACTTGATCGAGAGATTATTTTTGTTATACTAGTATGATCAATAATTAAATTCAGTAACTGAATTTTGATATACAAGGTATTACAGATATAATAAATTCTAAATGGAATAAAATATGCTTTAAAAATCATTCGTGCATTCGCACTCTAAAAATATTTTCCTAATACTTACTGCTTGCATTTTAAATTGCAAACGGATAAGAGGAAATTCTATACACAAAAGGAGAAAATTATCCTTTTGTGTATAGAATTATATTATTTTTCTTTATATTGATGTATCAACTAAATTCAGTATTTCTCTACATAGTAAGGTTTAATACCCCTAAAATACGCTTCATTAAATCTTGATTGAATCTTCATTTGCCTTTCTACTAGTACTTCAATATTCAAGTTCAGTGACAGAAGTTTTAATTGCAAAATATTACAAATATAGTAAAAATATAAATTAATTACATCATTGTCTAGAAACCTTTGAAACATTTGTTTCGAGAAACGTTATCTCTACGCAAGGATAGGTCAACAAACTTGTTGCTATTTCCGCAATTATGCAACTCCACATTTCCAGGATTACTATGACTATTAAACATTTTTTCATCCTTCTTTAATCATGCTCATTGAAACTCCAACTCTAAATGCTTAAAAAGTAAACTATTCGTAATATTTTTATAGCTTTTTAACGGGTGAACTCTTTAGGACAAAGGCTCGTCAGACGGTATGCAATTAAAATATCCTTTTGTGCTACAGCAGAACGCATTTCGGGAATTCGAAGATCGCACACGAGTGAGCGAGTTCTCAACTGTGCGTCAACCCCCTAGTGTACGAACACGTAGCACTCCTCACTTCCTTAATTCTTAGAATGAGATGAATTAAGAATGTGGCAATACGGTCACACAAATCTTCACCTTTTCTTCTTGTAAGTGAGTAGACGACTTCCAGATTACATTTGAATTTTTCATGAGCGAAGAATCATAACTGATTGAAATTGTGTTTTGCTCAGCATGAGATTATGACCAAATTATTTTAATGAGGGACCTCCATGTATCATTTGCGAAATATCAATGCTGAGATTATTGATAAGTGGGATGAAAAAGATATTTAAATATTTTGTTCATTCGTATTCTAGACTGGTATTCTGTAAGAGATTTAAACCTATTCTTAGTACATTCGATTCGAGTTGATCAGTATTTAATTACTGATCTTATTTATAGAAGTTCTTCTCAGATTGGACCTAGATCATTAAGTTAAAAGCTAAGATAAAATTTTATATTATAAGTCTTTCTCTTGAACTTCTTGTATAGTATCACTTACTACTTTACAATGTTTGGACCAAACTGACTGTACTTGAGTTTTCAAACCTTCACGGCGCTAAGAAATGGCATAAAAGTAAAATATCCCTTGTGAAACGTGAAGATGAATCGGTTAAACTTCACAGAAATAATTATTTCCACTGAGTGATATTTGCATTCAACACTATTAAGCCGCAAATATTTGTTAACAATTTTATTATGAGAGCCAACATTCCACAGGTGTTTCACATTACTCCATAAAACAACACGTTCGAGCCTCGAACTTACAACTTTCTGGTTATTAGATTGATGCCTTTGATGACTGAGATACTATGGCTCATTTTATAGTAACACAAGTGACGCGATATTTACTATGTCATACCAAAAAACCAATTAACGCCTATTTCTGCTTTCACGTGCTTACTAATATAAGCTTAATCACCATTTATAAAGAAATACAACGTTATTCACTATATAGAACGATCAACAACAACAAAATTTTAAAATTATCAAAAATCCATGCATGTCAAACCCAAATGGTACTGCTGAACGACAGCCAAATGGATAGGCAAACAGAGGGAAGTTCTAATCTTATGTAGCCTCCACACTATGGCCAGTTGTTCACCACTTTCTGATGGTGACCTCGAACGATGGTTCAAAGGTCGCATCCACACGCTGGCCCACTGAATGAGCTGAGCGCATTGATTCGTCCATAGGGTCTACTGCCAACTTAAGTTGCACATCTGACTGCCTTTGATCTTTGGAGAAAAACCGCCTCCGAAGCCATCGTCCGCCAAGGCTATTTTATCGTCTGCCGCCATCGGCCACGATAAGCCAAATCCCCTCCAGACGGTGGTGATGGCTTGCGGTGGACCATAGTGTGGAGGCGCCTTTATATCGTTTTAGCAGAGTCAGCTCCACTCCTTATTTCGAGCCACACCTCAACTGGAAACGATGGTTTAGAAATTGCAAAGGCAGTTTATTATGCTCAAATTCCATGCACTACACATTTCATGGCGGCTTAGACTAAATGCGCAATGATGTTGCATATACGGAAGGATAAGGAGTTGCGTAAAAGTGACAGCTGAGGGAGTACTCGCTTCACCTGGCATTTTATATTTATGGTAATATCCTTAACATCCCACTACTGTTTGAAAGACTATATGCGAATCAACTCCGCTAAAACAGAAAAGCTGAAAATGTCCTCAACGCTACTGTGCGCAATATTTATCAATTATTGAAAATATATGCTTCAGTACTCTCCATAAATCTTTGTTTATAAAAGCAACATAAACAACTAATTGCATACTATTTTTAGATCTTCTATTAATATTAGAAATCAAAACATATTTCCACAACTAGCATATAGCCTGTCATATGATGGGATCAGTAAAGTTTTTAATTTTCCAGAATTGTAAATTACCTTATTAGACAAGTAAAAAAATGGTTTGTTTTTTGACTGAGAATTATCTGGTATAAGCTCAATAATTTGTTTATCTTTATCGACCGTATGTTAGTTACACACTTTAATTTATCTTGTCATAATACGTGATAGGATGGACAACATAGGTCTTAATATTGACAGTGATTATTTGGCGGTATATATGAACTATGTCCAAAATCTAATGAATCGATTGCAAACCGAGTGGTTATGTATAAAAAACAAACACACAAACGCACAAACTTCTTAATTTTCAAAGATATATGACTGAAACGCTATATATTTATTGGTCCATGAAATAGACTCCTAGACTTTTATAAAAAGTATTTGTTGTTAATACTGGGGATAAAATTTTCATTGCTACAAAAATTAATCGATGATTAAACTCAAAATTGTCATATATGTATCTAATCTATTATTTAAGCCAAATATAAAAGAAAATTATTAATGTAACATCTTAGTTCAATGATAAAATGCATGAAAATAATGCAGACGATATTTAAATAATTAAAAATAAGAAATGATTCAATGAGATGGTTAAAGGAATTACATCATAATGCTAGAAAAAATGTTATTTTCATCATTCTTATAGTGTAAGAAATTAATAAATTTAATAACCTGCTCTTAACCTGGAAAAATAGGGCTTAAAATAATGACATTAAACGGTGGAAAAGGGGGAAAAGGGTGGATTTCGAACTTTGGAAAGATGACAGTATTTTTTGCTGTGATATGAAGCATATTTATGCCAATTTATTTTAGAATCGAATCGATAGTTTTGGAGGAGATAAACTTTACTCACTTTGAATTTACCCAACTCATCAAGAATCCAATATGGCTGCCTTTATCCATTCCATATCCAATCGATTCATAAATTCGAGGAGAA
Source organism: Pardosa pseudoannulata (assembly GCA_032207245.1). Classification (NCBI taxonomy): domain Eukaryota; kingdom Metazoa; phylum Arthropoda; class Arachnida; order Araneae; family Lycosidae; genus Pardosa; species Pardosa pseudoannulata. The sequence continues at coordinate 201,977,598 of CM063498.1, forward strand.
ACGAACAGATAACTTAGGCTATTATTATACTGGGGATTAAATTTTGTTTTCCAGTATATTAGAAGTATAAATTTTGACGAAAAATAGTTCTTCGCAGTTAGAAAATTTTACATGTATAAAAATATATTTTGTAGAGAGTTAAAATGGAAAAATTTCATAAAAATTTCTAAAAGTTCGTAAAATTAATGTAAAGTTAACAAAGTTGTTTACAGACAAAAATCTCCGATATAGCAAATACGGTTACTTAAAAAACAGTGTGCGTTTAGGCACAATACCAATTTAATTTCTAAGAAGAATTAATCCGAAATATGAAGCATAATCCAAACTAAAAGCATGTCAAATGTCATGCTCGACGCACTTTTGAGTTACCGCGTTCACACGCATGCTGACAGACAAACAAAGGGACACAATTCCAAACGTTTTTTTGGACTCGTAGAAGAAAAGAGATCTGTCACTTTTTAGAAAAAATGACAGTCTTTTAGCGCCAGAAGATCAGTATTATTTTCTGGACACTTCCTATACCTTTTAAAGTAGAAGATGTTTGTCCCACTGCTATTATTTTAATTAAAGTGCCAAAAACAGAACATTTGATGACAGAATGATATGCTGTTGAGTCAGTCATACTGATTTCAGCTGGTTATCAACAAAAAAATTGTCTTTCTGCTTCTTTCTCTATGTAATTTTCTATGTTTATTATTAGCTTTTTTTATAATAAGTTGATAATTTGTTGGTTCATATTCCTTTTCAGATGTTAATTCTGTAATAATTAACTCTTTGTCTTCACTGTACATTAGCTATTATATACAAATCTGATGTTTTTAAGCCCGTATATCCTACGTGATATACAATGATGTATATTTCAAGAGAAAAATGGCCGAACAATGGCCGAATGGTTAGGGTGCTGGCCTTCGGAACCGGAGTTCGTGGGTTCGAATCCCACTGTGGCATGGCTGTCCGTAGCCGTTCGGAATCGACTTTAAGCAGTATGTCCCGGTCTCATTAGCCCTCGTGTTGCAAAAAGCAGACCGTAGCACTCCAAACCAAACCAATCAAGAGAAAAAAGATTTGGTGTAGCGTCTTTGTTTTTTCATTTAGACATATGAAATTTAAAGCTTCATATCTAATATACTTTACAAGCTCATTACAAACACGCTCATTTACTTCATATTGGCAATAAAATCTATGTTACATTTTTAGAACCATCAATTTGTTCCATTAAATCTGCTTTTTACCCTTTGCCTGTCCTGTGTATGCCATTTGAAAATAATATCTGATGCATTTTAGTCTCGTATATTACATGAGATACACAACTGACCATACTTTGAGTGGAAAATAATTTGATGCAGCTCTTTAAATATAGTTACGTTTGTCAGTTAAAATAATGAAATTTAAGCATTTATATCTAATTTTATTATATATTTCTTCTTACATATGGGAACAGCTAAAAGGTTAAGAAAGCGTTTGGTTGAAACTAAGCCTTTAAATGCTGCTCCAATGTTACGAATTTAATTTGTGGATCCAAAAATTTAAACAAAAGTACGAAGCAAATTCCCATGTTATAAATTTTCATTTTTCATGTTTTTGTTATTTTTATAGAAATATATATTTAGAGCTAATTTAAATAAAGACAAGAACTAATTTTTATCTAAATGTTTATTATAAAAATAATTTTCTTTTTAGATTTCTCCCTAATTTGTGCTTTTTTTAAGGGATACGACTTCTGCGTTTACTTATTTTTCTATACGTGTATAAAACATACCATAAATATATTATACGGGAAAAATCAATGTTTTAAACTGAAGAAATAAAACACGTAATTTCTCTTTGGAGTTGGAATCACATTCTCTATGTGTAAAAAGTCCTTTTTAATAATGAAAATGCAATGAAAGATATATAAAATATCAATGTCTAGTTTTATATTTAGATGAAGTATAAAAACAAATGTAAAGAAATGTCCAATCGAAGATAATTTACTCCTAAATTAAACGTAAATCTATCCAATGAGACGTATTCAGATTCCATAAGCTAAAAAAATTTAATAAAAAACGAAAGTTATAATTATAACTAAAAGTACAACTGGAAACTTTTACGAGAACATATTATTTTAAGAATAAAAGAAATAAAATGTTTACTCGGTTCATATAAATTTAGACTCCATTTATATTTATCTCTTTTAAAAGTATTATAGCCTACGTCATGTCTCTAAAGGAGCCATCTTCGAAATTATGAAAGTTCTAAACAATCGTACTGTTTTTATGTATCAAGCTATTACAAGGAAACAAAAAATGTTAACTAAAAAAATAGGAAAGTTAAAAAAAAAACAGGCAAATTTGAAAATACTCTTAGATTTTTCGTCATTAATATTTTCAAGTTATGCATAAATACTTTTAAAATTATGAAAGAAAAATACATAGTAAATTTCTTAAATTTTGCGGACTTGCAATATGCTACATGATATTATTTAAAAACATCATTAATAAATCTGATTGTTTTACAAAAGTATTTTTTATTATAACACATTTTGACAGCATGAATAGAAAATATTCGATATTATTTTGTATACTTCAAAGTATATTATTTATAAAGTTAACGTATGAGCGGGGATTAAAAAATTCTCTTTTACGCCTGTACTCGAATGCTTACAAGTTATGTGTTCCCGTAAATGTTAAAGATACTCAGAAATTGTGATACAGCTGTAAAGTTATTCCCCACTAATGCATACCTCTTTTTATAACCTGACGTAAGAATGTGCAGCTATGACTTGAATTATATCTCCGATTTTCATCATTTTCTGGCGACAAAATAAAAAAGAAGAAAAAATATCTGCTTCCTCGTGTTTTCGGAAAAAATTCGTTTCCTAATTTGTTCTTCAGTTATGTTTTTTTCTCTTTTTTTTATTCAGAATATCTCGCCCATGATTATCGTTCTCTCTGATTGCAAATCATAACACACTCTACAAAAATGGCTGAAAGAGAAACGAGATAATGATTCTAAAAATCGCCAAGTAATGGCCTCATCTCTGATTTTATGTTGCGTGTTTATTTCTTTATATGAGCATTGCACGAATTGTATAAAAATGGTTTATCAATCATCTGTTATTTATTTTGCCGATTACTTTTAAGTTTTTCCAATTAAGGTTAAGATGACAGTACACATAAATCTGTGAAAAAATTGATTTAAACTTTTATATTTCTTCTATGAAAACTAAGAACCTCTTTTCACCGAAGGATGGGCAAATGCTAGAGTGCTGTTCTTCGGTATCAGAGTTCGTAGGTTCAAATCCCTCTGTTGGAAGGGATGTTCGTAGCCGTACAGAACAGTACTAATGCATACTTCTTTTTATAACCTGATGTAAGAATGTGCAGTTCTGACTTGATCTATAAATCCGAGTTTCATCATTTTCTGGCGACAAAATAAAAAAGGAGAAAAAAATATCTGCTTCCTCGTGTTTTCGAAACAAATTCTTTTCCTAATTTGTTCTTCAATTATGTTTTTTTCTCTTTTTGTATTCAGAATATCTCGCCCATGATTATCGTTCTCTCTGATTGCAAATCATAACACACTCTACAAAAATGGCTGCAAAGAGAAACGAGATAATGATTCTAAAAATCGCCAAGTAATGGCCTCATCTCTGATTTAATGTAGCGTGTTTATTTCTTCATATGAGCATTGCACGAATTGTATGAAAACGGTTTATCAATCATCTGTTATTTATTTTGCTGATTACTTTTAAGTTTTTCCAATTAAGGTTAAGATGACGGCAGGACCGTAGCCAGAAATTGTATTCGAAGGGGGACATATTTTTTTGGAAAGATACTTCTATAAAACTACAAGTTTTCTTATGTAGGTATACTCCAAATGAGTATCCTTCGGAACCGGAGTTCGTGGGTTCGAATCTCGCTGTTGGCATGTATGCTCTTTTGGAATCAGCTTTAAACAGTAAATTCCGGTCTAATTAGCCCTTGTGAGCAAAACAGTAGACCGTAACTCTCCAAGCAAACAAATAAGAACCTCTTCTCATTAATTCTAAATACACATACTAAGCTAATTCAAAATTTATCTTGCTTTAACCTATCATAATTGTATATACGTATAAAATATATTCGAACTCAAATCGAAATAACAAGCATTAAAACTAGCTTGCATTAACACTACTTTGTTTTTTCTCTTCCGATGGAACAACAACAAACAGGACTACTGACAGGTTAGGAATAAAAAGTTACATCCGGTAATTTTTTTTCATTTCATACAGACATTTACAGTTACAAGAAAATAAAATGTTGGGCTATCCTCTAGGTCAGGGATGGGCAAACTCCGGCCCGCCGGAAGGTTTTATCCGGCCCGCGGATAAAATTTTAAGTTGCCGGTCCGAGGCAAATTAAAAGAAATATATATTTATACATTATATATCCATCTCCTTTTCTACTTTGCTTAAATATTATATCCCAAATTTATTATCTCACGCCCAGAAGATCAGCGGTATATTTGCTTCTTATATGTGAACAAGTGTTTTCAACTTTGGACCTTAGAAAGTATAGTTTCAAAAGTTGACTTACAGATGGGCATTTAGCATCGTTTCTTAAAATCAGTACATCTCACTTTGAACCTCAGTATAAGGAACTTTTAAAAATGAAATCGCAATTTCATTCATCTCATTAACGTATTTAAACCGTTAGGTACTTGTATATTGTATTTAAAATTTTAGAAAAATTTATCTTGGCCCTCCAAACTTATTTTCTTTTGATTTTTGGCCCGCGGCCGAAAAAGTTTGTCCATCCTTGCTCTATATGAAATCAAAGAATTTTACAGTATCATGGGAGTTATAAATATTTATAAAACAAAATATATTATATAAAGTAAAAAAATCATTTCCTAACAATTTCTATACTATTATCCCTTGAATTAAAATTTATAACTAAGATCAAGAAATAATAAGTGTTTTGGTTTCCACCACCCACTACCAGCTTCCATTTGATGGTAGTTATTAGAGCACCTGACCCGGAAGGGTATATCTCCAGTTGTAAAGATAGCTAGTTTGACATGGGAGCAGTTCATAATGATAATATGAGTATTCAAGACTACAAAAGGTAAAATTAAGATTTAAAAAATAAAAATTATAATATTAATATAAAAAGATTAGATGAAAAGAAAAAAATAACTAAAAGTTAATAAAATACACAAAAAATTGGGAGTAAATACGATTAAATGCGATTAAATTTAATATTCATAAAACTCGAAACTTCTTACTTTAAACACTTTTAAAACAATTACCAGTAAAAATTAAAATTTCTCTAGTGGTATTGATTATATTCATTATAGGGTGGTGGGGTTCCCTATCCGGACCCCATTTTTCTCACGGTGCGTAGCCCCTAAGACTGATGCACCAGTGGCATATGCCACCTTTGCCACGCTCTAGTTACGGCCCTGTATATGCGCAAACATATAGATGTCAAGGTTTAGGTTTGGTTTGGAGCGCTACGGTCTACTTTTTGCAACATGAGGGCTAATGAGGCCGGGACCTGTTTAAAGCCGATTCCGAACGGCTACGAACATCCATGCTATAGTGGGATACTAACCCACGAACTCCAATTCCAAAGGACAGCACCCTAACCATTCGGCCATCGTTTGGTATATATATGTCAAGGCCATACCAATTGAAATGCGGTAAGGGGTGGTTTAAAGTGAATATTCAAAATTTCAAAACTAAAGTTCCTTGTATATATGAACAAATATATCACTGGAAATTGTCAAAATGGATTCAAACTTGGCCAGAATGAGCAAATCCGTTAAAATCAGAGCACTGAAAGTTTTCGTGGTTATAATACCTCCTTTACCTCATACAAGAAAGTAAAAAAAAAAATCCCATTTAATCCTGAATGAAAAGTTTGGAGTTGAGATGTTACAAAAAATTACAAAAGAAGAAATAGGTAGGAAAACAAACTATCGGTAATCAAAAATATGTGAAAGGCGATCGAAGGAAAGTAGCGGTAAACCCATAATTTTACGTGCTTTCAATTTTTTCCCCTAACGTAATTGCAAGGAAGGCGAAAAAAGGGTGGAGCCGAGTGGCAACAACGTCAAGAGGTATTAACACCTGAAACGAAATTAGATACGTAAACATTTTTTTCCTTGCACTGAAGTAAATAATGACTGTTATTACTTAGTTTGCAGTTTTGAAAAAGTTGCGTTTTCTTCTGTAATGAATTGCAATTATTTGGAGAAACTTATTTTGAAAAGCACTGGGTTGGAAGCTGTTATTTCGAGAGAAATATACAAATTAAATTCCGTTTTTCCCCCCCAAAATTCTGTAATTTTTAAAACTGTGACTGCACAACTAAAAGAAAATGCACAATTTTCATCATATCGCGGAATGTTTTCGCAAAATCTTTATAATAAAAATAAAATTAACTCATACTTCAAAATAACGTAATAATTTTATGTAATTTTTATTTTTGTAAAATAAGTGGTAGAAAAATGAAGACTAAGGTATATAATTTGCAATAGCTTTCAAATGCCAACAGTGGTATTTTCTTTATATTTTCTGAAAATAACAAATTCCTAATTATTTCTATTAATGTTTAATCTATTTTCTATTTATCTTCTAAATGAAGATAAATAGAAAATAAATTACACACTATTACTTGAAACGCGTAATAGCAAATAATAGTTAAGAAACTTTAGATTTGATTAAAAAAATTTTGTTTCAATAAATACCCTTTTTCATTTAAATTGAATTTCCTCTTTATAAATAAGAACCAAATTTATTTATTTAAAAATTGGGTAGGAAGTTGTTTTTCCGATATAATTCTACAAATTGAATTCCATTTTATTTCCAAAGGGAAAATACTGATGAACATCTAAAAAGAAATGTACACTTCTTCCTGCATTGAATTAAATATTTTCCCAGCAAAGCCATTATTACACTGAAAAAGACTGATGAGTGTTAATAACAAAATATATTGTATCCTCCACACTATGACCAATTGTTCATCACTTCCTGATGGTGGCCTTGCCTTGAAAGATAGTTCACGGGTTGCATCCACAAGCTGGGCCATTAAATGAGCTCTTTAACTGCGCATCTGGCTGCCTTTGATCGTTGGAGAAAAACCACCTCCGAAGCCATTGTTCGCCAAGGCTATTTTATTGTCTGCCGCCATCGACCAAGATAAGTCAAACCCCCTCCAGACGGTGGTCATGGTTTGCAGTGGACCATAGTGTGAAGGGGCCTTTAGCTTATTTTTAGGTTTCGAGAGAATGTGAGACAAAATGAAAACTAGACTATACTAGCTTTTAACCCTCCATATGACGGAATCAGTAAAATTTATAATTTTCCAGAATTGTAAAGTACCTTATGAGGTAAAAAAAATGGCTTGCTTTTTGGCTGAGAATTATCTGGTACACTCTCATCTCAAGTCTCCCAATACTGTCAATGCAGTTTAGAATCAAGTTGAATTCATTTAGAAAGTTTCTTAGCTACGTCAAAGTATCGTTATAGGATGGACAGCAAAGGTTTTAATATTTACAGTGATTATTTGGCGGTATATATGAATGATGTCCAAAATTGAGCGAATCGACTACAAACCGCATGGTTATATATAAAAAACAAACACACAAACCAACAAACTTCTTAATTTTAAAAGATATATAACTTAAACGCTAGATATTTATTAGTCCGTGAAATAGACTCCTGTACTTTTATGGAAAGAATTTGTTGTTAATACCGGTGATAAATTTTCATTGCAACAAAAAATAATCGATGATTCAATTTAAAATTGTCACATATGTACCTAATCTTTTATTTAAGCCAAATATAAAAGAAAATTATAAGCGTAACATCTAAGATCAGTGATAAAAAGTATGAAAATAATGCAGACGATATTTAAACGATTTAAAATAAGAAAGGGTTAAATGAGATGGTTAAAGAAATGATGCCATAATGCTAGAAAAATAATGTTATTTTTACCTATTTATTATGTGATAAATTGATAAGTTTAATCACCTGCTCTTAACCAGGGAAAAAGGGCTCGAAATAATGCAGTAAAAGCTCGAAAAGGGGAGGATGTCGAACGTTTTAAAGACGACAGTATTTTTCGCTGTGATATGAAGCATACTTATACCAATTTGTTATAGAATCGGATCGATAGGACAAATAAACTTTACTCGATTTGAAGTTTTCTAACCCTAACTCATCAAGAATCCAATATGGGTGCCTCTATCCATTCCAGGTCCAACCGCTTCATAAATTCAAGGACAGACGGATAGATAACTTAGGCTATTATTATATAGGGGATAAATCGCAATAGGTTTTATAGAATAGAATTACCAACAATGGAATTTTTCGTGTATTTTCTGAAAATAACAAGTCTTTAATTATTTCTGTTTATCTTCATTTCGAAGCAAGTACGTGAAATGAAACACTTAATAGTCTATAATAATTAAGAAGCTTTAGTTTTAGTTTGTTTATTAATTTGCAATGTTATACTTATTACTTTAAACTGAATTTCCTTGTTTAAATAAGATCAAAATTCATTTATTTAAGAACTGGATTGGAAGCTGTTCTTTCGAAATAGTTCTACAAATTAAATTCTGTTTTATCCGAAATAGTAATTACCTATATTGTGAATGCACAAATTAAAATAAATATTTACTTTTTATTACGTGCGAAATGTAATCATAGCAAAGCCGTTATTACATAAAAAAAACTAACAAATAATAACGAAACATTAGGTTATTTTTATGTTTGCAGAAAATGGGAGAAAAAAATAGACTTAATTATACAAATTGTATTAGCTTTCAAAAAGTGCATACAATTATATTTTCCTTTAATTTTTTGGAAAGAATATATTAAGTAAACCTTTATAGTGTAAATAGTAAAATAGTTTTATTTTTAAAGAAAACGGTTTCGTTTCAAAAAGTATTTATTTGTAATTAAACTTAAATGAGTTTTATTAATACAGGTCAAATTTATTTATTTGAAAATTCAGTTGGAAGTTATTATTGCGAGAGAATTCTACAAATTAAATTCTTTTTTTTTTTATCTCAAAACAGTAATTTTTTTTAAATGTGGACTCACAATCTAAAAGAACTATTTACTTTTCATTATATTGAAAAATATTTTCACAGCAAAGCTGTTATTACATTAATAAAGGTTTATAAATAATAATAAAGAAATATTAGGTTATTTTTAGAATTTCGGTAAATGTGAGACAAAATGAAGACTATAAATAAATTACAATGCCCTTCAAAAGGTGCCAAAAATAGAATTTTTCTTGTATTCTCTGAAAAGAACAACTCACTAATTATTTCTATTTGTTTTCATTCCGTAGAATATACGTGACCTGATACGATTAATAGTAAACAAACGTTATTATTTCTTCATTCCCTATATAATAATAGCCTAAGTTATCTGTCTGTCCTCGGTTTTTTGAAGCGGTTGGGCATGGAATGGATGGACGCCATATTGGATTCTTCGTGAATTAGGGTTAGCAAAATTCAAAGCGAGTTCAAAAACGTTTGAAATCCCCCCTTCCCCCCTTTTACGATCTTTTTCAACTCCTTAGCCCACTCTCCTGTTTCTAATCATGGATCTTGTTGGTGCTTCAACCACATTTGGCGAAATTGTCGTGATTGCAGCTTGCGTGCGTGGCGTGCTTGCAGCGTGGCGTTTGAAATCTGGCGAGGGGATCGTAACTCAACAAATTGATACATAAACAAAAACAACATTTTGAGGAAAAATTTTACAAAAATTGAATATTTAAAATCTAATTGAATTAACAAAGAAAACACAAAGGAAACACATAACATTCATACTAAATAGACTGAAACATTCACTTAATCACAAATTAAATAAACTGAGTGTGATTTTCATCACAAATTTGTGATTTAGTGTAAATTGTAAAATTAATTTAAAATACATAACTTACTTGACTTAATAGAAACTGTATTTTGAGTGAAGGTTGAAGAGGAGTTGTAAAATTGAAAATTTTTTTCAAATCTCTTATACTGCCATTATTTTCCCCTGTTAAAAGCAGGCGATGATTAAATTCCAATTTACCACATTATAAGTAGATGAAAAAAAACATTTTTTTCTAGCATTATGACGTCATTCCTTTAACCATCTCGTTTAATCATTTCTTATTTTAAATTATTTAAATATCGTCTGCATTATTTTTATACACTTTATTACGGAACTTAGATATTACGTCAATCATTTTCTTTTATATTTGGCTTAACCCTTTAAAGGACAGTGGTTTCGAAGCGACACCAGCTGTTAGAATTATTTTTCTTCTTCTGTTTAAAGATATATGAATGACTTTTTAGATTTTCTACGTTTTTCGACACTTATCAAACTATCTATAGATGTTATCTATATATGTTAGTTGACAACTATCTATAGATGTTAGCAAATTACATAATTTATTTTTCACTTTCAAATATACACTTTTAAACTTTCTTTGCTTGAAACAATCAGGAATTATATTTTTTGTGTTTTATAGTCCCAAATAAAAGTACTTACATTAAAAAACACTTATAAATGGTTCATATATTTATTTATTGCATAATATTAATGATAATTATTCATTATTTTTCAATATAATTTAAATTTTATGGAAATATTATTTCCGTACTGGGGGAGGGTTTTACAGTTAAACTACTGCTCACATCTACAACTCCTGATATACTTGTTTTCATAAATTTTCACATTTATAAGGTTCATAGGTAATATTATAAACGATTCCCATCAAATATCCAAGAATTTCTAATTATGAACTTTAAAGGGTTAAATAATAGATTAGGTACACAAATGTGATAATTTTAAATTTAATCCTTGATTATTTTTTGTTGCAATGAAAATTTTATCACCCATATGAACAACAACTTCTTTTCACAAAAGTCTAGGAGTCTATTTCACGGACTCATAAATATCTAGCTCTTAAGTTATATATGTTTGAAAATTAAGAAGTTTGTGTGTTTGTCATTTATACATAAGCACACCGTTTGCTATCGATTCTCTAAATTTTGGACATCATTCATATATACCGCCAAATAATCACTGTCCATATTAAAAGCTCTGCTGTTTATCCTATCACGTAATATAACAATATAAATTAAGCTTGGCAACTAACATACGGTCAGTAAAGATAAACAAATTATCGAGCATGTACCAGATAATTCTCAGCCAAAAAACAATCAATTTTTTTACCTGCCTCATAGAGTACTTTACGATTCTGGAAAATTAAAAATTTTAATGATCCCTTCATATGATGGGCTATATGCTAGTATATTTATAATAGAAATTCATCCAAATTTATTTATTTTATCTTATGACATGAAATATATGTTTGAACTGAAAAAAAGAAACAAATAAATTTCAATTTTTTAGCTGTAAATCCGAATTTAAATTGAGTTCATAAAAAATATATTTAATAAATATAAGAAAATTTATTCTATGCTGTATCGAAGTTTTTTATAATGGTAGTTTGTTATTAAGTTGATAAAATTTTAAGTTTCTAAAGATCACTATGTTGTATTAAAGAAACAAAAAACGTTGAATCTCAATTTTTTTTAAACTTTCATTTTTTAACGATATTTTAATTAATGAGAATATATGATGTAGTTAGATAAAACATATCAGACACAGAAATCTATTAAAAAAATTTATTAATGGGTCATACGACTGTTAAATCGACAAAAAATTCAAGTTTTCAGAAAAAATATATGACGAAAGGAATTTAGTTTCGAACAATCCACTTAAAAATATTTCAATTTTGAGAGGAATTATGAATTAAAACGCGTCAGCAGTTTACTGTTAATAAATTTAAACTTACAAAACTTTAACTTGATTTTTTTCATTGTTTTTTTTTCGTGTTACTCGCATGGTATCTCAAAAAAGTTTTTAATATTTTTCATGAAATTTTACAGGTTGTATACAATATAGTTTTCATCCGATTGAACTTACATTGCCTTTATATTTCCCAAAATATATTGTTGGGTTTTTTTTTCAATTATAAATTTTTAATTTTTATGGTAAAAATTCACTTTTTTCAGACATTTTTAAGATGCAGAGCAGTAAAATAGTCATGTCATTCGAAAAATGTCTTTTAATATAAAAGCATGACCTTGATTTATTTTTCCAGACCAAAATATCATTTTATATTTTTTATTCAAAATCAATCATTTTAAAACTTTCTTATCCCTTTAATCGAACAAGTATGAAAAGGATGGCAAATTACGAAAAAAAACTAGAAAATAACAAAACTTAAACGAAACGTAAAAATCGCAAAGAATATGATACATTAGTAAAAACAAACAAAAAACATAAAAGCATTAATAATATTAAATAAATATTTGAAAACTTAGTATACACGAAGGGCTTTTTAAAGAGTTTTATTATACCACGTTTGAAAAATATCAAAAATATCATAGAAGCAAATAATTGCGTTTTTCCAAGAATAAATGAAGGGAGAATAGAATAGTCGGTTTTTCTTTATGCAGATTTTGCCACTATTCTGGTTTTTTACTTTCATGTAAGCTTTTAAAAGGACGAAAAGAATTCTAGTGAAGAAGTCAGTCACGCCATTATCCAGTGTGGTCTTCAAACGCTTCGAATAATGATGCCTACAAAAAAGGAAAAAAAAAAAGGCTGATCATCCATTCTAGGGCACATAAGAGCAAAAAATAAATGCTTTTAACCTGATACAAAAGTATGGTACCGTTCTCATAATTGAGACCTTAAGCAGTCTCTGTTGGTGGTAAGCTGACATGAATGATGTAAAGAAACAAGGAGGACACCATGATGCTGTCCACCATTTTGTTCGAATCGCTGTCGGAGACAGACCGTGAATTAGGAAGGTTTAATGGCAATGATTACGAAGCATTTCGAAGTAGAAAAAGATTTAAAAAGCATGCAAAGAAATGCATCTGAAACACTTCAAAATTTTTAACTCGATATAAAAATCTTCGAACTTGGTAATGTTATTTGCAAAAGTTTAAAACAACGGTATATGACAAAAATATACTTAAAAATAAAATAATCATATTATTCGAAAAATGCCTTTCAATAATGAAGTGTAACTTTATTTCCTCAGAACAAAAAATCACTTCATAGTTTCGTTCAAAATCTGTCATTGCGAAGGTCCCTTGAGAAATCACTGAAGCATTCACGTGCTAAAAACATTTCCCAAAACTTGCTGTTTGTTTCTCAAATTATTACAAGTCTATATAATTTGGTCTTATTTAATGATTATATAAAATTATTAAATAAATGCAGTATTTCTCTACATCGTGATTTTTCGTAAGCGTTAAATAATGTTTAATTAAACCTTGATTGTTCTGATAGTAAAGCGTATACAGGGCCCGATCAAGGTAAAGTTGGGCCCAGGGCCTGGTAGTCTTTCGGAACCCCCCCCCCTACCCTCCTTTCAATAGTTTATAAAAGAGGATACAAACGAATATTTTTGGAGGAAAGTTTATATTAATTTTTTTATGTTAACATACCTTTGTAGTATAGTTGAATGCCAAAAATCTCTGTATCCTCAAGGATGTAAACTGTAACACTTTTCTACTGAGAACCATGGAGTAAATAATGAGTAAAAAAAGTGACTGGGCAACACAATTCTTTATAACATCGAATTTAAAAAAATACTGCAACTACTCTTAAAGCGCGACTGATGTTTGGATGAATATTGATGTCTTAAACCTCTAGAACCGTGGTTCTCAAGCTGGGTAGCTCAACACCCAGGGTTTCTTAAGTGTATGCCAAGGGTACGAAGGCAGAAAGAAGCAGGTCCCGATTAAGGCAAAATTGGGTCCAGCGCCTGGTAGTCTTCAGGTCCCCCCTACCCTCCTTTCAAGGCAAAAAAAAAATATTAGCTTATAAAAGAGGATACAAACGAATATTTTTGGAAAGTTTATATTAATTTTTTTTTTGTTTGCATACCTTCGTAGTACAGTCGAATGCAAAAATCTGTGACTAGAGTGATGTAAATAAGTAAACTGGAGTGTGTTTTAGATAAAATTGTCACCATTTTAACTGTTTTTATTTAATTTCTGAATAAGGTTTCATGAAATATTACTTGAAGAATTAACAGAAAACATTTTCAAATTTTGTTAATTAAATTATTTAAAACTTAATAATTACCAACTTTTAGGGAGACCAGGGCCTAGATCTTGTCGGCCCGTGCTTTAATCAGGCCCTGGTCGTATACCTCACTTGACTTTTACACAACAAAAAAAAATCATTTGATATTTTTGGACAAAATCTGTCATTTTGAAGGTCCCTTGTACTTTTAAATGGAATTAAAGAAGTGTATGGGCAGCTCATTTGAAAAATAAACTACAGGTTAAAAAATAAATTAGGGGTTCCTAACCTTCCATTTAATTTGAAGCTAATTTTCTATCCTAAAATATTCTCTAAAACGTGAAAAGAAAATGAAAGCCATTCCTTTTCTTGGATGCACTAAATTTGACAGCCCTTCATGCCCTCCAGAGACATGTTAAGAAAGAGAATCCATTCTCTTTCCTGCCACCACACACATTATATTCCACACAATGACGAATGCCGAAACGCCCTTTTAAGATTTTTCAATTTGAAGAAAGGCACCTGTGAGAGTAGATGGAAGACGTTGGGTGGCCCTTTGTCGCTTCAAATACATGTACTTAGAACCATAATGAGGTGGCTGTCCGGTAAAACGCACGGCTTTGAAACGATGCCTTGAAATGTTGCCCTGATAATGAGAAAAATTATTTTTAATATATAGTTCTCTCTAAATCGGCAAAATTACCTCACATTTTTTTATGTTTTTCACGTCTCCAGCTATCTTTACTCTTTTATCTTTCAATTATTCATCATTATGAATAACACAATGAAGCCCAAATCTTTTCTGTTCAGTATTTTAAGGTATCAATACTCCAGCTATCAATACTCTTTTTTCTTTCAATTATTCATCATTATGAATAACACAATGAAGCCCGAATCTTTTCTGCTGAGTATTTTAAGGAAAATTTAGGATCACTTACAGTTAATTAATTATTACTATTCATGTAATGTATTACACTTAAAATATCAATCTAAAATTCTCCTTTTCCTTTTCTCGTTCTTTCATACCTAATTTCCCAGCCCAAAAAAATCTCATTTGAGAGAGAGTTCTGTGGTGAGGCTATTTGGTCCTCTCTCCTTTACAAAAGACGTGATGAGGTCAGATTTAGATCCCAAGAATTTCACTTCTCGGTTTATTTATATCAATTATATTAAATAATCAATTATATTAATTATATCAATTATACTAATTATCAATTATATTAATGATTTAAATCTCCTCGCCACATGTTCTCTTACTAATTTTTTTACCAGTCTCCCACAACTAATATTAAAACTAATGTTAAGTTTTTATCCTGTCGCCACATTTTCTAGCT
Organism: Pardosa pseudoannulata; assembly: GCA_032207245.1. Classification (NCBI taxonomy): domain Eukaryota; kingdom Metazoa; phylum Arthropoda; class Arachnida; order Araneae; family Lycosidae; genus Pardosa; species Pardosa pseudoannulata. The sequence goes on from CM063498.1 coordinate 201,993,012, forward strand.
ATTTTAATAAAGTAGTTAACTCCTCCATTGTCTAAATTCCTACATGATGCAGACTAAGCTGTTGGTCTCTTGGAAAAGAATTAGGGTATTTTGTTTACTGTGAGGCGAAATTTGAACTAGAAGTGTGTTTTCGTCAACATTCAATGGTCGGATAAAGACGTTCATCTTATTCAGTCTCAAATAACGTTAAAGTTCCACCATGGACTTAGTTGACGTTTTAATGGAGCGATTGAAATTTACTGAGGTCTTTTCATTGCCCAGTAAGCCAGGGCACTTAAAAATAATAAGGGCTATTTACTGGTGTAATGGTGGTTACAAATTTCGGCGTTACGTACATAAACAATTATAATAATAATTATAATTATATTAATAATAATTTATAATTATAAATAGTCAAAATCTTAATAAGTAACTAAAAACATAAGGACTCTCGAATCGTTTCTGATGAATATTTTAAGTAATATTGGGTCGCATACATTTAATTATTTATTACTATACGTAAACTATTCTAACAATAACTATCATTATAACTATCTTATCCGTTTTCTCATGTTATATGAATTGGTCATGGTCACTCTATAAAATATATAATGTAATTAAATAAACTCACTCGTAGTAAGAAATTTCAAGCAATGCAATCATTTTTACAAAGTGGTACAATTTAGAATGACGAACAACCAAGTGGTACGTCAGCCAAATAAGGTTGGTAATCGCTGTTCTGAATAAAACATTGTCAAACCTTCTGGAACTTTGCATTTATTGAATATCAAAACCGACCGTTTGCACAATGCAACAGCTCGGTATAGAATTCTTAAGAATATACACATCTTTCACCGATGTAGGACCTCAAATCTAGTGATTCATGTGACTTTGTTCCCATAAGACTATTTTTGCAGCTTTTGTTTTTTGTAAAAAGAATTACTGAACGATGATTAGATTTTTATCGTTTATTATCGATTATTATCGTTTAATTTATAATTAAACTACTCCCTGTAAGTTCAAAGAAATTGTAAGAAATTCATAGTTTTATACAATTATATAATAAAAATAGATTAAAAAAAAGTTTTAATATATATTTTTAGTCTTTCTTATTACTGATAAAGCTTTTAAGCTTTTTCATTCCGTTAATAGCTTAGAATATATACTTCAATGTATTTTAACGAATTTAAATAGATTAAATAATCCATAATAATTTATATAAAAAAATTGAATAAGCAACTTTTAACTAAACATGAACGAATGATTTGTTTTTTTTTATTTGTTTACTTTTGTTTCATTTGTATGTTTGTAAGGTTTGAGCACTTTTTGGGAGGCAAGAGTGAATCTTGATCCTTTAAGACAGCTGAAAAGTGTGGATAGTGAACAAAAATCTGGCATTTTTTCCAAAGTTAGTTTTGAGAGGCAGATAAAAAGAATTTAAGCTGAAGAACACTCCTTTATCTGACTATTATGAATGGAAAAGTAGGTATTAAAAGATGAGTGGAAAAAGGAAAATTTTAGATATTTATTTTAGGGATAATAATTTTGATGTGCCCTATATTCATAAACAAATATAAAAATTTTATTTTCTAATATATTCAGTCTAATAGCCCTTTCGTTGAACTATTATATTACTTCTTAATTTCCAAGATAACAGAAAACTACTTAACACTTAAAGCAGGATTTTGGTGTACTCCTCCTTCCAATCTTTCAATATTTTAGGTTAGCATGGTTCGGAGAGCTACGATCTACTCTTTTTGGTACACGAGGGCTAATGAGACCGGGACCTACAGCTTAAAGCCAATTCCGATAAGTTCTTATTTTTTAGAAACAAAGTAAATTCAACAAAAAGCATTAAAGAAAAATAGAGAATAAATAATGTAAATTCCATGTATTTACATTAACAATTAAAGAAGATATGAGAATTATAAGAAAAATCTTCTATTTAAATTTGCTAAAAATTGATGTGTCCCCTTAAAAAAAATTTTTTTAATTACACACAGGTGAGTCCGTACTCATAAGAGGATGTGATTTATGTAAGTATTTACAAGCATTTATTTGAAATGAGAAAAAAATTGATTTTTTAAAGTAGAACAGTGGAAAATTTTTTGAAACTTTGAATCCCGAAAAACTTACGAACTTTTTCTTTTTTTCATAAAGAAAACTACTTGTTTATTCAATCCACTGTACCATAAGAATTCAGAATAAAAACAAAATTGTCGATATCTGGAAAATATTTTTTTTAACTTCAAAGTAATTTAGAAAATAATCATGCTATTGTTTTATAAATGTTCAAGGATGAGCTCTTATTTCCTGCTTCGCGGGTGTACATTTGTTACAAGGCTGTTGTTTCAGATTTTTGTCTGTAAAAGAACTCCTATTCTTCCAAAAATCCGCATTCCATTCTAAAATTCCGATTAACAATCTATAAGTCAAATATTTTCCTCAAATTCAATTCTTTTTTTCGATATCGAGACAGAATGCAAGTATAAATAAGCTAAACATAATAAACATATACAGTTTAAAACTTTATTTGAATTGCAAAAAGAATTTAAGCAAAACTTGTAGTATTGTTAAGGCTTCAAAATAGCAATTCCTACAGAATGACTAGTATAAACTAGCATGAATTGAATCAATTTATACTTAAAAGAATAGAAATACTTTGTATTCCATGCTACTCTAATCAATAAAGGTATTTTCTAACATCCTAATTTCGATGGTAAGCGCTGTTCTTTCGTATCGAAGCCTATTTTTTTAGGGGGACTGGAATTTGGAGAATAAAATCACCTCACGGGAAAAACAATGTTGTCTGAGAACGACAAATGATCTGAATTTTTGTTTATATAGACCCGACTTTTATGTAAAAATAAACTTATTCTCCAATTCATTTGGCTTCAACGGCAGTGGCGTGATGTCATGACGGGCATTCGAGAAAGCAAGGTAGATGACCGAGAACTTCGTGACTTGATCTGCGCTTCGACGAATCTCCGTGAAGCAACAACTTTCTATCGCGCTGCTGTCTTAAGCCGTTGAAAGAAGGAAATTAATAGATGGCCGTGACAATCAAGCTCTCGAAACAGTTTATTAATTATGTCGTGGTGTGACTTGATCCGGTGTGAGCGGGTTTGTCTGCCATTTCTCAGATGCATTTTTACAGTGCCATTTTATCAACAGAGACATTCGGTTAGGCAAGAGAACAGGTGAATCTGAAATGAAACTACAGTGTTAGCCTGTCCAAAAAATAATCACATAAAGGACAAATGTTTATCTCATATACTTCTAATCTTGAAAACAAATATGAGGGAGAAATCAATACTTTTTTCCGAATGATGTTTTACCAGTAGCTGAAGGAAATATGCTTAAATTTAATCAATTATTTCTCCAGGGGAGACAGAATTTCTGAATTTTCTCTTACATTCGTCATTGGACTGAATGCAACAGCATACATAAACAATGCCCAAACATGAAAATGGAGGGAATAAGTACTGGTCACGAGGGCTAATAAGACCGGGGCTTAAAGCCGATTCCGTAAGGCTACGAACATCCATGCCACTGTGGGATTTGAACCCACGAACTCCGGTACCGAAGGCCAGCACACTAACCAATCGGACATCGTTCGGCGGAATAAGTACTGAGATGGCTTTTCTAGTTAGTGTAAAATTTATGGTATACACTGGGAAAACTGAAAAAAAATCCATTCAGAAGTCTTGATAACTCCTGTCAAAGTTATAAATTTCTATCACGAGAGAAACCTATTCTATTTTAGAAATGTTGTAGCTCACCTCTATATTGAATTTTAAGATAGCTCATTGTTTATCACGTGAAAATATTTTTATAAAAGTCTTTGAAGTAATAGGGAAGACATAGTCAGTAAACATAAGAAAATAGTATAAAAATAAGATGTTTAATGTCTAAATGCGGGTCTTTACCTAGAAACCATGTAGATTTTTAATTTTTTCCAATTCCCTAAATCTCTCAATTTGAGGAAATAGGGGTAATTTTTATCAAATTATAGAGAAGACGAAATTATACTCCAAAACTCAATTTTAAAAAAAACAGACATAGTACACTTAACTTACGATGTACACATATATTTCATAAAATGCTGTTTATGCAATGTCAGAAAACAGCGTCAGTTTATTTCAGTTAATGTTAACTAATTTTTATCTGATCGAGAGATTAAATTAATCCATAATATATATCATATGCCAGGCTGTTCCATGAATCACCGATTTGTCCAAGGACATAATATATATAGTGCAGAGGTGTAAAATTGCCATACCATCATGTTTTAGAAATCCTAATATTAGGTCCTAAAGCCATGACATATTATTTTGATATAGTTTCATTAAAAAGCAACTTTAAGTGCTTAGCAAGTTTCAAAATAAAATCGTTATTTTTATGGTGTCTGGAAAATAAAAAACCTCTGTGGATCTAAAAAATTTAAAAAATGGATCTAGAATCCTCGACTGGCCGAACTTCTTTCCTACTATGAATTTTGGATTCATTGCATCTATTATTTTGCCAATATCATATAGATAAATAAGTAATATTATTTTAATTTTCTACAAGATGATATCTATATATACTATATCCCATTGAATTATGGTGTAAAGCAATAAAATTAATAAAATCAGGGTAAATTTATGTTTTGCAAAATTAACGACGAACTAAAAAAATCCATTTTGTTGGATTCACAGCCATATAAAGTTTTTACAGTTCCCCTTAACTTTTCATAAAAAAAATATGTCTTCATCTCGGTTTTGCCTTATCTAACTAACACATTGTTAACCATTATATGATTTATTTACCCTGTCTACTAATCTAATTGAGATTTGAACTTTTCTTGGAAAATATGTTCGTAGTTGATGTACCCTTAAATCATTTTCATTGATTTACAAGCGTTTCTCGTTTCAACTTCTCTAGAACCTGGTATTATTATGACATCTACATGTACTGAAGTTACTCTATTATCCTTGTTCCATGAAGAATTATAAGAGAAATAATGATTAATGTCTATTGAATCCATAACACGAAATTAAATAGAGAATGTGCTACAAAAAGTTGTCAAAATTGGTCGCCTATTAGGATACTCACGTACAAAGATAACAGATGTTCCTCAAGGAGGAAATGAAAACCACAAAAATGTCGGGGAGCAAATCTAATCACGATATTTTAAGCATGCCTGGAGGAAATAATTGCAGTCATGGGGTACGAAGGGAAGAATAAGGATTTATTTAGTAGGGTGGTTCTCACACGAGAACTAGAAAAAGATTTTGAAATAGATAGCTGAATCAGCATTTCTTAACCAGAGGTTTGTTTAGGGTACCAGTCCGTTAGATTCGGTGATGGACCGCGAAGAAGTTAAAAATTTCAATATCCTGTCTCAGTTAACAGTTCTGGGAACATGTTTAGAAAAACTTTAGGAACTAGCAAAATACTTTCCTTTACTCAGTTTACTGAAACTGAAAATCTACAAGAAGGTTTTGGTTTTGGAGCGCTACGGTCTATATTTTGCAACACGAGGACTAATGAGACCGGGACCTACTGCTTGAAGCCGTGTACTACCTGTAACCAACCACCTACCCAAAGTCGGGTGTAGGGTGTTGAATCGCTGGTTCGGTCTGACCGTCCGACAACAATGCGTTACGCAGGGGCCAGGTCAGCATTCCGCCCATAAAATTTAAAATATCCAAAAAGAAATGTAAAAAATCTAGACTAATAAGTAAAACTAATGCTTAAAGCCGATTCCGAACGGCTACGAACATCCATGTCGTAGTGGGATTCGAACACACGAACACTGGTTCCGAAAGCCAGCACGCTAACCATTCGGTCATCGTTCCCTCTACGAGAAGTATTTGTAATAACACTCTGTTCTGATAGCGTTATGCTTGCGTGGGACGTGCCTGCCTTCTTTACTGGGACAGGTGTGTTCAGTCTTCTCAGAGGATGCATTAAAATACCTTCGAAAACTTTTAGGGCAACAAAAACCATTTATTTACGAGATTGAATAAAAAAATTAATGCATAACAAAGTATCATGTTTTGAGTCTTGGCGTCTCAGAGCCTGAAGTAAGCAGTCAGATGGTCGAGCGTTCCAAATCAAAATATAACCGACGTCGTGTTCTCTGACATCGAACAGAGAGTTCTCTTCCAGTCGCAGGCTCTATGTCGACTCTCCGTATTCAACTGCTCTATAGCAGATCATCTCTCTCTTCCTCGGGGAGGGGGGGGGGGCTCAGATTTCCCGAAACTTGAAAAGGAAGTCCTCCCTTTCAGATGCACTGCAAAAACAGACCAGCGACACATCCGAAAACCTTATCATCCCTCTTTAGCCGGCCGGCTTCTTATTTCCCCTAAGAAATGCCGGGTGGAAGGGAATTTTCAAAGTGATGCAGCAATGATTTAATTTGCTCAAAGATACTTCTGAAATAAATAACAGCTAACTTTTAAATCAATTGATATAGTCTCTTGGAACAGCCCTCAAGATGGAAAAATAAAACTTTTTAAATGGGAACAGGCAATTTAAAGGGAAATACACAAATGATCAGTTTCAATAGATTATTTGTAGTATTATTGGCACAGCTTTCAACATCAATGATTTAGTCAGGTCAAAATATTTTTTTTAAGTTGTAAATAATTTTTTTTCGTACACTTATACTCAGTTTCAAGAAAAAGAGCGCACATGTTCTTGATAGAGTTTTCAAACTGATGCATCAATGATTTAATTTCCTCAAAGATACTACTGAAATAAATAATTAGGGGAAAAGCTAACTTTTAAATCAATTGATATAGTCTCCCAAAAAAGCCCCCAAGATGGAAAAATAAAACTTTTTAAATATAAACAGGCAATTTAAAGGAAAATACACTAATGATCAGTTTCAAGAGATTATCTGTAGTATTATTGGCACAGCTTTCAAAATCAATGCTTTATTCAGGTCAAAATATTTTTTTTTTTAAGTTGTAAATAATTTTTTTTCGTACACTTATACTCAGTTTCAAGAAAAAGTTCTCACGTATTCTTGATAGAGTTTTCAAAGTGATGCATCAATGATTTAATTTGCTCAAAGATACTTCTGAAATAAATAATTAAGGGAAAAGCTAACTTTTAAATCAATTGATATAGTCTCCTGGAAAAGCCCTCAAGATGGAAAAATAAAACTTTTCTAATGTGAACAGGCAATTTAAACGAAAACACACTAATGATCAGTTTCAAGAGATTATCTGTAGTATTATTGGCACAGCTTTCAACGTCAATGATTTAGTCAGGTGAAAATAATTTTTTTAAAAGTAGTAAATAATTTTTTTTAAGTTGTAAATAATTTTTTTTTTGTACACTTATACTCCGTTTCGAGAAAAAGTTCACACATGTTCTTGATAGAGTTTTCAAACTGATGCATCAATGATTTAATTTACTCAAAGATACTTCTGAAATAAATAATTAGGGGAAAAACTAACTCTTAAATCCATTGATATAGTCTCCTGGAAAAGCCCTCAAGATGGAAAAATAAAACTTTTTAAATAGGAACAGGCAATTTAAAGGGAAATACACAAATGATCAGTTTCAATAGATTATTTGTAGTATTATTGGCACAGCTTTCAACATCAATGATTTAGTCAGATGAAAATAATTTTTTTAAAAGTAGTAAATAATTTTTTTTAAGTTGTAAATAATTTTTTTTTCGTACACTTATACTCAGTTTCAAGAAAAAGAGCGCACATGTTCTTGATAGAGTTTTCAAACTGATGCATCAATGATTTAATTTCCTCAAAGATACTACTGAAATAAATAATTAGGGGAAAAGCTAACTTTTAAATCAATTGATATAGTCTCCCAAAAAAGCCCCCAAGATGGAAAAATAAAACTTTTTAAATGTGAACAGGCAATTTAAAGGAAAACACACTAACGATCAGTTTCAAGAGATTATCTGTAGTATTATTGGCACAGCTTTCAAAATCAATGCTTTATTCAGGTCAAAATATTTTTTTTTTAGTTGTAAATATTTTTTTTTTGTACACTAATACTCAGTTTCAAGAGAAAGTTCTCACGTATTCTTGATAGAGTTTTCAAAGTGATGCATCGATGATTTAATTTGCTCAAAGATACTTCTGAAATAAATAATTAGAGGAAAAACTAACTCTTAAATCAATTGATATATTCTCCCAAAAAAGCCCCCAAGGTGGAAAAATAAAACTTTTTAAATAGGAACAGGCAATTTAGAGGAAAATACACTAATGATCAGTTTCAAGAGATTATCTGTGGTATTATTGGCACAGCTTTCAACATCAATGATTTATTCAGGTCAAAATAATTTTTTTATGTTGTAAATATTTTTTTTGATAACGTAAAGGTATTTGCCTGTTAAGCATTCGACCATAAAACGACAAGGAATTTATCAGCAATTTTATTATAGAAGCACCAAATAGGCAACCAATACTACTCCCTAGACTTAAATAAATAAATTAGGTGAAACACTAACTTTAAACCAATCTATAAAGTCTCCTGGTAAATCTTGCAAGGTCCAATGGTAGAAAAATAAAGCTTTTCAAATGAAGACTAATTGAAAAAACCTACATTAATGGTTTCCAGATTCTGCTTTCTCTCTTCGTCAAACTGAAGATTTTCATTCTAGCGTTACCATCGTCTCCGGCTACTATTTTTGTAAGTTTTCGAAAGACAATCAATTACCTCTACGCTTCTGCAGCTGCGTATATTTTGTTCTGGTTCCGTAAATGAGCCTCTGATAGGGATGTTGATGAGGTATGCTTGACCAACTCAGAAGAGAGGTTTTCTCTTAAGGCCACGGAGATTTTCTTTGTAGAAGAGCGGTTGCAAAATATAAAATGCTGGGAAGGAATTATAATTATATAAATTCTGATATTTATATTAATGTTCCTTGAATTAGCATTATAACTACATTTTCGAATTTAAAATATACTGAAGAAATTATAGAGTGAGATAATATTAATATTTCCCTTAATTTTAACAATTTATAAGACTTATACAACCCACTACATAATTTAAAGGATTTGTGAGTGTGTTCAGAAGTTTATATTGGTAATTTTAAAAAAGTTGGTAACATAGTAACGCATCGAAATTCGCTTAAAAAGTATAGTATAATTTTAATATAATAGTAGACAGAAGTTGCTCAAAATTTAATCATCTAAAAATGTATATATTTTGGTATATATACATTTTGAGATGACTGGTATGACAGTATTGGAATTCCTATTAAATTATTGCTTTTTTTCTGTGGAAAATCCCCCTTTTGACATACTACTATCCATATACATTTTATACCGAATATTTTTTATTTATATGTAATAAAGACAAAAGTTGCTAATTGTTAAGATCTTTATTTTAAGCTATAGCTTAATGATTTTCATTTCCTTGGGTCTCATGCTGCTGTTAACAAGACCTAAATTGACTATATGTTAACAGGGGATTGTCAAAAGCATATAAAGAATATAATTATGTTGGGAGAGGCGTATCAGAGGATTAGGTGGTGAAGCTATTAAGCCCTTCCTAGAAAACAGTTTGCATAGATGCATATGATATTAGTTCCGCGTGCTGCTGTCTCGAAGACTATCGTAAATTATCGAGTTTTGGCTATGAGTAATGGCTTCAATACACGTGGAACATGCTATAAAAGTAATGAGCAATTCCAAAAAGAAAAAGGCTTTTTATATTGTGAAAGGTGATACGACATAGTAAAGTCCGGTTTTGTAGTTATTTGTATCAAGGTTTTGTTATAGCATATGCTCTCCTGTCCAACCTAAAAACTTTGTGCAACGCTTTGGAAAAGTATTTGTTTTCTAGTGGATTCATCGTATGTATATTCCTTTAAATTCTAACATCTCCTTTTAAGGACAGCTAAAGATAATTTGTAGGGATTTTATATTTTCTCGGAACGAGTTTTCCTTTTCAGCTAAGGTAGATGACAGCCCTACATATAATATACCAGGGGTGGTCAACGCGGCTCGCGAGCCACATGTGGCTCTTCGAAGGATTATTTGTGTCTCTTGTACCTGAATTCCCTTTTCATTTTTGTATCATTATATTTTTAAAAAATTATTACAATTGATGGATTTCCGGCAATGCTGGGTGCTGTGGTGTAGTACATTGCTGTTGTTACTTCAAATCCATTAATAACCCAAGTTGGCTTTATACCGTCTTTAGTATTAATTATAGTAAAATGCCACAGATCTATATTACAGTATTCATATATAGAACAATAGATACGAAAATATATAAAAAAAATAAAAAGTAAATTAAGCACTCCACGTGTTACACTGAAAGAAAATTGCCAAAGTCTAAGAGCAAACTGCATTCTTTTCTTTCCTTTTGAACTACTCCAGGAAACCTATACTTTATCCATTATCCTGTGCTGATGTGTCCGTTGTTCCATTGTCCTGTGCACAATGATTTCTTTCCCGGATCTGTCCAGAAGGACCGGGACTCCAAGGATGATCCTGAATCTCCTCCTGGAGACCAATCACAACTCTCTAAAACTTGGTGAAGTTTAAATGCAATCGTTTTCACACCATGTGCTTCCTGGAGTCGTGAAAAAATACTTGGGCCTGCAACCCACAACTTACGAGTGCGGTGAACAAATCAGTTTCGTAAACCTTATGTAAAATAGCTTCACTCTTACACTGGGTATAAAAAATCGGTCATATTGGGCCTTTAAGAGATGATTCTCAAATTCAACAATACATACCGATTCACTGCATAATTCATCGGAAACTTCTCTTTACAAAATATTCAAATTTCCTGATGTTGTGAAAACAATGTAGCACATTATAAATTACATTTGAACCAAAGCAAAAAATCATTGACAATTCAAAAAGTTCCTTAAATATTAAATGACTCAGATCTTCTAAATGACATTCAATAAATATAATTTCTGTAAAAAAAAATTTAATACCTTTTTTGTATACCTTTTATATACGTATTTAATTTCGGTTCGCGAAATATTTCCAATTTTGAAAATCACTAGGACTATCAAGGAGCTGGGCCACCCTGTAATATACTAATTTTTCGACCATCTGCTTTTGTTCATAATTTTGTAATTTGAATCAATGTTTTAGTTTTGTTTTTTTACCTTCGCCCTTAAATTTTTAAGCTGATTAATTTACTGAAATCATGTCAAATAGATTTATTATAGAAGTTCCCTTTATAATGCTGCGTTTAAAAAAGTAAACCGTTTATAATGAAGTTTGTCCTCTTTTATGAATGTCATTCTATAAAGTTTAAAGTCGTGTTCAGTTATCAGTGAGAATTTAATATTCAGATCTGCATCAATTTAATATATTTTTACTTCTGTATACCCTAATAAGAGGTTTAAGCTCTTCATCGATATAGATGGAGTTGAAATGTCTCGAAAATTAATGGTTATATACACATTTACATTAATGTTGTAAAGTAATCAAATTTGTTTGTACGTAGGGGGATATTTCTGAATTACTTAGCCAATTCTAAAAACTATTTTACTAATAGAAAGTAACTCTATCCCGAAATACTATAGGCGATATTTCATTTGTCTAAATTCAAGTTTCCCTTCAAAATCTCAATAGTTGTGAATAAACGCTCTGCTTGACTAAATCCTTGGCATACAAATGTATACTAATGTTATACTAAGAAGTGAAATTTGTTTGCATCTAGAAAATAATCTTTCAAACTACTGAACCGGTTTTAACATTAACTTAAATTTAAAAATTACATTATTTTTGAGAAACAAAAATTATATTTTTAAAAAATAAAAATGAATTTTCAGACCGAAATCTTCATGTTTGTAAATAATGTTAAAAGAAAAAGCTTTGCTTGGCTGCTTTATTGGCATCCATTGGCCAAATCAAAACTAATGTTATAAAATTACATTCCTCATTACTTAAAGTAATCAAACTAACACGTACATGTGATTCCATCGATAAGGGCTTTAACTATCCAACCCATTTTTAAATATCTACTGTATCAGAAATTGTGATAAGGGCTTTAAATATTCAACCCATTTTTAAATATGTACTGTATCAGAAATTGTCATAAGGGCTTTAACTATCCATCCCATATTTAAATATCTACTAAATCAGAAACTGTGATTTTAACTATCCAACCCATTTTTAATATCTACTGTATCAGGAATTGTGATAAGGGCTTTAACTATCCAACCCATTTTTAAATATCTACTATATCAGAAACTGTGATTTTAACTATCCAACCCATTTTTAAATATCTACTATATCAGAAACTGTGATAAGGGCTTTAACTATCCAACACATTTTTAATACCTAATATATTGGAAAATTCTTGAAGCTTGTGAAAAGGGCTTTAACTATCCAACCCATTTTTAAATATCTACTGTATCAGAAATTGTGATAAGGGCTTTAACTATCCAACCCATTTTTAATATCTACTGTATCAGAAAATTCTTGAAACTTGTGAAAAGGGCTTTAACTATCCAACCCATTTTTAAATATCTACTGTATCAGAAATTGTGATAAGGGCTTTAACTATCCAACCCATTTTTAATATCTACTGTATCAGAAAATTCTTGAAACTTGTGAAAAGGGCTTTAACTATCCAACCCATTTTTAAATATCTACTGTATCAGAAATTGTGAAAAGGGCTTTAACTATCCAACCCACTTTTAAATATCTACTATATCAGAAACTGTGATAAGAGCTTTAGCTATCCAACCCATTTTTAAATATCTACTGTATCAGGAATTGTGATAAGGGCTTTAACTATCCAACCCATTTTTAAATATCTACTTTATCAGACAATTCTTGAAATTAATATAAAATTGATATATTTTATCTGAGGTAGAATCACTTGAAAAATATTTCGAATACGTTCCTAATTCATATAATCGGAAACAATTTTGTCCTATCATGTTTGTGTAGTTCTGAGATAAAATTTATTTAACACACGCACAACGCATTACGTAAACATCAAGAACTGTAAAGAGAATTTAATCCCAGAAAAACATATTTTGTAAGTTTATTTTATTTTACAACATACTGTCGGGGTAAAAATGGTATGTGACCTTCAGACTTTAAGCGAGAATTTACGTGAGTAGGCGAAAAGCCGCAAGAAAAAAAAAATCCATTGTAGAATTTACAACCTGTCATCTCACAGACCACATTTTCCCAACCGAGAGCTAGAGGAGCGCACTTAGTATTTTTTTGTACGTAATGGCCATGATATTCTCACGTAAATGTTGAATAGTCACCTGACAATTACCACTTGTACGCTAGTAAAAAGCCACTAGTAAAGAAAATATAAACTTCATTTCAGAAAATGCCGGCTGACATCGTATAGACCGCATATTTCTTATGAAGCGTTGCTTCACTTTGGAGATGATAACGACCTAGAGAAATCACAATTATTTTATTTTACTACCAAGCATTTTATTTTCATGGGAGACGTACTTTGTTGGGTTTCTCGTAGAAAATGTTTCCTCTTCTGGGAAACAAGGTTGTCAACACGTGATGATATTGGAATAAGAAGTATTATAATATATGTAGGAGGAATTTTGATTACCAACTAAATCAGCTAAAACACTACTGCCTTTCTCTCCATGCAGGCAGGTAGTTAAAAGAACAAACAATTACATATAAGATTTCAAATATTAAAAATATTCAAGAGTCTAAAATAAAAATGCAATGTTATCGTATGTAAAATTAGGATAAATTTTTAGGTCAGTATTCATTTAAATTATTTTATATTTAGAATAAAGTGCTGAATACTGTTATATATATTTATAGATATGTATGTATATATATATATATATATATATATATATATATATATATATATATATATATATATATATATATATATATATGAAATAACTTAATATAACGTTCACATAATTTAAAAATACTGTAGAATAATGTAGCCGAGTTGATTGATGCAGACTTACAAAAATTTCTTTTATTTAGAACACCAGATAACACACAAATCCCATTAGGGAAAAATAACACAAACACAGAAAATATTAGATGATATATTACATCGCGTTCTCAAAGGAAAAGCCTAGAAATCTGTGTGATAGACCTATTACTTATGGGAAGAGGCGTGGTTTCAGGAATGATGTCATTCCGGTAACCAATCACTTCACATTAATTACTTCTAGTTTATTCTAGAAGTTATAGTACGTTACATTGCACGGGATAAAATGAATTAACGGGACTGTGATTCTAAATTTAAGATGCAAGAAAATGCGCGTTCGCAGCCATATTTAAGAAAAATGTGTGGGGCAACTTGTCACGCCAACTTCTGTCTGAAAAAATCTCGATTTTATAGTTCTATGGGGCAACCAATCAGAAGCTTTAATTGTTAGTCACGAGGGGATATCGGACGACGAAGTTTAAGAGTCAAGATATTTTTAAAGCCTTAAGTTTGGCGGTTAAAAGTAGCCAAATTAAAATAGAAAACAAAGATATTCACCAAGGATGCCAGAAAAAGATAGAATAGCCAGATGATTCTTTTAAGATAGACAAAATTACATTGGTTAATATTTTAGGGTAAAAATATTATTACATACATATACATATAAATGTATGTGTGTATGTATGTATATATATATATGTAATAATTATTTTCTCTGGTCATAATAATTATATAGCCCCTATTATTTTTACTTGCTCGGACTACTGAGCGAGGATAAATCAAAACAGCTAGCAGTAATAAAAATGCAGTCGGCCGACACTGAAGAAAACGGCACAAGTCTAATTAAAACTTTATATCAGAGCTGCTGAAACGGACATCTTTACTAGGCAACGACAGACAAAAGAAAAACACGAAAATCAGTCTGCTCGAACAGAGGTGCACCCAAGAGCAAAGACAGAAAGAATTTTCCCACATACTCTGCGAATTTAAGTGTAAGATCAAGAAAATCGCGGAGCCATTTGCGGGTGACAGCTGGGAAACGTGTTGAATAGACAGAAAATTTACATCAATAGGATGGAAAGCTTTGAGAAATGTATCGAAAGAATTTCAAGTCGAGAACGCTCTTTTAACTAAGACATTTAGAGGCTGGGAAAAAGATTTTAAGGTATTAGCATGGGAAAGAGGAAGTTTTTAAGGAAATATTAAAGTTAAATAACTTTGATGTATTACATATATATATATATATATATATATATATATATATCCACCTAACCGGAACATATGCTTCGCACCCCATGGCCCTTGGTCTAGAAAATGGAGATTGGCACCGTAGGCCCTGGCCCCCTAGGGGCTGTTGCTCCAAGGAGTTTATATATATATATATATATATATATATATATATATATATATATATATATATATATATATATATATATATATATATATATATATATATATATATATATATATATATGTATATATATGTATGTATATATGTATGTATGTATATATATGTATGTATATATGTATGTATATATGTATGTATATATGTATGTATGTATATATATATATATATATATATATATATATATATAGATAGATAGATAGATAGATAGATAGATAGATAGATAGATAGATAGAGAGAGAGAGAGAGAGAGAGAGAGAAATATTAGTGGATTTCAATAAAAAAATTATACACGACTTTGAGTTGGAATGACTCAACGGCGTTCTAATGTAAAAACGCACTAATTGGTGTTTTAATTGACTAAACGCAAACCATCGAAAAGTTCCATGACCCACCCTTTCTCATAGCAGTAATTCAGTCTCTTCCAGAACGGGGTGACATTGAAAACCATCCAAATAACAATTTAAACATCATATACCTTATCTGCTCGATTAGGTAGGTTCACGTGCCGCTAGGTATTTGAGGAAGTAGCTATACTTTGTGGAAATGCTTATTATGTAACGCAAATAACTAAACATGCATCCATCAGAAACAATTTTCGATTCTACCGGAATCAGGAACGAAATTTGGGTGCACCACAGCGGAGAAAAGTGGAGTTATTTTCCTCTTAGCAAGAATTCATTGATATGCGTATTGAGTAGTGAAGCGCGATTGGTGTACGGATGAATCACAACAGTTTCTATTTCTGTCGAACACAAGGACATATAAGAAAGGGGGATCTGGGCTATCTCCGAAATATTTAAAAAATATGCATTACAAGATGTTTTTAAACTCATTAAATTTAGTATACATTACTGGTTTCCACCGCAAGTGTTGAAAGGTCGTTTTCATTCATCATTAAATTAATCCAAGTTGAATTTATAATCTATTACTGTTTCATTAAAAGTAGTATTACTTTACACTTATTCTGCTCTTTTAATTATTATTGAACTATAATTATCGTTAATGTAACTGAAGTTTACACTAAATAGGAACATATGCAATATACGTCGTCATTAGACAGTTTTGCCTTGGGTGACCAAAATGTTAGCAAATTTGCGGCATAATATACATGGAAATGTAAAATAATCGCAAAGGTAAAAGTAAATTATACGGGTGAAAACTGAAATTTAAATTTAGAAGAAATTGGTAAGATGAAAACAAATTAATAACAAGTCTTACATCAGAAATAAATCTTTGCAAAATAAGAAAAAAGAGCCAAAATTGCAATACCTACAAAGGAGAACATTTACTGCATTTGTACCATTAAATTAATAGGTAATATCTCTACACATAACAAACAGTGGCTGCATTATGTATATTTTGTTTGTTTAAATCCATACGGTTTGTTGTAGTTTCGAAATTATTTGATAACATCTAATGTTCACTGTCAAAATTAAAATTTCTTTTTCCCAATCTATCACGTTGAATTACAATCTGTGGGAGTAAAATTCGAATGTAACAACATATTTTTTTTTACGATTTTTCAAAATTGAATCAAAATTTGCTTTAAACATTTAAAAAAATTCCCAATTTCAATAAGTAATCGAACCGTTCTATAACATAAGTGTCTAACATAAAGTGTAATGTCGCAATATACATATACCTCTGTGTTTGTGGGGGCTCAGTAAAAGCAATTGCTTAAAGTCATAGATTTTATTTATGTCGACTATCTACAATATGTACATGTTATATAACCAATATCGTTGGGAGAGAGAACAACCTTCTCCTCCAGCCCCCGACAAAACACTGCCTTGTTCTTGAAAGACCCCTCACAAAAAGAGGGGGGAGAAACAGGGCTGAGAGCAAGGGAGTGGTCAGTGGACCGGACTCCTGCCTTTTTCAGGGGAATAAATTCCCACGAGTCCTGAGAATGACCGACCCTCTCTAGTTCTCGTGTGACCAGCTGCCATAAAAATTTCAGTATGTTTTATGTAGTTTAAGACTGCGTGATAGATATAATAAATTAAATTCTTTATAAGGACTTAAAAAATCCAACAACTCATGTAGTATAGAAAATCCTGGAATTTAGTAGCATAATTACGCTGTGTTTCCTGGTAACTACTACAAAAAAATTCAAAAGATTTATTTTGGTTCAGGTTGACACGTAATAATTCCTTTAATCGGTTGTAAGTTTAGAGCTCTCACACGAAAAAACTGCACATTTTTCAACGGCAAAAGGAATCCCAAACTAAATCTGTTGTTTTTTTCAACGCTTAGATGTTGACGTGTGATAAGGCTTTTAGAAAGGGTTCAAGACCAAACGTGCGTCCATCAAAAACAATTTTCGATGGTACCGGAATCAGGAACGAAATTGGTGTGCACTACGGCGTAGAAAAAAGGAGTTTTTTTATCCTCCTATCCAGGATTCATTGATATGCGTATTGAGTAGTGAACACGATCTGTGAATGGATGAATCACAACTGTTTCTATTTCCGTCGAATAAATCTGAAGAAGCGAAATAAACACGGAGACCATTACTCATAGGGGCAACTTTTTAAAGGGTTACTTATTTTTCACCATACGTGTCGGTAGCTTTTAGCGCTCTGCTGCTTGCAGAATTCGAACGCACCGACGCTCTTTGACGCTATCACGTTCTTTGGGGGTTGTCCATGAACGATATCAGACTTTTTTCAATAATTTGTAACCCCCTTCCCCCCGTTGTCACAAATAACCCCTCTTATTCTTTTCACATTTAAGGCAATACTACATAAACATATACTTGCTTGAAAGCCAGAAATAAAGCAGCACGTTACAGATCTTATTTTTAAATTTTATGTTTAAATTTTAACAATGTTTTTAACACATTGTGTGCGGATACATTTTGTAGCAGAATTGTACCGGCAGCGGACGTTTTGAGCTCAAATTTAGTTATTCAGTTAAATTTCAATAGATCCAAAATTATTTCATTTTTTAATTAACTTTTCGTATTTTATATTGAAATATATAAACAAATATATAAATAGAAATATATAAATAACAACCATACGAATTTTGTAAACAAACTATATGTTTTTTAGTTGATAATTTTATAATAGTATCTTAAATAGGAAAAATCAAATAGAAATAGTAGTATATAGTTTTAATTTTTTCGAATTATGTTATATATAAACACTTTTACATTGTAAAAAAATGAAAAGCGCAATCATAAAACTAATAATGTAAAAACTAGTTTTGTCTAAATTTTTCCAGAATCTATGTAGTATACAAGAACATTCGGCTTCGTTTTCCTGTATATACAGTTATTTTTGTACCCGCAAACAAACCATGTTGTTACAATAACCCGTACTAGTAAGTGATCCGCGCTCAAGTATCAATCGTCAGAAATATTACTAGTACGTGTTCCGCATGCAATGTGTTAAACATTATATGTAAATATTACAATAATAATGATTCATGCACATATTTGTGCGGAATAAAAGTAAAAGTTTACAACAAAAATATAATTCATATACAACAGCATTAAAATATTAATATAAAAGGGCAATTAAAAACAGTAATATTTTAGAATTTTAAAAAATGCTCGAAATTAGTTTTAATATGTAGTCATGCCATGTCCAAATATAAAGTAGAGACAGAGTTTGTTGTTATTTTTGTCTTGTGCCACTTGTTCAAACCAAGCACGATTGAGCAGAAGGCTACTTGTATTAAGGCAAAGGGTTGCGTGTTTCGTTTTAAGGAGCACCTCAAGGGTGAAAGTACAACTTTTGATGAAGTAGATTCTCATAATTTAGAAGCAGAGACCAAGCAGAAGACTCATAGGTCTGACCTGCCATACCGAGAGGTATTCATTGAGAACTTGGAGGACATTGTGATCACGGACATATTTTACGCTCCCCAATCACCTTTAACGAAGACGCTGGATCTTAGACCGGCTCGAGCTCTAAACCCACAACCCTCCAGTTCGAGAGCTTTGCCTTTGGTGACTGAGCTAACACTGCTCAAAGGCAGAGTAAATACGATAACCACCTAATGATTAAATTATTAATTCCCGCCAACCAAAGTTTAAGGCAGCAAATATCAATGAGGACATCTACCTAACTCCAACAACCTCGTCTTTATTTGTATCTAACGTATTTTGTAACGTATTTGTAAAAATCTACAAATGGCAACAGACATTTACATAGTCTACCAGACACTGACACAAGCTGAAATTTTCAGTCTTATATAGGATTTAATACAAAATATATTGTATAGTTTTCATTTTTGTACGATCCATTGCACGAAATAAAATAAAACGGAGTCTATGGTTAACCACCTCTGTTTTAGAGTATATTTCTGTAATTAATCCATTTTTTAAATTTAGGATAAGCAAATAACATTGATTTAATTATTTTGTCCAAGAGGATTACATATTGTAATTAGTTTATAAAGAACTAGAGGAAATGTATAACAAATATGTATTTTACCCCATTTCTTTTAAACTAACT
Source organism: Pardosa pseudoannulata (assembly GCA_032207245.1). Lineage (NCBI taxonomy): Eukaryota > Metazoa > Arthropoda > Arachnida > Araneae > Lycosidae > Pardosa > Pardosa pseudoannulata. The sequence goes on from CM063498.1 coordinate 202,012,758, forward strand.
ATAATATAACTATAAAAAGTGCCCAATTATTATTATTTTCAATTCAGGAGCACACCTTCTTATAGAATTCTTCCCTATTAAGCAGCAAATATTTGTTAGCCTTTTTATTTTGAGAGCATCATTTAAAAGTCCAACATTACTCCCTAGAACAAGGATGGACAAACCTTTTCGGCCGCGGGCTAAAAATCGAAAGAAAATAAGTTTGAAGCGCCAAGATAAATTTTTCTAAAATTTTAAATACAATATACAAGTACCTAACGGTTTAAATACGTTAATGAGATTAAAGAAACTGCGACTTCATTTTTAAAAGTTCCTTATACTGAGGTTCGAAGTGAGATGTACTGATTTTAAGGAACGATGATAAATGTTCGTCTGTCAGTCTACTTCTGAAATTATTCTTTCTAAGGTTCAAAGTTGAAAACACTTGTTTACATATAAGAAGCAAATATACCGCTGATCTTCTGGGCGTGAGATAATACATTTGGGATATAACATTTAAGCAAAGTAGAAAAGGAGATGGATATATAATGTATAAATATATATTTCTTTTAATTTGGCTCTGAACGGCAATTCAAAATTCTATATGCGGGCCGGATAAAACCTTCCTGCAGACCGTAGTTGTGCCCATCCGTGGTTTAGATGGTCTCTTAAACTTTCCATGTTTAATTTTGATATAATTTATAAAAAAGGTTCCACAAATGTAGAGACTGGCATGCTTTCATGTAGCCCTATAGATCACATTTATCATTAAAGTCTCATTTTTTGACTCATGATTCAAAACCTTCCGGAGGCCCGTAGTTAGCCCACGGGCCGTAGTTTGCCCGTCCCTGCCCTAGAAGAACACAAAATTGGTTTCCGTAATTTAGAAGTAGAAGCCCCCCCCCCTCCCCAAGACTTGACCTGGTACAGGTTTGGGATCTTATAGGACATAAAAACAATGAACATATTTTACGTATCCCGGCAGTCATTAATACAAGTATAAAACAAAACAATACTTTAAATTGATAGTCTTTAGCAGAACAAAATCCCTGAAAGAACAAGAGATCAGTAACTACTGATATCAGAGAAAGAAATTCCCAGATTTTTTGTTCTTATATAAGCAAATGCAACGAAGATATCGTTTATACATTTAACTGCTTTTGTGTGGGAATTCCGTCATGCATAGCTACAAACTAGAATTCCATACTGCATTTGGAGATATTGATAAATATTACAGATGAGTGAACACAAAAATCTATTTCTGGGAGGAACTCCCTTTCTTCTGATGATAGCTAACTTGTGATGCATGAAGCCGCAGTAAACTGAGTATCTTTAAATATTTTCAGTTATTTTATTTATCTTAAATATTTAAAGCATAGATAGCGCAAAAAAAAAAATCACATAATATATTCAACCTAATGAAAAGGAAAAATTTGTTAGAACAGAGCACCAAAATAATCCATATTTTTTTGCTCCTTCAACTATTCCGTATTGAGAAGAAAATTTGCAATCGCTTAAGGTTACTCTTATACAGCAATAAAAATACTCTTACTTTTATCTGCTTATTTAAGGTCACACATCTCCTTTAAACTTCAAAAATTCAATATTTTTATTTTTACATTTTAAAATCTTCATTTATTTTATCATTTAAAATTATTATTTAATCATTTTAAAATTGCTGAATCGTTTGAAATAAACCCCATTGAAATATTCCAATTAGAATCTGTAAAATTATACTATCTTTCCATTAAATATTGCCTTTAAGGAAACTATAAAATCTTTAAATGCAATTTACTGAAAATAACGCTTTTCAACTTGCACATACTTAATAAAAAGACTATTGTAATATTCATTTCAAATTTTCGTAGTAAATACATTACAGACTTATGATGAAAATCTACCCCTGTTTTTCATTGTTGCTTATTTCATTTAGAATTTATAGTATTTGAACTGGCATTTTCAAACATATTTTTTAGCTTTGTTAACAGTTCAATTCCCTGGTTTAATATTTATGATACTGTTTAAAAAATTAAATATTTATAGAAGGATATCTAATAAGTATTGTTTACAAAAAGAAAAAAAATTAATGAAAACCCTTTGAATTGTTGGCAATCTGCGCAGAGTGTGTCAGAAATTTTTTTAAAACAAGCTATCATTTTTTACTTTATATGAAAATTTCTCATTTTTAGAAACAAAGTAATTTCAGCAAAACTAATTAAATAAAAATAGAGAATAAATGCTGAAAATCCTATATATTAATGATAAGAATTAAAAAGGATATAATAAGGCCAAAAATCAGAAAATATCTTGGGGCTACTTAAAAATTGGGTTCCCCTTGGCAAATTTGGCCAAAATATTGGCGATATTTACTAAAACAAAAAGGTAATCCATCCAAACATTATATTTCTTGTTTTTACTGGCGTCTTTAATTAATGTACAGTGCTCCATCGGAATAGAATTATATTCTCTTACTTAATTAAAGAAAACGACTTGAAAACCGGACATTTATATTTATAGGCAATTAATCGCTTAACAGTTTACAAACGCAACAGCTTCAAATTATTAAAAATCAGCCATAGTGAACCATTAATGGTTTGTTATATCTAATTTTTTAAGCATTGCGCACTTTTAATATATAAGAAAAGAGTTACACAAGGAGAGTTGAATGCAAATATCATATAAATTATAATATAGGTACAGATTGTTTGGACACGGTGAGATTAGGAGAAAATGTTAGGCGACCCTACTTACACCGTTATTGAAAAGTTGGCTTGGGAATCCAGTTCTTTAGTCAAGCCTAAATCTTCAATTTAAACTTGCTTAAATGTAATATTGTTCACTTAAATATTATCATTTTCTTATTCAATCATTAGAGTTGTTTTACTGCCAACCACTTTTTTAAAGTCGCACAGAGTGGTGATGACCTACCAGTTATAGAAAGCATTGTCTATCGGTTTAATTGTGTTGATTTGAATTTCATTGAATTCTTCTATTACACATGGGCCTCTAATGCAATATCACGAGATCATTTAATGTTCCCAAGCCATGAGAGTCTCTGTACCTTGATGAATTTTACTATAGTTTTAGATTTGATAAGAGCCTCTAGTTCAGCAATACTTCTTATTCTTGAACAATTATTACTTAACTGTCTTGGTCCCTTTATTTTTCTAATTATTTTTCTTTCAAAAATTAGTAAATATTTGACTTTTCTTTGTGTCAGAGTCCATGTTTCGACTATTTTGGATTATTCAATTTGATGTAATAAGGACACATTATATCTCATGAAATACTCTTCTAAGTACATCCTAACAAGATCTTTCGTAAGTAATAAAAAGAAATGTCATCCATACTTGAAAGTAACATAATGACTAACTAGAGAAAAAGAGTAGCTTCACAAGTTCATCAGTATAATCGTGAACAACTATAAGGTGAAAAAAGAAAGGAAAATACAAACTTAAAATAAAAGATGCGATAACAACAAAATATAATTTAATTAAAAAACTTTAATTAAGAATTAATTAATAAATGGAGAGATAAAAGAAAAAGAAAGGAGGAGATGATTAAACACCCAGAAATTCCAAGGTAGGGTGAAACCTTATGATAGGCGTTTACCTATTGAATAGATCTTTAAAAATTTAGCCAGGAAAACCATTAATTTTTCTTCTATTGTACTAGTTACAAAAATTATATATATTTATTTTTTAAATAGTGATCCCTTATTAGACTTTAATACCTAGATTTCCCTATATCTATAACCTAAATATACCTAGACCCTTTTAATTCTTTCCGAAATACAGTAGCCCCTCGTTATATCACACTTAATAACACAATATTATCCGTTGAAGGGGATAATATGGTAAGAATTTTACTTTTATAAACATGTAAACTTTAACACATTGTGTGCGGGTACATTTCGCAGCGGATTTGTACTGGGAGTGGGCGTTTTGCGCCTAAATTTAGTTATTCAGTTAAATCTCAATAGATCGAAAATTATTTAATTTTTTAACCAACTTTTCGTATTTTATATTGAAATATATAAACAAATATATAAATAGAAATATATAAATAACAACCATAAGATTTTTGTAAACAAAAAATATATTTTTAGTGGATAAATTTATAATAGTGTCGTAAATATGAAAACTCAAATAGAAATAGTAGTATATAGTTTTAATTTTTTCGAATTGTTATATATAAACATTTTTACATTGTAAAAAATGAAAAGAGCAATCATAAAACTAATAATGTAAAAACTAGTTTTTATTGGTCTAAATTTTTCAGAATCTATGTAGTAGACAAGAACATTCTTCTTCGTTTTTCTGTATATACCGTTATTTTTGTACCCACAAACAAACCATGGTGTTACACTAACCCGTACTAGTACGTGACCCGCGCTCAAGTATCAATCGTCAGAAAACGTACTAGTACGTGTCCCGCATACAATGTGTTAAGATCCAGGGATCCTTTCTAACAGATTTTGACCAAAAAGATGAAATGATTTTTTGCATTGAAAAAATTTAAGTTATATATAGGCTACATTATCAAAGACTTTTTCATATAACAGTATTATTTTACAGGTTTATACTTATTTTAAACTTTCTAAATAATATTTTCCAGTTTAAGGATTATTCTATTGAATTTGTCATTTCGAAACGACATGAGTGCATTACTTTTGTGTATTTCAAATTCAAAATTTTACAGATTTTCTATTAATGTGTTATTCATTAAACTGGGTATCATTTTGAAGTTCTTCAAAGTATTTTCTCAAAATACAGAGGATTTAATGCGGACAGGCAAAATAAATATAACTAACTTTCGGTCTGTGTATAAATTTTTTGGAATAAAGATTTAGAACCACTATTAAAGATAAACGTTTCAATAAAAATTTTAAATAAGTCTCATTTCCCACAGATTGTTAACAATTATAATAGTTTTTTATTAACATAAAATTCCAGTTATAAATGTGAACGTGCTCTCTTTTACCTGGCAGCCACAACGTAAACGATGCTAAATTCCACAACTTTCTCTATGACATGAGTCAAATTTCGAGATATTATGGATAGTTATGCATGTAATATCTTTATGGTAAAAATTATTTCAAATCATGTGTATTAAAATTCAATTGTGTTTTTTTATGGAAAATTTATTACCCAGACCGAAGACTGGGTGTGAAACAGTTAGTTGAACTTTATTCCTTAAAATTCGTAATTTATAAACATCCCTCCACGTTTTTAGAAATGGATTTATTACATCTTATTTATAGAGGCATCATTTTACGATGTACTGGAGCACCAAGAATTGGTCAAAATGAATTCGTTGAATTCTTTAAAGTTATTTTATTATTCATATATATATATATATATATATATATATATATATATATATATATATATATATATATATATATATAACACATAATATATAATATATGATAATACGTAACAATTTTTTAATTTTTGGTACGATTAACTATTATGAAAAAGGGGCCGTTCAAAAATTTATTTCTTGTAAATGGAGTAATAGTCCAGATAATGTTGGTAATCTCTTATCTAAACAACTAGCATATAGCCCGTCATATGACGGTATAAGTAAAATTTTTAATTTTCTGGAATTGTAAAATACCCTATAGAAAGGTAAAAAATGGTTTGTTTTGTGGTTAAGAATTATCTGGTACATTCTCAATAATTTGTTTTTCTGCATACTCCTCTAATGTCTCCCGATATTGTGAGTGCAGTTTAGAATCAAGTTGGTTTCATTTAGTCAAACCGTGTGGTTATGCATAAAAAAACACACACACAAACGAAAAACTTCTTCAATTTCAAAGGTATATAACTTAAACGCTAGATATTTGTTATTCCGTGAAATAGACTCTTAGACTTTTGGCTCGTGTTGCAAAAAGTAGAACGTAGCACTCAAACAAAACAAAACCAAACCAAACCTAGACTTTTATAAAAAGAATTTATTGTTAATACCGGTGATAAAATTTTCATTTCCAACAAAAAATAATCGATGATTAAATTTAAAATTATCACATATGTAACTAATCTATTATTTATTCCAAATATAAAAAACAGTTCTTTAGGAAATATCTAAGTTCAGTGATAAAACGTGTGAAAATAATGCAGACGATATTTAAATAATTTAAAATAAGAAATGATTTAATGAGAGGGTTAAAGGAATGACATCATAATGCTACAAAAAATGTTATTTTTGCATATCTATTATGTGATAAACTTAATTGCCTGCTCTTAACCGGGGAATATAGGGATTGATATAATGGCATTAAACGCTCGAAAAGAGGGGAAGGGGTGGATTTCGAACGTTTTAAAGACTCGTTTTGAATTTTGCTAACCCTAACTCATTACGAATCCAATATGGATGCACCTATGCATTCCAGGTCCAACCGCTTTATAAATTCGAGGACAGACGGACAGATAAATTAGGATATTATTATATAAGGGATTCTTTGTTCCTAAGAAGAGAAAAATTATTTGTCACGGTAAGATTAAGAAATAATTAGCAATCCTAGGTAGCACATTAATTCTGTTTTATAAAATACCTTATATTTTATATTGTTAAGTATACATACTTTACACTATGAATTGTCGCAAGATAAGTTTCACGATCTCTATGAGCTGCACCCACTACCGTCAGAGTTCATTAGCCTTTTCATGTCTTAATACATTTTGCTCGGTCGGGGACCAAATAGAATTGGTTTCGCCTTTCATCGTAGAAGTCACGATTCTGTTTTTCAAAATCAAATTATACCTCTCAGCGCATTCATTCCTACAAAATATATAATCTTTCTTTTGCAATTTCCCATGGTATAATAAAGATTTTCATTCAAATAAAAAACGTCACATTTTTAAAATTTTCTGGACGTTATTTCCGGACTTAAATTTCCAGATTTAATGTTCTTTTTAGTTACTTTGATCGTTAATGTTATTCAATTTTGTCCTCTTTCAGTTAACTTCCTAAGTTTCATTCAGAAGAATCAAATTTACACGGGCTGAAACTAATAAATATTTCTTTAGATATAACAGGGATAAAGAACAAATTATAGCATATTTATTGAAGTCATAATTTATTTGAAGTTTAACAAACCGGAAATGTGTTTTCGAAGTTTATAATTATGACTGAAGGCTGGTGGCGAAGTAGCTAGTTGGGATATAATATTAAAACCATGTAATATTGCGAAATACATTATTCGATCTCAATTTTTAAAGCTTGACTATAATCTACAGGTTATTGTCTATAGGTCTAATATTAGTCTATACCTTTTTCGTAATATTTATCCATATATCTATAAAACTACTTATATATCTATTTCTTTCTCTTCATCTCCCTCGTCTCACCTTCTCCTTCATACACAAACATATGCATACATACATATATACATATATAATACATATATATAAATATATACATATGTATATATATGTATATATATATAAAAGTATATATATATATATATATATATATATATATATATATATATATAATATATATATATATATATAATGGTTCTAGACACACAGAGAAGATTTTAAGTTTGAACTGGAGTTCCAATTCTCCAATGTAATTTACAAAAAGAGTATCCATTCTTATCACTTTTCTCTGTCGTTGGATTTGACTTTCAACTTTTAATGAAGATTTAAATTCTGCTTTAAATTGTCCTAATTTGTACGAATTTACACACACACACACACACACACACATATATATATATATATATATATATATATATATTATATATATATATATATATATATATATATATATATATATATATATATATGTAATAAGACAATAAGACGGACTATCACGATAGGTGGTTGCAGTCATGACTCATAAAAATGACACTGTTTTATTGAAAAACCTTTGTTAAGATAACTTTGGAGGACGGGCTCAGTTCATCATAGGGACAGAACAAACTAAGGGGTCAGCAAGAATGAAGTTTTAAGTAAAAGACCCTTAACACCTGAGTCAATAAATATCTCAGTCAAAATCTGTGGCAAAATCTCAAGGAAAATCTGCCTCCTAGCGTGCATCTCTCTCTCTCTCTCTCTCTCTCTTTTTTTTGGGGGGGGGGAAATTTCCTATATTGTCGGCTAGGACAATGTAGAGTTATAATTGGTTAGGCCCCTTCTCTGAGGGAGTAAACTGTAGTCTCAGTGGTCAATTTAGTTTAGGGCTTAAAAAACAGAAGGACGAAGGAATTTTTTGCTCTTGACTTAAGATTTGAAACCCCCTGAGAATTTTCTCGTGGTGTCTTAGGAGTTTTATTCAAAATGCCTACACTAGTTTCCAGGTCCAGTTCACTTTTCTTTACACACACACACACACACACACACACACACACACACATATATATATATATATATATATATATATATATATATATATATATATATATATATATATATATATATATGTGTGTGTGTGTGTGTGTACAGACATAAATATTCAGAAACGAAACATTTTTGATTTTTGCTATTTGTGATAATGTGACCATTGATAATGAATAATCATTTCTGGACCGTAGCTTTCCTTTCTCGTTTAATTTTGATGAAATTGCTTAATTTCTATGATAATAGTCTAGGTGTATAATTTTGGACTTTCCTTTCATATATGTATATGTGTGTGCGTGTATGTGTATGAGTATGTGTATATTTATTTATACATATATATCCTTTCACTTTCCAAACTAGGTACTCGACGTCAAAACTGGCGTTCACTATATATTAATACATCTTTCCTTTTAAGGAGTGAGTGATCTTTGCGGATACAGCTTCAAAGAACGTGGTTCATTTCTTTTTTTAAAAGAGGAAAACCACAAAATTACATTTCGCTGGAAATCATTATCAAATTTCATTTTCATGAGTGGGATAGGCCTCCCTTCAACGGCGCCTGTACGTCAAAACTGTCAGAAATTCCTCATAATTGATGGTAAGGAAGTAAGAGAAGAATGATAATAGGGCTCATAAAACCAAAACTTGTATTCACCGCAGTCCCTCGGAGTCTCCAGTCTCCGGACTGTAGATTCCTGAAATTACACAGCTAATAAAGATGAGGAACAAATGCCACAGTAAATTGTCTGGCACATCAACTGATTGTGCTGTGAATGTTAATTATTTCAAGGTCTTTGGGATCACGACAGATACCAGACACATAATGATCTGTAACATGGAAGGGTTACAAGTCTTATTTACTCCAAAACCTCATCCCAGGGCTGTAGCCAGGATTTTGTTTCGGGGGAGTGGGGACTCAAATTCGACTGACACCCTTCCCGGTATTTAACTCATAAAACTTTGTTAAAAATAATATATCATATTTAAAATAAATAATTGTGTTTAAATTGCATAAAATTTAATACTATATTTGTGACCAGTGAAATAATCTTTCGACGATTACTTTGATAATTAGTCCCTATTATTTGAATTACCAAGATCACTAGGAAGTTATAATATCAAAGTAATTTTCAGTTGTACTTCTAATATATCAAAATTAATACACCTAAAAGATCTATCTAAAATTCTCCTTTCTTCCTCTTCTCATTTTTCAATACTAACACAAAGTATATCAACTGTGTTCTCAATAAATTCTTTTTAATCTAAAATAACCAGAATAAATGTATAGCTAATATCCAAAAATTAGTTTCACTCTTCCAATATTTAATTGCTTAAAAATTAAATATTCACTCTCGATTTTAAAAATGCTAAATATTCTTAATTCTTCACTCGCTTTTTCCTTCGACAAATCGAAAGATTTATTTTTCTGGTAGCATTCAATTCAGAGATCTTGCTTTGTAAAGTAGACCCATTCATTTTAATCAGTAATAAATTTAAAGTTCCACAATGTTTTATTTCGTTTTATTTAATTTATATATATAAATAATATATATAAATATTTTATATTATATATATTTTTTATAAATATATTATATTTATATATATATATATATATAATATTTATATATATATATATAAATTATTTAAAAAATATATAAATATATAAAATATATAATATAAATACATATAAAATTTTTACATATATATACATATAAAATTCATATTTACTTATTTACTTACATATAAATTATATATAATTATATACATATGTATTGTTTCTAATATAATCTTAATTCCATTTTTGTTAACATGTTTAAGATATTTTATTATAAATTTCAAGATTATATGACTTTAAGATTATATTACCACATACATATGTATATAATATATATATATATTATATGTATATTATATATATATATTTATATATATATATATATATATTATATATATATATATATATATATATATATATATATATATATATAAATATATATATATATATATATATATATATATACATATATATATATACATATATATGTACATATATATATATATATATATATACATACATATATATATACATATACATATATATATATATATATAATTATATACATATGTATGTGTTTCTAATATAATCTTAAAGTCCAGGTATAATCTTGTATAACATGTTTAAGTAAAAAAATTATGAAATTAATATTAATATTTTATATTAGTAATTGCATTTAAAAGCTTTATAAAAATTAATACTATATGCATCTAAATGTCTAGGTACACTCTTGTAATGTTTCCTTAAAAGTATCCAAAATTTAATGTTACTGTTAATATTAATGTTATTAATATACATATATGTATGTATATATACATATGCATACATAATATATGTACATATCCAAATATATACATATATATATATATATATATATATATACATACATATATACAGATATATGTATATATATGTATATATATATACATATAAATATATATATATATACACACACACACACATATATATATATGCATATACATATATATATATATATATATATACATATATATATATATATATATATCTATATATATATATATATATATATACATGTATGTATATATTACAGGTTCTTAATATGCAATTTGCATGACTTGAAGTCGAAATGACTCCAATGGGATCTACTGTTAAAATTAAGAATTTTCAGTTCTAAATATAGAATTTCCCCTTAACAATAAAAATATTTCATTTACACTTTTAACCTTTTTACCCTAGCCTTTAAAGTATAACAAAGTTTTGCAGTGTCCAATATAGTATAGGATTAAAACAAAAAAAATTAAAACATTTTGAAATTTAAAAAAGAATTAACACCTTTAATTCTTAGTCTAACGTCACCTACTTTTTGTTTTTGCGATCTCAATAAACATTTCTTATTTAGAAAATCCTTTCAAAAACTTTATTAGTTCCTATTTAACCCAAAGTTTATTGTTGTTATTCTGAATAAAAATGATGCATCCCCGTCATAAAAAAGTGTTTTCTTTTATGTTAGTCTTATTTTGTTTAAAAAAGAACTTCGTGAAAAGGTCTCCGACCTCTAACTGCACCCTTTATAATAAAAAGTATAAAATAATTCACTTTCCATAGATCGTCCTACGTTTTTCTTTATTCGTCCAAGGTAAAAAGGCCATCGAAAGCTTCATGGTGTATTTCCACCTGTGGTCACGAGGGCATCCCGAAGCCTTCCAGTAAATTGTTTTCTCCGAAAGCTCTCCATTGTTAAGAGTGCTTGTCTCCTCTTACGAAGTTCAGGACCCCTGCTGAAATTTTACGTCTAAGGCTTAATTTATAAGAGTTTTGAAAGGATTTATGTGGTCAGGAGGTGATGGGAGGATATTTTTTTATTCCAACATGATGTTGAAAATATTATCTGACGGATTATACAGGACAATAAATTTTATAATGTCTTATATATATATACATATATACTATCTTTTTATGAGAAAAGTTGGCGACTATTTTTTCTTCTTTCTGATGAGTTGTTGAGTGCGAAAACCCAATATTAAATCCTTCTGACTTTTCCTTTCTTATATAACTCTTGATACAATAAGTGTCACTTCCTCCATATCATCAAGCGACCTCTACGGGATTAACTATTAAGGACCATGATTGGATAGTTCATACAACTATAAATTGATATGTACGTGTTTTTCAACCGAGAAACTTGCGGGGGATTATGTAACAATAAATTCCATCTCTCTTCCAAAATTTCTCTTCCAAATTTTTTTTGTCTTTCGACTACGTTTTTACTGACATCTGCACCGAAGCCAATATCAATTCTCTTAAATTTATGATGAGCTAAAGTCTGTCGGAGGCTCTGTAATAAGACGGACTTCTCGATGGGTGGTAGCAGTCATGGCCATAAAAATAACACCGTTTTAGCTAAAGACATTTATTAGGATAACGTTGGACGACGGGATCCCACTTCATCATAGGGACAGGACAAACTGAAAGGTCAGCTAGCATGAAGTTATATGTACAAGACACGTACACCGGGTCAGCATCTGTGGGAAAATCCCTAGAAAAATCTGCTTCCGACAGAGTGCATCTCCTTTTCGTTTGGAAATTTCCTAAATTGTCCGCTAGTGCAATGTAGAGTTATTATTGGCCAGACCCCTTCTCTGAGGACATAAACTGTTGCCCTAAGGGTCAATATAGGTTAGGGGTTAAAAAGGGGGATTCGAAAGGACGTGGGAATTTTTAGCCTTTAACTTCAGATTTGAAAACCCCTGACAATTTTTCTTACAATAAGTCCGTCTTATTACACACACACACACACACACACATACATATATAAATATATATATATATATATATATATATATATATATATATATATATGTATATATATATATATATATGTATATATATATATATATATATATATATATATATATATATATATATATATATATGGGGGAGTCTATATGGGCATGAGCCTATATTTTTAATTATTACGGCTTACTCCACAATATAACTCAGATACAGTCATCATTGGTGAGAAAAGCTCTCACTCAGAAAACCAGATCAGGCGGAATATTTAATAAAATTCCTTAATGTTCATTTTAATGATGGAGAGCTGACGGTCGCGCCTTATGCAGGAAAGAGACAAACATGCATCTGTTAGATCTGTGAAAATGCTGTATTGAGGAAGTGAAAATAATGTGTATGTCTTCTTGTGAGAAAAAGTTTTAAATCAGATATTTTCTGCTTTATTAAAACATAAGTGGAAAAATTGCAAAACACGTCATTAAAACTCTAAAGATTTTCATTTTTCCTGGGAGAATAGAGAGATGGGGGTCTCGAGTAGCAATTATTAATACAAATTTAATCTTGGGAAGTGTGGAAGGAATGGAAATTTTTATGATTCATATCTTTGACTTATTTTGGATGGTTTGGAAACATAAGACTAAGAAAAGTGGAACACGGATTTGGAAAATTTTGAAGAGTCTCAGAAGCAATAAATTGTCATACATTTAATGTATATATCGAAAATAACTAGATTTACAAAATAAGCATGATAGCCACATTGAACTTGAAGTGCCGCATTTGAACACTGTTGGTCTGTGACAGTCTAAATTTCTAGCATGTATAGCTAAAGTAGGAATAGTAAGAAAATTCGTACGCTGAATAAAGACATAGTCATAAAAGGGATGAAAATATTTATTGGACATGACATAAAAACAAGTGCACAACTGACTGGTGTGTAGTACAGCAATATAGCAATAAATACAGGATTTCGACTATGATAGGTGAATACCGATAACGATTACAGGAAATAAAAATCAAATCACAGCTAGCAAGCAGAACAATTGCATCACAAACGAAATAGTTCAATAGTCTAACAGTGTAGATTGATAAGATTGAATTTATGAGTTTCTGAAGAAATAAATGCTTCTATTTTTCTCAGTTTCAGAATTGCCCGACTGTTTCAGCAGGGATTATCGATGAAAACCAAGATATTACTTTTATCTTGATAAAACAGCAAACTATAAAAAAATTTGCAGAGTAATTAATTTTCTCATAAAAAAAACTGTTTGAAAAAACACCTCATCAATTATCCGTCTAAAACCTTGGATTCTACGAAACCTTCTTTGGGAGTCAGTAGAGTAGAGCGATAAATTATTTTGTGGTTACACTTTTCATTATGAAAGTCGTCATTTTCGTTACAGTCTGAAGAGTAATATAAGTGGAATAGTTTTGCAAAAACGTGATTTGGTTTGCCAAACTTTTTCTCGGAATCCCTATATTGTTTACTATTAATCAAATTTGCACAAGCTATTAATATACATTAACCCGTAGGTGAACGCGTGACCTTGAGGCCACATGCGGCCTCCATAAATTCATTGCGAGGCCATCATAAAAGCTGAATTATGCCTTAATACTAAACTATATAAATTACGACAATTTGAAAACTAATAGAACTAAATAAGTACGGTATGTATGTATGTTTTAATAACTGCTGGCGGTTACAGCCAATTGTACAATCAATTGTCAAATCTTAAAACGCCACCTAGCGCATAAGGGTAACACTTCTTTATGATTTGGTTTAGAGAGCAAATATTTTTCTTTTTTTATAAAACTTTTTAATATTGTAACTTTTTATTTTAAATAATAAATAAATTAATGTTATTAATGAGTTTATTATTTCTTCATACTGTAATAAATTAATAAAAGTAAAAAAAAAATATAATAATTTTTCAAAATTAGGAATTATATTTATATCTACTTACACGGCCTCATTTATTATAGCCTTATCTAAATGTGACTTTTATTAATAAAAAAATAGGCTTTCCACCCCTGCATTAAAATGTAAGACCCTAAAAGTGAATTGGTTTGTTTTGGAGCGCTATGTTTTATGTTTTGCTACTCGAGGGTTAGTGAGACTGAGAGCTACTGCTTATAATCAATTTCGGACGACTGCAAACATCCATGCCAACTGTGGATTGCATTACCGAAGGGTAGTGCTCTACCTATTCGTCTACCAGTCGGCCTAAAAATAGATTTCTCTAAATGTAAACTATTTGTAGAGATATAGAAATATAATTTATCTAAAAGGAAAGTCATAGTATCACAGTAACAACAATATAAGGGAATTATAATAAATTTCAAAATATATATATTCAAAATATATTTCAACACAAATCTAAAAAGTAGGCAAAAATTCTGCTGGTTTTTGTCTTTATGTGTATATCACTAAAAGTACATATCCGGCTACTAAATATATGTATATATATATATATATATATATATATATATATATATATATATATATATATATATATATATATAGAGAGAGAGAGAGAGAGAGAGAGAGGGAGAGGTTGGTTGGTTGGTTGGTTTTTGATGTTTAATGGCACTGTGCCCTCATGGGACATATTGTGCCAAACACATGGTTAAGAGACCTCATACAGGGTAAAAAGCTGTAGAGAAAATAAAACAAAAGTAAAAGAGAAGAAGACAAAGTGGTACACAATAACTTATAAAAACGTATAAAACTGGTGGAGAGAGAGAGACATAGATATAGATATAAATATAGATATGTGTGTGTATGTGTGCGTAAGTGTACACATATAGAGGCTTGGATTGAGACAGATGGTTGAACTAGTTTATTACAGATGCTTAAAATAATGCAATTGAAATAGCACTATAATTTTTTGCCCTTTATTTCTAATTATACTATAGAAATTATCACATTTTTCTTTGCTACAATTTAAATTACATAATAAATTTAAAAATCGATTTACAAATTATTTAAAATACTTTATTATGCAGTAATTCTAAGACACTGTATATTTATTAATGACAGGAATTGTATTTTTGTTGTAAGAAACATAATGCAATATGTTAAAGAATACATATAAAAACATTTTATTACAAAAAATCTTCTGACAGCTTTATGAAATAGCTACAGATTAAATTTCTTCAGTAAATTTAGATAGCTAAATTGAATGCATTTCAAATGAATAACAAAGAAAAAATATCTGAATCTTTCTTAGAGATTACCTTGTAGATATTTTATGGTGAATAAAAACACTGTTGACATAAAGCATAATGTAAAAAAAATGTTAAAAAGCTTTTGATGTTATTTCACTTATTTTAATCCGTGATTTTAGCCCTTTTGGTAGGGTTTTCTTTCTTCAAATCTTTGTGCTTATTGAAGCGGGAATGAAAATTGAATGAAAAATTCTGCTGATACACCATCAGTATGAATTATAACTTTATTTTTTTGGAGACGATCAATGTTGTGTTCCGTGCTGGCCTTCGGAACAGGAGTTCGTTGGTTCGAATTCTACTGTGGCATGGATGTTCGTAGCCGTTCGGAATCGGCTTCAAGCAGTAGGTCCCTGTCTCATTAGCCCTCGTGTTGCAAAATTAGACCGTAGTGCTCCAAAAACAAATCAAACCAATGTTGCGTTCCCTTACAAGCATATCATTAATTTTAAAATAGTCTTTGTCAGGGTTTACACGAGAAATGTAATATTTATAAAATTATAGTGAAGTAAGAAAAAATTACTCCTTGTTTAGAATGGACTTCTTCAGTACCATCATTTGCAGTTTAAATATTGATTTTTAGTTGCGGTGAGTAGCAATTAAATGAAATGGTTGCCCTGTATATGAGAAAATTTGTAATAAGCAAATAAAAATTTAAGACGTAATATGAACAGTAAAAACTTTCTAGTAACTACCTAGTAACTTTATTTGACTTACAAAAGGCCATAATGCTTTTTAAAACACTAAGTGGTCTGAAATCCTTAAAGCTGTGATATCATTTTCCTTTTACATTTCGAACTCGTTTATTCTCTTAAAAACAATCTTTATCCGATCTTCCTCAAGCTGAGAGATTTATGTTGAGATCTAAAATTCAGACTGTGGCATGTGACGAAATGTGCCCTGAGTTACTGTCGAGGTGAGATGACCTTTGGGAGACTGCACCCATTCTCGAGGTGAACAATCCACTTTCACCGAGAGTTCGAGCACGTAACTCCTCACTGTTTTCTCTCTTATTCTTCGCCAGGATGGGTGTGGTAAAACCTTTCAATTCATTCCCATTCAGATTCCGATTTTCAATTGCGATTCAACAGGGAGATGTCAGCTTGTTGTAGCTTTGTTAGCTCCAAAACTGGTTGTTTTGATTGCATCATTATGTTTTCGAGATGAATTGTCACTACCAAACCTTCATCACAGATACAATTTTACTTTCAAAGTCAAGCAATCTTTTCAACATACATTGATCTGAATGCCCCTCCTCTTAAAGCGATAGTGGACTTTCAACTGAGTGATCGAAGATACAGTTTTACTTTCCCTGTCAAGCATTCTTTTCAAAATACATTGATCTGATTGTCATTTCTGTTAAAGTGATAGTCGACTTTCTACGGAATGATCACAGAATTTTTTTTACTATCCCATTCAAAGATTCTTTTCAAAATACATTGATCTGATTGTCACTCCTGTTAAGGCGATAGTGGACTTTCATCGGAATGATCACAGAAACATTTTTACTATCCCATTCAAGCATTCTTTTCAAAATATATTGATCTGATTGTCACTTCTGTTAAAATGATAGTGGACTTTCAACAAAACAATCACAGAAATATTTTTACTTTTCCATTCAAACATTCTTTTCAAATTACATTGATCTTATTGTCACTCCTCTTAAGGCATCGGTAGTCTTTCAACTAAGAGGTCACAAATACAGTTTTACTTTCCCTTTCAAACATTCCTTATAACACTAGATTCGTTTCTGTCTACCTAAAACAGCGGGCAAGTTTCCTCCGATTTTTATTATTTTGGTATTTGTGTTTAAAGAGTAACTGATTCTAATTTTTCTTCCGGATATTTCAGAAAAAAATTCTAAATATCAAACTGCTTTTTATACAATATATTACATTGATAGTCAAATATTATTCAAAATTTTAGCTATATAACTTAATAAAATATTTATAAACAAAACAATGCAATTCACGATCAAAAAATAAATTATTTTACTAACAACTTACTAGAATAAAAGTCATTCAATTGTATATTGCTGTATAGCTCTATAAATATAAATGTATAAATAAAATAATTATTTTTTTTATAAAAATAAACTTAAGGAATAATAAAACGAATATTTTTATACATAATATATGCATGAAAAGGGCAAGAAATTAGGGGTTAAGCTACTGTTTTCATCTCCACCCTCATCAATACATTATATTATTAGTAGATGAGAGGAGATCCAAATTGACTTTTGGTCTGGGCATGGTCATGATTGGAGCCTAGGCATTTTTGTGCTATCAGTTTGTAAAGTTTGTAAATTATATCGTTTAATCACATGAAAATCTTGGGTGCTATAAAGAACATTACTTGGGTATAACCTAAAAAAGATTTTCTTTGACAGGTTATAAGACGCATCACTTTTAATCAATAAAAGGCAAATTATATCGTTGAGTGTGTCAATATTTTCTTGTTTAATTTTGTATCTCTCTTAAAGTCCATCTCATGTTATGAAATCCTCATCAATAGCGTATCAACGGCAGATGACCACAGATACGTAGCTATTTATCGAGCGATGACCCACGTTCCACCCCCACCCTGAGATTGCTTTCCGAGAACGCAATAACTCGAGCATTTTCTGAACCACCGTCTTCTAAGTTGATCATCTCCTCGAACGCCCATAATGCGTGTAATTTTGTTCCAACGGAGGCATATTATGATACTTTACCACTCTCTACACTTTCTTCGAGAGATCGTACTAAACACATTAAGAGCGGCATGCGGATGTGGTACGCAAAAGGTACAAGGAAATAAGCCAGAGTTCCGACTGTTCGATTTGTGGAACTACAAAAGCGTACCTAATCACTGGAATCAGCTGAACACAACTCTTGGGGATCTTTTGTATGAGCGGCCTATTATTTAGAAGTAGCTTGTCACAAACTTCCTTAGAGTTACGGATTTTTTATGGATACTTGTCATTTTTTCCCAATGTCTTATTCATCTGCGATTAAAAAATGACAAAACGTTTGGAAGCTTCTACATTGTTACTAGAATATTAAAAACTGCATCCAAAAAAATAATAATTTTCTAAAGGTGCCATGGAGAATTCACCATGAGATAAAGTTAACAAGAATAAAAAAAATACCTTTAAGAATAACAGTGTTACGTCAGTGCTCTTTTCTAAAAATAAGCTTTATATTTAAGTATTGAATACTTTTGAAAATTAATTGCAGCAAATTGTATGGCAGAGCTCCAAACCAGCTATTAAATCAAAAGTTAAATGTCATTCAGATTATTTAATGTACTTTTCACACACTTTTGTTCCTCTGACATTATAACAACAAACAAATAATTAGATTTAGGTTTGGTTTGGAGCGCTACGGTCTACTTTTTCCAACACGAGGGCTAATGAGACCGGGACCTACTGCTTAAAGCCAATTCCGAATGGCTACGAATATCTATACCACAGTGGGATTCGAACCCACGAACTCAGGATTCGAAGGCCAGCATTCTAAATAATCGGCCATCGTTCAGCAACAAAAAGTAAGAACATGACAAATTGTATATTGCCAAAATATTTTAATGAGCAATTAAAGGCAGAAATAGCTAATATAAACAATTTTGAATAAAAATTTTAGAATGAAATCTATCGTCTTTAATGGCCGAATGGTTAGGGTGCTGGCCTTCGGAACCGGAGTTCGTGGTTTTGAATCCCACTATAGCATGGATGTTCGTAGCCGTTCGGAATCGGCTTTACGCAGTAGGTCCCGGTCTCATTAGCCATCGTGTTGCAAAAAGTAGACCGTAGCACTCCAAAACCAAAACCAAAACCAAAAAACTACTTATGAATAACTGATCGGTATCTAATATAAATAAAGAATAAAGAATGGATCAATTAGTTAGTAGCATCTGTATTGTAACTTGTGAATTAAAAACAGCATACAAAAATCTAATACACTCTTTTCAAAAATACCTTACGGAATTCGCCATAAAATAATAAAGATAACAATAATGAAAATGCATTTAAGAATAAAAATATTACTTCAGCGCTCTCTTATAAAAATGTTCTTTATATTTAAATATTGAATGGTTTTGGAAAAACAATTGCATGAAATTGAAATGCAGAGCTGTAATCCAGTGATTAAATCAAAAGCTAAATGTCTTCCAGGTTATTTAATGTAATTTTTGCCTCGGATAACCATTAGCTGAAATGAATTCTCCAACTCTTTTCTTTCTTTTGCACTATATATTTAATTAGTTCTAGAAAGAGATTACGTGGCTACTCCGTCTCCTAGAGGTATAATTCCAGTGTCCTCCAATTAAAAATGACAGTCACGATCATTTTAAAAGCTTTATAACCTTTCCTGTTTTGCCCATCTATAAAAATCCACCAGAGTTCAATCTCCTTGATTCGCACTGGCATAAACATTGATTGACTTCGACGAAATGCATAAACAAGGAATGAAATCTCTGTCATCTTTCCTTTTTACCACCTTTGAATAATTAACTAAGATCTGGATTTAACAAGAATAAAGAATGGATGAACTCATACTGGTATGATGGCATAAAGAACGGACCAATTTAATAGGACACTGGTATGAAAAAACTGAGATGGGCTTTTATTCGGTTTTACCGAAGAAAAATTAAACAGCATTTCTTATACCATTTGCCAAAATATTTTAATGAGCAATTAAAGGCAGAAATAGCTAATATGAAAAAAATTTAGAATGAAATCTATCGTCTTTGTCACCTTGGAATAACAGGTCGGTATCTAATATAAAGAATAAAGAATGGATCAACTTAATAAGAGGCTTGTATGATGAAATAAAAAATGGACCAAGTTAATAAGACACTGGTATGAAAAACCTGAGAAGTGCTTTTATTCGGTTTTATCGGAGAAAAATTAAACAGCATTTCTTATACCATTTGCCAAAATATTTTAATGAGCAATTAAAGGCAGAAATAGCTAATATGAAAAAATTTTAGAATGAAATCTATCGTCTTTGTCACCTTTGAATAACAGGTCGCTATCTAATATAAAGAATAAAGAATGGATCAACTTAATAAGAGGCTTGTATGATGAAATAAAAAATGGACCAAGTTAATAAGACACTGGTATGAAAAACCTGAGAAGTGCTTTTATTCGGTTTTATCGGAGAAAAATTAAACAGCATTTCTTATACCATTTGCCAAAATATTTTAATGAGCCATTAAAGGCAGAAATAGCTAATATGAAAAATTTTTGAATGAAAATTTTAGAATGAAATTTATCGTCTTTGCCACCTTTGAACAACATGTCGGTATCTAATATAAATAAAGAACAAAGACTGGATCAATTTAATAAGACGCTTGTATAATGGAATATGTTACTTCTTTAAAAAAAGGGGGCAAAATACCCTAATTATTTAGAAGCTTGTGACTCAAATTACAAATTTATTGATTAAAAAATACCTGCTCAAATCCCTGAAACTACTGGAATAAAAGCTAGAAATACTTATAAAGCTTCAAAAAATAAGAGTGTTATAGAAATATTTTTAAATATATCATTTATCAGTTAAGGATACCATTATTAATAGTAGGCTTGTTGTTGCAAAAATTCAGCTAGATTAATTTTAGACAAATTTATTGGTGTGGGAAAAGCATTTTAAATTATTTTTAAAATTTTAAAATAAGCATATGGAATAATCTTGCTGTCACATAAGTTCTGTAATTTAATTACACGTCAAATTTAGCTACATTAACAACGGAGAGTAGATATTTAGTTCAATATATGAAACATTGTGAAATATTTTCTTTAAAGATAAAGTCCCACTTATCTTATAAGTCATTTATAATGTTATCCTTTTTAAAAGATCCTGTAATTAAAATATTTATAGGGTGTTTCAAAAATAACCGGTATAATATTTGAAAAATCAATAAAAATTAAACGGAAAGTGATCGAAATACACACTTTATTGCAATTCCTTTGGATAATATTAAATTTTTAGGCAGATGAACTTTCAAAATTAGTTACAATGTTCCACAACAGATGACGCTGCAGTCTGGAAAAATCTAAACTATATTTTCCAGATATCCACCATGCGCAGCAATAATATGGCGTATTCTCAGAACGAAATTATCAGAAACCCGTGTAAACGACTTATGCGGGATGGCTGCACATGCAGAACAAACTGATGTACTGTTCCAGTAATTCAATTGTTTCTGGATAGTGGCGGTACACCTGGTCTTTCAAGTGTTCCCACAGACAAATATAGTAGTTTAGATTGTATCAGACTGCAGCGCCATCTGTTGTGAAATATTGTAACTAATTTAAAGTTTGTCTTCATGAAAATTTACTATTGGCCCAAGCATATTAAATAAACTGTGAATTTCTAACACTGTCCGTTTAGTTTTTATTGATTTTTCAAATATACCGGTCATTTTTGAAACACCCTCTATATTACTATTTTTAGTGTATTTCGGCACCCACATAAGTAATAATAAAATAATTAATATTATTGGTATTATTTAACCAAAGTTCAGTTGTTCAATTTATGTAAATCGAAAACAATAATACTTCATTTTCCTCGTGCTTATTCAAATGCATAAGTGAGATTCCAAAATACCATCAAATTTATTCTTCTTCATTTCATAGAGGATTATCTTTTTCAAGCCGATGGCTTATGTTCGCAACACATCGATTAAATTGATATGCCAAAACAACTTGTTATCTCGCATACACTCTTCGCGAATACAGATTAAAGAAAAGTGTCGGGTTCAAACCCCTTTCCAAATAAAGAAATCGAAAGTAATGAATTACATTATAAAAATATGCGTGCTCTTACGCTTCTGTCCCGAGCTTTATTATCCTCTAAGATATTACCCATTGTCTTTCCAGAACACAATGTCTCGGATGTGATCATCTACAATAAAAACAAAACCTCAAAATGAGAAGAGGGGATGGAGGGGGGATCGAGTACAATACCCCTAATAGAATTCGACAATTAACCTTCCAAGATTCGTTCCCTTTAACGGATTAAGGAACTAATTAAATATGCAAATGGCTGCGTGTTATAGGTTGCTCAGTGCATGAGCCGAACCAACGGCGGAAGATCACAGCACTGTGTAATTAATGACAGTTCTATTGTCGAATGCTTTGTAACTGCGCTTCGGTACGCGTACGGTAAATGAAATGAAATATAATTGAGACCTATCAGTTAAGGGTCATCATTTCTTTATGCGACCATTATGTGAGTTTACTCAGAATTGATATCTCAATTAGAGATAATAGGATAACTTTTTCCTGGGAAGAAACGTGAAAGTGTTCAACTGCAGTGACATGTTTTGAAACCTGCATAAAATTAAATTAAGGGGAAAAGAAAGTTATCTCCCTTTAATTTAAATGTGTGGGGATATTATTGAGAACTTTGTAACTGCTCTTCGGGGCACGTATGGTAAATGAAGTATAATTGAGACCTATCAGTGAAAGGTCATCGTTTCTTTATGAGACCATTGGGTAAGTTTATTCAGAATTGATACCTCAATTAGAAATAATAGGATAACTTTTCCTGGGAAGAAATGTTAAAGTGTTCAACTGCAGTGACATGTTTTGAAACCTGTATAAATTTAAATGAAGTAGAAATAGAAAGTTATGCTCCTTTAATTTAAATTTGCATTTTGCGGGCACATTACTTAAACTTTTCAACTGCGCTTCGGTGCGCTTACGATAAATGAAATGAAATATAGTTGAGACCTAACAGTGAAAGGTCATCTTTCTGAGTAAGTTTATTCAGAATTGATACCTCAATTAGAGATAATAGGATAATTTTTTCCTGGGAAGAAACGTGAAAGTGTTCAACTGCAGTGACATGTTTTGAAACCTGTATAAATTTAAATTAAGAGGGAAGAAAAAATTATCTTCCTTTAATTTAAATTTGTAGGGATATTATTAAAAACTTCGTAACTGCTCTTCGGGGCACGTACGGTAAAGGAAATGAAACATAATTGAGACCTATCAGTGAAAGGTCATCGTTTCTTTAAGAGACCATTGGGCAAGTTTATTCAGAATTGATATTTCAATTAGAGATAATAGGATAACTTTACCTCGGAAGAAATGTGAAAGTATCCGACTGGAGTGATATTTTCTAAACCTGTATAAATTCAAATTATTAGATAAAAAAAATCTTCCCCCTTTAATTTAAACGTACTTTTTGTGGGAATATTATCGAGTGCTTTGTAACTCTTCTTTGGTGCACGTACGATAAACGAAAGGAAATGTAATTGAAACCTTCAAGTTAAAGGTTATAATTTCATTATGTGACTATTATGTAAGTTTACTCAGAATTAATATCTCATTTAGAAATAATAGGATTTTTTCTTGGGTTTGGTTTGGGAGAACTCAGGTTACTGTTTTCTTCAAGGGAGCTAATGAGACCGGGACCTAGAGCTTAAAGCCTTGTACTACCTGTAACCAGCCACCCACCCGAAGTCGGGTGTAGGGTGTTGAATTGCTGGTTCGGTCTGACCTTCCGGAAACAATGCGTTAAGCAAGGGCCAAGTCAGCATTCCGCCCATAAAATTTAAAATAACATGAAAAAATGTAGACAATCTAGACAAATAACTACAACCAGTGCAGTTTCCGAAAGTGCGGGGGATACTCCACAGGAGTCCTGCCCATGTTAAGAGTCCGGTTGACCCGGTGTACTACATGGAACTTTCTGACATGAGAGAAGGTGTTGGTGAGGGAAGCAATAACTGCACAGGACAGTTGTAATGGCCATTCGTGAAGGGGTACTTTGACCCTTGCAGTGTGGTTTTAGGTTAAAATCTTCATGGCCGCACGATGGCTCCTTGATTAGCGGCTATCCAGTCAACCAGGCCTTCCTCATCAGTACCCTGTTCCGAACGACGACCAACATTCATTCCCGCAACGGGATTCGAACCAGCGAACTCCAGTATCGATCAGCAGCGCCTTAACAATTGGCCATCGTTCAACTTTTCCTGAAAAGGGAAGTAAAAGTATTCATATTTTGAAACCTGCATAAATTCAAATTAGAGGAAAAATAAACTGTAAATAAATATGTAATGTGTCTCTATTATTGTATTTGAAGAACATGACTTTTACGATATGTAAGATCTTATTTTATCAGTAAAATATTCATTTATATCTAATTTTTTCAAGCAAAATGCCTTTGAGAATACAACCTTTTATAAAAATTGAAATCCTTTTAAACTTTTGACGCTTTAATTCTTTAAATAGTAATCTCTTGCGGATCTTCTGTCAAAGTTTTAGGAAACCAATTAATTCCACGAAACTCAGGAAGACCTGCGCTATATTTAAACCATCATTAGAACAATATTCCCATTCATTACTGCAGAAAAAAGACACAATGCACAGAATTTCTAAGAAAATGATGCAAATACCAGTTACTCTTTGCGTGAATCGATGTAAGTTTATGACTTTATCGTTTCCAAAATTCTACGAAAACATTTAAATAGTTATGAAATATTTAACTTGAATAAAATACAAAGCGTTTTCATTATCCAGATATAATATAAAAAGATTTCATAAAAGCTAAAAAGTACATTCACCCTGTACCTTCAAAAATACTAAAAAGCCACAGGAAATTAATGTTTATTTTACACGTATCTGTGTAATGTAGGAAACAATCCTAAAGTTACCCTTTGTCTAATTAGATATTTAACAACACCAAAGAAACTGGTTTTGAGTACTTTTTGATATATTTTACAAAAGGAGTATGCTCACTGAGCAAGAGATATCGTTCAAAAACGCCATTAAATTGCGTCTTGTGGGGTCGCCGGTTATCTCCATCTAGCTCAGGCTGTTAACATCTCCTGCAAATTAAGATCATTTCTTCGGGCAACAAGGCTCACGACTTTTGGTAATCGTAACTGGATACATGTCCTCCCTTTTAACCTAAAAGTTATCGCCAAAAAAAAAGGAGAAAAAGTGTTTATCATGATCGCCAAAGAGGCGGATTTGAGGGTATTTTTATGAGGTGGGTCCGGGATTTATGTTCTCTTAGTATACAACGACCACATCAATTAATTTGGGCCTTAACAACACACGCACGCGTTGAAGTTTCTAGAAACACTTTATCCTGCAGGATCTTGAGGATTCATGGGGGCAGTAGCTTAGTTTTTGATGTAATCCTTGTAGGATTGAAAGTTGAGATAACTCTTTCGTGATTTATAAAGATTGCGGGCAATCTTGATATCTTTAAAAAAATTGGGATAAAGAGGTTGATTTATTTTTTCTTAAGGCCTTATCATTTGTCTAGTACGCGTTGAAAAAGCAATGGATTCAACTTACGATTACATTTCTTGATGAAGAATATGTGAATTTCTCGTATAATAGGGGGGAAATTGCAGGTTCAGTTGTGAGAATATCTTGTCTCTATCTACTGCTGAGACTAAATGGACTAATTACGAAATGGTATTGTGTTTGCTAAGAAGTTTGGTTTTGGTTTGGTTTGATTTGGAGTGCTACGGTCTACTTTTTTGCAACACGAAGGCTAATGAGACCGGAACCTACAGTTTAAAGCCGACTCCGAACGGCTAAGAACATCCATGCCTCAGTGAGATTCGAACCCACGAACTCCGGTACCAATGCCAGCACCCTAACCAATCGGCCAACGTTCGGCGTTAAGAAGTTTAAAGAACGACATTTTGGGTAAAATGAACTAAATATCTTTCACGGTTTGGTTTTGGAGTGCTACGGTCTACTTTTAGCAACACGAGGGCTAATGAGACTGGGAACTACAGTTTAAAGCCGATTCCGAATGGCTACGAACATCCATACCACTGCGGGATTCGAACCCATAAACTCCGGTACCGGAGGCCAGCATCCTAACCAATCGGCTATCGTTCGTCTAAATATCTTTCAGGATTACATGTTCTATCAGTTATCGATAATCGTTTCTTGTCTTTATCTATTGCTAAGAATAAACGGACTTACTAAAAAAAATATTAGTGTGCTTGTAAAAAGTGAAAATGAGGAGAACATGATTTCAATTTTAGCTTTTTCAGTTTATTATTTATAGTTATTAATAATTTAGAAATAAATACTTGTGTAAAAAGTCCTTTACATTTTCAATGACAGGTTATAATATTTTTCATAATTACAAATTATTTTTAAAGTGTTCTGTGTCCGTTTTACATAGGATATTAATATGGCACGTAGTTCTACTGTGGGTTTAATGAAATTCAAGAAATTTAGTTTATTAAAGTATGCGGTCCCTGACTTATACAACATTTTCCTTCGGCTTCTCAAAAATCGTCTAAGTGAGAGGTCACTGTATATAACTTTATTTCTTAGTTATTGTGTCTCTCCGCAGAAAGCTGAAATCTACGTATCACACTATGACTAAACTGATAGCAATATCAGCTTTAAAGGAATGTATAGATCTTCAGATATTGCTTTGGTTAATATCAAAACAGGAGTGCATTTTGAACTTCATCTTCGCCAAATGTTTATCCTAATGTATCAATTATAAATTGCTTTTTAATATCGGTAAAAAATGCAGGTTCAATTGTGACGATCATTTCTTGCCTCTATCTTGTGTTGAGAATGAATGGAGTAATTATGAATGTATATTGTGTTTGTTAAGAAGTTTAAAGAATGACAGTTTGGGTCAAATGAACTAAATATGTTTCAGGAGGGTTGACTTAAAAACTGGGTTCTCCCGTCAACTTGGCGATAATGGTTTAAGTATGGTCGCCTAACATGGTCGCCTCTTGATCTCACCGTGTCCAAGCAATTAGTATCTATATTATAATTTATATGATATTTGCATCCAACTCTCCTTGTGTCACTCTTTTCTTATATATTAAAAGTGCGCAATGCTTAAAAAATTGGGTATAACAAACCATTAATGGTTCACTATGGCTGATTTTTAATAATTTGGAGCTGTTGCGTTCGTAAACTATTAAGGAATTAATTGCCCATAAATATAAATATCCGGTTTTCAAGTCGTTTTCTTTAATTAAGTAAGAATATATAATTCTATTACGATGGTGCACTGTGCATTAAAGTTACCAGAAAAAGCAAGAAATACAATGTTTGGAGGGATTGACTGTTTTTTAGATAATATTGCCAATATTTTCACCAAATTTGCCAAGGGGAACCCAATTCTTAAGTAGACCCCTTTCAGGATTACATGTTCTGTCAGTTATATATGATCCTTTCCTCCATTTCGCCTTTTCCTGATTTCCCATGTCTCTTCCAGGTTCCAACTTAGTGTCGGACGTGAACATTGCTTGCAACAGCAACACCATCGTGGTGACGATATCAACTGCGAATCCCTTCAACGGCATGATCTACCCCAAAGGCCTGTCGAAGAACTCGAGTTGCATGGTGGAATACTACAACGCAGGACCTAGGCTGGTTTACACTTTGCCACTGAGATCCTGCAACACCATGAGCACAGACTTCGTGAGTATTAGCAAGAAATTCCATTCCGTGGATTAATTATTTCTTTGACTGTGAGTGTAAATTGTCAAAATAACATGATGAGTAGCAATATTATACAAGTTTACCGAGAACATTTTTACCATTAGAGACCCCATTTAAACTAGGCAGTAATAAAGGAGACCGAATATGTTTATACACTCATAACAGCACAGGTTATGATAGTCTCGTGTAGTTTTATCCATTTGTTGCTTTATATAGATTAATACAAAAATAATTTAAATCATTTATTTTTTATTTAAATCTAACTATTACCCATTAAATCATGATGGTGAACTTTTACCACTATTTGAATGGAGAGAAAACTTCTTTGTTTGCAGTAGATTATAAGTACTATTTTAAGGGAAGAGAAAACTGTTTTTCTCGTAGTAGATTACAATTTTTATTCCCGCGACCATATTTAATGTTTTAGGAATTATTTATGTAATGTGCTCAAAATAAATATTTGGTAAACAAATTACTTAATACTTATTTTTCCAAATCAGATCTACATTTTCTAATAAATTATATATAAATACTTTATTAATTTATGGTAATACCGATGTAGAGTTAGAATATAAATAGACAAT
>CM063498.1:202044159-202066659 GCA_032207245.1 Pardosa pseudoannulata
CTAAGGTTTTTTCTTTATTCGTTACCTTTCTAATTTAATTATAATTTCTATTTTACTTTCTTTCAAAATGTCAGTGCCTGTGTGGTGGAACTGGTTTAGCTTAGTCTGATTCTGATTATTATACCTTTAGAAAGGCAGTTGATTTTAACAGCTTTAAACTAGTAGTTATACTCCAATGGAGAGAGAGCTGAATTTCAATTGAGGGAACTAAATTCTAGGCGATAATCAAAAACTTCTAGCGACTTCCTTGAAATACTTATTTTTTCATGTTAACATTAGCATGAATTTTAAATTTTAACTGTATTTTAGCTCATTTTGGAAAAAAAAATCTTAAATTAATATTTATACCATTGAAACGACAGATATTTGAGCTGAATCCCAGTTTAAAAGTGATTTTTTCCAAGAATTCTTCACTTATTTTTTGGCCTTCACACTAGACTTCATTTTGAATTTTAACTGTGTGTTAGCACCTATTGATAATCAGCTAATGTTTACAAAATTAAATTAATTTTTATACCACCAACTTCAAAAGGGATTGAACTGAATCACAGTTTAGAATATTTTGCAAGTTTTTACACAGAGTGTTAAATTTTTTTAACAGAAAATGAATTAAGATGCGCTGATGAAGTTAATGCTATTATTTTATGTTCATATGTTTCTTTTGACAGCATTTTACTTAAATATATAAGCATACATCAGTATATATGTGTTGCAGTAGCATCAGTATGCATCAGTATACATCAGTATACTGATGCATCATAATGCATCAGTATATATGCACATATAAGCATATACTTAATAATATGCTTATATGTGCATATACATATGTCGGGGTCAATAATGTAGATAGCTAATCACAAGTCTCTTTTTCTTTATAAACCCTGCTTTATTAATTTCAGTCCTTTCATTAAGCTTTGGTTGAGCCATTAAATATACTCCTTTGTTAAATTACATCGTCGAATGGCGTAGAGTCTGCTGCCTGGCCCAGATTCCCACTCAAAGTACACCAAAAAACTTGCTTGCTTAAACCTTTTTTTCCTGATGTCATCTCGCATTAATTTGATTTTGCACATTTGTTTGTATGTACATCCACCCGAGGGTGCTTCTCTCTCCTCTTACGTGTTCTGTAAATAGTTCCACTTATTTTTAAATATAACTGCCCTTATCTTCAAAACCCCATTTTCACACCTGACACACACACATATACATATATATATATATATATATATATATATATATATATATATATATATATATATATATATAATATATATATATATATATATATATATATATATATATATATATATATATATATATATATATATATATATGTGTGTGTGTAATAAGACGGACTTCTCGATGGGTGGTTGCAGTCATGGCCCATAAAAATGACACCGTTTTAGCTAACACCCTTTATTAAGATAATGTTGGAGGTCAGGGGTTATCAAATCTGAAGTCAAGGGCTAAAAATTCCCGCGTCCTTTAGCATTTCCCTTTTTAACCCCTACCCTAAATTGACCACTAGGGCAACAGTTTACGCCCTCGGAGAAGGGGTCTGACCAATTATAACTCTACATTGCCCTATCGGACAATTTAGGAAAATTCCAAACAAAAAAGAGATTCACGCTGTCGGAGGCAGATTTTTCTAGAGATTTTTCCCCAGATGTTGACCAGGTGTTAAAGGTCTTGTAGATATAATTTCATGCTAGTTGATTCTTCAGTTTGTCCTGTCTCTATGATGAAGTGGGAACCCGTCCTCCAACGTTATCTTAATAAAAGTCGTTAGCTAAAACGGTGTCATTTTTATGGGCCATGACTGCAACCACCCATCGAGAAGTCCGTCTTATTACACACACACAAACACACACACACACACACATATATATATATATATATATATATATATATATATATATATATATATATATATATATACACATATATATATATACATATATATACATATATATATATATATATATATATATATATATATATATATATATATATATATATATATACATAACCTGTTGTGATCTGGTAACCACCTGAGTAAAAGGTAGTATTTATCAGACCCCCCTATTTCTACGTGCAAGATTGTACCGCCACCTTATCAACTTAGTATATTCTATCGGCAGACTGCGTACATGCACGCATTGCATATCTAGTAGCCCCTGCCATCTGTATATATATTGGGAAAAATCATTAAAATTATGATATAAATGAAATATTTTTATGATTCTGCGAGATTCTGTGGGGAAATTTCATTTTACATGTAATTTTGATTTTACCTTCTTTGACTTTTTTTTACTAAATATCTCCTTTGTTTTTTATATATCTTACTGAAAACTGTTTTATTTTTAATGCGTTCAACAAAATTTTAAATTTAGACACGCATACACATTCACACGTATGTATACATATATGTAGGGGAATAAAACCATCCAAACTATTATCTAAACGAAGGTTTTTAATATTATGTATGACATTTTCGTTTTATATGCTATTTAATTTTCAATTTTCTTGACAGCATTTTTAGGTTAAATATTAATTTTATTTTTCATACATCTAACAAAAAATTATTTTAATTTTAAAATTTTCAACAAAACTTTCAAATGTATATAATGGAAATGCAATCTTTAATCTTCTAAATATTATATAAAAAGTTTTTATAATATTTTGTGGGACACAAATTTTTCATGCTATTTAATTTTCCACTCTTGTGAAAAGGTCCTTCAGGATAAATAAAACAAGCAAATATTAATTTTGTATTTAAATACTGCATTGAGATAGCAACCGTTTATCGACCAACGGCACGATAACCTCTAATTTCGTTTTATTACATTTGTCCCGAAAACAGTAGTGAAAGCTTTCCTAAGTTCCGTCTGGGTTGGAGACACTTTGCATTTGATATGCAGTGATCGTCCGACAGATACATTTGTGATAACATACACAGCTGTCTGGATTATAATGTTCAGTTTGGCATCTCATGCATAGCAAATGGAGAACACGTCACCGTAAGGCATGTGCAAGCAGGAGTGCTCCATCTAGCGATTCCATTTTTTTTTCTTTTTTTAAAGAATGAAAATGGTCGCAGTGTAAACACCTTGCTGTCGTAAGCGTCCCACTCAACAGTTTTTTTTTTAAATTGAGTAAGTACTATTTTAAGAGAATGATTTCACGTTTTTTCACCAATTTACCGCTCGCTGAGTTTTTCTGCAAGGTAGTTGATGTCACCTATTTTTTTTAATTTGAGTGTTGCCATTAAATTGCAGATGAGAATGTATGTATGAATTTATAAAATATTGTAAAAAATATTCTGTCTATAAAAAATTTACCTAAAGCAAAGAACAGGTGTATTTTTAGTGTCCCAAGTCAAACATTAATGTTTTAAAAAAACTGCTAAAAACAAGTCGGTGAATTTCAAACACAATTCCATAAATAGATGGTTCTCAAGCATTTTTTGCCATGGTACACAGTTTTAAAATCATGGTAGTAGACTATGAGTCGTACCTCGAGATAAATTAAAAAAAAAGTGAAGCAAAAGTAGTTTACCTCAACACCAGCTTGAGAACCAGGTTTACAAATTATAAAGACTAAATTGATATAAATAAAGAGATTGTATTCATGAATTCATGAAATTGTGTAAATATTTTTTCCTTCTATTTAAAAAAAAAGCTACTCAGAACATAGCACTTGTACTTTCTAAATTCACAAGTCAAACATATCTACTTTAAAAAGAATTCAAAAAACAACGGAGTTAGCTTTAAAGCCAATTGCATAATTCAGCAGTTCTCAAATATTTAAATTCACAAGTCAAACATATCTACTTTAAAAAGAATTCAAAAAACAAAGGAGTAAGCTTTAAAATCGATTGCATAATTCAGCAGTTCTCAAATATTTAAATTCACAAGTCAAACATATCTACTTTAAAAAGAATTCAAAAAACAAAGGAGTTAGCTTTAAAGCCAATTGCATAATTCAGCAGTTCTCAAATATTTAAATTCACAAGTCAAACATATCTACTTTAAAAAGAATTCAAAAAACAAAGGAGTAAGCTTTAAAATCGATTGCATAATTCAGCAGTTCTCAAATATTTAAATTCACAAGTCAAACATATCTACTTTAAAAAGACTTCGGGAAACAAAAGAGTGAGCTTTAAAATCGATTGCATAATTCAGCAGTTCTCAAATATTTAAATTCACAAGTCAAACATATCTACTTTAAAAAGACTTCGGGAAACAAAAGAGTGAGCTTTAAAATCGATTGCATAATTCAGCTGTTCTCAAACATTTTTGGCTCGGAACCCAGTTTTAGAACCAAGGAAGTAGAATATCTGTCTCACCTAGAGATAATTAAAAGTGTAAAGACATCTTAAAGGGGGTTACCTCGTCACCCAGTTTGAGAACCGCGGTTACAAATTATAAAGAGTAAATTGATACAAATATTTTTTTATTTAATTACTTATTATATATGTCAGATATTCAAAAAGTTTCATTATTGAATAGTATTATAAATATGCTAATAATAAAGTATTTTCTTCTTATAGCGCAATATTATAGACCCGAGATTCTTATTTGTTTTTGTTGTTTTTTCTGCAGCACCCACATTGATAACCACTATAATAATTTAACCAAAATTTATCTATGCTAAAGAAAAGTGATTCAGTATTATTATTTAGCATTAAGTTATCAAATTATAAGTTATTTTTTATTCAATATTATAACTTAATATTAAGTTACTAAAATATAAACCATTTATTC
This sequence comes from Pardosa pseudoannulata, assembly GCA_032207245.1. Taxonomy (NCBI): domain Eukaryota; kingdom Metazoa; phylum Arthropoda; class Arachnida; order Araneae; family Lycosidae; genus Pardosa; species Pardosa pseudoannulata. Next base: position 202,048,926 of record CM063498.1, read on the forward strand.
AATATTAATATTTGAGATATTACATGTACTTACTGACAGCAATATTTTTGTTTTTTTAGAATGAAGGAATAGAATATTTTAACACTGTTGTTATCCAACCGCACAGAAAACTAGTAACTAGCCAAGGGAGGGGTTACCACGTGAGATGCAGATATCAAACTCGAGATCAGACTATCACGTCGAATTTCAACGTCAGGTAAGTCAGACTTTATATATAATGGTATTTTATTGTGACCTCTTTCTCATTTATTACTATTACACTAACCTTTAACACTAGATTGCCCGAGATTTCTTGTATACCTATATTGCCCAAAATCAGTCAAAATGACTGCATTGTGAAAAAATAACAAATATGTAAAGAAATTTGTTTAAAATTAATTTTTAATATTATATAATAAAGGAGGGCGGAAGTAACTACAATTATTCATAAACCCATTTATATGTTATAGAAAAAGTCACCAAATTCTAAGAAATTGTGTCATATTTCATAATTGTTTTTCTAATTGAAATTAAAAAACAGTCAAAATGACTGCCTTGGGCAATCTAGTGTTAACTGCTATGGACAAATTTCCAGAAGGGTATACAGCCAGTATTTACTTCAGAAGTAAAAGTGATTTCCAATTCTGTTATGTCTTTGAGCCTTCTTCACGCTACCTCTTGAATCAAGAACATTGAAGGCGCACATTATGCAACAATATTATTATCTATATCAACTGTCATAAATTCCATATCCCTGAGATTCCCTTGAATTTTACAAATCCTTTACAGTAGAGAAATAGCGACAAATGTGACGACTTCAATGTTCTCGATTGAATAGGTAGCATGAAGAAGAATCCCAGTCACGATAAAATTGGAAATCACTTTTATTTCTTGAGTAAATACGGCTATATACAAGGGGATTCTAATCTCCCAAAATAAGTCGAAATACTAAGGATTGTCGCCTGCATAACATCACCACGACGATGACAGTCGAAAGAAAAAGAGATTAAATAAAATCACACAAGTTGGGATGCTTTTCCAGGGTGCAATGCAAACTCAATTTATCCCCCGTTCGGTATCAGAGACTCTACCGCTCCCTATATGAGCGGACTTTACGAATCTCCCGAACTTAATCACTGGAAAGCTGGCTCCGACCAAAAGACGCGAAAGCCTCCTCGAGATCAAAGCACCTACGTAAGAAAAATGTCGAAAAATTGTAGGCTTTTTATACCTCGGAGTCAGTTACGGTTGCAGTTAACTGGAAACTCCAGCTAAGGTAACAGCTAGTTTTTTTTTTTTAAGTTGAATTTTTAGGAAGCTTTAAATCAGCTGATTCCGGACGTTAAATCTGGACAAAGGGGGGGGGTTCACAGTGGTCAATTCAAAACAGGAGGGTTGTGTTTCCGAATCAATTAAAGACCATCTAATGGCGGATGACACACGTAAAATAGGCTCATTAATATCTTCCAAGTTCAAACAACTAATCTGAGAGCGGCAGGCCAAAGCCTTGGGGTCTTCTGGTTTCCTAGCTTCCGAATAAAAGAAGTCCAACTTATCGAGACAATAAGGTTCATCTTTCCACGAGAAGTTATGTGACTTCTAGATGGATACGATACCAACCATCCAACAAATTTCACTCACAAGTTCTGTGGATCATTGGCTGGGAATGCTTAAGGGTGGGGTTAGAACGAGCGCTACCAGTTAAACGTTTGTTTCAATTATAAATCGTTCAGTTTTCGGATATTTTTCTTTGCAGTTTCCAATCATGATGAGAAATAAGGTATTTGAAGAGTCTAACATAACTTAATATGGCAGATAAAATGTAAGTAAGACAGAGCTAGCAGAACTAAATGGCCATTTCTGAGATATTTTTCAGCATTAGATATGATTTTAGATGGCATTTACTTTCAATAAATAATAAAAAATATATATTGTATTCTCAATACTTACTATACTTATCTCAATATTTAAGAATTTGTTATTGATTTAGACTAAAATTTTAATTTTTTACTTCTAAATATAGCTTACTTTTAATAATCAGTTAGAGGTATTAAAAAATTTCAGTTCACATCATTGTTTTTTATCTACTCTCTTGCTGATTACAATATGGTTTTCTGCATAACTTTTATAATTCAATCTCAAGACAAAATTCCTTTTATACAGTCTTTTTCTAACTTTATCTCACTTGAAATTAGAACAAAAATACCTTGGTATAAAAACCCTGAAGATCGTCGATAATTTCTCATCATTTAATAATTATCGGCTTTGTTGTTCATGTATCAGAACCCATTTTCACTGATACAACAAAAATACCTTGGTATAAAAACCCTGAATATCGTTGATAATTTCTCATCATTTAATAATTATCGGCTTTGTTGTTCATGTGTCAGAACCCATTTTCACTGATAAATAGATTCACCCATTACAACCTTCTTAACCATTTGCTATCATACGCATCCCATATGATATACACATCTAATGCTTTATACGCTCGTATATCACAGGTGATAACAATGAACTAAACTTTAAACCGAATATGGTGTAATGTCTTAAATTTAGTTACATTATGCAGTTAGACGGTTTACATTTAAATCCCCTGCGTCAATTATCTTGCAAAAAATTGTCGTTATTCCTTTTTAAGCATCTGCCATTAATAATTCTCTCATCATATTAGCAGATATGCATACGCTTGTCAGCCGAACGATTGCCGATTGGTTAGGGTCCTGGCCTTCGGAACTGCAGTTCGTGGGTTCGAATCCCACTATAGCATTCCACTATGGTTCGGAATCGGCTTCAAGCAGTAGGTCCCGGTCTCATTAGCCCTCATATTGCAAAAAATAGACTGTATCGCTCCAAATCAAAACCAAGTGCATACGCTTGTCAATGTCTTGAAACGGCGTATCGCCTGGAATTAGGGGAAAGTGTTCACGAAGAAAAATAATGCAACCTGGATTGGCAGCTGGAAAATGATTTAATTAAAAACTGCTTAAGAACCGTAAACCACCCTTTTGATTTGAAGTTTAAAATGCATAGGTTATATTACAACTAAAAAAGCTCTGTTATTAGTTATGTACTTGAGTAAGTTTACACGCTCTATAAGAAATCTCGACAGTGTAACGTTCTCCAGCTACACCAAACCCGTAGTTCACCCGCTTAAATAAAAAGAAAGCGAAAAAAATCGAACCAAATGTTGTGTAAATAGAATTAACTCCTCCGAACTCCCTTCACCTTTGTTCTCAACCTTTCATTCGTGTCCACAGCAGGAAGGCACTATTGTTGACTTGCGGAGGAATTCCTTTCCAATGAAGGCCACACAGAAAAAGTTCAAAAAACCCCGCGATATCGTCTGCACAAAAAATAACGGTTTAGTGCATCAAGAGTTTTCCTTTTTTTTCATATAGATAACCTGTTCACCTTGAGACACCACTTTTTTCTATTCATTGATCCTTTCGATTCTCGATTCTTCAAAAGAAGTATTGAAAAACTATTTCGTTTTATTTCTTTATATTTTGTGTCGTAACCGTACTCGGCCTTAGTGAAACTTAGCATAATGTTATTTTATAACGTGCCACATTTCTATGTAATGTATAACTATATAAAATAAAAATTAAATTGTTTTTCTTTTCCTTATACGATATAAAAATCACTTTTTAATATTTCTCTTTTTGGATTTCATAATTTGACGAAATATTAATTATACAATACGAACACATTTTCTGATTTTCTGTTCCATTTTATATGAGAAAAAGATGTATAAATATATAGAAGCAGAGACATAGTAAAAGACATATATGATTGGCCTGCCACCCCCAGAAATATCATTTGAAACCTTAGAGCACCTTAGAAGCGTTAGACTCTACTTTTGTGGGCCAAAAAACAATTTACAGAACTAAGGTGAACCGCACATATAAAAATAAAACAACAAATTATTCAAAATATTTTATTATCGTGCAATATTCAAAATATGCATTGTTACAGTGCCAGCTGAGACTGTACATAAAAGTTATGTTATACATATATCATAACTACAACAACAATAAACATTAACTATACTATATTTATAATCACCCCCAACACCTTATCTCCCTTCCTAATCATGAGGGTTAAAATAATATTCTTATATTCATACTATAAATATATATTGTAGTTTATTCACAAGCACTACCACATGTATTATTTTAAAATTAATGTGAGATTTGTTTTGTATTTTACTAGAGATTTTGTTAATATCGACGGATAATGTAGTTGACGCGCATCGTAGCAGGTGGGTCATGTTTTTATCAAGCAACCTGCTGCGACACTTTGTTTTTTCCAGGTTTAATTTGGAAAAAAAATGATTTGCAGCGATAAGTAGTTCCAAATGCTGATATACTGCACATTGCCAATCGTCTTAAATTTGGAAATTTATCTTCGATATAATTTTCATAATACTCAATCTTATTCCCTTCGTACAGGCATTTTAGCTCATTGTTTGATTGCAATTCTATTAGCTCCATTTGTAAATTCGGAGGGCTGAAAATGGCTAAAACTATATAGACAGTTGAAAACTTCAATATAATGAAGTTAATGTAACTTTCTTTTCACTACCATTGACATATCCAGAATTTTTGAAGGGAGAGGGTCCAGTCTTAATCTAAAGTATAAAGTATTTCATTCTCATAAAAAAAAGTTTCATTACATACACACATAAAAGAACATTCGTACGCTCATACGTAAGTCTTGGAAAACACACATAGTTTCGCATGCATACATAAATACGTCATAAAACGGATCAGCAATGATGAACACAATTTCACTGAATATTGAAAAATATATTTACAACCACATTGAGTCTTTTAAGTTTTTTACCAGGTTTAAATTTGTCTGGTAAATACTGGAGTATATTGATTTACAATCCAGTGTTTACCAGGGGCACTTAAATTAATTTTATGAATAACTTAATTATTAAGAAAGGAATTATTACATATCCTTTATTTTTTATTTACAAACTTATATACCTTGTATGATAACAAAATTAAAAAAATATGCCATAATCTGTCATTTATAAACAACCGTTTTATATAAGTATGAACCCAGTTTTTTCATACTTTGACCCGCAATTCTAGTCATTCAGCGAGAGTAATACTAAATTTGTTAACCTCGTGTGACCTGTTCTGTTGCAAAGAAAAGCTTCTAATTTCCTAATTGAAAACTATTGTTCAACACTTGTAATAGAAACTAATGATCTCGGAGTGTACATAAGTTAAAAATATATCTTAAGGAGTCCATACTCCAGTAACTTCCCCCTCCCTACCCAATTATAATTACGACCTTGATTACAGATGTACTTAAGCAAAAAAAGCTTTCTTTCTGGTAAAATACATTCTTACATTGCACATTTTATGTAATTGCTTAACAGAAATGACATTCCAAACGGATTATTGTTTCCAACCCCCCTTCGGGTAACCTGTTCACCTTGGTGAATTTCCATTTTAGTAACATCCAATTTCATTATTTTTCGGAGGAGACAAAAGTTTGTAAGTATCATTCGTAAAAGAAATAAATAAATAACTTTCTGTTCTCTGACTTCATTTTAATAAAGCTTCCTCTCGAAAGAAAAAAAAATTCTGCGTATATTCAACTGCAAGATGAGCATATCCAATTGTTAATAATTGCTGGCGTAATAAGATGAAAGCTCTTTCCTTCTTTGAAATTCCAATGGAAGGCTATTCGATGAATGAACTTTCTGTGATTAAAAATCAATAAAAGACTCGTTCTGCATGCCTCTGCCTATTATATTTCGCTTTTGGAATAGCGAAGAGAAACGTCTTGTTGACGAGCGGGGGAATTAATTAAAAAAATTGTTTTCTTAGAAATCTTAGGAAACGTCTTTGTTCTAGAATAGCTATACAAAATACATAATAAGGCTATCATGATCAAAATATTTTATTGTATTCTGTTGAAAAACTTTTTTAAGAATAACTGATTCATAAAATATCCTTTATATATGTATATGTCGTTGCATAGGACGTTGTGATAACTCAAAATTATTCCTCACGTAAATTTTTACGAAAAATTAGTATTCGGAGAAATGTATTTATTTAGATTCATAATGTAAAGTGATGTGCAAAAGGAAAATATACTAGATTCAAGAATATTCAGCATATTGACAATAAATACCCAGCGTGGCTAAATAATAAATGTCGTGTTTCTAGGTTTGGAAATGTTTTCAAAATTTTCCCTTACTTAAATTTTAAGAAAGTATTCGGAGAAATATATTTATTTAGATTAAAAATGTAAAGTGATATGCAAAAGCAAAATATACTAGGTTCAAGAATATTCAGTATATTGACAATAAATACCCAGCGTGGCTAAATAATAAATGTCGTGTTTCTAGGTTTGGAAATGTTTTCAAAATTATCCCTTACGTAAATTTTTACGAAAAATCAGTATTCGGAGAAATGTAGTTGTTTAGCTTCAAAATGTAAAGTGATGTGCAAAAGCAAAATATACTAGGTTCAAGAATATTCAGTATATTGACAATAAATACCCAGTGTAGATAAATAATAAATGTCGTGTTTCTAGGTTTGAAAATGTTTTCAAAATTATCCCTTACGTAAATTTTTACGAAAAATCAGTATTCGGAGAAATGTATTTGTTTTGTTTCCAAATGTAAAGTCATATGCAAAAGAAAATATACTAGGTTCAAGAATATTCAGTATATTGACAATAAATACCCAGAGTGGCTAAATAATAAATGTCGTGTTTCTAGGTTTGGAAATGTTTTCAATTTTACAATTTCATTCCTAGATTTCGTTTTATAAATCTTGTTCTGTATTATCCCATTGCTTCAGAGTTCATCTAATAAATAGACTAAATAAAGGCTGATTTAATAAAGACATATAATGATGTGTAGAATATTTGACTTAATAAAAATGTGTTATATCATATGAAAACCATATATCATAATATATCATCATAGCATATATTATATAATGATATAGAATAGACATGTATATTAACATAACCATATATAAGTAATCCAGCGGAAATTATTTCCTCTGGACACAATAATTATGTAGCCCCTATTCTTTTTACTTGCCCCGGCTACTGGGCAATAAGAAGCTTAATTAGCTAACAGTAATTAGGTAAAGCCACATTGAAGAGAAGTACAATTTTGAGAACAATTTAAATCTTTATTAAAGACCTGTTAAGAAGATATCCTTGCCAGTCATTAAACACTCGAAAAGGGGGAAAGGGGGGATTTCGAATGTTTTAAAGACGACAGTATTTTTTGCTATGACATGAAGCATATTTATACTAATTTATTTTAGAATCGGATCTATCGTTTAGGAGTAGATAAACTTTAATCTCTTTGAATTTTGTTAACCCTAACTCATGAAAAATCTAATAGGGATACCTCTATCCATTCATAACCAACCGCTTCATAAATTCGAGGACAGACGGACAGATAACTTAGGCTATTATTATATAGGGGGTATAAAATAAAATTATTAATGTAACATCTAAGCTCAGAGATAAAACACATGAAAATAATGCAGACGATATTTAAATAATTTAAAATAAGAAATGGTTAAATGAGATGGTTAAAGGAATGATGCCATAATGCTAGAAAAATAATGTTATTTTTACCTATTTATTATGTGATAATTTGATAAGTTTATTCACCGGTTCTTAAACGGGGGGAAAGGGCTCTAAATAATGGCGGTAAAACCTCGAAAAGGGAGGGGGGTAGGGGTGGATGTTGAACGTTTTAAAGACAACAGTATTTTTCGCTGTGATATGAAGCATACTTATACCAATTTGTTTTCGAATCAGATCGATAGGAGAAATAAACTTTACTCGATCTGAATTTTGCTAACCCTAACTCATCAAAAATCTAATATGGATACCTCTATGCATCCCAGGTCCAACCGCTTTATAAATTCGAGGACAGACGGACAGATAACTTAGTTTACCACAGTTATTCCTTTAGTTTAAACTCGTCTGACAAGTACTGGAGAGTAAATTAATTATGATCCAGTATTTGCAGGCAAATTTAAATCTGGTAGAAAGTGCGTAAATAAAAGACACAATGTGGTTACAAATATATATTTTTGAAGATAGAATGAAATTACGTAAAGCGTTGCTCATCCGTTTTATGACGTATTCGTGTGTATATGCGAAACTATAAATGGATGTATTCACTTGTTTATATGTATGCACTTTTCATGTGTGTGCAATGAAATTTTTAATGAGATTGAAAGCTTGCCGTTCTTTGGATTAAGATTTTGGATTCTACCTAAAAACAATCTCGCTACATCACTGACTACGGTGGAAAAATTTTTAAATATTTTGCCCCAACATCCTCAGCTAAAATAAAAATAAAACCATTCTCTGTTCTTCTGAAGGGAAAAGGACTCTCACTTCCACTGAATCCTTTTTGAGAGACGATGTCTCTAAACCCTAATTTTCTCGTGGAACATATGGCATTGTGAAAAGACAACTCTAATAACCTCAGCAGCGGGACTGCAATATGTGTTTTACCAGCATCATTTTGGTCGGTCAGGAAAAAAAAGGGAGGTAAAAGGTCTTTTTGTCTTTGTATCAGTAGACGCTGGGGTCATTCCTATGATCCTTAGGGGTCATTCGAGAGTAGTTCTTAATGACCAGGTTGGCCTTGCAGCGCAGGACGTCTGAAACTTATGGAACTATGTACACAGAATCTAGGAAATGGCGCATCTCTGTCGCTTTAGATTCGAATATAATTCCAGACTGCAGTGTCACGGATTCCAGTGTAGATATAATTAGCAAGCAAATGACTGCGAGGCAGTCGTTTCAGTGCAACCGAAAAGAAATTATTCGGCAAATCATGCTATAATAGCATATATCTGTGACACTGCAACATTCCACTGGTGTATGAAAAAAAAGAATTTCATTAAAAGGGAACTGTTATGCTGAATTCACATTCATCTCGTTTTTGTATTCAGTTCTAAACCTGATTTTAAAATAGATAAAATGAATGTAAATTATAGTTCAGACTTTGGAGATGAGACTACACAAAAATTGCTGCAAATCAAAATTTAATAACAAATGTATGCGTGGTGTGGGATATATTTCGTTATTTGGATTTAAAGAGAATTTATTATAAAAAATTGTAAATTATCGAGTTTAAAAATCCAGTGTAGTATATTTTTAGTGCTTAGTAAAATCGTAAAATACTGCAATTAGTTATTTGCCGTATAGTAGATTTTCAACAAAAGAAATAAAGAACTAGAAATAATTTCTCTCCTTTCATTACTCACTTCTATTAAGAGACTCGTTCAGATCTAACCCTTAATTTGACAAGATGTTTTTTCAAATATCGATTAAAAATATATTTAAATAAATAATAATAACAATTATATTAATAATTTAAATAATAATAATAAATAATAATAAATAATAATAATAATATATATTTATTATAAAGATTTTATTTATTTTATTGTTCGTTGTAGCGGACTTAGCCAAATTAAGAGTTAATACTAGCTAAAAACTCCTTCAAAATTATTACATTTTCGCCCCCCTAAACTTTTGTATAAAAGGAATATTTAGCTTCCCCATAATATTCCTCTTTAGGTTATCTATCAAAATTTTTAAGTTCTAATTAGAACAAGAAAAGTCAGCGTAATTAAGTCTCACTAATGAGGTAGCATAGGTTCCTCCCACTTATTTCTTTAAAATTTTACTGGTAGTTTGTCAGGATTCGTTTTACGCTCCTGTGCAGATTTTTCTATGTTCTTTTTACTTATTCAATATATATACTCTTATTTAATGGTATTTAATCGCATTTAATCTCATTTTAACCGCATTTATTCATTCATTATCACTATATATTACTTTTTAAATCATTTATTTCATCTAATTATTAAGTTATTATTCTTATTACTACTTTATCTTATTTCTGTATCTGGTATCTTAATACTTGTACTATTCATAAAGAACCGCTTCCTCTCATAATGTTCTATAGTAGTCCCTGGCCCAGCCTTGCCAGGGACTCCGATAACTACCATTTAAAGAGAACGGTCTCATTAAAAACACATTCAAATTCCATGCATAACAACGCATCTGATACTACATGTGAGTGAATACTTAGTAAATGTATTGAGCGTAATAAACGAATAACCACGAATTAGACACAGTCAAGGTCTTAAAAGGAGAGTTTTACTGAAATGAATGGAGTATAGGCCGTTATTTGGATTTTCAGAAAATGGATACGAAAAATATTAGGTTTAAAGCGTTGAGTTTGATTGGTTTGGTTTGGAGTGCTACGGTCTACTTTTTGCACACGGGGGCTAATGAGACCGGGACCTACAGCTTAAAGCCGATTCCGAACGGCTACGAACATCCATGCCATTGTGGGATTCGAACCCACGAACTCCGGTACCGAAGGCCAGCACCCTAACCAATCGGCCATCGTTCGGCGCGCTGAGTTTGAAAATTCACTGTAGTGTATTTATAATACTTAATGGATCGTAAAGAACTGCAATGATTCGTTTATTTTTCAGTTCATAAAAGGAACTAGAATGTCTTTGTCTGCGTAGGACCGCTCATATCTTTGAGAAAATTTATTTAAAATTTAATACAGTAGAACCTCGGTATAACGAGTGGGACCAACATCATATGGCCGTTGTAACAAAAGATCGTTGTAACGAATCGAAAAAAATAATTCTAAAAAAATGAGCAAAGAAAGGACGCAACAGTACAAACCTAAAAAACACTTCTATTTATTTGTATTTCCCTTACTGAATTTTTGCAAAAAAAAGTCTTTGATTAAGTTTATTTGGGAATATTTCATTATCACTCATTCCATATCCGTTAGATTTTGAAGAATATCTCAAATTGTCCTTCAAAATATTGGAGCAAGGCATTGATTGTATTGAAGGCTTCTTTTTCATTCATTTTTTCAAAAGCTTGAACGATTTCTTCTCCATCGTCGGAATCGCAGATTTCTTCATTTCCTGTAATACGGCCAATAAATTCGTCCTCATTCAAATTTTCTTCTCAGCAATGCAAAGTTTCGTCTACCGCAACTAACTCATCAAAAGATAATTGAAGATCCGGAAATTTGACACTGAGGAGTTGGGTCATTTCATTAGTGTCTTTAGTGTCATCTACCTAGAACAACAATATCGTACGTGACGAAAGGGTCCTTTAAGCAAACACAAAGAGAGGAGTACAGGTCTCTTGAAGTTGCACCACAATACAATAATTTTGAAATAGCCCACTTGCTCATGAGTTCTTCGGTCTAAAATTGGCGGTCGCTCTAACGAAAAATAATAAAAGCTTGGGGTCGTTGTAATGATTCAAAATTAACATTATTCCTATAATAAAATAATTGGGACTTTTTAAGATGGTCGTTCTAACGAAGGGGTCGTTTTATCGTGGGCTCATTAAAAAGAGGTTCTATTGTACTAGCTAAAAAAGGCTTTAAAATTCATATAAACAGATAGGAAGTCTAGGTACAAATTTGATATCGTATATCAAAGCTTGTTTAGTCTTGAAAGTAATAGACGAATAACCTTGAAATAGACACAATCAAGAATTTAAAAGGGGGGGGCTTTGCTAAATTCCTCTTATTTTTACAATTCTTTAACACCTGTATCTTTGTTTTGATACGCCTTACTAAGAAACCATAGGCAGATCTTTGGAATGGTAGAAAGTTTTCTCTCTTTGGTCTTCAATTTGTAAACTGACATTATTTATTTAGGTCACCAAGGATTTTTACAACTCCCTAACTTCATGAAATCTTGTTTATTCAAAGGTTGTTGTAAATAATTATATCATCCTAAAAGTTAATTCTTTTTCCAGCATGATAGGCACCACCCCAGTGATGGCCACCGCCCCGATGCCCGCCTGCACGATGAAGATCTTTGTAGGTAGACCCGAAGATGCAATAGTTGCAGAGAACGTCAAGATTGGAGATGTCTTGAGCCTCGTTATCACCATTGACTTTCAGGGTAAGAAGTATGAGCCTTATTTTCAGCATTAATAACTGTAAGGAGAGTTCCTTAATCGCCTCTTATGTTTTCACATTTGACTGCTATATTTAATAATGCATAACAATGTTAGTAGAAATTTATGGGACGTTACGTTGACTACTACAACCTAAAACGGTACACCCCACATTACTTTCGAATTGCATTTACACGCCGTTTTATAAACATTATTTAGTTTTTTCATTTCAAGTATCAAAACAACGAAGAAATTATTTTTTTTAATTAACTCAATTACACTCAGGATAATTTTTAAATATGTATATTAGAAATTAAATTTTTATGTAAATTAAAATAAAAGTATCTGTTTTTATTCTATAAACCAAAACTTTAAATGTACCTAACATTTAAAAAAATTAAAAATCTTAAAAGCAGTTCAGAACTTTAAAAAAAATCAGTCGTTATCATTTTATTAATAAAATTATAGTTCACAGAATAAAATTGATAATTATCTTCTCATCTTTCACAAAGCAGCCCAGGGTGGTCCAAGGTGTTTTGCTGGAAACTCTCCCATGACAACCTATTCTTCGTCCTGGTCTACCAGGTCTTTACTGCAATTGCTTTAAAAACTGATTCAATTGATTCAATCTGCTGAAGAATAATTAGCTTCTATTTTATTTTAAAAATTATTTTCTTATTTTCCGATTTCAAAATCTAGTTTGCGATCAAACAGATTTCTATTTTTTACACTTTGTGCTTATGGTATTTTTAAAGTATTATTTTATTAATAACAAATCTAAATATTTTTTATAATTTTATAATCTTCAAATATATCTTATAATTCATCAAAAAATGTTTATACTAAACAGAATTTTTTTTAAATTTAATCAAAAATAGACTCTTATAATGAAGATTTTACAACTGGAAAAGTACAATGCCCCTTTACATTAAATAATAATAAATGGAATATTTCAAAACTAATTTTTCCATTATAAAGTGGCCGAACGATGGCCGAATGGTTAGGGTGCTGGCCTTCGGACCCGGAGTTCGTGGGTTCGAATCCCACTATGGCATGGATGTTCGTAGCCGTTCGGAATCGGCTTTAAGAAGTAGGTCCCGGTCTCATTAGCCCTCGTGTGCAAAACAGTAGACCGTAGCACTCCAAACCAAACCAAACCATTATAAAGAGAATACCATGTAGAATCAAGTTTTTTTGTTTCATTTCTAATTTTTTCTACTTGTAGTTAGTTGTTTGTGGCTCAAAATTACAATGTCCCCTTAAATTAAAAAAAAAGTAATAAAAATAAATGAAATATTTCAACAGAGAATTTTTCATTTTAAAACGAATTACTCGTAGACTCAAGTTTCTTTTGTTTCACTTTCAGTTTTTCTTCTTGTAGATGTTTACGGCGTCTAAGTACTATGTCCCCTTAAACTAAAAGAAAAATAGGTAAACGGAATGTTTCAAAGAGGTTTCTTCTTTATAAAAGGAATTAGCTGTAGACTCACATTTCCTTTGTCTTACCTTCAGTTCTTGTTCTTACATATGCTTATGGCCTGAAAGTTTTTCTTCTTGTAGATATTTAGGGCGTCAAAGTGCTATGTCCCCTTAAGTTAAAAGAAAAATAAGTAAACGGAATGTTTCAAAGAGGTTTCTTCTTTATAAAAGGAATTAGCTGTAGACTCAAATTTCTTTTGTCTTACCTTCAGTTTTTGTTCTTGCATATGTTTACGGCCTGAAAGTTTTTCTTCTTGTATATAGTTACGGCGTCAAAGTACTATGTCCCCTTAAATTAAAAGAAAAATAAGTAAAAGGAATGTTTCAAAGATGTTTCCTCTTTCTAAAAGGAATTAGCTGTAGACTCAAATTCCTTTTGTCTTACCTTCAGTTCTGGTTCTTACATATGCTTATGGTCTAAAAGTTTTTCTTCTTGTAGATATTTAGGGCTTCAAAGTGCTATGTTCCCTTAAATTAAAAGAAAAATAAATAAACGGAATGTTTCAAAGAGGTTTCTTCTTTCTAAAAGGAATTAGCTGTAGACTCAAATTTCTTTTGTCTTACCTTCAGTTTTTGTTCTTACATATGTTTATGGCCTAAAGGTTTTCTTCTTGTAGATATATAGGGCGTCAAAGTACTATGTCCCCTTAAATTAAAAGAAAAATAAGTAAACGGAATGTTTCAAAGAGGTTTCTTCTTTCTAAAAGGAATTAGCTGTAGACTCAAATTTCTTTTGTCTTACCTTCAGTTTTTGTTCTTACATATGTTTATGGTCTGAAAGTTTTTCTTCTTGTAGATATTTAGGGCGTCAAAGTGCTATGTCCCCTTAAATTAAAAGAAAAATAAGTAAACGGAATGTTTCAAGGAGGTTTCTTCTTTCTAAAAAGAATTAGCTGTAGACTCAAATTTCTTTTACCTTACCTTCAGTTTTTGTTCTTACATATGCTATGGCCTGAAAGTTTTTCTTCTTGTAGATATTTAGGGCGTCAAAGTGCTATGTCCCCTTAAGTTAAAAGAAAAATAAGTAAGCTTAATGTTTCAAAGAGGTTTCTTCTTTCTAAAAGGAATTAGCTGTAGACTCAAATTTCTTTTGTCTTACCTTCAGTTTTTGTTCTTACATATGTTTATGGCCTGAAAGTACTATGACCCTTTAATTAAAAAGTAAATAAATAAACAGAATGTTTCAATCAAACGGGGGGGCTGCAATAAAAGAATTCATCTGTAGACATGTTTCTTTTTTCTTTTTTTTTTACTTTTAATTTTCTTTCTTTTATATATTTACGTCTTTAAACTACTTAGACATAGATGACCCCCATCCACATCCAACTCAACAGTTTATGGATGCAAAAGCCTAAGTTGGTGCTGAAAACCTTTCGACATTATTCCTTTTAAAGTTATACACTGAATTATTGACTTAAAATTAAAAACTTTTTTATCATTATCACTATTTTATTAAATATTTTCATTCATTTTAAAATTTAATTTGTATGAAAGAGTAGTTTGAATTTAATATATTATAAATTTTTTTAACTTTTTAGTATGATTGCGATTATTACCTATTAAAGTATTCGATATGTGTTTCATTTTCGTATTTTTTAATAAACATCGGAACGAGATTACATCTTACTTGCATGTAATGCTGAGGGTTGCTTACCATTCCGCATTTACAATTTGGTGAATCTAGTTTTCTAATTCTATACAAGTAGGTTGGGAAACTTCCATGAACAGTTATGAAATAGTTTAAAATGTTATTTTCAAATTTGTTCAACTTTTGATATTATAGTATAGTATATTATAGTATATTATAGTATATCCTTCCTTCACTTTCATCCCAATATTCTTGTCAATCTTTATGTCCTAAACTACTACGACTCTTTAAATTAAAAGAGTCGTAGTAGTTTATAGACATAAAGACTGAGAAGAAAAACTAATATAACTCTTTAAATTAAGAAATAAATAAATAAACGTGTGTTTCAATCAAACGGGATCACAATCAAACGGGATTCAATCAAGCGGAATGTTTCAATCAAACGGGAGGGTGCAATAAAAGAATTCATCTGTAGACCCGTTTCTTTTTTTTTACTTTTAATGTTTCTTCTTGTATATATTTACGTTCTTAAACTACTCTTTAAATCAAAAAAATAAATAAAGAGACTGTTTCAATTGAGGTTTTTTCTTCATAAAAGAAATCTCCTGTAGACGCTAGTCTTTTGTTTCACTACTACATCCTCTTAAATGAAAGAATAAATAAACAGAAGGTTTCAGAAGGAGGTTTGTTTTTCATTATCAAAGAAATTACATGTAGACTTTTGTTTCACTTCCAATTTTTCTTCTTTCAGATGTTTACGGCCTGAAAGTGACCAACTGCCTTGTGCGAGACGGGCTCAACTGGGGTGAACAGCCGTTGATCAACAACGATGGGTAATCATATTTTTTTTTCATGCTTGCATAAATATACAGACTCACACAATGACTGCCATTGTTTCTAAATCAGTTCCATGAGCGCGGTCTCGTCTGGGAAAGGAATCCGCGAAACTAAAAAAAGAATCCAAAATGGCGAGGTGAAGGTCAAAACCTGATGCGGAAAGGTGATGCGTTCGGAAGTGAGAGTCAACAGACGTTATCAGGTATCAGTGATATCGACTTAAATCGAAATTGATCCAGAATCGGTGAGCGCTCTTTGTTTAGTGCGCAATTTCGTTTTATTGTTTGGATATCGTGCACTACAAGATGAAACGGCAGTTTAAGTTATCGGTGACTGAACTCGGCTTTGGGCTATTTTTTTTTTATTTCGGATTATTCTAGTTATATTCTAATCCCTATCGCTTCATGGACAACAAAATAGGTTCATGCTTACTTACTTATCTTGAAATGGTTTTTCCAAACGCTTCATAAATTTGCTACAGATATGGATTGCCAGATATCACAATATTGCGATTCAGAGGATTTATTAGTGTCGCGTGTCGTGATGCAGTTTGGAATAAGAAATGGAAGAGATAACGTGGAAAACTATACAAAAAAATCTAGAAATTTTGGAAAAGATATCCCATACGGCTTTTGTTTATTTTATCATGTGTAAAATTTTCTTACATCGCAGTGATTATTTTTGGAGATATAGTTTTCAAGTAAATTGCCAAAATGTAAACTAACGTTTTGTAAACTCGACCGATACTTGGTATGTTTCACCAAAAACACTTGGTAAGCAAAATTGTATGACTGTAGTATGTAAATATTTCCCAATATTGAAGCTTCAGTATATCTTATTTACAGCAACAGTCATGCTTTTGTTTTTTAAACTGTATAAAAGATTAAGCCCAGGGGCATTGTGGTAGCGCTCGCGGTCCCACGACACAGGTCCGAGGTTCGATCCCCGGACTGGGCAAGGTTAACTCAACCTTTCATCCCTTCAGTGGGTAGACAAACTGAGGATCAAGCATGCTTGAGAACTAAACACTGGGGGTTTCGCGTAAGGTTGACCACCTAACTGGCACATATGCTTCGTACCCAAGGCCCTTGGTCTCAGAAACTGATATTGTCACCGTAGGCCCTGGACCCCTAGGAGCTGTTGCTCCAAGGAGTTTATTTTAGTTTACAAGATATGTAGGTGTAGATGTTTTTCCTTATTTGCAAGTGTAGATATTGACTCACGCAAAGTAGTTCAAAGTTTTATCTTTAAAAAAATTAACACTTTTTTAGGAACATAACACTGTAATACACTTATTAATACACTTATATTACACTTATTACATTTTATTATATTACACTTATTACATTTCATTCTCTTACACTTATTCTATTATACACTTATCAAACACGTTACACTGTTCTAAATAAATACAAAATCTTCTACAGTAAGATAACATGAAATAAAAGTTTTACCTAAAAATACACTGTAAAACTTTTATTTAAAAATGCAATATTCAATTTTAGTCAGACTTTTATGTAAAAAATGTATTAAGTAAAAAACAATTTGTCCTATTAGCAAATAACACTGTTTGCTGAATAGAAATAAAATAGCGCGTTATTGTAAAATTTCTAAGCCCTCAGTTAAAACTATACCCTAGTTTAACATTTTTGTTTTGCAAAATTTGCAATAGACAGCAGCAAAACAAGTTGAACATTTTTAATCAGTGTTTGGTTTATAAATCCAAACCGTCATCGAACTTTCACTCTACGATTAGTTTGGTTTGATTTGGAGAGCTACTGTTCTGCTACATGAAGGCTAATGGAACCCGGACCAACTTTTTAACCCTTTGCCTTAAAACAACGTAGGGGAGACTTGATCATACTGCTGTGCCTA
>CM063498.1:202071659-202089159 GCA_032207245.1 Pardosa pseudoannulata
ACATAATTTTATATAATTATTACAATACAGTGAGGTTGATGTTTCATTACCATTCTGAAAATGTTTGTCGCAAATTCCCGAAGAAGAACTTGGAGTACAGTCTTGCCCTTTCAAAGATTTAATCCAAAGCATTCGCAATGTAGGATCTTTAGGAAAGCAATAAAATCCAATACATTCGCCTTTTTTGAAATGCTTAGTACAGCCCTACGCTTAACAGCTTGTCACCATTTTCAGATAATTAACAAAATTAAAACCCCAATAACAAGCACAATCCGTAGGAAATGCAATTGTTTTGCCAACGAGGAAGTTGAGCTGCCATTATTGCTGTACCTGACGTCATGCGCACATTCTCTATATTTGAAAAATCAATAAAAACTGAACGGGCAGTGATAGAAATACACAGTTTATTGCAATATGCTTGGGACAATATTAAATTTTTAGGCAGACAAACTTTCAAAATTAGTTACAATATTCCACAACAGATGGCGCTGCAGTCTAGAAAAATCTAAACAACGATATTTTCTAGATATCCACCATGCGCAGCAATAATATGGCGTATTCTCAGAACGAAATTATCAGAAACCCGAATAAACGTCTCAGGCGGGATGGCTTCACATGCAGGACAGATGTACTGTTATTCAATTGTTTCTGTATAGTGGTGGTACACCTGGTCTTTTAAGAGTGCCCACAGACAAATACCGTAGTTTAGATTTTCCCAGATTGCTGCGCCATCTGTTGTGGAATATTGTAACTAATTTTAGAGCTTGTCTGCCTGAAAATTTACTATCGTCCCAAGCATATTGCAATAAATTGTGAATTTCTATCACTGTCCGTTTAGCTTTTATTGATTTTTCAAATATACCGGTCATTTTTGAAACACCCTGTATGTGCGTCTGTAGGATGATATTTTAACTAATTTTAATATAACTATATTGTAAAATAAATATCTGGCAGTCCTATCCTGAAAGTTACAACCTTTAGAGAAATGTTCTTTTTTCACTTCTAATTGTTATAACTTTTGTCGACTTCCAGAACAAAAACATTAATTTTTGACTAACTCAACTATCTTTACATAACTCCTTTGCTTAACTTACTTTTACTTCTGGCGTCCCCCATGTGATTGATTCTGATTTAATTGATTGATAAGCACTCTGATTGGATAGCTCCCTTGCGCCCTCACAACACTATATAAGCAAATATAAAACGTTTTGGAGACAGAGAGCCAAAATTAGATTGTCTAAATCAGTGGTTCCCAATGGGTGTGATACTGGCGGGGCAGTGTGACGCTGCAGAGGGGGGGGTGCTTTAATTATAATTCGGAGCAATTTAAAGAGAGCTTGGTGTAATTTAAGAATCGTAGAATAATAGTTATGGTCTGGTATAAACTTTATCGCTTAACAATCCGTTGCAGTTTTATTAATAATTTGGAGCAATTTTAAGAGAGCGGGACAGAATGTAAGAATTGTAGAGTGATAGTTATGGTCTCGTTTTAAAAATTAAGTTTTTTTTCATAATTCGGAGCAATTTCAAGGGAGCGTATCGGAATATAAAAATAGTAGAATAATACAAAAAATCTCGCAAACATTGATGCCTTAATGCTACTGTTAAGTAGAATAAAGGATACTTTCCTTCAAATTAAGCTGTCTTGTAAGTTGAAGGTCTAATATTGGAGCATAAAGAAATCATGTCAACCAGCTCGGGGGCCGAATGGTCAAATCATGAGATCCACACCCGTAGTTTGTGGGTTCGATGATCGTCATGGCGATTGATCCAAAGTATGGGTTTTTAATTTTATAATGTTACTTATTGTTGCCTTATGTTCCCGAATATTCTGAATCTTTCTTTATTATGTAAATTAGTTATTTCTCGAATATTCTGTTCGGTTATAAAAGCTGATAAACATTAGTTGTAGGCAACTTCTAGATCTTGTAAAGTTGCGAGTTGCTACTTAGCTTTAATAAATTCTTCTGTTAAGCCAAACGGTGTTTATATTCGATTCTTCTTGACAATATGTCAGTGGCATTTCTTGTTAGCATACCAACAAAAATGGCATTTTGACGTATACTAGTTAGAAGAAGTTGCCAAACAAGGAAAGAAAGCTGTCTTTATAAATGATCAATTAGATTTAAAGTCAAGTTTGAAAGCAGTCTCTCGATCGGCATCAGTGCACTTTCAGTAAAATTTTAGGGCTTTAAAATATTTCTACCAGTAAATGTTAATATTAAAAGAGACAAAAAAAACTATACAGTGTTTTTCGTATGTATTTATTTGTGCTGTTATGAGTTGATAAATCATCTCATGGTAAGGAGGAGGATCATACTTTGATGATCTAAAAGCAGTGGAAAATGATGATCGAAATAAAAGAAATAAATAGTTTTGAGAACTATGATAATAGCTACTGTAATCTATGCTTAGATAGCCCAAAAGGTTCTGTAAGCCACATTGTGAATGCATCTTAGGCCACACTGTATGTATGTATATGAATATAAATTTTCATTAAAAACTCAAAATATTAATATTAAAGAATTTATTTTTATTGTTCATAAGTTAATGATAGAACAGTTAAAAATTTATAAATGTACATAAATAGTTATAATATTAGTAAATTATTCGAATAACATTATATTTATTATAATAAATGTTGTATTTGTTTCAATTTTAAATTTCGGGAATTTAACGAAAAGAAATTATTTTTATTTCGCAGGTGCCCTGTCGATGAGGATATTATGGGTCCTATGGAGTATATACACAACAAAACGCAAGCCCAGGTTAGCTTTCAAGCGCACAAATTCCCTTACACTGCCTCTGTCTACTATCAGTGCAATGTCAAAATGTGCCTCAAGAACGCAGGAGGTTGTGACGATGTGGTAAGTACATGAAAATATCAATTCCAAACATACTGAATGGGATGTTTTGTTGAGTATTACGTAAGCTTCAACGAAAGTAAAAGTCACTGTATACACATTCATTATCACGTTAAGTGTTACCGCAGTCCTTATGGACTGACAGTAAACTTTTGGTTCAGACCGCGTCACTCCCTTAGGACTGACAGTGAGTTTATTTGAGCGGCATCATTCTCTAGGACTTGACAGTGGAATTTTCGTTTTTAGCGATGATTGTTAAGCTTCCGTCTGGATTGACGTACAATGTCAGTCTTCAGGGACCGATGCTGGTCAAAAGACGTTAGTCCCCTATCAATTCCTAGAATCTGATTCTACTTATACGAAAATTCTATCAGTTCCTAGAGTCTGATTCTGCCCATATCAGTCCTGGAGTCTAATTCTGCCCATATGAAGAGTTCATTAACAATCCCCAAGGACTACTGCCACCTGAACGAAAAATCACCGTGTCCCTAGAGATTGGTGTCACATTTAGCATGTTAAGCTAAAAAGAACAGTGAATGGGATACAAAAGTGAATTTAATACTGTATTTCAAAAATCGAAACTATACACATCTTATTTCAGAAAAAAAAATATTGCCACCACCAAGATACAAATGTATATGTAAAGCACTAAAGAAAAAGGGTAGCAACGGTTTGAAAATTGATGCTTATTACAGTGAAATGATGTAGTTTTAAGATTAATTTATTCATTGCCATTGAAGGTACATACAAAGTCTCTGCACAATCGAAGATCTTGTATAGACATTTAGAGTAAGTTAAATGCAATTTTTCAATAATGCAATGCATTGAAGAAGAAGCTAGGAAAGTTGGTCATTAAGAAAAGGTTCTCAGACTTAATAATAATTGACATATATTAACATGAAAAATTGCTCAACAATTAATTTCCTAGATATTTTAGACGTTTTCGGACAGTATAATTTTATGTAACAGTACTTTTCCACTTGAAAGAAAAATACATATTTGTATTAACCTCAATCTCATTTTAGGGGGACTTTCTCCATATTAGCTAATTTGTTTTTAAATCATTTTAAGGAATTGGAACTAAGAAAGACTCAAGTCCAGCCAAATTGCTGAGAATATTTTTGAATTTTGTTTAACTATAATTACATTTTTTGTGGAGTAACAAAAATATAATATCCTTTACTTGTTAAAAAAAATAAATTTCAAATTTTTGCATGTCACAATATAATGTGCAAATTTTTAATTTTTATCGCGTCATTTTCAGACAGTGAAAGTGTATTAGGCATATTATTTTCTGTTCCCAATTCAAACTAAGAATGTATAATTTCCAAAGCCAAAGTTGTAAGCTTGTAGGTAACAGAATGTAAAAATTCTCATTTAGCTCCGTTACACGAGAACGATTGTCTGGACTTTTTTAGTGAGCTGTAAAAAATACCTTACTGCCCCGTGTTGAAATGAAACCTTAGTTGGAAAAAAAATCCGGTATGAACACAGAGGATTAAAGAAAAAGAGAAAAACTGGATCTCCCCCTTTTAAAAAGGCGTCTTACGACAATTTACCTGTCAAAACCACGAACCCATTAAATAAATATCCCCAAAAGGAAGAGCCTGGGAGAAAAAAAAAAGTAAGAAATGGAAAAAGAAAATTTTTTCCAAGCCCACAAATCAATCATCAACTTACTAAACAAACAAAAACCAACTCGGTTCATACTCGTAAAAAGGATTTCGCTGTGTTTCTTTTGTACTTCTTACAGAAATCTTCAAACATGGTAAAACGGACGTGTCACATCGCTTTGTCCTCAGACTTTCTATAAAGTATTTAACCATGTCGCAATTCCGGATGTTCGACTAGTTTCCAAAGAAGCACAATAAACTATTTTTTTTATGGAAAAGAAACCGGTCTTAGTAGTAAATCGGTAAAACGCCTGTTAATCGTAAAACGGACGCGTCACATCGCTTTGCCCTCAGATTTGTTTTAAATATTTAACTATGTCACCATTCTGAAAGCTCGGTCAGTTTCTACAGAAGCATATAGAATTTTTAATTTCCTTTATGATTCATTGCTTAGCAAGAAAATCGACAAAACTGCTGTTAATCGTAAAACGTTACGTCACATCACTTTTCCCTCAGATTTTCAGAAAATTTTAACCATGTCGCCATTCCAGATGTTTGGACACTCAAGAAAAATATTAAGTTATATGCTTTCAATATTAAATTCATCCTCCTGAAAAAGATTCACATCTTAGTATGAAAATCGACAAAATGACTGTTAATCGTAAAGCAGATGTGTCACATCGCTTTGTCCGTAGACTCTCAGAAATATTTAACCATGTAACCATTCCTTATATTTGTTCGGTTTCCAAAGAATATTTTAAATCCTTTGTCTACAATTTTAAATTCTTCGTCTCGAAAAATATTCAGTCTTAGTAATTAAATCGCGAAACGAAATCGTAAATCGTAAATTAGACGTGTCACGTCACTTTGTCATCAGACTTTCGAAAATATTTAGCCCTGTCACTTTTAGCCGGTTTCCAAATAGGCATATAGAGTTCTGAGTTTCAAATAACATCATGACTTAGTAAGAAAATCGACAAAATGGATATGTCACATAGCTTTGTCCTCATATTTTCTGAAATATTTAATAATGTCGCCATTCCAGATGTTCGGCTAATTTTCAAAGAAGCATATTAAATTCTGTGTCTCGAAAAATATTTACATATTTATAAAAAAACTCATAAAAGTGGTATTAGTTTTTATCGTCAATAATGATTGACAAAAACCAATAATAAAAAATTTCCATAAAGACGATTGTGTTAACAACCTGTTTATCCTACTTTAATAAAATTATTCATCCGTCGAATCATCAGATAAAGGGCATGGCTTCAGAGAAAGTGCAACATTTTAACACCACCGCATTCTCTTTAAGAACGACCTTGCGAGGAAAGGAATTTCTTTTGTCTGTTAAAACTCAAATAAAAAAAACAATGGCTAAATAAGTCACGTCGCCCGCCGGTGGAGAAGATTTTCGGAGCAGATAGTTTCAGAACAGTAGGATAGAAATGCTTCCACTTTCAATCTGTACGAAGACCCCTAAGTCCACATCCGGATATGCAATTTTCATCTCTTTAAACTAGATTTGCATTAGACGCAGGTCTTTACACCCGCCCCGAGATAAAAAGAAAAAAAAGTACTGCTCCCCTTACCAGTTTTTCACAGAATGGGCCCTCCACAGACAGACTTTTTAAAGCTTCGAGTAACTGCCTGGTGTGATGACCTGGATAGAAAAAGTGTAAAGGAGAGACGCTTTTGTCAATCATATTTATATTTGTACAGAGGATTTCTCGGCGACGGCATCCGGGTTTTCTAATCATTTGAAATGGTAAGAACGGTACGTCCCTCATTATCCACAGAAATTTATTTGGCAGGTAGCTCTCACCCTCGGGATTAGCACAGCATGGGGAAAAAAGGGGTGATTGGATTGCAGGTTTTCTCCCTGAATCAATGGTATCATTATAATTTTTCATCTACGTGATTCATATCTTTTAAATTATTAAAATGAATTTCAGTAAAAGCCATTTTTGCGTAAATTCAGTTTCTTTTACTTGTACCTTCCCTGAAGACTTTTAGATTATAATAATACGTTGTGCAAAGTTTCCAAATATGCATTCATAAATTCATTTCGCGTAACATGTATTTTCCCTTTGTTTCCAACATACTGCTGTATGTATGAAAACGCATTTATAAGGCGGACAACTTTTGTTTTTGATTTGTATTACCTATAATAGGTTATTAAAATTATTTTTGACTTAGAGTCCAATCTTTAGCTCATGTTTATTTATTATAAATATTAATGCTTCAAGACCTCATAAACATGTATGAGTTATGCTTTTAAAAACCTTTCGTTTATTTCATTACCATGCAAATTTATAATCTAAAAATTAGGTTACATTTCTGTAGTTTAGTATTATACTTTGCAGTCTCTATTAGGCTTTCCTTTAAGCAACAATCCTACCTTAGTTAAAGGAGCCCACATCTGTTGAGAAAATTAGCTGATCTTCCAATAAAACCAATATAAATGGTTCATCTAATGGTAGCAACCTAAATTGAACATGAATGGACTAGTTTGTTTTAGGGAAAATAAATTATCGTTTACCTCTGTAGGGATAATTAAGTTCCAATAACTTTTATCGAATTTTGAGTTGGCACTAATATTCAATCAGTATCAAACCTTGTATTCGTAGAATACTGACATCTAAAGCTTTATGCAATAATTCTATAAAGAATCCCACATAAATTTATTCAAGCTCATTAATTTTCCAATAAAACCGATATGAATGACTCAATCTAATGAGTATAAGCAACCTAAATTTAGCATGAATTGTCTAGTTTGTTTTAAGGACAATAAATTATCTTTTTCCTCTGTAGGGACAATAAGGTTCCAATATTTTTTATTGAATTTCTAGCTGACATTAGCATTCAATCAGTATCAAACCTTATATTCGTAGAATACTGACATCTAAAGCATTAAGCAACATTTCTGTTTATGTTAAAGCATACCGCATCAATTTCTTTGAGCTAATTAACTAATCCAATATAACCAATATGAATGAATCATTTAAGGAGTAGTAGCAACCTAAAATTAACAGGAGTAGACTAGTTTGATTTGGAGAAAATATTATTATCCTTTTTCTATTCAGAGACAATTAAGTTCCACTATTTTTAATTCAAATTCAAGTAGGCTCTAGTATTCAAGCACTATAATATATTGTAATTGTAAAATGCTGATATTGGAAGTTCGTATTCGAAAAACTCGGTGGTGGTGGGCTAAGTCGGGGCTAATTATCGCAGGAATTAGACACACCTCTTTCAGTAGACACATTCAGAAAAAAATACAAATATGTGTGTGTTCTTCAGTTTATGTATATATAATGTATATATATTATATGTATGTATATAATATATATATATATATATATATATATATATATATATATGTGCGTGTGTGTGTGTAATGAGACGGACTTCTTGCTGGGTGGTTGCAGTCATGGCCATGAAAATGACTCCGTTTCAGCTAAAGACCTTTATTAAGATAACGTTGGAGGGCGGGTTCCCACTTCATCATAGGGAAAGGACAAAACTGAAGGGTCAGCTAGCATGAAGTTATATGTACAAGACTATTAACACCTGGATCAACATCGGTGGGAAAATATCTGTCTCCGACAGCGTATATCTTCTTTTTATTTGGAAATTTTCTAAATTGTCCGCTAGGGCGATGTAGAGTTATAAATGGTCAGGCCCCTTTTCCGAAGGCGTAAAATGTAGCCCAGTGGTCCATTTAGGTTAGGGGTTAAAAAGGGGAATGCAAAATGACGAGGGAATTTTTAGCCCTTGATTTAAGTTTTGAAAACCCTTGAGAATTTTCCTTACACACACACACACACACACACACACATATATATATATACACACATATATATATATATATATATACATATATATATATATATATATATATATATATATATATATATATATATATATATATATATATATATATATATATATATATATAGTTACTGTTTCAGTTGTTTAGTACTAAAATATTTTCGTGGCATCTCGAAGTGTGGTTGCTTACAGTTTGGGGTGATTTGGTATAAAGTATGTATCAAAATACTAAGCCTAGTTTCTTAGTATAGAAAAGAAATTAAGCTTAATGAAAACAGCACTAAGCTTAGTTCTGATCATACTACTAAGCCTTAATCTTCTATATACTGGAGAAATTGCTCCTTTCAAGTTATCAAACAGATATTGCGCTTAAATTAGGATTATGTAGGATTAACTTTATACCTTATCACGTTGACTTTACTTACATTTCTTACTATACTCAGTGGTTATTTTCTTTATTCTTCAGCCTCCTATCTGCGATGGAAATGGCTACAACATCCGACGAAGGCGTAGCGCCGACAACAACCTCGAGGAACAAGGCAATCTCAAAGAACTGAGGACGCAAGACATCTACGAGAGAGACAGAAGCGTAGAGGTGTACTCCGGGCTATACGTCAGTGACACAGAAGACAAGGAAACCAATGGTAGGTGCACCCTTGATTACCTGAAAGTGCCCTTTCGAGACAAACGAGGTTTCCTTCAAGAAAACATCGTTTAAAAGAAACATTAGACATTGCCCATGATATTTCATCCTTTACGTTCAGTCAATTACAGATGAGTACTGCGAGATTCGTTCAGAAATTAAGTTTAAGTCGAAAGATGACCATAGAAAAAAATAAAAAGCATTTGAGATACCTGGCCTGTAACTGGTACAGTATTGGCTCATCCATTTCGCTAAGAACCCCTAAAACAATTTGATTTTAATTAGCATATAAGTGGAGGGTTTTGAAATCAGTGGATTTACGAAGCACTGCCTGTTTAAAAAAAACCCTAAAAAGTTTATTTGTAATAAAGAAAATAAATTCAGATAAACAGAACATTTTTAAATTATGAACCTAACTACCACTGATGTTGAAAATTACAAGATCGTACACTAAAATCACAAGTCCTGTGTTTAAAAAAAATTAAAACTTTAGAGCAGTGTTTGCAAGTTTTTTTCATATACTTAAGAAGAAAGTTCAAATTAATATCTTTATTATTAAATAGTTTAATATTAACAGTTTAGATCTAAGTTCTTTACTACCCCCAATAAAAAATAGAAATTTTTAGAATTATATCTGTATATGTCTGTGTTTCTACCCAGATAAGAACACGTAAACTGAAAAACAACCAACAGGACCTAGAGGCAAGAACTTAGGTATGAATACTTGTCACATCTTGGAATATCTGAGTCCATTTGTCAGAAAAAATTTCTGCAAAATATTTTGCTGCATAATATAAAGTTGGTATATCAACAGAATCCGCATACTTGTATATGAGAATTCACTTTTTGAAATTGGCAAGATGATACCATATTATTCAGTTTGTACGATTATATTAAGCATTATCTATTGAAAAATTCCTGTCATTCACACTTTTGTATGAAAGTATAAAATATAGTCCATTGGGAAACCATCTTCTTCATAATTTCACCAATTTTCCAAAATAGAAAATTTCAATTTATCTCTTTATTGGAAAGGCCTGGGAGACCCTTCTCTATAACCCAGTCCCAATGAATCTTCCCAGACAGAACTTCTATGCAAATTTTAAAATTCTGACAGGAGATGACTATCTCCAAGGACACTTGCATCGAATTGGTGTGAAAAACACTCCTGACTGCCTTCTATGGCTTAAGGGAGAGGTTATGAATTTTAACCACTTTATAGTTTGTGCTTCCTTGGACAGCATTAATCTTGACATTTTATCCACTGACAACTTTCTGCAAAAGTTAATTTGTATTGGGCTGCTCAAAGGGAGAGATGGCCTCCCCGACGTAATGTAAAAAAAATCACCATTTTACCTAAAATACATAGAGAGAAGATCGGTTAAGTTTTTCTAACTCATTCCACGTTTTGAAAATCACATCATGACTGATTCCATTTCATTTCATTATTTCAGAGCTTCCGTTGGCATCCAAACCTGCATCTTTGGATGATGACTTCTGTGTCTCGACTCGCAAATTTGCTGCAGGTATTGCCGTTGCAGGGGTTCTCCTCATGATGGCAGTTTTGTTACTCGTCGTCTGCATTCTCCACAAGCGGAGGAGGAGGAAATCCGCATCCTCTGCGTCATCCATCTACTCCGGACCTTACTCTAACCACGCCTACACCAGGGACTGAGCCACTTCCATCCACCCCACTTCCTCCAAGTATTCTTCCGGTAACGATCTCGCCTGGGTTACGTTATCTTCAAGCAAAGGGTGACGGTTCCTTCCCTACGGCTGGTGTGTGCCACAAAAAGTTTCTCAATGCTGTCCCAGCGGTGTTCAGTATTTGCGTTTCGGACGCAGTTTCGCCCAATAAGGATTGTAAAATTGTTCAAAGCAGCATAACAAACTGTGTCTTGTGATGCGCACGTAGTAACGTCAAGGTTGCAGTGAAATTAAGAAGTAAAATATTCAGCTGGACTGATGATTAAACTGTGATGTAGCAAGCCTGTAATCGTTACTTAATAACCATAGAATTATCTGTAAAGCTATTCAGGGAATCGATGATCTACAAATATCGCTCAAATATTTTCCGAGTAATTTCAAAGAAATCACGTATCCATCAAGTAGAATTGTTTACTCATAAATTGTGCTTCAGTGTAATAAAACTTGGAAAGTTTTTATAAAATTCATATTTAAAAGATATACGAAATAATGACAACGAAAATAGAATTTGGCATGTATATACTTTACTTAATCAATGTTATTTCTTTTAAAACCCTTGCTCCAATGCAAAGTCCAATAATGCCCATTATTTATTATAAAAGATGGTTATATCACTTTATCTACTAACTAGCATTGTATAATTATACCTCTAATATACATATTTCTGATATAATTATTCATGCTTTTAATCTTACGTATGATCATTTCCACTGAAAAGTTTTATTTAGCAATTAAGTTGTCACGTTCTTATACATTTGAGTGATAATTGTGGTGTCTAGACTAGATAAAACCTTGAAATCGTGAATATTTTACTTCTTATTTAAGTCCACAAAGTCTGAAATGTAGAGTAAAAGTCCTTACTGAAGCATTATGGGACTTAATTTCTTCGGCATAGAACTTATCCTTTAAAAAATCACTGAATTACCACGGCGAGATCTTCTACGTTTGTTCCTATTGTAAAGTAGTATTACTATTCTATGGTGCCTTTCTTAGGACGTGAAATTAAAATATTTCACCCAAATCGAGACAGTGGTATTCAATATGGTTTTACCAAAGAATGTTCACATATCGCTAAAGTTTCAGATTTCGATTATGCAAAATAAATGGCTTCTTGTACTTTTCAAAAGTCTACATATAAAATAAACTATTGATAATCAAGTTATTATATAGCAGGCTTTTTAAAAGAATCAAAGAAAATCCTAATTAATCTTAAGCTGACTTTTTTTGTTATATTCTTCAAAAATACTAAAATTGTTCGATGTTTTTAGTATTTTCTACTAAAACCGATAGATAGCAGTAAAATTTGCTTAAAAATATTGTAAATTTTCTCAAAAAAATTGATCTGAATTTTTTCATCATGGGAACATAGTATCTTTTAAGTCTTAAAATCTTCATTACGACAACGTTTTTTCCAATCATAATAAACTAAAGAGTTCTGTTCCTTTTAAAACGAATTTTTTGAAGATTCTTTAATAGCGCTCTAGCTTTAAATAACATGTTAGGTTTTTCATTTCAAGAAGTATATTTTTAAAACAGCATATAAATATACACCAAATAAAATATATTAAATTCATTTTCCTGCAAAATAATGTTCGAAATTTAGAAGCCAGGAACATGAAGAACCAGAAACATTTCCAGGTTTCTCTTTTCTTTTTCCCAGGTATCATTTGAGAACTGGGTCATTACAACCACAAATCTGTTTTAAGTGCCCCAATCGCCATTTTGGTCAGTCAAGGCCTAGAACTCATAACCCTTTGATAATGACATCAACGCCTTTGTTGTTTGAACTACCGCAGCTTGGCTGTTTGAACTTTTAAAATTCAAAAAGGATTAAAAACTGATAATATATTGAAATTTTTTTTTAATTTTATCATGACTTAAAATAATTTATATTGTTCTTATTAGAATAATTGAAGTTCACAAAACAAAAAAATAACTATCATCTATTTGATATAATAAATTAGTTTCTAATTTTCAAATTTCAATAGTTATTTTGTAGGTAAATAGATGTTCTTCTTTCACTTGGTGTATATATTTTATGTTTTGTTAAAAACATATTTCTTGGTATAAAAACACTATTTTTATAATGGCAGACCCTTATTAATAATTTAAGGAAAATTTTATTCTAAATAGAAAATAAATTTTATTTTATATCGGCCCTTTGAAAACGGGGGTATCACATACGCATGCCGTATAAATTACGTCAGGGAACGGTTGTGTTATGTATATTTTATCTAGAATATTTACTTAGTATTTCTTACTACCAATAGATGTAGCCTGTTATTGTAAAACTTGTTAATACTAGAGAATCAACTGAGAAAATTTAAAAGGCGTTGCCTATATGATACGCTTGATCTTAAAAAGTTTAGTGGAAACATCACCTTTAAGCAACTTTAAGTGAAAGATTTTTCTTATTTCTAATTTCTTACTACCAATAGATGTAGCCTGTTATTGTGAAACTTGTCAATACTAGAGAATCAACTGAAAAAATTTAATAATAATAATTGCGGAGTAACTCGACTATCGTAACTTGTGGAAAGAAAAAAATGCAAAGCGTTGCATAGCAACGCTAACAACACGCATATGTCACACATACATATAATTATACGTAATTATCAGATTTGTGATGGTTAAAATCACAAAAAATAAACGATTTTTAAAATTAAAGCCCGATAATCTGTCAGCGCCTAATTTCTTCATCACTATCTTTGTCACAACGGCTCATTTTATCAATTTTGTATTCAACAATAAAAAACCAAGCTTCAAATTGACAAAACATGAGTTGTACGTTCTGGAGCTAGGAATTCGATTGAAGACGAAATAACGCAACAAAAGACCGAGTCACTCTACAATCATAGCTTGTGGAAAGAAAAAATGCAAAGCGTTGCATAGCAACGCCAACAACATGCATATAAGGTCACACATACATATAATTAAACGTATTTAGTAGATTTGTGGTGGTTAGCAGGTATCCACCACAAATCTACTAGATACCTATTTTTACGTGACCCGCGCTACAGTGACAGACTGCAAAAAACGTAAAAATACGTTGCCCGCACGCGAAGTGTTAAAATGTAAAAATAAATAGAGTTTTTGAAATTTAAAAGGTCACTTGTTCCCTTAAGTGAAAAGTAAATGTTATATAGAAGAAATTTCAGCTCCAAAGATACTATGTCACCCTAATAGATAAAGATCATTTGCCAATATTTTCAAAAGAATAGAAATTATTTTGGTGAAATATTTTACCTCACGTTTCTATCTTATAAACTTACGCTTTTCCAGTGATCTGTGTGCCAAGCAATACGAAATGGTTTCGGTCTGTGTGATAAAGGTTCTACCTAGATTTTTATGTCAGTGTCTTAATTTATTTTTAGTATTTCATTATTTCATTGATATATATTTTCTGCCAATCAAGAATTTTTTAAATCTTTAATTTTTTTTTGTCTTTCATCCTTTACATTCCATACTTTTTGTATCAGCAGTGTTATTTATATATATAAAAAATGTGTAGTGGGAATTTGCAAATCTGTTAGAGAAAAAAAATTATGTTGAATTTAAATATGAATTTATAATTTTATTTAAGAAGTCGACTCAATGATTATTGAGTAATATTTTGTTTTATTTAATTTATATGAGTTGTGAATTCAAATATTTATAGTAATTTATTCCTAATTTCGTGTGCCAAAAGAAAAAGCAAAATTATTTTCCAATCTAATGTTTATGATTAGATATTTTTCCATAGGATTATCTAACTCTATATTTAATGAAATTTAGTATATTTTTATCTATGCACCCCACACATATTTAGAGGCATATTTTGCACATCTTTTATTAATCATTAGAAAGTATATATACATATCTATTGATTGTAAAGTGACAACTTTACCAATTTCAGTATTTATAGTTATATAATTTTTACATGGTCGTGTTTTAGATAGCAACAGCATATGTTCTTTCCAATAACACCTAATTGTTTATTTGATTCAAAGATGTAATCCCTTTATTGTAAAATTACTCTCAGATTTTAAACGTATTTTAAAAAGTAAATACCTTAATTACATGAAGAGTAACATAACAATTGTGACGTCATTAACTTGCCTTCAAATCTTAATTTTATTTAATATATCTCTAACACCATAAACAGTAATTTCTTTTAACAGATGTGGAAGTATAATTTTGAATATTTCTTTCTTAACGGTATTTCACAAACAATGCAAGAAATATAAAATGATGCTTTGAGGATACATTTCATCATTAATGAAATGTCAATAATAATAGCATATTCTACTAAACGTGCCTTATATTTCTGAAATGTAAATTAAGAATTTAAGACAATCTCATAATTTATTTGTTTTACTTAGTTTTGATAGTAATAACTTTAAAGAATTTTTAATGAGAATTTTTTGTTTAGTTTATAGTGTATCAATATCACAATTCAGTTTCCATCAAAAGGGCAATTTGAAAATTTATAACGTAAAATTACGTTTAATACAGGCGTAATGGAAACATTACCTGGTATATTTTTTTATGACATAAAATCCTCAAATCATCGATTGTTTGGTAACAGGCTTGTAGTTATTTGAAGGTGTAAATGACGTAAAATTACTTTTACTAGAGGCGTAACTGAAACATTGTCTAATGTATTTTTATGACATAAAACTCCCAAATCATCGACTGTTTGGTAACAGGATTGTAGTTATTTGAAGGTGTAAATGACGTAAAACTACTTTCACTATAGGAGTAATTGGAACATTATCTAATGTATTTTTATGACATAAAACTCCCAAATTATTGACCGTTTGGTAACAGGCTTGTACCTATTTGAAGGTGTAAATGACGTAAAATTACTTTCACTATAGGAATAATTGACATTACCTGAAGTGTTTTTTTAGGACATAAGTCTCCCAAATAATAAACTCTTTGGTAACATGCTTAATGCCATTTTTTAAGTGGTAGCTATAAAAGGTATGTGCAAGTGAATAAACAGAATTGCTTATCTAATTTATGAGTTTGTCACTTGTGAAAAATAGCAAAGTGAAGTATAGATAACTTTTTAAAGATCTTGCAAATAAAGATTATATAATATATATCTTCAAATTTGTGAAGTTAAACAAAACCATTCCCTTCTGCCTATTAAGTATAATTTGTATGCAACTGGAGTTTCAAAAGTCAACCGCTATTTAAAACACGACCCAAACGTATATTTCACTAGGTTGAGGGCATTTATACCATTTTTTGTGACGTCTTAATTTAACTTTTTGGAAGCAGGACTTTCATTGACAGGACAGTGAACTTCACGTCCTTTAGTTATATACATTTTTTATACAATTGTCCTATTTAAATGTTAATTTTGATATATTTATGAGTGTTTGTTGTAGTCCTGAAAAAGGAAACCAGCCCAATCCGTGGCAGCTATATTTAAACCAGGTGAACGTTGACATCTAAATGCTTGTGATGTTTAGGACGCTATCCGTGTCATTCAATTTAGTATCAACGTCAGCCCTGGTGTGTCCATTATATTTTTTTTGTGTTCAGGGTGTGATGTTTTCTGCGTGATCGATGTCAGGATGAAACCCCGAGGCTACTGTGCTGAAGGAACATTATTTTTCTGTACATAGCGCTGTTTGGATTTTGTGTGGTATTGGGTTAGTGATTTTGGGGGAAAACTTATTTGTGAATGAAAAGTGAGTGAAAAACATTTTCCTGGTGCCTGTCTCAACATAATGATTATCGAATTTCTCTATGCATCTCCTTTGAAAGTAAAGATGTTTAATATTGAGGAACTGCATCAAGAATGATCCGCAATTACTTTTGTCTCATCAAATGTCTTGATTTCATAAGTAAAATCCATAAGTTCTCTAGGTAATATGCGCTTCCTAATTTTTCTGTTACTTCAGGCAGAAAACCGCGTGATATATTGTATCTCTAAACAATATTTAAGTTTATCTTTCAACAATATTACTAATTACCTGATTTTGTTTATAAAAAAATAGATACCGTATTTTTTAATCTAAAGCGTAAACAATTCAAAGCTTAAGAATATTATAGAGATATTTCCCCAAATTGTGACTGCTACTGATTTTAAAACCACTATTTTAAATATGTAATATTTATATTACATATTTATCTAATATTTATATTACGTATTTTATGTATATTATGTAATATTTATGTTTTAAATATTAAATATTTACTTTTTTAACTATTTTAAATATATTAACACTATTTTAAGTACGGTACCATAGTTCGTGAGATCTTTTATTTTGAATTTGTTTTTAAAAATGTAAAATTTAATTTTTAATTTTTTAATCTAAAACGTAATTAATTGAAAAATTAAGAATATTGTAAAGATATTACTACAAAGTGTAGTGTGGCTTCTACGAACTTTAAGAAACCACTAATAGAAATATTTAAATGCGGTACCATGATTCGTGAAATCGAATATTGCTGCTGTCATTAATACCCATAGCTGTTTGTATCGGCAATAAGTTCTAATATAATTAACGTTTTAATTACCGTAACTGTTGCTAAAAATTGACTGTACTGCTTCAAAAACAAACCAGTCAAACGCACGACCTGATATTATTTCTTCATATACACTTTGACTTATAAGCTTTATAAATATAGAACTTGGAGACATTATAATCTTATGAAAATATTTTGTAAATTAATAACGCTTTTTGTGACTGAAATGAAGTCATGTATAGACGGCAAAGGAAGATCTTCTTCACGCACAATCTTTTATATAAATACTGATTTTCAGTATTTTTAAATACACCTGTATTTATGCGTTCTTTTTTTGTACGCTTTTTTATGTAAAGCTTTACGAAGTCTTTTGTATG
>CM063498.1:202094159-202099159 GCA_032207245.1 Pardosa pseudoannulata
TCCATTAAAATGTTCTTTATGCATAACATACAATGAGGAATTTGCACATGTGGGGGATTCGAACAACTTAGTGTTTTTCTGATAATTTCAGACTCGTAGATTCCAAAAATGTTCTCAAAAATGTAAAAAACTGGGTCCATCCTTTAAAAAATTAATTTTAAAGTTAAGCTAAAATCACGTGACATCAAAACGCTCCGTGATTGGTTGTGATGTCATCGTTCATGCAGACCAATATTTTTGTATTGCTTTTAAGCTCGCACTATTTTCCAATTTTGTTTTTGCAAGTTCCTGAAATTTTCTAGCTATCAAAATTTATTTTTATTTAAACCTGAAGATTTATTTTATCGATCTAGATAGCTTAGTTATCTCAATTTGTCATAAATGTTTTTTCTACCTGGATTTACCAAAGGACAATCAGACAACCTCCCGAAAATTGACAGCATATCAATGTTTTCTTTCTTGGCAAAAAACCCGGATTTTATGGGAGCAGAAATACGAGGAATTAAAACCCAAAGGTATGTAAAATCATTTATATTTTTTTCCAATTTTACTTAACATGTATTAATACTTTATTCATGCTAAACACAGCTCTTTTGTTTGTAAACACAAACAAGTCAAATAAATATACATATATCATATACACACACATTTGTAGTAGCATCGATTTTATAAATAGAGACGGATGTAATATTAAAATAAAAATTAGAGGAGGTATTTATTGTGAGACCGGTCTCATTAGCCTTCGTGTTGCAAAAAGTAGACCGTAGCACTCCAAAACCAAACCAATTCTTAGATATTTTAAATATGATGAAAAGAAATTTAAAATCTTTAAACGGCTTTACTTAATTATTTATACATTTTTAAATAGCAATACAATTTTATTGCCTTTAATATTAATGTCAAATTAAAAAATGTATAAAATTTCTCAAATTAAATTTAATTTTTAAAGTAATATCATTATTAAGTATTTTAAAAATATACTTTTTTTTCAAATTAGTCACCAATTTAATCGAAAAATATCACTGTGATTTGATACACAAGAAAGTATGCATCTCTGAAGAAAATATTTATAATACCTTGAAAATACATAACCTTCCCCTCCCCCGAGTTATTTATTAGATAATTATATGCTTTAGATATTTATATGTTTTTCGATATTTATATGCTTTATAAAATATTTATTGTACTTGAACTCTGTGATAATACTCGAAAATGAGCAGTTTTAAAAGTTAAATAGCAGTGGTTAATCAACAATCATTTTAAATGTATAGATGTATTTTTATATACTTTAATTGTTCTAAATTAGTAATATTTAAACAAATGCAAGCATTTATTTACCGAAAAATGGTCTTCACAAACCCATAGAGATGATTTATATGATAATTTGAGGTTTAATTTCTCATCCCTTTTCATCGCAGTTGTCCAGATTTTACGTGTATGTGGGTCTTTCGGGACGCTGAAAAATAACTTCTCATTGCAATTAGTTGTTGTATTTTTACAGAGTGGTACAAAACAATATTTAGAGTATGATTTTTTAATGCCAGACATAACAAAAAAATTTCTATTATATGCGATACTTTACACAAAGACAAATTTAAAAGTCGCCTTTTAACTTGTAAACAGCATAGGCGCTCGGTGTCGACATGAACGATGACGTCACAAACTCGGCGGAGAAAAAGTATCGTTTTTGAGAGACGTTAAAGAGTCCACTATAAAACCCATCAGAAATCACTCATTAGGCTCCCAAATGAAAGAAAAATAGCTACTGTCCTGCTTACTTTTTTGTCTTCTATCGTTTAAAATCAAAATTAGAAAACGTGAAAATTCCTCATTCAATTTCTTTTATTTTTTCATTTTATTTTTAGAATTTATACAAAAACAAAACTGTGTGTGGATTTTTACTTACATTAAATTCACTTACATTTTCACTTATATCATTTACATTACTGCCTATAAAAAACAATAACTTAAAATTATAAAATGTTTTAGAAACTGTTTTCTCCGTTTTGCGGTACTGAATGCTCTGTAATTCGAGAAAATTCTTTGTGATTTTCAAAAGCATACCCAGTTTAATTATAAACATATTAATAGAGAATTTTCAAATTTTAGATAAAAATGCATAGAGTTAAATGTACCTGTACTATATCGAAGTTATTAATTGAATACAAAAAACTTCAAAATGGAAGGCCTCATCACAAGTTAATATGAACCCAAATAAATTGGTTGAAAAAGTTTATTTATAACACCAGAAAAAAAGGTACATTCTTCTGTAGATTTCTATAATGTACGACATTTTTGTTATACATAAAAAAATTCAACCGACTTATTTCAGCTCAAGTTGATTTGTGACTATGCATTAAATTAGTTGAAAATTTTCCCTCTCACAAGAGAAATTCACATATTCTTCTACGGGAAAAATCTTAAACTGAATCTTTTGTTTTTTCAGCACGTACATGTTGACATCTGATATAGCCTGTATCCCATGACGCTGACTACTGCTTATGCTATAGTTGGATAAAAATAATATATTCCACAAAGCGCTTTATTACACTTCAACCTGCACGGGTTGAAAAAGAAACGAATTCAGTTTAGCAGTTCTTTTTGAGATGAATATTTTTTGTGCGATAGTGAAATATTTTCAACTTATTTAATCTGGTTCAGGCTGATGAGTGATAAGACTTTTATATATTGAAAGTATTTCGCTATCACCCGAGAAAACCAACCTTTCTACCTCGAGAAATAAAAAATTGCAAACTGAGTCTGCCACTCTTTCCCTGCGCACAGGTTGACTTGTGATAAGGTCTTCAGATTTTCACCAGACTGTACAACGAAACAATCGTGCGATATAGTTGTCAGTCTGTATCTTCGCCTCGTATGATACAGGTCTAAGGCAAGTCAAAGCACAGCTTGTCATGACTATGAAATAATTTCATTTGCAATAAATGTTGACAGTAAAATATTTCTCCCCAGAAAAATGCACCTTTTGTTAACATATACATAGTTTAGACACTGATGTCGAGTATCTGATTCACCAACTATATACTGAACCCGGAACAACCCAGACCTTGAAATCACAGACGAAATCCACGCCTTTAAAACTAACCACGCTTTATCGAAATTTCTTAAACATCGGTTACTTTTTCGAAATAAAAAAATGTCCATCCTCAAGAATGACCCTGGAACGATATAAGCGGCCGTATCTTGAAGATATCTTCTATCTTAGCTGACCCTCGCCCAACATGTCCTTCAGTGAAATCGCCTTAACGACGAGAGCGTCTTGAGGCGGTATCTTGTTTGAAATCTCGCGACTAGATCGAATTTCACCCGTTCTGGCCGAGACCTGCCAACAAGGTGGATGGGAAGGAGACATCATTACCGAATCCTAAATGGAATATTAAGCACTCCCAACAAGCGGGAGGTGTGCCTAGCCACGATTTCTTTCGGCGCCCTTATCCGTTTGACAGTTTGTCAATTTTTCACGCGCAAACCATTTTCGCGGAAGTATATGATGTCAGACATTTGCATCTTTTCGGTTGGGGTGGGAGTGAAAGGAAAAATATGGCGATCCGCAGATTTTCGGGAAACTGAAAAGAAATATAATTAGTTTTTGATATACTGGGAGAAAAGAAAAGTGCCCCGAAGAAATTGTACAGTTAAGAATCATTATTTTCTTCGAAGAAAACCTATTATATGTTACCAGAGTTTATTGGTATTTGTCCTTTGTGAGCAAAGTATAATATCTTATTCCTGTAAAAGTTGCGGTATTCTTAGAACAGAATGAAATATTGAGTTCATTTAAAAGGTTGTAACTTATTCCAATCGAGTTTCTGCATTTTAAATTCTGACATTGGCTCTCTGCTAAGTCTCTATGCTTCTTCTGTTACTGCTTCGATCAATTCTTTCTATTGGACATTTTTTAAAGAATATTAATGAAGAATTTTGTTATTTTACTCGTGTCTATAGAAAGCATTTCTTGTAGATAAAAATAAAGACTGGACAAAGATAATAATTTCCATTGCGGAGGCTCTTGCTTTTATGGCATCCGCCATTACTATGCCACAGATATCTGTTGGCGATTTAATTCAGGAGAGCCCTATATACTGGGTCAACATAACTCCCTAGGACAACACCTGCCAACATGGTGGGTCCTCGTAATTTCGAAGCAAGGATCAAGCAAAAGACCCCCAGGATTTTCCTGTATGTCCAGAAGTATGGTTAAGTTGAAGGACATTGTTACCAAGAGCCTATTTTGCATGCCCTTCCGTATACGAGATCGATAGCTTTGCTAACTGACTTTTTATTTGCGTATATAACAAAATTAAGATTAGAAATATAGAAAGTGAAATGAGAAAATTTTGAAGAACTTTAGGGGAAATAAATAAATATATATATATATATATATATATATATATATATATATATATATATATATATATGGGGGGAAGCAACTACCATCGTTAACTACACAACATTTATTACGATTAACAGGACAAATACAAATAGTTAGAAATAAAATAATTAAAGAATACGGGCAACCGATACATTCCACAAGTGAAGTGGTTTGATGGCGGGACATTCCTATATATATATATATATATATATATATATATATATATATATATATATATATATATATATATATATATTATATATATATATATATATATAAAGTGGGTTCCGCTTAATGTGATTACTTTGGGATACCGTAATTTTGATAAAAATAACCGATTGGTAACAATAAACGATATGCCATGTTAGATAAATTTACCCCCGCCCCCTTTAATTCACACGCACTAAATTTCAAAATAAAATGTAAAAACTCATCTTATATTTATGTACTGTATATTGCATTTAAGACATAAAAATTGTTTACATAATAAAAATAATTTATCAATTGTTGACTGTCTACAATTCTTTCTAAGAAGCTCATTGATAAATCGTTCGTAATCATAAAGTTTTTTAAAGTTATCGGAGCGGTGTTGTACTCCACGTTTCAACAC
>CM063498.1:202101659-202106659 GCA_032207245.1 Pardosa pseudoannulata
GGGTGAAGTAGAATTTGTCAGTAGGATTTGTTTTTTCACGGTTTTACTTCGCGTGGAGAAAATGAGAAGAAATATTCAGCTTTGATTGCCAGTTTTGTAGGTTTCGCAGTTGTTTTGGCGGGCGTGGGGACATGTTTTCCCTATTGTATAGTATACGTCCGTATGTTGATTTGTAATGTATAAAGAAGGATAATTGGGAAAAATCATCGTGACGAGTTTTCTGTCACATCATAAATACCCAGCAAAAAAAAAAAAAAAAAAAAAAAAAAAAAAAAAAAAAAAAAAAAAAAAAAAAAAAAAAAAAAAAAAATCTAAGATAGTATTGCCGCATAAAGTAACTTAGCCAACTAGCTAAGTGGCCGAATGGTCAAAGCACGCGATCCAGACCCGGAGATTGCGGGTTCGATGCTTGACATGGCAGTTTATCCAAAGTACGGATTTTTAATTTAAAAATATTGTTTATTGTTTCCTTATGTTCTTGAATATTCTAGATCTTTCTTTAATATGTAAATTAGTTATTTCTCGAATGTTCTGTTCGGGTATAAA
This sequence comes from Pardosa pseudoannulata, assembly GCA_032207245.1. Lineage (NCBI taxonomy): Eukaryota > Metazoa > Arthropoda > Arachnida > Araneae > Lycosidae > Pardosa > Pardosa pseudoannulata. Next base: position 202,102,206 of record CM063498.1, read on the forward strand.
AGCTGATACCCACTAGTTGTAGGCAACTTCTCGGTCTTGTAAAGTTGCGACTTGCTACTTAGCTTCAATAAATTCTTCTGTTACGTTAAACGGTGTGTTCATTCGAATCTTCGTGACAGTATACTCTGTGGTCCCGTAAAAAATTCCAGAGGTAAGAAAAAATACCTGATACTAGTGCATAGAATGTCAGGTATCACTTTGTGTTGTCCCTTGTTCAAAAAGTAACATAAAAAGATTAATATTTAAGTTTTTTTACATTTGCCAAGATAAATCGATAATGAACTAATATTAAAACTAAATGTTTTTACACCTGTAAAAAATTAAAAATTCAACTTAAAACCTCCATATTTTGTTTTGTTTCGTTTTCTCGTATTTAATAAAAAATAAAAAAATGTGATGATTTTTTGCAATTTTTTTCAAAAAAGTTGGTAATTGAAGCGGTTAACCATATAAATTGATCTTTTTCCTTAAACTATCAAGATGTTATTTCCGTTTTCTTTAATACCCAAAATCTGTTGATTCTAATGATCTTGATCTTTTATATAAAAAATACAAACAACTGTAGTGTAGCGTCACACGTGATATTGGAATATTATTTTATTTTTAATATATATATGTTAGTACTGTCTACAAAACAACTTACTGAACCACTTCACTCCCTGAAAATGTTTGCTAAACATAACTAGTTTTTAAAAACAAGAAAGCCAAAATACGTGAAAAAATAAAATACTTTATTCTTTATAGTTAATACCTTCAATAGAACAGAAATTATCAGACATATATTCAAACTCGAAAGTAAACACAAGTAGATTCTTAAAGTGTTGCCGGATTATTTTTTCCTATAAAAAACATTATGAAACATTTTGTACGATAGAAATATAATCGAACAATTAATGTTTATACGCACATACACACACACACACACATATATATATATATATATATATATATATATGAAACAGCGTAGCATGCTATGATTCAGGGATGTAGCGTGGTCGAAGGGAAGCGTGGCAAAAAGAATACGATTTATCGGGAAAACTTTTGCAGCATCTTTATTTAGCAGCGTCCAACAGCAAAATTCAACAAAGAATGGTCGCTCAGCCTTTTATAAGTTTAGGGGCGCCATTTTTTCGCTATCATAAAAAAAATTCACGTATTCTTCAGCGTAACATTGATTCAACGACGTTTTTACAATACTTACATGCTGTCGTGTGAAAAAAAGCCTTAAATTGCATCTTTGGTCATTTCTAAAGTCTACAAGTTGACGTGTGATAAGACCTTTAGATTGGTGTAAATGTGAAGTTAATTAATAATGGTTTCAGTTTATCCAGAATTTTCTACTGGTTTGTTGTTTGAGTCCTTAACGTTCTGGTGGGATTGAAAATTAAATTATGCGTAAGTAAAGCTAACTTTGCTGCAAAATCGCGTTAAATATTATGGTAAGATGAAAGAATTTGCAAACTTAATCAGCTTAAGATTTAACCAAAGCTACACTTTAAGTTGAAGAATTTTTCTATGACATTTACTTTTAAAAATTACAGTGTCTCCCTCGATAATTTTTCCTTTCGGTGACTGTTCTATGCTTGGCCAATGATCTTTGAAACGAACCAAAAAAGTGGCCCAGCCATGGTTTGTCTCAGTCACAGGGAGTGAATTTCCTGGTTCAAAGTTCAGTCTCAAAACTCCTACTAATAAATGGAATGGTTAATTATGGAAAGGAAATGCATTTTTCGTTTATTAAATAATAACTTTTGACAGAATACTTATCCCTGAGCACAATAATTTTAAATCCATTAAAAAAAGGGATGGGAGAAAAAGACGCAAGTTACTCATTTTTATTCTTAATACTCTCTTCAAACAAAACTCCATGTTATTAAATTTATCGTTAGAGAGCGTAATCGCCTGCCCATTCCATCCATGCAGAAATTTCCATCAAGCACGTCATAAGAATTTCACGGAATTAACCTCTTGTGAATGGCATCGGATTGTTCCCTTTCGCTTCAGTCCCAGAATCGCTGTTTTCGAAGTGTTTTCATGGAACATTTTCGTAATATGAAATGAGATTTTAATCGCGTTTTATTTGACGTGTGCGCTTTTATTAAAACAAGTCATATGCATTTTGGGGAGTGTTATTTCTTTTCCCACCGTGAATCTCGAAATCGTGAACACTGAGGAGTGAAAAGAAAACAAGGCTGAAACGCTTCATCTGCTCTGATGCCGGTTGTTCACCCGATGATGGGCTGTTAACAAAAAAGCCCGCAGCTGTTTATGAAGAACATCAATGGGCGATCAGTGTTTCCTGAAGCGGGCGATAAAAATTTTTCGCCATCTTCCGGATTTTGCTTCTGTTCCGATTGCAGGAGGGTGACTTTTTCTAGGAGTGTTTGCCAGCCTGGAAATTTAACCGGAGATGAAGCGTTTCTGTGCTCTGGACTATAAAGCTCGTCAACGTGTTAACGATTGGTTTGATCAACGCTAACTTGGAAAAAAAAACTACGGTAAAAAGTAAAATTGGTTGTATTTTTATGAAAAAAAGTGAAGGTTTGTAAATATTAAAAAGGTTAAAATTGGCATCCTGTCACAGTTGATTTTCATTGAAACGCTAAACTTCTTCAAAAAAACTGTAATTTCTTTTTATCTTTGTAGATGAGTTGAGGCAGTAAAGTTTATTTTTTATCTTTTTAAATGTAACATTAAGAATGAAGTTCAGGAAGCATTATTTATTTCTTTAAATTTTGTTTAGATGCAATTATAAAGAATATATATATATGTAAAATATCAAAATTATTACATTTAAAATATCTCTAATTTTCTCGTTTTCCTCTTCTCAGTCTTTCATATCTGTTATCACAGTTGATTAATATCTTATTCAAAAAAGTGCTCAATGACTTTAAATGCTTTTTACCGATCTCCCATAGCTAACTCTGAAATAAGTGCTAATTTTCCTCCACATTTTCTAGTTGTCCCAAGAAAAATGGTTCATTTTTGTTTTCAATAAAAGACTCAGACCTACAACACGTTACCAGCTCACAATATTTTACCTGTTCTCTCTAAGAACTTGAAGTGCTGTGCTCTTAAATAATGTAGTTTTCCTCAATATTCTTCACATACAGTTTATTAATTAATGCTTAATTTCTAACTTTAAATTTCCTTTTAGCCCTCGTGTATCAAAACAGTTGACCGTAGCGCTAAAACCAACCAACCTTGCGGAAAAGTAAACACTTTGTAACAGAATATAGCATAAATGCAAAACAAACGCAAGTGAAGCACAAGTAAGACACAGTCCTACAACAAGTTACCAGCCCACGATATTTTACCTGTTCTCTCTAGGAACTCGAAGCGTTGTGTTAATAAATAATGTAGTTTTGTTCCCATATTCTCACGCCTCACAAAGAGTTTATTAATTAATGCTTAATTTCTAACTTTAAATTTCCTTTTAGCACCCGTGTATCAAAACAGTAGACCGTAGCTCTCCAACCAACCAACTAACCTTGCGGAAAAGTAAACCCTTTGTAACAGAATATAGCATAAATGCAAAACAAACGCAAGTGAAGCACAAGTAAGACACAGTCCTACAACAAGTTACCAGCCCACGATATTTTACCTGTTCTCTCTAGGAACTCGAAGCGTTGTGCTATTAAATAATGTAGTTTTGTTCCCATATTCTTACACATCACAAAGAGTTTATTACGGGTTTACTTTTCCGCAAGGTTGGTTGGTTGGTTGGAGCGCTACGGCCTACTGTTTTGACACACGAGGGCTAAAAAGAAATTTAAAGTTAGAAATTAAGCCTTAATTAATAAACTCTTTGTGAGGCGTAAGAATATGACAACAAAACTACATTATATAATAGCACAACGCTAAACAGAATATACTATATTCTGTTACAAAGGGTTTACTTTTCCAGAGCATCTAGCGATACTGATTTTTAGAAATTAATTTTTGAGGAAACGTTTCCAAATATTTATAAATTGATTTTGTATTTAAAATCATTCTTTGGATCAACGTATCTTTGCTTTTTCAACCATGAACGCCATAAAAACCAAACATCAGTCGCGTTTAATAGATGAACATTTTATTTCGTGTTTAGTTGCAAAAAGTTGACCGTAGCACTCCAATCCAATCCAATCCAGTCGCGTTTAATAGATGAACATTTTATTTCGTGTTTATGCATTGCAACAAGTTCGTTCCAGCCACAATAGGATAAACTTGACTCATATATACAGTGCCAAATTTCAACAAAACGAAGTGAATAGGATGGTCAATTTATTAATGATAATTTTTTTTATGATTTTAATGATTTTTAATGATAATTTTTTAATGATTACTTTGATTATTTTCGTCAGAAAATTTTTATTTTGTAAATATTAATATTAAGTTTTTTTAGAAAAATTAGATAATTTACCATTTTTTCTTGTTACCGAAAATAAATATATAAGCATGTATGTTACGTT
>CM063498.1:202114159-202116659 GCA_032207245.1 Pardosa pseudoannulata
TGATTGACACGAAATACAGCAAGTAAGTAGCATTCTGTTTATTCTTGATACAGAACAAAGAATTACAGACAGAGATTTAAAAATTATTGAATTTTTATAAATTATAAGATGACGTTATATTTGCGTTATTAACAAAATGACGTCCGTAATTTATATTACAAAATAATTTATAAAGCAAAATAATTTATAATGCAAAATTCTAGAAGTGGATATGGTTTTTCATTAAAAGTCTACTTATTTTATTTATAGTTGATGATTGGGTTTTAAAATATTCTGAAACCGTTTTAGGCATCTATTTAAGAGATATATTTGTGGCTGCAGTATTAATTCACTCTTCAAATACTTTTGTTGCACAGTCGATCAGTTACACTACTTGACCATCATTCAGAGGTACATAAACTGAATTTATTGTACAATTCTGATTGATAACTGTCTTCTAAACTACTTGCGAGTTTTGTGTACTTAACCGCAGTCCTGCTGGTTCAGAGAGGCACTCCTTGTTGAACTTACTCATTTGTAATTAGATTTCGGGTCAATGTTTCATTGCGAACATTCTCAGAAATAACGAAAAAATACTCTTCCGCTTAGTGTTTTTAATATTTAAGATTAATTGTGAGTTTGAATATTTGGGTGCAAGCAGCAAGAATACTAATATTGTATACAAAGAGGTATCGTAGCTAGAATCGTGACAATTTGAAAACTTTTCCTTTTCTTCTCAGAGGGGCCTGAATATATATGTAATCACAATGCATGTCACAAAGTTCTTATTCATGACATTATCATAACTCCCGTAATGATACATTTGTCTGTAACAAATTTAGCTCTATAAAAATGTCTAAAACTTCATTAGTGTGGGCAATTCGTGCTGTTACTTAATACGGCGAATCCCATACCAGTATGACAGAGGTCTCAATCCGGGAAGGGTATAAATGAAGGTGTCTGCTTATTATGCTGAAAGTAAACAAATGATAAACGTAGAATAACTTCGTTTTGCTTGAATGACATCTTAGACATTGTATTCTTTTATGTAACTTTCAGATCCAGATTGTGGGACCCAACGAGTGTTTTAGTGTATCATTCCATTATTCTGATCTCGCCAGAGAAAGATGTCTGTTACTTAGACCTTAAATAAAAGTTAAGTTCCACCACGGACTTGCTGTTCTTTCCATGGTGTCAAGACTGCCATTTGCTGCTTAGGCTTCTCATTGCCCAGTAAGCACGGGAAATTAAAAATAATAGTGGCTTAATCAGTATAACCAGAGGTTAAAAATCTCCGCTTTACATATATGCCGGGTGGTTATAATTAAACTCCTATATAAACGGCATCCTACAGCACAAATGGGTGAATGGAATGCGACGAAATTTTGTATATGTCCTATACACAAGATGCGCTTACGAAATTTTGAAAGAAAAAAATTTAGATACAAAATGTCCTCTAGGGGGATCTTTTTCGATAAACATGAAATTTAACACCATTAACGACCAAACCGGAATACAGACACAGTGTTAATTTACTAGAATAAGGATTATGAATAATAAAGTGCAAAACATGGAACAGTTGTCAGAGGTAGAAAATAAATGTCGATATTTGCATGCTTGGGAAGCTTTATGCAAATCAGGTTAGGGTATAAAACATTTACAGACGTTGTCACGTTTAAGAAGATATTTCCGGCTGTACTAATGACGGTCTCTTTACTTGAACGTGCTTTATTGGTGAAGCTGTTTTACGAAAACAATGGGAGTGCTTCTGCTGCAGTTCATGCATTTTATGTCGTAGACTAAAGTTTACTAAAGGCAGGCATCCGGGCCATGATTAAGAGATCTGAAGATGCGGAATAATTAGGTATTCAACTTGGAAGAGACCGTAAACGTGTCACGTCAGTACTTGTTAATGTCTTCAAGATAGCTGTTGATACACAATCAGAGATATCAGAGTTTGGGGGTAGTAGCGAGCATTCAGTTTCTCGACAGACAAACTATTCTTACAACAAACTTCTGATAAGTACTCAAAAATATAATGCACTATTTCCCATACAAGCTCCGCCATATCCAGGAGCTGCTTGACAGGGACATGCTACAACATATCTCATTCGCAGTTTTCTCAACAGAAAGAGTATTGATCTGTCATGGCCTTGGAATATTCTATGGAAAGACGAGGCTCATTTCTACCGCAATCGGACAGTCAACACACAGAATTGCGGCATTTGGGCTAAAGAAAATCGGCGGATCCACGCTGGCATTTCCCTACAGTCTTCAAAGGTCACTGTCTGGTGTGCTTTCAAGACGACATTCATCCTTGGGCCATTTTTCTTTGAGGAAGTCGGCGAATGTGATCGTGTCACATGTTCCGTTACGCGCCGTCGGTACCGTGACATGCTGCAGACCTTTATTGTGCCGCAACTACAGCAAAGGTGGGTCCTTACATCGACCATTTTCATGCAGGATAGTGCGCCCCCACATATCCATGGGTCCATGAAGGCGCTATTGCTCCGACACTTCA
>CM063498.1:202121659-202136659 GCA_032207245.1 Pardosa pseudoannulata
TCTTAATTAAATTTTTATTTGTTAAAAGAACAAAGGTGTTTATAACTTTCTTTTCTGCAGATAATATAGAAAATAAAATATACATATAGATACAGATGTACATATACATATATATATATATATATATATATATATATATATATATATATATGTGTGTGTGTGTGTGTGTGTGTGTGTGTGTGTGTGTGTGTATGTGTGTGTGTGTATATGTATATGCATACATATATATATGCATATATATATATATATATATATGTGTGTGTGTGTGTGTGTGTGTGTGTGTGTGTGTGTGTAGACATATATATGAAGAGGTTATTCTATTATACAGATACCTATTAAGTAAACACATAGAAATTTAAATATAAATAAAAGGAATTGGGATTATTACAAATATATAACATAAAAACAGCAATTTTGAACGATGATGATATATTTTAAAAATAATACTTTATTTTTTCAACAAAAGATAAGAAATTATTTTAGGAATGAAGTAAAAAAATAATCACAACGATGTTTCTAGGTATGTGTATATACAAACTTCATAAATAAAATTTGCATTTTAAATTATGCTTTGCTCATACCGCCATCTGTTGGCAAAAACTGAATTCATTATCTGAAGTCCAAATATTTAACTATTTTGTTCTATGCGTAAATTTTAATGAAAAGCCAAGTAAAATTTGCACTATATGCTTATTTCTAGGTAATAACGGTAGTTTTTTTTTGTGTCTAATTATCCATTAAACTTTTAATTTATGTGTAAATTGCTATCACTAAGGTGAAATATAATTCTGCAGCGTTGAATTGAGTTTGAAAAAAATGAATTTGTCATTTCTTCTTGAAAAATATCAGTACAGATACAAAATTGCTGGCCCAAGAAGAGTTGATATCAGCACTGAATAGCGCGGTTCTGGTAAATTTATATTCGATTTTATGCATAAATATATATAAACATAACAGCTATTGATTCGGCAGATAAAAAGAAAAAAAATCTCAATTAGAATGAAGTTTTTTCTTTGGGAAATAAATGATAATGTTTTAAATTCATTAGAAATTAAAAAAGTGATTTTACAAGAGATAAAAACTTATTTGTATCTTGTTTGAACGTTATATATCAGGGGAGGACAAGCTCCTTGATAGTCCGAGACATTTTTCAAAATTTGAAATTTTTCGCGAGCAGCAATTAAATACTAATTAAGAGGTATGCAAAAAAGATATTCAATTTTTTTTTTACAGAAGTTATATTTATTAAATGTCATTTGAAAGTTCTTCGTTCTCTAATCTTTCAAAGAAATTTTCGAATTGTCGATGATTTTTTGCGTTGGTGCGAATTTAATTTACAATGTATTCACTGTTTTCATAACATCAGGATATTTTAAATATTTTGTAACGGGATGTTCTCGGTAAATTATGCAGTGAATCCTTATGAATTTTGGAATTTGAGTATCATCTTTTAAAAACCAATAAGACCGATTTTTTTTACCCAGCACTGCCGAAGCTCCATCAGTTGTAATAATTCTTTAAAATATAATAACTCAAAAATGAACAGGGAACTCGGATACATTTATCGAGAACCACAAATAATTCTTCAAAGAGCCGCATGTAATATATATATATATATATATATATATATATATATATATATATATATATATATATATATATATATATGTGTGTGTGTGTGTGTGTGTGTGTGTGTGTGTGTGTATAATATATATATATATATATATATATATATATATATATATATATATATATATATATATATATATATATATATATATATATATATATATATACATATATATATATATATATATATATATATATATATATATATATATATATATATATATATATATATATATACATATATTATATACATATGTATATATTTATATATATATGTATATATATATATATATATATATATATATATATATATATATATATATATATATATATATATGTGTGTGTGTGTGTGTGTGTGTGTGTGTGTGCGTGTGTGTGTCTGTACTTATTATTTTTATATATGTGTATATTAATAATTATATAGTTATATATATTTGTACATATATATGTGTAATGAGATGGTCTTCTCGATGGGTGGTTGCGGTCATGGCCATAAAAATGATACCGTTTCAGCTAAAGACATTTATTGAGATGACATTGGAGGATGGGTTCCCACTTCATAGGGACAGAACAAACTGAAGGGTCAGCTAGCATGAAGTTATATGTACAAGACACGTAACACCTGGGTCGACATCTCTGGGAAAATATCTCTAGAAAAATCTGCCTCCGACAGCGTGTATCACCTTTTTATTTGGAAATTTCCTAAATTGTCCGCTAGGGCATGTAGGATTATAATTGGACAGGCCCCTTCTCTGAGGGCGTAAACTGTAGCCCAAGTGGTCAATTTAGGTTAGGGGATTAAAAAGAGGAATGCAAAAGGACGCTGGAATTTTTAGCCCTTGATTTAAGTTTTGAAATCCCCTGAGAATTTTCCTTACATATGTATATATATATATATATATATATATATGTGTGTGTGTGTGTGTGTGTGTGTGTGTCAGGTCTAAAAGGGGGTGGAAAAAATTAAGGGAACAATATAAAAGGGAACTCTTTCGTAATAATAAAATAAATGAAAAAATACCCACGCTCGTTTAAGCTTTTAAGATAATCCGGTCAAGCGGAAGCATATTGGAAAAATTTAATGAGTATGAAAACCGATAAGAAACAGTTGGCGCGCAGACGTAGAGTTGTCTACATTCTCCACGCTTAGCTCCGCCACGAATAAATGAAAATGGCACAAGTGACGCCTTGAAAAGGAAACTATACTTTGAAATAAAGAGATGATTTACCCAGAATAAAAAGATTATAAAGAGATGATTTACCTTACATTCGCCTACCACTGGATACAACGTATATATATAAATATATGTATATGGGTGTGTACGTGTATTTATTTTTATGTATGTATATGTTAATAATTATATATATATATATATATATATATATATATATATATATATATATATATATATATATGGGTAGACCACAGAAGTAGTAGTTCACAGAAAATCAAAGGGTCTGAATTTACTAGGTTAAGCCATAAAGTTCAGAGTTATATAGGAATTCGCTGACAAAAGTAACTGGTTTGATACTAGAATAGTTAAAAAGTACAAGTACTTAAATTAAATAGATAAAAGTTAATTAGATTGGTTGAGTTTGGGCAGGGCGGATACAAACTAAAAGAGAAAATTAAAGACACTGTACACGCAATTTTGCTTAAGAGAATCCAAAATGGAAAAGTAAATATATAAAAGTAAACAATTCAGGAATAATAATACAATTTTGTTTTTGTAGATACAAGAATCAGTTTTAGATTTTTATGATTTTTATATAAAATTTTGTGGTTTATATAAGGTGAAGGACAATATTTAAATAAGAAAATCAAAGGAATAATACAAGTAGGAGGCAAAACGATAGCAGATTGGAAAAAAAATAAAATGGTACCGTAGTTAATCGGAACAGAAAGGTCAGATCGCAGCCTATCAAAAATAATAAACCAATGACAATCTACTCTCCTAAAGTCGATCCTTCTAAAAGCTTGACCGCAGTAAGCTATGGTTTCTTCAGGATCTTCAGGATGGTAGGTCAACTGGATTTCCTGGGCCGAGCCCTCTAATCCAGGAATTTCTAACAGTAAGCATAAAATGATAACGAGCAGAAAATAAAACAACTAAAAAGAGGGGATAGGGAGGTGGATTCGTGAGTTCAGGACACAAAACTAGAGAGTAGAAAGTTTAGGGATAGAAATAAAACACATATTTTTGCGGCCAAGGACAAAAACCGTGAAGTAAACATTTTTATTGATATAAAAATCAGAAATTGAAATAGCGAGTTATAGTTGAGCAGGCACCCTACTGGATGCACCACGCCATCACGGTCTGAGAAGACTTGATAGTGATGATATCAGAGTTACTTTCTGTTGGAGAAAAATGCATAATATGCTCCTCCCTCTCAGAGAGAGCGGAGAGCCGAGTCGGAACGATATAGAAATATCGGGAAAGGTACGAATTATGATGTATGGCCATTTTTAAGATATTTTAAAACTTTTTTCTTACATTTTGTAGATTTTTAATATTTTTTTTTTTTGGGGGGGGGGATTTTTTTTTATTTTTTATAAAGACAACACAAAAACATCAAGGAACTTTGCCAAGAATGGCCAAAGGCCTTCTTCTACTGCTAAAGTTATGATTTAAGAGGCCATTTAATAATTAAATAATGGAATAAGGAATTTAATAGTGGTAGCTATAATTAGATGTTTTCCTCTCTTTATAGTTCATATGATAAATATTCATATGATAGATATGTCATTCCAAAACATAAAATATCATTAAAGGCTGCAAATCATAGAAAAACGACAAACCATACGTTAAAAACAATATACAAGAAAGGAAGAAATGACTTTTTTCTTTTTTATTACAACATTTACAACAAATTTCGTATACGCATCCACACTGGTATCTGAACAGGGAATCGTATAAATAGAACACGTACTGGAGTACAAAAATCGTACCGCCCGAACAGGGACTCGAACCCTGGACCGTTAGGTTAAAAGCCTAACGCTCTACCGACTGAGCTATCCGGGCTCGGAAGCGGATGCTAAAGAATTTATTTTTCTCAATCCTTCCAAAAAATGTATGCATTTAAGAATTTGAGGACATTTTGTGATTACGTTTTATCCCATCAAATAGAAAATCTGAAACTGTATATATAAAGCAATATATATGAAACAAATAAATACTATTACACATTTTCTTCAATATTCTATTATTTACAACCAAGAAATTTCGAATACTGGCTTTAAACTGCTATTTGAGGAATGCATAATATATATAGAACACGTGTCAGTATACAAATAGTATGTCGCCCAAACGGCAATCGAACCGAGGAACGGTAAGTTCGCACTCAAATACTTCGCTACAGAATTTATCTTAATCCTGTCAATAAACATATTTATGAACTCGAGAACGTTCTGCGGTTGCGTCATATCCCGCAGAATAGAAAACCTGTAAATGCCAAGGAAAAGAATTTAAAATTGTTTTATTGAAATCTTTTCATTCAGGAATTTTTGTTAGTACAGTAAGATTAAAAAACAAAAAATTTGTATTAAAAAAAAGTTTAGACAAATGATATTTTAAAAAAATTGAAACTTGGTGAACATTAAAAAGAAATTAAAGGAAATTTTGTCCCTAAGAAACACAGTTATAAAAAATTATCTGATATCAAATCCACATGCAGTGATGTAATTTGTTAAAATTCAATCGGGCAATGAACTTCGAACTATAGACAAAAATAAACCTTCCACTTCTTTTTTTTTAACCATCGATGCTTTCTCAGTCCGTATTATTACCACTCATAACCGATAAAAATTCAAATTAACCTTCAGTTCTGGAATACTTAAGAATTAAGTTAAGTGGTTGTAAACATATTTTTATAATTTACTTCTTTTTTCTTTACACATTAATTATATTTTGTATTTGAAAGTCAACTCTGCAATAAATAAATATTGTCACGTTCTTTTCTTTCGAGATATATGAGCTTTCAAAAGATTTTACATTTCTCCTTTTTTTTCCTTAATTTTTCTTCCATTATTTCCATTAGCCTGCTAACCAACTGGGCAGATCTGGTATCCATAGGATTTCGGTTTGTTGGCACGTGACCGTGCTTGCCCCCTCTTTCAACAAATTATAGAACAAAACGGTGCATATTTGACCCAAATCGGACAATCCGAAACTTGTTAAATAAAATCATTAATTTCATGGCAAAATAATGGATTTCTTTTTCTCCAACCTAATAGTTTTCATATTGTGCTTTTTTCCTATGCTTTATATTTTTATTGATATTCTATGTTTAGGAATGATATATTTATTATAAAAATATACAAATAGTGCTGAAAGAAAAGTATTTTTTTATATATTTTGTTATTCATATATATATATATATATATATATATATATATATATTATATATATATATATATATATATATATATATTATTTTATATATAGCATTGCATCTTTGCCATTTAATTTATTTGCACTTTATAGTACTTCGCGTTCATCATTGACATATGTATTAAAACAATACTTAAGTAATACTGAAAGAAAAGTACAGTAAACCCCAACTAACCGAGTTTTCTCTTAAACGAGCCATTTTTTTCTGAATGTTTAATAATGTATATTAGTTATATAATATACATAGTGTTATTAACTCCTGTCGCACTCGTATATATGCGCTTTGGCACAGTTAATGCATTAACTGCCTCAGAATGCTTATGCATATACATCTTATGCTTTAAATGCTATATAAGAGAATTACTTAAATGACAAACATGAAATCACTAAGAAATAAAAAACAGGAAGGTGGACGTATACGACTAAGACAGTTAAATCGTTGACTGCGCAAGACGTGTATATACGACAGCGGCAGTTAAGGGGTTAAATCAATAGTTTCGTAAAATATTGATATTTATTAAAGTGTAGCTGCTCTAAAGAAAAAATTGTATAACTCTCACAGCTAAATTAAAATGTTTCAATTTATCAAAAACAGAAAAGAAACAAAAAGAAATTATCGTTACATACTGGATGCAAGTTAATATACTAGATATGTATATACAGGGTGTTTCAAAATTGACCGGTATATTTGAAAAATCAATAAAAACTAAACGGACAGTGATAGAAATAAACAGTTTATTTCAATATGCTTGGGATAATAATAAATTTTCAAGTAGACAAACGTTCAAAATTAGTTACAATATTCCACAACAGATGGCGCTGTAGTCTGAAAAAATCTAAACTACGGTATTTGTCGTTGTGGACTTTTTGTACCTGGGGGTCAGTTACGGTCCCGCCAACCATTTTCTGGCCAGTTACGATTCCACTTACCTGAGAATTCCAGCTAAGGTTACAGCTAGTTAATTAGTCTAATTCTCATTCTCTAGCTGTCCCGTTCCGGAATTCTCGAGACAATGCTAAGGAATCATTACCGCGACCGATCAGGGCTTAAACGGTATTCAATCGAACTGTCAACATCCCAGACACTGCGTCGCCGTGCCATTGTAGTCTGTCACGTAGGTGGGACCCAGCTCAGCTGATTTCGGTCTTTACAACGTTCGGTCGTTTCAGTGTTCTGAACAAAGGAGGTCTTCACAATTAGTTTATTCTATTTATACAGAAAATTATGTAATTTGATTTATTGTACTGTAATTTGAGCAAAAATTACTGTAACATTACATTAACATTTCTCATATATAGGAAAATATTGAAAATAGTATTTATTTCGTTTATTTTTTTTTTTTTTTTCAAAAATAATCTATTTCTAACATTTTGGATGATAATAACGAACAAAATTAAACGAAAAAAATTTTCATTTTTGGCTCGTTTTTCTCATATATTCCGATAGCAAGGAGTTAAAAATGATATGGCTTAGACTTTCCTAAGTTTGGCGGTCATTCATCTATCGGTATAAAAACCGAAACAGTCTTAAAGAGGCACATCATCCTTAAAACTTTAAGAATTCGATATATTTTTTTAATTTTAACATTTTCAAAATCTCTAGAGATTTCGAAATGGTTTCTCCGTGGAAATACTTGAATTAGAATCTGTAAAATATACAATCCTTGCATTTAATATCGTAGCTTTTAAGAAAACGATAAAAACTTAAATGATTTTTACTAAAAATGATGTTTCTACAGCTTGTTTGTACTGTAAATGAAAATACTATTGCACATTTTAATTTGAAATTTTCACTGTCAATACATTATGGATTTACGCTGAAAATAGGCCTACTTTTTTCGCTGTTGTTTATTTCTTTTAGTACTTTTAATACTTGAAATGGAATTCCTAAACATTATATTCGAAAATTCAATCCCCTGGTGTAATATTTTTATATTTTTTAAATATTTATAAAAGTAAATTTAAATAAATCTATATACCTAACTAGCTGCTTCGTACCCAGCCTTCGGTGTGGGTAATAAATGTTCCCATGTAAAGTTTTAGAAGCATTATTATAGGTATTCATAAGTGGCGTGCGGTAGGTTTTCATGCAGAGTGTGCAGAGAACATGGATTTTCCAATAAATCTTTAATTATTGAGACATCTGAGTTCTGAAACAGGTTATTTATTATGAATATAAATTTAAAGATTACAATAAATAAAATATTTACCTACGAGTACTACAGTTATAACTATAAAAATAGCTAAACTTATGAGAATTCTACTAGCACTGAAGCAAAAATTATGCCTTTTACTGTATGGTGTCATATCGGCGTCGAAAAAGCAACGCTTCGGGTTTTTACGAAAAACTCATATATGTTCAGCAAACGTAGCACCACATGGCGGCCGCCTCTGCGGTGCCGACAAACCGAACGTCTATTCCACGTGCAGAGGATTTCGCTGCACGCTGGCACAATAGAGCGAACTGTTTCTTGTGCGGTCAGTGGATTAAATTATATTTATTAATTGTTTTTAACATTTGAAAATCATATATTCTGCGAAAAACATCTTGACAGTTTAGTTACATAATATAACTTATATACTGTCTGTAAGACACAATGAATGGTAAAATTTGGACTGTTCTGTTAAAATTAGTTTCTTTAAAACAAAACAACATTATTTTTCAGCTAATTATTTCAATAAATATAATACATCACCGAAATTAATTTACCACACTAAAACATTTCACTTTATATTGATGAAATACTTCTTTTATATTTCCATGAAAACAAAATCTTACAATATATAAATTTAAAAATTAACTGTCTGCAAGTCCCCGCTCTAATACAAAGCTTAATAAACCGTACCTTCGGATGATTCTGAATGCCAAGTGCAGGAAAAATAGCTACACTTGCCTCAGTGCCATAGTATGCTGTTCTTCTCCAGTAGCCCATACATATAAAGCGTGATTTTCAATTTAGTGCGCAGTGCGTACACATCAGAACTTCCTATGTTCGTTTGCGCGCTACGTGGTGCAGCACCTCGTACCGCACGCACTGCTGGAATACAAGCAAGCAAATCAACATAATATTTGAATATACTATAAATAATATTTATTATATATCATATAAAGATAGGTAGACATAGGTGCAGAAAATTATTGTCTCTCATTTTGCCAGGTTGTGCAGTGCACACCCTGCACATATGAACCGCACGCTACTGGTATTCATATTCATAAAAATCTTAAACGTTTTACGCAAGATTGTTCACTAAAATGTTAGTTTATTTATAATGGATAATCACAGTTATAAATACGTATATGATCTATGTTGTCTGTAAACCGCTGTGTTACGATGCCAAATTCCACAGCCTTCTCTATTAAATGATGCAACAGTGTGTTATATTTGTCACCGATAGATTCATATATGTAGATATGCATACCGTACAAACATTCTCAAAAATTTTATTTAAAAAAATAGTTATGTAGTCTGGTGTCCCATAGATTATCTCTAATATTGCGTTATTTTAGCGGTAGGTCAGTTGACACGTTCCCAGCATTATCGACGAAACCTAAAGGGGTCAAATGATGATCACTAAATTAAATAGCAAATATTTTGGGAATGTATGAAGCTTTAAATTTAAAATTTTAATCAAAATTTGTAGCTTATTTTTTTTATTCAAGACTCAGTTTGTCGTTGCGGGATTGCGCATATAAGAAGTTCTTATTTTTTAGAAACAAAGTAAATTCAACAAAACTAATTAAATAAAATTAGGAAACAAATGCTAAAAATCCCATGTATTTACGATAATAATTAAAAGAAGTATGATGTGACTAAAAACAATAGAAAACTTTCGATTTAAAGTTGTTTAAAAGTGATTAGTAAGATTGATATTTTGTTTACCTTATTTCGTGGTTTTCCCTTATACTTCTTAGCTAGACGTAACAGGGCGGTTCACAGTTAACCAACCGCAGTTGATAGATGGGGCTGTCATCAAGTTTAATTGATCTGACTGGCCGCAAATGTGTTTTGTGTGTGTGTGTGTGTTTTAAAGAATATTCCAAGAAATCATCTTAAAACTGGAAACTGATCAACAGAAAAAATTACTTTTCGGTACAATTGCTAGTAAATGATGTTTATTCACAGATGTTTACTTTTCTACCCTATTTTTTTCTGTTCACAATTACCTTCCCTTGCAGTTTAATTATGGTTTCTCCCATTTTGGACATTAAACAGCTTCGACTTGTACCTAACAGCTTGCCCCTAATTTTAGGAGCGCTCTAAATTTTGGTATTTAACCCTCCGAGTGGAACACATCGAGAAAAAAAAATATCAAAAAATACGCTAAAGGTTTATTGTGTCAGTGGCCAAAGCGTTCTATGATTTTTTCCTTCACCCTTTGTCGACTAGAACGGAATACGGGAAACTCACCCTCGTTATTGTACCTTTACTTCCGGTTATATATAGATATATAAATAGATATTATAGACTGTTAATTTTTAGTACACATAAAGCTCGTCAAGTCTCAAAGATCATCCCATAAGAAATAATGGATTCTAAAAGTACAAATAAAAATATTCTTTAAGAGAATTATTTATATTTTTTAAAGAAAGTTATCCAAGATATTTAAGTGGTGCAATGAGAGATACATCTGTTACCGCAAACGAAATACTTCGAAATAGAGATTTACAAAGCCATAAAAAGCTGTCAGCGTCTTTGTGAATCCCTCAAGAAATGTCAGTGAAATAGGGGTGCAGTTCCCAAACAATCGACCTGACCCTCTTACCTCAAAACTCCATGGGAGAAAGCACTGGCAAAAATATACATTACATCCGTTTTCGGAGCGTTTTTGGAGGTCGAAAATTGTACGTTTTGAAGTCATCATCGGTTTGGAGGAATTGTACGTGCGAACCGCTTAGAGGGTTAATTATTAAATTTTAAATTGCAGAATAAAATTGCAGATTTTATACTCTTATTAGAAAGAAACCATGAAAGTAAATGAAATATTAAGTTTAAACTTTTATTATTCATTTATAAATAGCTCATAGCATACATAAAGAAATTTATTACAGTTTGCAGTAATTAAGGTATCCGTCTACATTAAAAACGTCATTTTTTGCCAAAAATTATATTTTTTTTTTCATTTCTCTATTGTAAAATTTCAACTTTTAGGCTTCTAAATCTGTTTTTGTTTTGTCTCTATGTCATTTTAAAGAAAAGTCACAGGTGTTGTCATCAGTGACAGCTGTCAAAACAAAACGGTAGCTACTTCGGAACCGGAAGTTGTGAATTTAAAGAGCATTAAGACAAAACTTTTTAAATTTTCATGAAGATTAGTTTAAACATTTTTCTAGTATTTTTAATAATTATCGACTTGGCAATTAGAAAGTTTTGAAGCAAAAGAGTGTGGGGAATTTTAAACATATATTTTAACTACAAATGTATGAAAATAGTTAAAGTTGCTTTTAAAAACTTTAAATGCGTTTTTCTCTGAACGGTATTGTTAATAAAATGTTGAAACTTGAAATGTGATTTTTCAAAAAGTTCTTAAAAAATTTTGTTGAAAATTATTATGAATGCTTTTGATAGTATTTACTAGTGAATGACCTAAAAGCTTTAAAATTGGATCATTTTTAATGACGTTACACTCGCAGTTAGATATAAAGGTAATGAAAATTCGTTAAAAATTCAATGTGTATGATTTTCAATGACCAAAATTTTTTACCAAATGTAAATTAAGCAAAGATTTTAGGGGATTCACTAGTCCAGTACATAAGAAATGTGTTGCATCCAAATATATTGCAAAAATTTAATTTATTAAAAAATTAGACCTTTTGAAAAACCCAATTTTTTTACTAAATTTTCTTCATTTATTAGAAATTTTATAAAAACTTTTCCAGGAATAAAGTTTTTAAGTGCATTTCTCTATGATAGTATAAAAAATAAATCTAAAAATGTAAAATCATGAACTAGTTTCTACGTTTAAAGAAAAAAGTTCTCCGAACGTAGACGGATACCTTAAAGGAACATAATACTGGAATAACAGTTTATTACATTCAACATTTATTATATGAATCATTAATAAAATAATTTACAAAATATTAAAGGAAAAAAAGCATTTATCTTATATATTATATAATATAAATTAGTAATAAATTAAAAATTTCAGCCAGCTATAAAGAAATATTAGCACTTTTTATTATTTTTCTGAAACTTAGATATAATTGTTATTTGCTTCAGAATTTTATTATTTTATTATTTTTTCTCTTATTAATTTTGTCTCCTTATCTAAGTTAATTTTATTGTTAAATTCGCTGAGTAAGTTGACGGTTCCTTGGTAAAATTGTATGCTTCGCTTGCTATGCCGTTCAACTCTGTAATCCACGCGTGTTTCCATGGTCAATCCCTCGCCTGCCTTTGACTAATAAACATGTCAGTTTAAAAGCTCTTCAATAAAATTTAAGTTCTCCCCAGAATTAAGTATTCACTTTATAGAAAGACACGACTGCAATCTGCCATTTTCTAGCTGTCTAGCTGTCTAGGCTTTCCGTATGCTTCAGTAGTTGTCAACAGTCTAGCTGCTTGTCCGGTTAAAAAAATCCAATAACTGCTTAATATGACGTGACCGGTGGATTAATTTTCGCCGTGTTACATATACAGGGTGTCCCAAAAAGGCCGCATAAACTCAGCATAGCTAGATTCTTCGTTGAGAGTGCATAAAAACTGTCCAAGGAAACGTTCCTGTACGATCCAAAGTTTAAGAGGAAAATACGAAAAACAAAGTATGATGTCACTTCCGGTTCAAGAAAAAACACTGAACATATCAAGAGCAGTATATGCACGGGCATACTCCCTAACAGTTCGTAAGTCATTTCCATTGCATCGGTCGTACATCACGTACATATCGCAGTAGTCAAGAACGGAATACGTGGCCACCGAAGACTACCAGCAGCTGCAAGATGCAACTTTTTAAATACCAGATCTACGGCTACTTAACGTTATTCCATGGCACGCGCATGCATTACGGGATATGCTCCACGAACGTTTTAAACATTACCGTCTGGAAGGATATACAAATACTGTTGTTGATATGTCCAATAAAGTGTTTTTCTCTTGCACAGTCATACTTTGTTTTTCGAATTTTTCTCGTAAACTATGGATCGTACAAGAACGCTTCTTTGGGCAGCTTTTATGTACTACCAACGAGGAATCTAGCTGTGCAGAGTTGATGCGGTCGTTTTGGGACACCCTGTATATACCGCTAATTTTATTCATTTCATTATACTACCATAAATTTATTTTTATTTTTAAATCCATGTACCAATTATTTTTGTATAAAAGTGTCCTAGCGGAATCTAAATTGTTCATTAAATTGCTGGGAAAATAGATTTGAAGGTATAAGAATGGGAAAGAGGATAATTTTTAAGAAACAATTTAAGTATAATAATTTTGATATATTACATATACATTATTTCTTAAGTAATAATAAATTTGAAAACTCAAATTTCAAAATTCCCTGATTTTTCCTGGTAAAAAAAAACCTAAAAGCTTCCATGTTTCCATTACAGTTATTTTTCATGATACAAAATATACAAAATATACACTTATACCTATTTTTGTATACTTAAATCTGCTGTCCTTATGTCCTTTGAACATGTTCAATGGACATAAGAAATACTCCTCCCCCCCCATCAACACACATGCCTCTTGCATAGTCTATTTCTCTACTATAAATTCTATTCTAGGTAACATATATTTTTTATTACTCACTTCACTATTAAAGTTCTTTTAAATTTAGTTTTTTGTTTACTCAGAATAGCGTTTACCCATCTAACCGAATTAGCGATATTTTAGATTCTATTTAGCGATAAGAAAAAATAATTAAACTGTCGCAGTTACAGTTTTTCCAAGAAAATCTATTTGTTTTTCCTTTTTTACTAATAGCGATGCACGTCATATAACAAAATTTAATTAGTGAAATAGGAAAGAAATTGAAAATAAACTAATGAAAAGTCTGCCGTTACGGAATAACTAGGAGATTAGTAATTCTAAAAAAGATTTAGAACTACTGCTATATTCTTTCTAAGAACATATTCAGTCCATTCTCTGAATTTTAATTATGTAATGTAGTACAGGATGATTACTTATAAAAGTTTGTTTCGGAGAAAATAAGGAATATATTAAAATAATTACTTTAAAAATTCAAACTTTCTATTATATCTTTATTTGTGCGGTTTTGAATTTTTTTCCAATGCAGTTGGCAATACAGACATATATTTATGGCAATCAAATCGGAAAAGCTGTTACTCCTTTAGCACCACCTATGTGTAGCTTAAAGAATATTACAAACACAAGTAACATTGCCTGTGAAATCCTGATCAAGATCAACTACTTTTTCTTTCTAAAATTTAAAAAGATTTATTTAACATTACACTCAAATTGCTTGCACGTCTATTAAATGCATATAAAACCTTTTTTTTTAAAAAAGTTGTTCAAAATGTAAAACTTGTGCGAGCTGTAGTCAACAAAAGCAAATCGTGGAACGCCGTTCCTTCTCTTTTTGAAAACTCCTCCGTCTCGCCAAAATCCATACTCTCGAACATCCGTTCTTTACCTCGCTCATTCATCGTTGATCGCAGCGACCTCACATTGCCCCCTCTGGTTCTCCGTCTTATAGAAGCAGGGGAAGACCCCCCCCCCTTCCACTTCCAGAGGTTCATTTGAACTTAGTGCACATTGGGACCACGAGCCTATTTTAAGCGTTCCATCCGCCATTAATGAACATGGTGTATCTTTGACCGTCTCGAACCTCGAACTTACACCCTTTCCTTTATGAAATTGAAGCCTTTGCCGAATGTAATAAAGTATTCCCTGGCCACTGCGCTTCATGTTTTCCGGCTTCAGTGCTTCGCGAGTTTTTCCACAATATTCATCAAAAAATAAAAATGAAAAAATACAACCATGTCGGCAGCCACATTGCGGGAAGGAGAACGATTTAATGT
>CM063498.1:202141659-202156659 GCA_032207245.1 Pardosa pseudoannulata
TATATGTACCTAATCTATTATTTAAGCCAAATATAAAAAAAATTATCTTCGTAATATCTAAGTTCAGTGATAAAACGTATGAAAATAATGCAGACGATATTTAAACAATTTAAAATAAGAAATGATTAAATGAGAGGGTTAAAGGAATGACGCCATAATGCTAGAAAGAAAAATGTTATTTAAACTATTAATTATGTGATAAATTGATAAATTTAATCACCTGCTCTGAATATGGGGCTTGATATAATGGCATTAACGCTCGAAAAGGGGGAAAGGTGTGGATTTCGAACGTTGCTAACTCTAACTCATCAAGAATCCAATATGTTTTCCTTTCCATTCAACTTCATTATGTTTTAAAGCGA
This sequence comes from Pardosa pseudoannulata, assembly GCA_032207245.1. Lineage (NCBI taxonomy): Eukaryota > Metazoa > Arthropoda > Arachnida > Araneae > Lycosidae > Pardosa > Pardosa pseudoannulata. The sequence goes on from CM063498.1 coordinate 202,142,022, forward strand.
CAGTATTTTTATTGTGACATGAAGCATATTATCAATTTATTTTAGAATCGGATCATAGTTTGAATAAACTTGCTTTGAATTTTGCTCTCTATCATAAATGCCATATCGATTTCACGAGTACAAATTTAAATTATGACAATTCTGGCTTTATTTCAAAAGAATAGTATTGTTCATATTAGTTTAAACATGAAAATAATATATTATAGTAGTTCGTGACGTTGCGACAAATGTAATATAGATGCCTCTATCCATTCCAGGTCCAACCTCTTCATAAATTCGAAGACAGACGGACAGACTTAGGCTATTATTATATAGGAGATTTTAATTTTGCTTTATTCACTTAAAACTATTTTAAAATAAGTGCAGAATTGTGAGCAACAGAAAAATATATGAATAAGCTAGGGAATTTTTTTGTGTGTCTTTTTTTATGTGTGTGCGACAGAAAGCTATGGAATTTTCTAGTGGATATGAAGATTTTGGTGGTTTGGTTTGTAGACATATGTCCGGGAATCGATTTTCTCCCTTATTTTCCTATTTATTAAATTTTGACTATTTGTTAGTATGTAGCTAATTATCTTAATTTTTCTATAATAACAAAGGTTATCAGTGCATTAATATGCAACTTTAGTCGTACAATTTTTATATTATATTTCTACATATAATACACACAAATATTTATTTTTATTTTTATTTATTTATTTTTATAACGCGGTAGCTACATTTCTTAGAAAACCCGGGAGAAACAATCGTGTAAAAATTGCATGCGGCATATGGCAAATTTGGAGATATGTGCCACGACTTTAAAAAATCGTGTAAAGTGAGGAAAAAAAATTAAAAAATTTTTCCCAAAAACGTACAAAAAAAATAACAAAATAAAAAAATCCATATCACATATTTATGAAACAAAAACAAATCATTTTTATTTAAAAATATTAAAATTAGTGTGCAGAGAAAATTCAGTTTATAAGAACATGCAACATGATGTAATTCAAATTGAAATTAGGAGTAACACTACTGATATCTATTCATCGCTACTTGATAGCAAGCTTGCACGTTCATTGCAAACTGGATCAAAAATGTTATCAGTAGATGTGCAAGATATGTCTAGCATAACTGTCGGCTTTGATACAAATGAAGAATTTTGTTCCTTATTATTGGAATCTGTCGATTTATTTTATCGTTAGAAAGTTCGTTATTAGCGGCTATTTTGGGGTTTTTTAAGTTGCTTGTATGATTCTTGATAGCCTGCTGCACAAAAGTTAAGATTATGTTGAAATATTAATGCACACGCTCTTCGTCAGGATCATGAGTAAGAAAATGTTGTCCCATACTTGTTACAAATTTCAAGAAAAAAAGAAAAAAATTATTATAAAATTCGGGTGTTCCCCGTAACTCCAGAATACAACTTAAGCAAGCAATCAAGTAGACCAAGTCACTCACACAAGTGTGGGTATATACTGACCATCTTCTGATTACACTGTCGAAATTATAATTGTAAAAAAAAACTTAGATTTGTGCTGGAACAAAAGATTTATTAAAAAAGTACATTGGTGAACAGTGTTATTTCATAATTCTGTACAAAAAAGACCGTGTAAAAAAAGAGTTGTGTGTATTTAATATGCAGATTGGTCCAATAGTAGAAGGACAGTACTTGGGATATTTTTTGGATGGAACAGTCACGGGAGATAAGTATCTCAAAATTCTAGTAAGTCAAATTCTTCCACAGTTTAGCACCAGCTTTATTCACATGACCTTTATTTCCAACAAGATGGAGCCCTCCACATCCCCTATATAATAATAGCCTAAGTTAACTATCCGTCCGTTCTCGAATTTATGAAGCGGTTGGACCCGGAATGGATAGATGCATCCATATTGGATCTTGATGAGTTAGTGTTCGCAAAATTCAAAGCGAGTTCGAAAACGTTCGAAATCCACCCCTTACCACTTTTTGATCGTTTAATGCCATTATTTCAAGCCCTAATTTCCCTGGTTAAGATCAGGCGATTAAATTTATCAATTTATCGCATGATAAATAGGTCAAAATAACATTTGTTTTCTAGCAGTATGACGTCATTCCTTTAACCCTCTCATCTAATCATTTCTGATTTTAAATTATTTTCATACGTTTTATCACTGAACTTAGATATTACGTAAATAATTTTCTTTTATATTTGACTTAAATAATAGATTAAGCACATATGCGATAATTTTAAATTTAATCATCCATTATTTTTTGGTGCAATGAAAACATTATCACCGGTATGAACAACAAATTCTTTTCTTAAAAGTCTAGGAGTCTATTTCACGGACTAGTAAATATCTAGAGCTTAAGTTATATATCTTTGAAAATTAAGAAGTTTGTCCGTTTGTCTATTTGTTATATATAACCACTCGGTTTGCAATGGATTCGCTAAATTTCGGACATCATTCATATATACCGCTAAATAATCACTGTCAATATTAAAACCTCTGCTGTCCATCCTATCACGTAATATGACAAGATAAACTAAACTTGGCAACTAACATGCGGTCAGTAAAGATAAACAAATTATTGAGCGTGTACCAGATAATTCTCAGCCAAAAAAACAAATCATATTTTTACCTGCCTCATAAAGTACTTTACAATTCTGGAAAATTAAATTTTTTTCTGATTCTGTCATATGACGGGTTATATACTAGTTATTTAAGAGTATATCTTGATGAAACATTTCTTGAGAAATGGATTCACCGGAAAGTTCATCAGACTTGACGCCAATGGAGTTTTTCTTTTGGGGAGCACTCATGGAAAAAAATTTTAGTCGAAAAATAAGAAGTATCGGGGATTTGAAACGATGGCCGAATGGTTAGGGTGCTGGCCTTCAGAACCGGAGTTCGTGGGTTCGAATCCCACTATGGCATGGATGTTCGTAGCCGTCCGGATTCGGCATTAAGCATTAGGTCCTGGTCTCATTAGCCCTCATGTTGCAAAAAAGTAGACCGTAGCACTCCAAAACCAAATCGAACCTAAACTTACACGATCATTGCAAGAAATTAATACCAAAACAGACCTGTCAAAAAATGCTTGTCTAAACGTAATAGGCAAACTTCAAAGCTCTATAATTGTGATGGAAAACAGTTTGATATGAACAGTTTATTTTTTGGCCCGAATTCTAGTATTACTTATTTCATATGATAAGAGGGTGGACAGATCGCTATAATGTGAATAGTGGTGAAATTATTAAAAAGTAAATTGCTGCTAGAGCTTGTTTGGGGACATTAGTTTTTTAACTCAAAATGTTTATTTAAAAATGTAAAGTTGGTTCAGAGTGTTGTGCTCTTCAAGATGAAAGGAAATGCAAATGTATTTATACTGTTGCAAAAATTTTAGAATAAATTAAATTTACCAGGTAAATCTTTTCCTTTTGTTTTTTTATTCGCTCTGTAGTAATTTTGCCCACCCCTAGTCTAACCTGTAACTCAAAATATGAAGAAGGTCGTTCCCAGCGAGACTGCAGAACGTAAATGTAAGACTGCAACCAAAACCAGGGGTATTTTTGCAATACCAAGCCTAAATATGTCATGCACTACACTTGTCATGCCATTTCATCGCCATTAGGAGAGCAGGAGGCGTTTTTTCAATTTAGTTATTCAGAAAAATCGCAGTCAATCGAAAACTACTTTGTTTATTTATGAACGAAACTTTTTTATTTTACATTTAATATATACTGTATGATTATTTAACAAAACAAAAAAACAATATTTTTACGAAATCACAAAAATAAACAATTTTTAAAATTAAAGTCTGATAATCTGTCAGCACCTATCATGTCTTCATCACTATCTTTGTTCCAACGGCTCATTTTGTCAATTTTGTATTCAACAATAAAAAACCAAGCTAATATTACTTATTTCATATGATAAGATGGTTGAGAGATCGCTATAATGTGAATAGTGGTGAAATTATTAAAAAGTAAATTGCTGCTAGAGCTTGTTTGGGGACATTAGTTTTTTAACTCAAAATGTTTATTTAAAAATGTAAAGTTGGTTCATGTTGTGCTCTTCAAGATGAAAGAAATGCAAATGTTTTTATACTGTTGCAAAATTTTAGAATAAATTAAATTTACCAGGTAAATCTTTTCCTTTTGTTTTTTTATTCACTCTGTAGTAATTTTGCTCCCTAGTCTAACCTGTAACTCAAAAATGAAGACAGGTCGTTCCAGCGAGATGCAGGACGTAAATGTAAGACTTGACCAAAATCAGGGGTATTTTTGCAATACCAAGCCTAAATATGTCATGCACTACAAGTCATGCGCGTATACTTCATCGCCAACTTAGGAGAGCAGGAGGCGTTTTTTCGCGAAGTTTAGTTATTCGACATCGCAGTCAATCGAAAACTACTTTGTTTATTTATGAACGAAACTTTTTTATTTTACATTTAATATATACTGTATGATTATTTAACAAAACAAAAAAACAATATTTTTACGAAATCACAAAAATAAACAATTTTTAAAATTAAAGTCTGATAATCTGTCAGCACCTATCATGTCTTCATCACTATCTTTGTTCCAACGGCTCATTTTGTCAATTTTGTATTCAACAATAAAAAACCAAGCTAATATTACTTATTTCATATGATAAGATGGTTGAGAGATCGCTATAATGTGAATAGTGGTGAAATTATTAAAAAGTAAATTGCTGCTAGAGCTTGTTTGGGGACATTAGTTTTTTAACTCAAAATGTTTATTTAAAAATGTAAAGTTGGTTCAGAGTGTTGTGCTCTTCAAGATGAAAGGAAATGCAAATGTATTTATACTGTTGCAAAAATTTTAGAATAAATTAAATTTACCAGGTAAATCTTTTCCTTTTGTTTTTTTATTCGCTCTGTAGTAATTTTGCCCACCCCTAGTCTAACCTGTAACTCAAAAATAAAGACAGGTCGTTCCCAGCGAGACTGCAGGACGTAAATGTAAGACTGCAACCAAAACCAGGGGTATTTTTGCAATACCAAGCCTAAATATGTCATGCACTACACTTGTCATGCGCGTATACTTCATCGCCAACTTAGGAGAGCAGGAGGCGTTTTTTCGCGAAAGTTTAGTTATTCAGAAAAATCGCAGTCAATCGAAAACTACTTTGTTTATTTATGAACGAAACTTTTTTATTTTACATTTAATATATACTGTATGATTATTTAACAAAACAAAAAAACAATATTTTTACGAAATCACAAAAATAAACAATTTTTAAAATTAAAGTCCGATAATCTGTCAGCACCTATCATGTCTTCATCACTATCTTTGTTCCAACGGCTCATTTTGTCAATTTTGTATTCAACAATAAAAAACCAAGCTTCCAATTGACAAAACACGACTTCTAAGTTCTAGAGCTATCAATTCGATTGCAGACGAAATAACGCAACAAAAGACCGAGTCACTCGACATTCATAACTTGTAGAAAGAAAAAATGCAAAGCGTTGCATAGCAGAGCAAACAACACGCATATAATGTCACACATACATATAATTATACGTATATAGTAGATTTGTGGTGGTTAGCGGATATCTAACAGAAATCTACTAAATACGTATTTTTACGTGACCCGCGATCCAATGACAGCCTGCAAAAAACGTAAAAATTAGTGGCTCGCAAGCGAAGTGTTAAATTCGTTAAAAATAATTTAATTAATATTTTTGTGCTAATTGTCGGAACGATTAACACAGGCTATGCATTAAAATACATCTACCTATTAATAATGTAAAGTTGATTTCGACTGTATGCTACTGGCATTGACTACATTGCAGAATTATGCAACGAACAGTTGAGATGGACCTCCATTGTTCGAGAAAGACCTAATAATTCGACAAGGGGCGAGAAAATTCCTCACCAACAGACGCCTAATATAACATATATATACATCTGTTGAATGTAGTTAGTCATTTCAATTAAGTTAATTATATTTAGTATTTAGTAATGTGTACAATTATTACCCAGGCATTGACATTAGTATCTGCGTTAGGAAATAAGTCTGAGATAGATATTGTCAGAGAAATCTGAACTAATAATATATCTATAAACTAGTAATTGCAATAGAAGTAGTAGTAATTATCTTAAAGTAACATTATAAATTTTATATATGCTTACTTCAAAATCAAATTTAATTTAGTTTGATGTTTTTGATTTGCTAATGTTATGTTTGAAAAAAAATACTACAACGTATGAAAAAAGGCAAATTATTCATATTTTGTATTTATATTTTCCAAATCAAAACTTATTAAGTACTTTGTGAATATGAAATACAAATTAATTAATCGTAGAATATATTTTTTTAATTTGGGAAGAGGCAGTCTTAGAAATGCACGTGGGCAGCCGATGGCCTAGGAACGGCCCTGAATGAAGGCAAATTAGATCGAATACGGAAATTTTTGCTGAACTAAAACCCGAAATATTGTTATACAACGACAACCGTTGCATAAAGTGCAACGTAACTACTTTTTTCGTCACCTCCGACTTCCGAAGTGTTTCTGCGGAAAAAAAAAGAAAAAAAACTCGACCCTCTACTACCGGTTTCCGAGTTGTGATGTTCGGATAGTGACGCCGACTGCTGACGTGCGATTGGTATAACAGCTACCAAATGTTCAGGAGCCTAACTTCTGCTTTTACAACATCCCGGACCTGCGGGAATTTTCATTACTTTAGGCTGGAATTGCCGTATCTCATAACTTCTCTGACCAATCGGAGGAGACTGAGCTAGTTTTTACTCTTATTTTTTTTTTTCAGTAACAATGAACTGAGAACTCGTTCAGCAGTACCGGTGGGAAAAGAAATTATGAAAGTGAGAAATTGCAGCGAGACAAACTGCAAAACGAAAGGAGATTAGTTCGATGCAGGAAATTGCATCAGAGGAAGCGTATTTCGTAAAGTGATAGTCAAATGCTCATAGAAAAATAACAAACGGCGTGAAGAAAGCTTACAAATATGATCACGAGTTTTCTGTGACTTAGTGTGTGCCAGTTTAAAAATTTTCAAAAATGATTCTTTTTCGCAATGGAAATAATTAAAGGAACTTGAACTTTCAACAATTGAGAGCCTAATTAAAAGTTCTGGATGTGAAATACGCACTTAAATAAACCCAGCTCATTACTTGCATGTTTTTAAAAAATTCCATTCTTTAGAGCAGTGTTTGTACATTTTATTGTGTCAGACTTAAAAAAAAAAAACGAACTGTATCTGTTCGTAAAGCGTGACATCGATGTTATGATGAAGATCAATGTCTTAGACATGTAAAGCTGCGGTTCTCAAACTGGGCAACACAATTTTTTACAACATCGAACTTTGAAAAATACTGCAACTACTCTTAAAGCGCGACTGATGTTTGGATGAATATTGATGTCTTAAACGTCTAGAACCGTGGTTCTCAAGCTGGGTAGCTCAACACCCGGGGTTTCAGCAGTGTATGCCAAGGGTACCAAGGCAGAAAGAAACAGGGCCCGATAAAAGCAAAGTTGGGCCCAGGGCCTGGTAGTCTTTCGCTCCCCCCCCTACCCTCCTTTTAAGGCTAAAAAAAATTAGTTTATAAATGAGGATACAAACGAATATTTTTGGAGGAAAGTTTATATTAATTTTTTTATGTTTACATACATTTGTAGTACAGTCGAATGCTAAAAATCTGTGACTGGAATGATGTAAATAAGTAAAATGGAGTGTGTCTTAGATAAAATTATCAACATTTTAACAGTTTTTATTTAATTTCTGAATAAGGTTTCGTGAAATATTACTTGAAGAATTAACAGAAAAAAGTTTTCAAATTTTGTTAATTAAATTATTTAAAATTTAATAATTAAGTACCAAATTTTAGGGGGGCCTAAAATTAGAGAGCCTAGGCCCAGTCGGCCCGTGCTTTAATCAGGCACTGGACAGAAGTTCGAGACTAGAAAACTAAAACCAAGAATTATCGTATTTATGTGTTATTCATATATTTTTATTTATATATTTTCGCATGTATATGTGTATTTGGCCAGGATGATGTGCAATTATTGAAAGATGGGAAAAATCTGTGTAATTTTCAACCTTTCTTTCTTTCTTTTTTTCTTTTTTCGTTATGGTACACTTCTAATAATTTAAAAATTTGATAGACCTTTAGAAATAAGATAAATTTAAAAGAGTTTTACTTGGTTAACTGGATACGATAATAATTATCAGTGAAATACAAAATAAAATTACATTAAAAATTTAAAAAGTATATTTATTTGATGATTAATAACAAATTATATTTAATGTGCTTCTCAACCTTTCTCTTTTTTTTTTCTTTATGGTACATTTCTAATAATTAAAAAAAAATTGTAAGGAATTTGGACCCACGACCTGTTTTTCCGCAGCTGTGCTTCCTTATATCTGGAAGTCGACCCCATTTACCCTCCACCCGGCGTTCCTTTGGGGAATAGGTTTGGTTTGGTTTGGTTTTGGAGCGCTACGGTCTACTTTTTGCAACACGAGGGCTAATGAGACCGGGACCTACTGCTTACAGCCGATTCCGAACGGTTACGAACATCCATGCCCTAGTGGGATTCGAATCCACGAACTCCGGTTCCGAAGGCCAGCCCCCTAACCATTCGGCCATCTTTCAGCTCCTTTGGGGAATAGGAGCCGGCCGGCTGAGGGGCTGATAAGTTTTTCCGATACGTGGTTTTTTGTTGCAGGGCGGCAGTGAAGCTAAAGGAGGATTCCTGACCTCCCAAAAAAGGAGAGATGAACCCCGGCAGTTCAGTCAGGGCTGTCCACGGAGAGCTGGCGACTCAGAGATATCTCTCGTTGGAGGGAGGCTTATTCTAGGTTACGGAGCAAAGAGGACGCAACGCTTGTCTTTTATGCGTGGAGGCCGCTCGTCCACCTGATAATGGTTACAGTTAAATCAGGCTCCGGGACACGAAATATGATTTTGTCCTATCTTTAATTTTATACTACTGTAAATAAATATATCTTGTATTGTCCTTTAAGTATCGGAAGTAATTTTGTGCATCCCAGCGACAACCTGTCCAAGTTAAGTAGGCGGGCAGATTACACGCTAGCATAGCACAACAGTGGTGAGATTACAAAATTGATAGCAGAATGCTCGCGAGGAGCGATTTCGAATTTCTCTCCATTTTAGACTAGCTTTGCAATCTAGTGTAGGAATTAAATGTTATCCTAAGTCCTTCATCTGGAATTGGACTATACCCAGAGTACAGCATCTGGTATCGAATTATATGTTGTTTTACATCAAATTATAGAAAATATTGGTGATTGTATAAGGTGATGTGGAATGTTTGGTTGCACAATGCGAAGGCTGTGTAAGGTTTGGTTTAGTTTGAAGCACTTCGGACTTCAAAATATCTTTCACAACATTGCAACTCAAATATATCGGCATATTCATACGCTTTCTAACAATGCTATTTAAACAGGGGAGGGAATATTTTTTGGTCTATGTTTAGAATATAGAAGTAAAAATCTATTTGCAAAGAACAGTTTTGAATTTTTTGTTTATCATCTAATGGTTCGGAGTAGAGGAAATTTTGTAATCACTAAAAATTTCGATTTACAGTGATCCCTCATTTTGCGAAGTTAATGGGGACCAGAACCTTCCGCGAAAACTGAAAAACCGTGAAGTAGGATTTGTCCCTAGGAATTTTCGTGTATGCGGGTACACGAATGTTTTAAATATGTAAACAGTATTTATACTTTACACATTTAAGACAAAAATTACAACAGTATACATATTTATTTAAAAGTGCCAGTGCTAATTAATAAGGTTAATTACAAAACCTTACAGAGTAATAAACATTAATCAACATTGCTTTCTGAGAGAGGCGAAGAGTTTTGTGTTGGTGGCAGAGGAAAGGTTCTCACTTGACTCGTAGAAGTTTTAGGTTCCCTCGGAGACTCTTCTGATGGAGACGCTGACGTTAGAGCCAGGGGGCTTTACCTTGGAGAGAAACGTATTGATGGGTAGTTGTTGTCTTTGTTATTCCTTTTCCTACAAAATTTTCCTGTACAAGGACATAACTCCGTCAACGCGATTGCTGAACTCGACAGCTCGAACCCTATTGTCGTCAATGTCTTGTGAAAATTCTAGCCATGTTGTACAATTGTTGCTTCTCCAGGGTAAGGCCACGTTTTTCAATTTGTTCCTCGTCTTCCTTTTCATTTTCTTCCTCACTGGCAGACTTTGTCCTCTCAAGAGCCCGTGGTATGTGCTCTGAGTCAACTCACCTCAACTCTTGTTTGGCATGCAGGGATGCTTCTCTCTCGCGCATCAACATGAAACAACGCTAATTTCCTCAATGTGGCTGCCGACAGAGTTGTATATTTTCATATTTATTTTTTGGTGAATATTTTGGAAAAATCCGCGAAGCTCTGAAGCCGAAAAACATGAAGCGCGAAGTGGCGAGGGAATACCGTACATTGAAATATCTGTATAATGAAAAGTCGCATTATAAAGAATATTAGCGCCCTGGTTCTTAGCCAGTTGGCATTAAACAATCTCTGCTCAGACAACATGGATAAAGTGAGAAACGACAGCTACTTTGAATCTTGTAGAAAATGTGCAACCGATAGTTCTGATGACACATCATACAAAACAGAAAACAAAAGATATAATACAAAATATATATGGAAGTCATGTGGTATTCACATCAGATTTTTTTTAAATGTTTTGCTTCATGTAACAAAATTAAATCTTTTATGTAAAACTAGACCTTTACTAATAATTTCAAGCCGAACGATGGCCGAATGGTTAAGGTGCTGGCCTTCGGAACCGGAGTTCGTGGGTTCGAGTCCCACTATGGCATGGATGTTCATAGCCGTTCGGAATCGGCTTTAAGCAGTAGGTCCCGGTCTCATTAGCCCTCGTGTTGCAAAAAGTAGACCGTAGCGCTCAAAACCAAACCATACTAATAATTTCAGAAAATTTTTATTCTAAACAGCTCTAAACGTTCTATTTTATAGCAAATTAAAATTGTTTGTAATAATAAAAGCTTCTCAATTCGAAAGGTACTATATCTTCCCTCGACATGTAAAATTTCGGGAAACTTCAATTGTTCTTCGAGACTTTAAGATGTTTTACTTCTTGCTGTTGTACCGCCAACTTGGTTGGCCGTTGAAGGTCAGAATGGATCAATATGTCGAACAGAGGCACAAGATCACGTTTCTCTCAATAAATAATTTCCGATGAATCACAGGTCAAGCCTCATTGCGCGTGTCGGGCGTTTGCGAGCAATGATGCGTGCAAAGCCAAAGCCGTGATTGAGGTCATTTGTATTGGGAAGGATTGACTGGTGAAGATCCGAATGGAGTAATGCATGTTGCATACATATAGGCCACACGTCTGCGGAAAAGGCAGAAGTGGCAGCTGCCAATCAAACGAAAGGAAAGTATATTTTTGTTGTTGCAGGATATTCGATAGATTTTTATAAGAACAATTCAATGTTTTTCAGAAATTCACCCGTGAAATTTGCACCAATACAAATATAATGTCTCCCGGAAGAATATAAAGCACATATAAAGTACTTAAATACATGCATTAAACTAAATGGCTTACATACATAAGAAATACATTTACAAGATAGACATCCATAGCTTTGCATTTATACATAAACGTCATTAAACAAATCAGCAACGATGTGTTTAATGTCATTGTATCTTTAAAAATATATTTCCAACAACTTTATTTTATGCTTAAGTTTTTACCCTGTGTGGCAAATACTGGAGCATATTCCATTTACGTTCCATTATAAACCAGCCGAATTTTACTAAAGTAATTTTATGAGCAGCTTGGAAAATTAAAAAAAAATTGAGAAATGAATAGTGTTCACATTTCGCGGTTTTTGAAGGGCGCAGCACCCTGCCCTTTTTTATTTAACGTTGACGCGCTCTGACCCGTTTTTTCCTTTTCAAATTTATATAAATTCTGAAATCAATTAAAAACTGAGAAAGTGCCTTTTATATAAAACATGCCTTTATTCTAAAAAGTACCCTTTCATTTAATAAAAAGTGCCCATTTTTGACAAGTCTCCACTGCCCCTTTTTAAAAACTATGTGAACACTAGAAATGAATTATAACACATCCTTTTATTTTTCTTTTACAAATTGCAAGAATTGTATAAGTACAAAATCTGAAAAAAGTATGGCATAATCAGTAATTTATACGTTATCGTTTCGTAGTAGCAAATTAATGCTTGTAGCTATTAACCCGTTCGCAACCAACGTCTCGTATACGCGATGCAGCAATTCCACTCGTAAGTCCAGCGTCGCCTCCAAGCGATGATCTTCGGTTGATATTGAGAGACCAGCATCGCGTATGCGTAATCGGATATCCGAATTTTTTTTTTTTTTTTTTTTTTTTTTTTTTAGTTTTAAATTCTAGATTTAATTACTAGATGGCGTTAAATGGCAAATATGTATATATAAGAATAAATATATATATGTATAATATCAATATATATATGTATATAATAATGATATATATGTATATATATATAATATGTATATGTATATAATATTATGTATATATATGTATATATATGTATATATATATTTATATATGTATGTATATATATATATATATATGTATATATATTTGTATGTATATATGTATATATATATATATATATATACATATATATATATATATATATATGTATATATATGTATATATATGTATATATGTATATATATGTATATATATATGTATATATATATGTATATATATATGTATGTATTTATATGTACATATGTATATATATATATATATATTGTATATAAAAATATATATATATGTATATATATATATTTATATATGTATAAATGTATAAATATGTATAAATATGTATATATATATATGTATATAAAAAAATTATGTATAAAATTATATTATATTTTATATATATATATGTATATATGTATAAAAATGTATATATTTATGTTATGTATATATAAAATATAATATATATATGTATATATATATGTTTATATATGTATATATATATATGTTATTATATATATGTATAAATATGTATATATAAAATGTATATATATATGTATAAAAATATGTGTATATAAAATTATTTATATAAACGAATATATATATATATATATATAATAAAGTATTTATTATATGTGTGTAGTATGTATATTGTAAATAATGTAATAAAACAAAGTGATCAGGAGGGAAAATTTTTGTGAAGTGGTTTCGAATCTTCTGAAGCACATAATGGATGCATAAGTTTACCAGTCAGAGAAGATTCGAAGGTACAAAATGTTTGCGGTTTGGTAGCGGCAAATGCTATAAGTAAAACGTGCCCCCTATTTGAAATATTAATAATAATAATACAGTAACACAAGTGTACAAATAATAACTAAAAATATGAGCGAGCATCAAGATTTTTTTCCTCCTTTTTTTAAAGAAGAAACTTATAAGAAGGAAGGAAAAGAAGGGGGAGAAGGGGGTACTTGGAGTAAAGAGCTGAACGAGGAACTGAGCTGAGAGTGTGTAGAAAACAAAGTTTTCCTTTCTATGTCTTTTCCCGGTTATTTCATTTTTATTAAATGTGAATGGATGAACACAGAAAAACATTAGTTCCAAAACCGGACCTAAAAATCACTTCCGTGAAGTACACAGACACCCTTACGAACAGCACCCTATTTTTTCGAATCGTTAATCTTTCTACATTCTTTCCAAAAAACGGATCTGTTGTTATAATTTTTTTTCCTCTCCGAAACCAAACAGTAACGCCTTACTAGTTCCCCCAACGCAGGGATGGGCAAACTACGGTCCGCGGGCCAACTCCGGAAGGTTTTATCCGGCCCGCGGATAGAATTTTAAGTTGCCGGTACGAGGCAAATTAAAAGAAATATATATTTATACATTATATATATGCATCTCCTTTTCTACTTTGCTTAAATATTATATCCCAAATTTATTATCTCACTCCCAGAATGGCCGATTGGTTAGAGTGCTGGCCTTCGGTACCAGAGTTCGTGGGTTCGAATCCCACTATGGCATGGTTGTTCGTAGCCGTTCGGAATCGGCTTCAAGCTGTAGGTCCCTGTCTCATTAGCCCTCGTGTTGCAAAAAGTAGACCGTAGCACTCCAAACCAAACCAAACCACTCCCAGAAGATCAGCGGTATATTTGCTTCTTATATGTGAACAAGTGTTTTCAACTTTAACCCTTAGAAAGAATAATTTCAGAAGTAGACTGACAGATGAGCATTTAGCATCGTTCCTTATAATCAGTACATCCAACTTCGAACCTCAGTATAAGGAACTTGTTAAAATGAAATCGCAATTTCATTCATCTCATTAACGTATTTAAACCGTTGGATACTTTTATATTGTTTTTTAAATTTTAGAAAAATTTATCTTGGCATGCCAAACTTATTTTCTTTCCATTTTTGGCCCGCGGCCGAAAAAGTTTGTCCATCCCTGGTCTAGGGAGAATTGGGAGTTAAATGTGACAGAAAGAAAATAGAAGACACATTATTGAAAAAAGAATCCCCGTTACCCACAGGCCGTATTACACCTCAACCTGTAAGCATTGAAAAAGTAACGGATTTATTGTCGATTCCTTTCCCGGTAAAAAATACACTGATTTCTAGTATGATAGCGATATTTCAACTGATTTAT
>CM063498.1:202161659-202184159 GCA_032207245.1 Pardosa pseudoannulata
ACTGCCGAACTAAGTCACTTATTGAAAACAAAATGGCTAAAGTGGCTTTGATATTCGAATAAAATTTTAATGCTGTATTGAATGCCCTTCTTACTTTTCTTATCAGGCTCTAAGCTTGACATATAAGCATTTATGTATGTGTGCATGTGTCAAAAAGTTTTAAAAAAAAAGAAGATTCATGAATGAAGAAAATAAACGAAAAATCGTAAAAAAAAAGTTTTAATGTCAAATAAAAACAGTTAATTATAAAAATTGTCGAGTATTAACGTGACCAAATATATAAATTGCTAAATCTGAATTCGCCAAATATAGTTGCCAAAATAGATAATATACATATTAAGTTGTAAAATAATCAGTGTGATCAGAAGAATAAACATTAAATGAGAATCTCCAAGGACACCATGTGCATTTAACACTTCGCGAGCGGGCAACGTATTTTTACGTTTTTTGCAGTCTGTTACTGGAACGCGCATCACGTAAAAATACGTATTTAGTAGATTTGTGGTGGATACCCGCTAACCACCACAAATCTACTAAATACGTATAATTATATGTATATGTGACATTATATGTGTGTTGTTTGCGTTGCTATGCAACGGTTCGCATTTTTTCTTTCCACAAGTTATGATTGTCGAGTGACTCGGTCTTTTATTGCGTCATTTCGCCCTTAATCGAATTCCTAGATCCAGAAAGTACAAGTCGTGTTTTGTCAATTTGAAGCTTGGCTTTTTATTGTTGAATACAAATTGATAAAATGAGCCGTTGTGACAAAGATAGTAATGAAGAAATAGGCGCTGACAGATTATCGGACTTAAATTTTAAAAATCATTTTGTGATTTCGCGAAAATATTGGATTTTTTTGTTAAATAATCATAGAGTATATATTAAAGTGTAAAATAAAAAAAAAATTTCGTTCATAAAAACAAAGTAGTTTTCGACTGACTGCAATTTTCCTGAATAACTAAACTTTCGCGCTATTCACGAAAAAACGCCTGCTGCACTCGTAAGTTGACGGTGAAGTATAGTGTTAAAGACGTCTAGACGTGTATACTGTGGGTAATAAATGCACCGTCTCTCATGAAATACTATTCACAAGGGTAAAAGAACAGCTGCCAAAATATGAATCGCCAAAATGGACAACCCTGTACAACATAAACCTTTAGGGTCCTCAGAAAAAAACCGATATCTGCAACTTGTGTTTCTCAGCCGTGTTGATCATTTCACTTTTCTGGGTGTTATAGTATCACATATGTGTGTACGTTATCATATTACAGTCGAGATATGTCACAGGCGATAACAACGTGATAATAATGTTAGAAGTCGCCATAGATGGAAAATTGCTACAATAAAATTCCCTGTCACGTGTGATAATGACGACTTTTGACGTCATAATGACGCGGCTGTCCCCTGTGACATATCTCGGCTGTAATATGGTAGCACACTACATTTTGTAATAACATATAACATAAAAGCATGCTGTGCGCATTTCACTGTATGAAGTTTACTTTCGCAATCCTTGTTTTGTCATTTACAAACAATTTTCTTGAGCGATCTGTAGCATTGTATAATAATCATAGCCTTATTGGGCTTTAACTGGAAAATTGAACTTTACACTAAATCCTACGTATTTGAATTGAAACAATAAAAGGCCACTTAATAAAACGAACCTTACATAATCATCGGGTATCACGATTTCGTGATTAGCCCTTCGAACACTGACGGAGTTTTGAAATCACTTGACTGCCATATCTCTTCCAATTATTATATTTAGCTTCCTTTCGATATAAATGAATTTCCGTAATTTCCATTATCAGCATCATTTTGATTTGTTCTATTTTCTGCTCTATCGATTACAGGGTCATGGCATCGTACTCTGCTTACCGAGCAAAATTAAGTTTTCCCTATTTAACCCTGGAATAACCCCATATAAAGGGGAAGAGGCGGGAGCTATCCCCGAATTTCTGAGATGTGAGCTCTAGATCAACTTTAACCCATTGTCTGCTGTGTAATCATCACATACAGGGAGTTTAAAAAATGACCGGTATATTTGAGAAATCAATAAAAGTTAAACGGACAGTGATAGAAATACACAGTTTAATACAATATGCTTGGGACAATATTAATTTTTTAGGCAGACAAACTTTCAAAATTAGTTGTAATGTTCCCTAACAGATGATGCTGCAGTGTGGTAAAATCTAAACTACAGTATTTTCCAGATATCCACCATGCGCAGCAATAATATGGCGTATTCTGAGAACGAAATTATCAGAAACCCGTGTAAACGTCTCGGGCGGGATGACTTCACATGCAAAACATATGTACTGTTCCAGTTATTCAATTGTTTCTGGATAGTGGAGGTACACCTGGTCTTTTAAGAGTCCACACCGACAAATATTGTAGCTTAGATT
The DNA here is from genome assembly GCA_032207245.1 of Pardosa pseudoannulata. Taxonomy (NCBI): domain Eukaryota; kingdom Metazoa; phylum Arthropoda; class Arachnida; order Araneae; family Lycosidae; genus Pardosa; species Pardosa pseudoannulata. Next base: position 202,164,068 of record CM063498.1, read on the forward strand.
AGTACATCGTAGATTAGTACATGGGCTTTATGGTAGTTTAGCCGGAGAACAATAAGTTTTTCATATAACTGAAAAAGAAATAACTAGGAAGTATAAAGAAATAACTAGTACAAGGGCCTTGGGAGAATTTCGCAAAAGGTAAAAAAAGGAGTACAAAAGGTACTTCGCACAGCTAAATATTCGTATAAGTAAATAATTACTACATGGACCTTATGGAAATTTAGCCGACAAACAAAAAGTTCTTCGTATAACTGAAAACTCGTATAAAGAAATAATTAGTGCATGGGCCTTATAGCAGTTTCACCCTGTAACAAACAGTTCTCCGTATAATTGGATATTCATATAGTAAGTAATTAGTACATGGGCTTTGTGGTAGTTTCACCGGAAAATAATAAGTTTTCATATAACTGAAAAAGAAATAACTAGGAAGTATAAAGAAATAACTAGTACAATAGCCTTGGAAGAATTTCGCAGGAGTACAAAAAGTTCTTCCCATAACTAAATATACGTATAAATAAATAATTACTACATGGGCCTTATCAGAAATTAGCTGGGGTGCAAGAAGTTCTTCACATAACTGAAAATTTGTATAAAGAAGCAATTCGTACATGGACCTCATGGGAGTTCCGCCGGGGAACAAAGAGTTCTTTGTATAACTGAATATTCATAAAACTATGTAACTAGTACATGAACTTTATAGAAGTTTCCCTGGGAAACAAAAAGTTATACAAAAGCATAACTGACTATTTTTATAAATTAATAGTACATGAGCCTTATGAGAGTTTCTCTTGGAAACAAGAAGTTCTTTATGTTACTGAACATTTGTATCAGTAAATAATTAATATATGGGCTTTACGAAAGTTTTTCCGGGGAACGAGAAGTTCTTCGCATAACTTAATGTTTCGTATAAGTGAGTTTCCACTATAAGTTATAATGATATATTTTATTTTCAAGACTTTGATTTAATACAAAGCTTTTCTACGGTTGCCTTAATTTTGTGAACCATTTTTGGCAGCTCTTAGCAATGAGAGGACTCCAGAAGATTTGAAACTCTCCTCTTTTTCCGCAGAGTAGGCATTTTCTTTTACTGGAAGTTGTCGATCGAGTTATTTTATCTCCCCTATTCTTTAATACCTGCTGAACGTGGTCGCCATTCTTTTTCAAAGAAAAGAAGACTAGACAGTAGTTAATAAGAAGAGAAGTACCTTACGTAATTACAAAACAATTTTGTCTGGTGTATATGCAGTCATGATAGTAGGATCAAACGAAAAGGATAACTATTTTAATCCTATAGCTTTTCTCTTGCCAGAGTTGCATTAAAAATGCTTCATCAGGCGTTTTGCCTTCTTACCAGATCCTTTTGTTCCTGAAATATATATATATAGCATTTCTGCTTGAAATATTCTAATTTTAATATTTCAAGTTTACCTCTAGCCCGCACCCCTTCCCTTCGTTATAACCGTCACTGTTTGAGAAAACTGTACTAATATCAACGAATTTTTAAGTAATAAAAGTTTAGATCGATCAGATTAAAATAAGTGGATTAAAAATTGTAGAATTTTTATACTGTAAGGATTTTTATTTATTTATTTCATTTTTTTTTCATAATGTAGTTAAATAAAATTTGTAAAAAATTAACAGTAATGAACAAAATAAAGTTAGCAAAAATATGAAAGCAAAGCCTATACGATTAAGGCACATCATTAAAAAAATTAAAGATAACAATTTTTTGTTATTGTGGTTGCTGTTGACCACAAACGGCTACTATTTCAGTAAGAAAGTCTTGACTCAACGTTGCCACCGCACGTAAAGAAACTTAGAAAATTTAGCCTTTGCTATTACAATAAAAGAAAGATGTTCTTTATCTGCTTCCAAAAACGCCACAAATAAGTAGAACGTGTTCAGCTCTGCCCCACTACACCGATAATAAGCTTATTGTTTTCTCATAATAAGAAAAGCCCTGCTTTTTGGTATTGAATTTTTTGGGTTCGAACCTCACAGCTGGCTTTCATTTGGAATGGTGTGTTTAGAGCGATACGGTCTACCTTTTGCTATACAATGGCTTATCTCACCGCTGGCATAGATGTTCTTATCCTCTCAGAATCGGCTTTAAACGGTAGGTCCTGGTCCGACTAACCCTCGTGTAGCAAAAAAGTAAACAGTAGCGCTCCAAACAGAACTTACACTAGTAATGTCATCACCATGAAGATCAAATTTATTTTCTTTCTAATTGTTTTAACCCCTTGCCAGTTTTGCCCGTGCATCGTACGGGCACGGTTACCGTGTTTTAATGATTCGCCCGTACGGCGTACGAGCAATCTGATTTCTTTGTCGTTCTCATTTTTTGGTTGTATCTTTTGTAGTTTTAATGTCAAAATAGTAGTATAGATGTCTACAAGATGTTAGTATTCGAAATGTATTATATTTGGTTTAAATGTGTGGGCTTTCTGATACGTTTTGCCTTACTCCGTGAATTTTTGGCTTGACTTTGGCTTGAGTGTTTAGGAGACTGACCGAGAGAGACTTTTTATAGGTAATTCCACCTACACACAAAAACTAAGACCCGCAAATCAGTGCTATGTGTGTTTACTAAATAAAAGAGACAAGGGCAAAAGAATTAGAAAAGAAACTAGGTATTTTCGTCCGGACTGTGACGTTGGACTATGCCTTTTGCCCTCTTTTAAAATTTATTGCACTAAATCTGATCTTTGAAAAAACAAGTTAAGTAAATGTACTTGTAATATTGGCATTCGAAAATAATGGTCTGGTAATTGTAATCGAAAATATTTGTATCTTTTATGTGTACAATTGTAAATGCAACTTCCTTTTCCGGCGTACATGAGGGAAAAAATACAACTACCAGGAAAAACTTATTTCCAGTAAAAAAGTTGTTATAAATTCTTAAAATAATTAGAAATATCACTTTTAATGACATTTTCCAGCTTACAAGGGTGAAATGAACAAAAATATATAATATAACAATGTGCCATTTTTTGGATAGAATTCGGGAAAAAAATGAAACTGTTAAGAGGTTAAGATAACTTTTTATGATTTGCTATTATTATTTGAATTTCAATTTTAAATTCAACTTCGAAATTACTCATTTTTTTAATCTTATCTCTTACTACCTGCTTCGAACTATTTCTTATCTGAAATTTAACTGCGAGATCTTACATCGAATGCAATTTCCTACTGCTTTTTATGCAGTCCTACTTCTGCCCGAATTAAATATCCCGTATTTCGAATTCAACGTAGACATTAGTAATTTACTTCGAAATATTTTTTGTTAACATTTTTTTTTTTTTTTTGCATATTTTTCCTTTACATTCGGAGTTTACTGCGTCAGGCGATGTTTCTCTGATTAAAACGAAATCCTGTTAGAGAAGCTTATAGTATTTTTAGACGAAATGCATCCAGGCGGAAAAACAGAAAAAGTTGCATTTACGGATGACTGAGAGATTTGTAAAATTAGAATTCATTGGCAAAACATTTCGTAATCTCCATCAATTTTTTAAAGAAAAGGACATTAGTTCAGACGTGTGTTTTGCAACTTCATTCACTGCACCACTGCAGATTATAGAGACTCTTTTTACTTAAAAAAGTATTGTGGTCGTAAATAAATTCAATGCTGCAATTTCACAGAAAATAATCATTCTGATCATCTTTAAAACAATTGTGATAACTTAAAAGAATCACGTTTGTACAAGAAAACTTTAAAACTTTCTTGCTGTTTTTAACGCCACTGGCATAAACCAAGAGTATAAGTCAGATAAGGTTCTTGATATTTTGAATATTCACTTTAGAACAGTTCGTGGGTTCGGATTCTACTGCTGGCTTGGATGTTCGTAGCTGTTCAGAGTTGACTTTAAACACTAGGTCCCGATATCATTAGCACTCGTAAAGCAAAATAGTAGACCTTGTAACAAAGAGTTACAGTTCTACCAACACCAGCACGAAACTGACCTAGAGGCAAAAGTGGTGTGAGTGACTTTTCTTCGACCCTATTGGTCAAGAGGGGTTGCTAACCGCGGAGTAGCCACCTTTGGCCCAATCAACGCTGTCCAACGAAATTTTTCGGAAGATCTGGGAATCCCATCAGAGAGAAAGCAAGGAAAAAGGAGTGTGGAGCTTAATTTCTTCTGCACCAGATCTAACGAGAACGGGACCTACTGCTTAAAGTCGATTCAGAAAGGCTACGAACATCCATGCCATTGTGCCAATGTGACTCGAATAAGAGAACTTCGGTACTGAAGAGCAGCGCCCTACATAGTAGGTCATCGACTAAACTTTAATAGAGAAGCGTTGCTGTGCCCATGGGAAATTAATAAACTCCTAGATACGTTTACTGTGGGTATTAAGTGCAAAATCTGTTGTGAAAGAGTATCATCGAGGAAAAGGACAGTTATATTATGGATCGCGAAACCTGGCAACCCTACTGAGTACAGACTTTTAAAGTGGTCAGACGAAAGACGATACCTGAATGTTGGTTTCACTGCCTTGCAAGTCATTACAACACCAGAAACAGTGAATTGGGGCTTTCAGTGGAAATTACGTGATCACATATGTGTATTTGGTTAGAAAACGAAAACCTGCAGTGTGCATTTCACTGTATGAAGTTATGAACGATCACTGTATGAACGATCAATTACATTGTTGTTCGTCTGACAACTTTAAAAATGTGTACTCTGCAGGGTTGCCATGTTTCGTGATCAATAATATAGCTGTTCTTTTCATCAGTGAATGCTCTTTAATAATAGACTGTATTATATGTATAACCTTATTGGGCTTTAACTGGTACAACGAACTTTAGACTAAAAGTACGCTTTTTAATTGAGACAGCATATTTAATGGGTACAGCAAAGATTCATTCAGATATGGTCAAAATTTATTCAGACTTGTTCCGTTGAATGTAATTTTTCGTGATTACAACACTTCCTTTATTTTCTACAAGTAAGTGAAAAACGATTTTAAATTTCTGTTAAATACGTAGTTTCTAAGAATTTCTTTGACGGAAAGACAAAAAATTGCATCTGTTCCCTTCTTGTCACATTTTTCTCCTGCCCTCAATTAAGTAAACGCGACGGGTGATGCAAAATACGGAATTCAGCGCCTCACTTAACCTTCGGCGTCCAAACGGGTATTGAAATCGAAGAAATCCTTGAAAACCGCTTTATTACACGGTACTTTGCAAGTTACAGTCGACTGCTTCAAAAATAGCACAAACAGTGTAACGTTCACAGAGGTATAGGAAAAAATAAACATAACGTTGGGTTGTTATCACTTTGAAAAAGCAATCGCCGATTACTTAATAATGCTTTTTGCCTGCAAACAGCAAAAATTAAACGGCTAATTCCATCTTACGTCAATATAATTAGATAAAGACGTCATGGGGTGTATGATAAGGGAATATTCCCAGAAAGAATACCTTTGATTTTAAAGGCCATGTTTATGTTGACATTGGATAAAAATAGTTAATATTTGGGCAAATAATCAGTTTCAATTTTCATTGCAAAATCAGGATAGTTTTCTTTTTTAATATTCCCAGGAAAAATAGCTTTGATTTAAACGTCATGGTTATGTTGTCAATGGATAAAAAAATTAATATTTGGGCAAATATTCAGTTTCAATTTTCATTGCAAAATCATAGTTTCCTTTTTTAATACCCAGGTGGAAAGGGTGAATTCATTAACCCATTTCACGTGGTAAATGCGTTGACTACTTTATTAGAAGAACACCTTATCGACCAGCACCTTATAGACAAACTTGACGCGTTGAAGGCTTCAGCCCGCATTAGGGCTAAAGCCTTCTAGGTTGGCGGTAGCGGATTCAGAGGCAACTGGGGGACGTTAAGGCAGTCAAGGAGGGAGGGGAGCTAGCTGCCAGTAGAGATATCTATTAAATTAAGCAGATATCTATATACATAATGTTGTTGCTGCTGCCAATGCCACTTGGACGAGCCAAGAACGTGGTCCACAATCAACATGAATTAAGCCGAAGAGGTACTCTTTTCGTTTAACGAGAGCCCCTAAGGTGAAAAACGTCTTAGCTCAAGAGAACCCTCGTAATTTACGTTAGGATTACTTTTGAAATGGGAAAAAGTTTTTAATTGTATTAGGTAGAATTTATAATGATATTTTCTTTAATTACTTAATATGTGTACTTTGGTATTTTGCATGTATTTTTGTTTTCAACTATATGCAAATTTACTCATCTGGTCAGCCTAGTAGTATATAAACAGCAATTGTAGTTTCCGTGGGCTGACTCTGACGGTTGTTTTGATCTTCTATGTCGGTGTTACGATAATCGTAATATTTTATTGCTCTTGGAGCAATTATAATGTTATTGTTTTTTATTTTAATTCATGTTAAATACACGGAGTGTGTATTCAGCTTGATTTCTTCATTCACCATACTTGCCACTTTGCTTTAACCTTTACACAACGGACGTTTTCTATATAATCGAGTAAATGTTTACAGAATTCTGGTGTTAAGTCAGTCCTAAAAGTAATAGTACGAAAATAGGGCTAATAATAGATATTAATATTAAGAACGACTCTGCCATACCACACATGAAGGATGAGCAGAAATATATAGGGGGTAGGAAGTGCTTGTGCATATTTAAACCGAGTTCGTACTTTTGATCCTAGATCAATTTGGTTGAAATATCAACCACCAGTCCTCAAAAGGTTAAATGTCATATGAGACTGACAATTTAGCAATAAGAACGAAGCAGAAGACCCTCAGGCTTGGCCTGCCACCACCACTGACATCGTTTGAGAACTTGGAGGACATTGTGACCACAAACATATTTTACGTGCCCCAGTAACCATTAACAAATATGGGGCTGACCCCCAACCGTCCATTACGAGATCGTTGTCTTTGCCGACTGAGCTACAGTTGCTCATATAAATAATAAATCAGAAGAATAATATTGTATTGACCACATTAAATACCATAGATTTCTCAGTTATAACTTACAAGAATTGCAGGACGAGTTACCGTTTGGTCATTCCTCGGTCCTTGTGCAGAAATTTTAATTTCCTCTATCGTATTTGCCTGAACTTGAGATCAGTGCAATAGCTAGTTGTTTGTCTAAGAAAAGCAGCATCACTGAACGTGAAAATTTATGAGTGATTTTAACGAAATTGAAAATTGACATTGAATCAGTATTAAAGCTCTACTAATCTCACCCGTCTCACTGTTTTTTATTTCTCATTGATTTTATGCTTATTTTTAAGTTTTTAATACGCTATACACAACAATTAAATACCGCTTTTACTTAATTTTTACTTTGGAATTCTTAATAGATAGATAAGCAGATAAAATAGATATAGATAACATGCAACAATATTTTAATATTTGTTATAATTAACTATTAGGGAAGAGTGGGGATGTTCGAATTTATTTCTTGTAAATGGGGGGAGGTCCAGAAAAGGCCTAGAACAACTACTGTAAAAATTTAAAATAAGTTGAGCATCTGATTGGTAACCACCATCACCAAAACCAGCAGAGACCATCTTCGTTAACATTCGTTACATTGATATTTTTTTTCACAATACATTATAAAAGGACTTTTTTCTGGTTACAATGCTTCCGTTTTTCTACCAATTACCCAACCTGTCCAATGTCGATGTCACCACATTAACAGAGCAGCGTGGTTGGACTTTGTGATCAAAGGCTTATGGGCAACAGCACGACCATGAAAACCAAGCAGATGTGCTTTCTAACGGATGGTATTCATTGAAACAATACTCCCGGTTTCCTGGCCGAACAATGGCCGATTGGTTAGAGCGCTGACCGTCGGTACCGGAGTTCGTGGGTTCGAATCCCACTTTGGCATGGATGTTCGTAGCCGTTCGGAATCGGCTTTAAGCAGTAGGTCCCGGTCTCATTAGCCCTCGTGTGCAAAACAGTAGACCGTAGTGCTCCAAACCAAACCAAACCAACCCGGTTTCCTGTTGAAACTCCTCGCTGATGAAGGCCTTGAGGTGCAGTTCTTCCGACTTTCTCTGGACAGCACTCGTCGGTATCTATCTCCCAGTTTAGTTGGTCTGCCGACTCGGGGCACATTCCTCCAATCACCGCTCACCTTCCACTTCTGAATCACATAGGCCACTTCGATTTTGGGTACTTCAGATCGCTAGATATGTCCCTCCAGGATCGGCCACATTTCTGATACCCGATAATTATACCTTTCTCGAAATGAGAGAACTCCGAACTGCGAGGCATGTTGCATGCGACTAATGCCGATGCTGTTTCCTAGACGATGTATACCGTAGGAGGCCGTGGCGTACCTCAGGACCACAGATATTGTCATTTGCATAGGTGTCCAAATACTTATTAGTAGACAGTGTATGTATATATATATATATATATATATATATATATATATATATATATATATATATATAGATAGATAGATAGATAGATAGATAGATGTACACACATATGTACAGGGCCGGTTAAGGGCTGAGAATATTGGAAATCTCTGGGATGCATGCGTGGCTACCAAAGGCGATCATACTCCTTATTAAACTGCAAGATCACTTTTTGTTTTAATTTCCTTAACTAAAATGTAAATTATTCATCAATGTATTTATCTTTCAAACTCTTTCTTTGAGTAATAAAGTCTAATAGTATTCTTTTTTGCATTGTTTTCATCTGTTACAGCCGAATGATGGTCGAATGGGTAGAGCGCTGCTCTTTGGTACTAGAATTCGTGGGATCGAATCCCACTATGACATGGATGTTTGTAACCTGTCGAATCGGCTTTAAGCAGTAGATCTCAGTCTCAATAATTTTCATATAGCAAAAAAGTAGACTATAGCGATTTAAACCACACCACCCTTTTAGAGCTAATGATTTTTGAGTTACGTAGCTTACGTATATGTATGCAAACTCCATGACGCAATTAGAGAAATTGATCTCAAAGATGACCAAAATGTGTATCTAAAGTTTCAAGATTAAAGTTTCTTTGTGAGTACATACAGACGCGAAATATGCCAAAATTGATTGAGTCATGATAAAAATGAGTAGTTTTTATTCAAATGCGAACAATAAAATCTTTCGTGATTACAATACCTCTTTTACATCTCACAAGGAAGTAAGAGTACTTGCATTTTTTCTCGAACGAGGTAAAAAAAGAGGGAAAATGATTTCTTATAACCCTCTTCGGGGAAATATCGGTGCAATCGACCTGAAACTTGTTCTACTGAATCAAAAGAAACCTTGAAAACAGGGTGGAAACTGAGAAACTTTCTAGAAAGTACTGCAGCACATTGTAGTTTCCCGGAAGAACAAGTTCTTGATTATTTATAACAGATAAAGCTGTTTAGGTTTGCATTTCACGAAGGATTTTTTTACAAACCGTATAAATGATAGTCTATTGCATCATTACATAATTCTTCTTCTTTAATAATTTATTCAGGAGATAAGTGTCTTCATCATTTTATCTGGCGGGGTATAGAATTTCGAATCTTTAGACCTTGAAAAAATGTAAGGATGAACTTATTGCGTGATAAAGAAAAAATTCTAGTTTCGGTTAATTGTAAGGTAAATATGAACATTTACAATTTTTACTTTCACGTATGGAGAATGTATTATAATCTTCCAAAACTTCGACCTCGATATTTTGATCAAGTTTTGGTACTTTCGAAAATACCATTTTTGGTGCTACAAGAATCCCTCGTTTTTCGCGGTTAATGGGAACCAGAATCTTTCACCAAAGCTGAAAAACCGCGAAGTAAGATTTTCCTCTAGGAATTTTCGTGTATGCGGCTACACGAATGTTTTAAATATGTAAATAGTATTTATATTATACACATTTAAGACAAAATTACAACAGTATGCGTATTTACTTAAATGTGTCAGTACTAATTAATAAGTTTAATTACAAAACATTATAGAGTAATAAACATTAATAAACATTTCTTTCTGAGAAAGGCGAAGAGTCTTGGTGGCGGAGGAGAGGTTCTCACTTGACTCGTAGAAGTTTTAGGCTCCCTCGGAGACTCTTCTTCTGGAGACGCTGACGGTAGAGCCAGGGGGCTTTACCTTGGAGAGAAACAGGGTGATGGGTTGTTGTTATCTTTGTTTTTCCTTCTCCTTCAAAATTCCCCTGTACAAAGACATAACCCCGTCAACACGATTGCTGAACTCGACAGCTGGAATCATATTGTCCTCAATGTCTTGTGCAAATTCTTGACATGTTGCACAATTGCTGCAGATTCTTCGGGGTAAGGCCACAGTTTACAGTTTTTTCTTCGTCTTCCTCTTCATTTTCTTCTTCACTTGCAGACTTCGTCATCTCAAGAGCCCGTGGTATGTACTCTGAGTCAACTCGTCTCTTTGTATGACATGCAGGGATCCTTCTCTCGCGCTCATCAACATAAAACAATGCTCCTTTCCGCAATGTGGCTGCCGACATGATTGTATTTTTTCATTTTTATTTTTTGATGAATATTTTGGAAAAACCGGGAAGCACTGAAACCGCAAAACATGAAGCGCGAAGTGGCAAGGGAATACAGTATGTATATCTTTCTCTTTCTGTGTGCATGTGAACATAATAATTCGAGAACATTTTGATTTAGAAATTTTTTGGCTGTTTTGGAGCGCTATGGTATATTGTTTAAAACACTATATTTTTTATATTTTCATCTGCAAATTTTTCTAAAATATAATGTTCCATTGTGTTTTAATTTAGCATAAATTGTGGTATTTTTTTTACATTTCATCTGCAAAAAAAATGTATAAAATGTTTGATTTTACATGCAATTTTCACAACTTTATTGTTTGGCGATGAGCAAAATTTGCTAAAATATAGTAGTTGGTTCAAAACAAACCACGTATGTGTGCGTGTTCTATGTTAAGCAAACCTCACAGACTTAGCATTGCAAATGTAGGAAGCACCTCTTCTCAGTAAAAGTAGACCAAATTGTACATAAACGATAATCACAGGTTATCTCTACCCTACGAGACACTACGGTGTTCTTCTCGTATGTAACCTATTTCTCAAGAATAATTCAATTATCTTTATCTTTAGCCTATTTTCTATATTTCTCATAATCAGTATCAATTTCTTTTAGCTCTTTTTACTTCATAAAGTTCAGGGATTTTGTAATTTTATTTTCCTAGTAGTTTTGTTAAAGTAGTTTTCCTGGAATTTTTTAATTTAATATTTTTAAAGAGCTGATTTTTATCGGAATTATCCCTTTATCTTAATGAAATCTCCTAGTGATTTCATCAGATTATGTCTAATTAAGTGGATAATTGTATACAACGTTTAATGATGTATAAAATTATGTGATAAATTATGCTTTTCAATTCGTAACTTTAAGTATCACAAGATAACCATGGTTATGTAATGCAATCTAAATATCTTATAAACACGTGGTGATACTGATTATATCAGCCACCAGATGTAAATCGGAGTAGGAGTCAGCGATGAGAGCAGTTGTGCAAAGCTGAGAGGAGTTAACCAATTACAGATTGGAGGAGAGTGGTATGGAATAAGTTGCGCAGCAATTTTTAAACATTGTGTTCTAGTAAGTATTGGTGAAAGAAAGGGAAGAAATAGTACTATATCAGAACTAGTAATGTATCAGAAGGCTTCCTGATAAACAGATCAGAAGGCTTTCTGGGTTTTCAAGACATTACAGTGGCCCAGTGAAAGCGAAGTGTAAATGAGCCTTAACTGATTAGCAAATCACAAGCGCAGTCCACCACGCTCAAGGCCGTTATACTTCGTATTCAGTGGTCCTCCACCTTAAGTTTTATCAGCTTCGCAATGCCTTTCACGCTTAGATATACAACTGATGGACATTTTGCAAATCCCATGCTCAGCTCACCAAGCTCAAGTTCCTTCCACTTCGTATTCAGTAGCCCTGCATCTTAAGTGTTATCAGCTTCGCAATGCCTTTCACGCTTAGATATACAACTGATGAACATTTTGCAAATCCCATGCTCAGTCCACCAAGCTCAAGTTCCTTCCACTTCGTATTCAGTAGCCCTGCATCTTAAGTGTTATCAGCTTCGCAATGCCTTTCACGCTTAGATATACAACTGATGAACCTTTTGCAAATCACATGCGCAGTCCATTAAGCTCAAGTCCGTTATACTTCGTATTCAGTGGTCGTCCACCTTAAGTTTTATCAGCTTCGCAATGAATGTCACGCTTAGATATACAACTCATGAACTCTTTTGATACCGGAGTGTAGCTGGATCGACACTCGATCTGACCTTTGCCATACGAAATTATAAATAGCGGCTGGAGCACATAAAATATAGTTATATACGTTCGATGGTTATATCGTGGTATATAGGTTCATGGTCACAATATCTTCCAAGTTCCTAAGCGATACCTCTGTAGGTGGCAAGACAAGCATGGGGATCGTCTTGATCCCTGGTTTTAAATTATGAGAACCCACTCTTAGAAATACAACTGATGAACGTTTTTCATATCGGAGTGTAGCAGGATCGACACTCCATCTGACCTTTGCCGACGAAATCCTAAATGGCGTCTGTAGCACGTGTAAAATATAGTTATATAGGTTCGATAGTTATGTCGTGGTAAATAGGTTCGTGGTCGCAATGTCCAAGTTCCTAAGCGATACCCAGCGATTATGAACACCCACTCTTAGAAGTCCAACCTCTCGAGGCAATGAAAATCCTCTTTCTGTGAGAAGTTATATGAATTTTATATGGACACGACACTAACCAACCTCTTTCATATACTAAATAACTATGAAATCCGCGTTTGAACGAACGAATAAAGACGAATAAATTTGAATTCATTACCATTTTCCCCTTATGAACACCTGTTGTGGTAGAGCATCACTTAAATTTCTGCACGCTGCCCTCCACTGCGTGTTGATAAAACTTAAAAAGGAATTGTTTGCTTCTAGAAACTGCGTCCATAGATTGTAATGTTTACATTTCGTCGCGTTGTAGAGATCGAGGGGAACAATGGAGAGGAAAAAACAGCGTACGGGAAGTCCAACTCAAAGTTCCGCCTCTATCATATTCTTATCGAGCGAGTGTCGTATATCTGATACCACATTATACGCAACCCAGAACGGAGATAACCGAAATAACAATGACTGACCTATTTCAACCAATGGTTCTTCCTCGCGCTTTTCTAGATCTACGTGGATGAAATGAATTCACACTATTTCTTTTCTTTTTTTTCTTCTTTTAACTAGCACTGTAGTTATCCGATTTCGTCTTCTATTTTGACCCCGCTCTTGACCCGAATTCATTCTCACCTAATGTTCTTCGGTATAAAGCAGCTATCACACTATCAATTAATCTGCTGAAGTCCAACTGCGCAGTTGGACTGAATAAAGAACTAAACGATGAACTGAACTGAAGGCTTGACTGTTGAAAACTCAAATGGTCTCATGCATGTGGAGCACAGATAGGTCACACGCCTGCGAGAAAAGCTGAAGTGGTAGCTGCCTACCGAGAGAAAGGAAAACATTTTTTTTGTTGTTGTTTCAGGATATTCGATATATCTCCATAAGAACAACTAGAACATATCAGAAATTCGTTCATGAATTATTCACCAGAACAAATATGTTATATTTTGTAATTTTCTCAAAACTCAGTTTTTGAATTGAAAATACCATATGATACCTCTATATAATAATAGCCTAAGTTACCTGTTCGTCTGTCCTCGAATTTCTGAAGCGGTTGGACCTGGAGTGGAAAGAGGCATCCATATTGGATTCTTGATCAGTTAGGGTTAGCAGAATTCAAAGCGAGTTCGAAAAAATTCGAAACTCTTTCTCTCGTTTTCGATCGTTTAATGTCATTATTTCAAGCCCTATTTTTCCCAGTTAACAGTAGGCGATTAAATTTATAATAAATAGGTAAAAATAACATTTTTTCTAGCATTATGACGTCATTCCTTTAGCATCTCATTTAATCATTTCTTTATTTAAATATCGTCTGCATTATTTTCATGCGTTTTATCACTGAACTTAGATATTATGTAAATAATTTTCTTTTATATTTGGCTTAAATAATAAATTAGGTACATATGTGATCATTTTAAATTGAATCATCGATTATTTTTTGTTGCAATGAAAATTTTATCACCGGTATTAACAACAAATTCTTTTCATGAAAGTCTAGGAGTCTATTTCACGGACTAATAAATATATAGTGTTTAAGTTATATATCTTTGAAAATTAAGAAGTTTGTTCTATTGTGTGTTTGTTTTTTATACATAACCACTCGGTTTGTAATCGATTCGCTAAATTTGGGGCATAATTCATATATACCGAAAAATAATTACTGTCAATATTAAAAATTCTGCTGTCCATCTTGTCACGTAATATGACAAGATAAATTATATATATATATATATATATATATATATATATATATATATATATATATATATATATATATATATATATATATATATATATATATATATATATATTCAAGTTGGCAACTAACATGTGTCAGTAAAGATAAACAAATTATTGAACGTTTATCAGATAATTGTCAGCCAAAAAGAAATCATTTTTTTACCTGCCTCATAGGGTACTTTACAATACTGTAAAATTAAACATTTTACTGATCCCGTCATATGACGGGCTATATACTAGTTAAAAATTCTCATCTTGGAAGTACGTGTCTATATCCAACGGTTATAGAGAAAAGATCCGTTCAAGGCTTTTCTATGCATCCTGGGGCTTAATCTGGACGTTGCCAGCCGGTTCGAACGTTCGTTGTAATATCATTTTGACGTCAGCCTGCTCGTTTGCTTTCATAATGTCCGCAAGCTGACGTTACTTTGGCGTCACAAGGAACGTTCAAAACGACTATCAACGTACAGAGTAAGGGCCGTATTATATTTGTAAAAGTACTAACAATAATTTAAATTATGGTTATTTCGAGCCACAGAGGTAGTATTCACTCCCTTATAACTTAAAACATTTATATCAGACTGGTGAATGACATCGAAAATTAATTTTATTGTGTCAAACTGTTGAAGATTTCTTAAACTGATAAGGATAAATAGGATTTTATTTCTAGCCTCTTGGCGTATCCACACATACTCATAGTTCTACGAGGAACTTTGAATATTACGGAATACAAAAGCCATCTATAATTCAGGAGTGTTCTAGACAGTCACAAATCACACAATCTAGGAAACAATCGCAGACAGAAGAAAAGGGAGTTTATTGTGATATTGCAGCTTTTGTAACATCTTTATCTCATTATCTAGAACCTTAGGTTTTACGCTTCCCTTTGTCGACAAAGTTTAAGTCCCAATCCATAAAGGAAAGACTTGGCGGGTAACACTAACCGCTGTACAAAGTTTATAATGAAGCAATTTGTTGCAATACAGTGTACTCAATGTTGTGACACCAAACTTTCAGATGATTAAATAAATTTGACAACTGTGTAGGTTTTAAACAGTATCCCAGATACAAAATAGTTTTTTTCTTGATTAAAATTTTTATCGCAGTAGTTTAGAAAAAATATCCATAATTGAAATGCCACATCGAGATGAAAATTAGTTTGGAGATTATTTTACAGGTATATAACTGTTGTAATGTACTTACACCACAAACACCAGTGTGTGTTCTCAAAGGGGAAACACAGTAAAAATATAATACCTTATGTTTGAACTAAAGCATTTATTATGTACACTAATTATTTACAGACATTATTACTTGGTTAATATAAGCCATTCATTACACAGCATTCATCAAAGTACAATAATTCATTACACAGCATTCATCAAAGTACAATAATTCATTACAATTTCCTTTTTTATACGTTATTCCTTAATCAAAAGATTATGAAACCCAAGGAAATAATTATGAATATTTTTAAGTTTACCGGCAGTAATTACAGGGGCTGCAAACAGACTGGAAGTCAGTGCGGACATGCGGCCGTAAAGAACATCGGTACTGGCGCCATGCGGGTTCGGGAATATATTGCTGGCCAGGGATCTGGATTAATCACGGAATCTGGATGTCCAGCAACTCTTGAATCGCAACATCGACCCCTTCTCAAACTTTCTTTCGACACCTTTACACCTCGGTTCAACACCTCTTTTCTTGTCCTTGCCAATTACTTGTTGGTGAAATTTTCCCACATCTGCACTCCCTTCGGGTCTGCAGGTGGGCTCATTAAAATATCCCCTTTAGTGAAAGTTGACATTATTGTTTAGACCCTGCCCCCATATCTCACTGCTACATCCCTGTCTGGGCTTGACCCTTACACTTGTGCCACTGTGATCTATAACTTCTCCGCAGGGGTTCCCACTAAAAGTCGAAGTCAACAGTTGCACTTAAATTCTTCTTGGAAATTTATTCCACAGCTGTGTACGCTCTTGCTGACAATCGTGGGAAAGTACATCGGTACTTTCCCACGTGGACGTGGGAAAGTACATATATATATATATATATATATATATATATATATATATATATATATATATATATATATATATATATATATATATATATATATATATATATATATATATATATATATTGTGACGTCACTTCCCCCCATTGGCTTCACGAAGAGGTTTTGTTAAAACCTAGGCAAAGGCCACATTCGCTCTGGAATTTTGACATTAAACTACAAAAGATTTTCGGTTCGACATGCCTTGAGATGTCCGAGGTGATCAGAAGGTCGGACGTGACCCGACAAGAAAAAGGCAATTGGAAGAGTCGAAAGGGGACGTCAGGTGACGAGAATTTTCGCCGGAGGAAGAATGACTACGAGAAAAGAGAAGAGAAAGTAAAGGCGACGGGAGTTGCGGTTTTTTTTTTTTTTTTTTTTTTTTTTGTAGTGCTATTGTCTAGTTTTGTTTGGGACTCAAGGAGTCCAAGTTGTACCCCTGTACAACCTTATATCTGTAGGGCACCTGACCGCAGATTGTTTTTTTAGGTTTGCCTCGAACCTGGGACTTTTAGGTCCGTACCAGCCCACCTAAGTCACGTGATTTCCATACGGAAATATTTGTAAATAGATTTATATATTAGCTACGAATAAAAGTTGTTATTGTTATAAGCTGTACGTCGTTTCACTACTATTTCGAAACCCACACGCTACCAGTGACGTTAATATATATACATACATACATATATATATATATATATATGTGTGTGTGTGTGTGTGTGTGCGTGTGTGTGTGTATATATATATATATATATCCTATATAATAATAGCCTAAGTTATCTGTCCTTAAATTTATGAAGCGGTTGGACCTGGAATGGATACAGGCATCCATATTGATTTCTTGATGAGTTAGCGTTAGCAAAATTCAAAGTTTATCTTCTCCTAAACTATCTACCCGATTCTAAAATAAATTGGTATAAACATGCTTCACATCACAGCGGAAAATACTGTAGTCTTTAAAACGTTCGAAATCCACCCCTTCCCCCCATTTCGAGCGTTTAATGCCATTATTTTCATCCCTATTTTCCCCGGTTAAGAGCAGGGGATTAAGTTTATCAATTTATCACGTAATAAATAGGTAAAAATAACATTTTTTCCAGCATTATGACGTCATTCCTTTAACCATCTCATTGAATCATTTCTTATGTTAAATTATTTAAATATTGTCCGCATTATTTTCATATTTTTATCACTGAATTTAGATATCGCGTAAATAATTTTCCTTTATATTTGTGTTACATAATATATTAGATACATATGAGTTAATTTTAAATTTAAACATCGATTACTCTTGCTGCAATGAAAATTTCATCACCGGTGTTAACAACAAATACGTTTAATAAAAGTCTAGAAGCCTATTTCACGGACTCATAAATATCTAGCGTTTAGGCTATATATCTTTGAAAATTAAAAAATTTGTCCGTTTGTGTGTTTGTGTTTCATGCATATCCACACGGTTTGACTAGATGAATTCAACTTGATTCTAAACTGCATTCATAGTATCAGGAGACTTTAGAGGAATATGAAGATAAACAAATTATTGAGTGTGTTCTAGATAATGCTCAGTCAAAAATCGAATCATTTTTTTATCTACCTCGTAAGGTATTTTACAGTTCTGGAAAATTAAAAATTTTACTGATCCCGTCATATGACGGGATATATACTAGTATATATATATATAGTGTGTGTATATAAATATTTATACAGTACATGCATATATATATGTATGTATATTTATTAATAAATATTTGATATACGAGACGCATCCGGATAGTAAGTTTCCCGGTGTTTTCCCCTTTAAAGTAAACGTAATTAGCCATATCAATTGCGCATGCGTAACAGATCTATGACGTATTAATCACATGCCAGCTGGACAGGTCCCGACTCCTACCAGTAGCGTGGTAACAGTGGTCCGAAATAGAAACTCTTAATTCCTTCTTCCGCCGCCTGCAAAGTTCGGTCGCTGATCTTGGAATGCACAAAGCATTCCGCCAATTGAAATTCATCTTCAGCTCTGCCAGGTCTACGAGCCGAAACTGACACCTAAACACAAAATTCAATGCTTAGGAGCAGTACTGACGTTTCTGCAACGGTATCACGACGACGTCGACGAGTTCCTCGACAGGATCGTCGCGTGCAATGATACTCGGATTTCGCTTTTTACCCCGGAAACCAAGCAACTGTCAATGCATTGGCGTTATTGTGGATCTTATATCAGGACCCAATTCAAAAAGACTCTGTCGGTAAGGAAAGGGATGTGCACGGTGTTCTGGAACAGGAATGCTGGTTCACAGAGTTCTACGACAAAGGTATACAAAAGTGCATCCCACAATACGACAAGTGTCTCATTCTGGTGGTGGCTATGCTGAAAAATAGCTGAAACATTGCTGTACTTGTTGCCAATAAAAATGTTTCTGGTTAAGTGTAAGTTCTTTTTTTCTTTTAAGTAGGGATACTTACTTTCTGTATGCGCTTCGTATATGCATATGCACAATATATATGTACATACGTATATGCATATATATGTGTAGATCCATTAACTAATAGCGACTAAACTTAAAGACGTCGTAACAGCTTGCCAAGCACAAAATATCGTGTCTCTGTCATCAAGACATCGGATTCGAAGCATTTTGTTAGTCTGTTAGGCTGTCGGTTTAGATCCCGCCTAGGAAAACTGTGTTTACGCAAAAAGTGTTTTTTATAATCTTAAATCTCATGGAATCTATATAGGGCATCAACTGAACTTCGAGGTTTCATTCTGTGGTTCTATGTTCGTTATTCAAATAATATAAGTCAATAAACTTAAAGGCATCTTGAAACAGAACTAGGCGGACGGACTCGTGGCTTGGTCGTCAAGACCTCTGGCTCGAAGTACGTATGTAGTTCGTGGTGTGTGTTCGAGTCCCGTCTAAAACATTTCATCTTGAAAAAAAAAATCATTTTTGAAATCTGAATGGATCTTTAAGGCTTCGTGACGGAAGTTTCAGGTTTGATTCCCCGTTTATGTATTATTTACTCTTAACCACTAAACTTAAAGGCGTCTTAAAAGAGGGTCTGGCAGAAGAAGTCGTGGCTCAGTCATGAAGACCTCTGGTTGACCACACAGCTGTAGTTTAGTTGTGTATCGGTTCGAATCGCGTCCAAGCGAGTTGATCTTAATAGGATAATTTAAAACGTGAATTTTTATTATCTTGTAGAACCATTGAAGTTTCGATGAATTCCATTTAAATTTGCTTACGATTTCCGCAAACTTCAAATACATCTAAAGGCTCTTCACAACCGCGGCCCAGTTTGGCCGAGTGGATTAGAGCGCGTGGCTCGAGCGACGAAGGTAGTCAGTACTTGGGTTCGATTCCCCGTGACTGCTCGAGAGTTAGATTTCCCTGTTTCGGCTCCTTTGAAGAAATTAATAAAAAAAAGTAATTAATGGAATTGAGTTTAGAGTAGTACCCCTCCCCCAAATCCCCTGTGTGCTCGAGAATGTGGACAGCGGTGCAATGGAGTGTCGTGCCCGGGGTCTACGCCCCGTTTCTCTGGAAATGCGGGGCTCGTATCCCGGCCCACTTCGCACCCTTCCTGCCCGCTAGAGTGCACACGGGTTTTGTCAAATTTTGATGTATCGATATATCTTCGATGACGATGAATCGATAGTTGATTAATCG
>CM063498.1:202189159-202326659 GCA_032207245.1 Pardosa pseudoannulata
TTAGCTACTGCTCTGAAAACTCACGTTCCACCAAATACGATGAAGGAAATTCAGTTAAAATTTCTGTACTCTAACACAGGGGATACATGGTGGAATCCACCAAATTCATGACTGAAAAATGCCGCATTTATTATGAGAAGTACAATATGTAAGGATTTGGACACACGACCTGCTTTTCGCAGCTGTGCACTCTTCCCTATATCTGCAAGTCGACCCCGTTAACCACTCCACCTGGCGTTCCTTTGGATGAATAGGGGCTGATAAGTTTTTCAATTGACGCTCTTGTGAAGTTCAGACAAGGGAGGCCACTGAGAGCCTGCGACCATACCAGACGTTCAGTTGGTTTGGTTTGGAATGAATTATAGACGCCGGTCCCGTCCGCCATGTTTTCTTTTGACGACGAACAGAAAAACGCGTGTTTTGAAAAATCGCCATGTATAAAAACATGGCGGCAGTACGCGTTTTCTGAAAAATAAAAAAAAATGGTGGCGGTCACATGGCATATTTGAAACACATTAAGAAAACTAAACTTTAAACGAACTGAAAACTGATTAGCAGTTTAAAGCATTATTAAAATAAAATTAGCATAACCATTATCATTTTTTTACGTTATTTAAAAAATAAATAACAGATTACTAATATTTATGATATATATCAACAGAATAAACACAATATAAAGCACTTTAATAAGCACTAATATTATAAAAAATCTAACATGTGAGGGTTTTTCCCCCCCTCAACTCCCCTGATCCCCTTGTAATAAAAGAAATGCAAAATAAATTTAATAACCGATGAAAACTGGAAAGGGTAGCGCCACAAACATTCTTCAATACTCCTACCGCCCTTAAAAAACTTTGAAACAATTCTTTTTTACCAAATAAAAAAAAACTCAGATTCGGACTACCATTGTTCCCTCGCGGAACAGATGCATTAACAGCTAAGATGCAAATTTCTGGAATAGTGCCGGGTTCCGACGTCAGAAATCACGTGCACCAATGGGGTGCAAGAACACGTTACAGCTGCCATACCCCGCAACCGGAGTCAAGGCAAACACACCAACCCACACATCGCCCCATAAAATCGCCAAATTTGGCGACAAAAAACACGGCGTCTATAATGCATCTGTACCTGGAGTGCTACGTTCTGCTTTTTTTGCAACACGAGGGCTAATGAGACCGGGACCTACAGCTTAAAAACGATTCCGAACGGCTACGAACATCCATGTCCCAGTGGGATTCGAACCCACGAACTTCGGTGCCGAAGGCTAGCACCCTAACCAATCGGTCATCGTTTGAGTTGTAGAGAAGTTTTTCCCCACTCTTATGGAGAAAAGGAGACGCAAAACCGGTCTTTTTAGTAGTGGAGAGCGCTCGCCCACCTGAACATGGTTGCGAAATAAATCAGGCTTGGGAATGCCAAAATATAATTTTTGTCTTATTTAAATTTTTTAATTTTGTAAATAAAATTTTTGTTGTCCGTTTAAGCTTTGGAAGAATTATTTGTTTATGCATCCCAGAGACAACCGTACCATACATGCCACAGTAAAGTAAACGGGCAGGTTACACAGTGACATAGCACCACAGCAAGTGGTGCTTACACAATACTAACTTATATATTGACGATTTTTGTGGATCTTATGTATAGTTTTATGGATATTATCTATATTTGTACACATATTCTGTCTACTGACCGTAAAGCTTGACTCACGCTTTGACACACTTTGACGCACGCTCCCTCCCCATCGTATTCTTCTGAACCTGATACCGCCCCCAAGAAGACTTGCTTCACTCACTGGAGGATGGTATCGTCCCCGTAAAAACTTATAACGTATAAAATTCGCTACTTGATATTTTTAATTTTTTACCTATTTTTAAAATTTGCTAGCTTTTTTGAAAACCTTATTAGTTAGATTTCTCTTTAAAATGTAAAGCTACTTGTAAGTTTGTCAATCAATAATAAATATTTCAGCTGAAATCTTAGTTGTTTATTCAAGGAAGCACATTCTCAGAATGGAAGAAAGAAAACCCAAGGTCATTTAGTAACTGTCTCAATTGAACAATAATGCCGACGGAAATACTCACATAATCTCCAAACACGTGATTCTGAAGCCATATGATAAACAAACACGTTAAGAAAACCATGTCTAATGTAATTAGCAGAGAACGCATATAAATTCATTCAAAATAGCTCAAATTTGAAAACAATTCAACACAAGTTTTTCAGTTTAATTCTTTCTAAGGTTGAGATAAATATATTTAACCCTTAGCGCTCCGTTGGCTCCGCTACGGAGCTGTCCGTCATTTGTTCCGTAACTCCGTAGGCTCGGCTGCTGAGCCCAATGTTTTTAGCATGATTAGGCTTAAAGATGTTACGCAATCGTCGGCGTTGGCAACTGTTATCTGTAGTTAAAACTTGCTCAATCTCGCTACTGTTACGATTGAAACATTATCTGACCCATTTTATGGTTAGCAACATGGTTAGAAAAATAATTATCGTGATGAGAATATAGAGTTGAGTGATAGTGAAGATGTGTTTGATTTTTCATTCTTAGAAGATATTGTGGAAGACAATGTTGATTATAATTCTGGCACTTCAAGCAGTGGTTCAGAAAGTACTGCCAAAGAAAAAACGAATGGTAGTTATTGAAAGTGAAAGCGATGAGTCACTGGAAGACTGAGATGAATGACGCGATGTCACGGGAGAATTAGATATTCCGGGTAGAATACATTTTAGTGTATCGCCAAAGGTCATTGGACCACAAATTCCTATAAATATTGTACAGACGACACAATATTTCAAATTATTTTTCACAAACGAACTGGTAAATGAAATTATAAAAGAAACCAAGAATTACGCAGAAAATGTTCGAAAGAATAAACAAATATCTAGTAATTCTATTTGACAAACGTGGCGTGCGGTGAAAGAGGACGAATTTTGGGCTTTTATTGAAGTTATTATCAATATGGGGACTGTGACACTTCCCCGAGTAAACTCAGAATGCACGTGGGAGATTATTTCCAAAGATATCACACCATGGTGAATTACAAAATTTAAAATTTACTTTTCATTTACAAGAAGTTGGCAGGACAAGAATGGGGATCTTCTTGATCCCTGCTTTTAAATTATGGGGATTTACTCTTAGAAGTCCAACCTCTCGAGGCAATGACAATCATCTTTTCGTGGGAAGTCATATGAATTCTATATGGACACGACACAAACCAACCTCTTTCATATACTAAATAACTATGAAATCCGCATCTGATCTAACGAATAAACACAAATAAATTTGGATTCATTACCATTTTTCCCTATGAACACCTGTTGTGGAAGCACATCACTTAAATTTCTGCACGCTGCCCTCCACTGCGTATTGATAAAACTTAAAAATGAATTGTTTGCTTCTAGAAACTGCAAATGTGTATATGTATAAAATAAATAAAATCAAAAACATTCACAAGCACGTGTAATTCTTCTCACTTAAAATAAGACTCCTTCTTCACACTCGTTCCGCTGCGAAAATGTGCCGGAGTTTCTGTTAGGCAGTGGTACAAAAACGTGCCGAGCGCTAAGGGTTAACACCAAAGTCACCACTTTTAAATGTCTATGGTAGGCAATTTTACTGTCTTAAAAATACTTAGAAGTACTATTAACAGTAAACATACCATATAGCGGGTCAAATGACCCGTTATATGGTATGTTTTCCGTTTAGATCGCACATAAAAGGAAAAACTTTACACCACTTTTCAAGTTTGTGTCTCTAATTTAAAGATTGCGTCCTACTTAAGACCTTATCAGACATCCTGTACATGTTGAAAAAGCAGCAGATTTAGTTTAGGATTCCCCTAAATACGCGTATTTTTTGTATGAGAACAAAAAAGGTTCAACCGTCTTATCATAAATCAACCTCGCCGAACGACGGCCGATTGGTAGAATACTGCTCGTAGTTCTGAAGTTCGCGGGTTCGAATCCCGCTACTTGCATGTTCGTAGAAGTTCAGAATCGGCTTCAAGCAATAGGTCCCACTCTCGTAGACCGTAGGGCTATAAACCAAACCAAACCACATGTCAACCTCAAATAAAATAAATTGGTTGAAAATATTTCGCTGTAACACAAGAAATATACACATTCTCCACTAGGAAAAGAGATAATTAAATAACCTGTAAGTATTGGCATGTGATAAGGCCATTAGCAAGAACCTTGGTTAATATACAAGAAACATACGTCTTATATGAGTCAACAATTCCCGTTGATTAATTCGCATATCAATGCTAATTTCGCTAATTTTATTTATTTTATACAGAACTCGTTTAATTATTTATATGTTACTCACAAAACCCTCATGAAACATACTTCTATGAAATCTAATTCATAAATCCATAATCCTACAAAAGCTGGCTTGACGTCCTCATTAATCACAGCAGTACTAATCTTTCTAAATTGCGACACATTTGTTTATTTTCATGCATCTTTTAAGAGAAACGTCATTCGTTCCTAAACAAGCTAAATAAACTAACCATAATTTTTCATTTTTCTTATCCAGTGCGTCTTTCTGTATCGATTTTCATTGGAATTCAATCTTTTATTTCGTTACAGCTTGTTTACGAAAAATTCATTTGCATAAGTTATTACTTCCATTTAGATGATATGTATGACGAATCATGATGAATGAAGAGAGAGGAAATTGCGACGTTTCACTTTTGACATTCATTCGTCGTCAAGAGCTGTGTAAGATTCTAAGAAAATGACGAAAAACACGTTCCAGAAACTATTGGCACCGCAGTATTAAGATTCTAAAACGTTGAAAGTCAATTAGCAGATTTCAAATAACAGATGTTTTACTGCTTGTTCTACTTTTCGGTAGATATCAAGAACATTTATTTTCATTGATTCATTCACTCGTTAGCAGTCAGCATTGCAGTATCACATTCCGTGAATATTTTAAACTTGAAATAACAAGTAACACACTATTTAACACACTAGCTGCTTCGCACCCAGCCTTCGGTCTGGGTATTGAATTTTTTGATTAACGGTTTAGAACCACTATTAAATTTAAACGGATTAATAGAAGTATTGAATAAATCTCGAATGCTGTAGATTGTTCACAAATATGATAGTTTAAACAACAGACAATCCAAATTATAAATATGCAAATGCACAATATTGCCCAAGAACCACGGCGTAATGATGCTAAATTCCACTATTTTCTATACAACCTAATTCAGTTTTTAATATTTTATATAAATGCATGCATGTAATATCTTTGCTGTGAAACTTTGTTTAAAATAATTTTTATTCTTTAAATTTCGTTTTTATAAATATTTTCATCACGTGCTTAAGATGCAAAGAATTTTTTTTTATTACATACACGATTTTATACCTTATCTTTTCCATGCATAATATAAAGAACAGAGAAATAGTCAAAATGAATTTATTTGATTTTTCAAATACAATCTCGTAGGATTATACAATTACTGCCGAATGAATATTTACAATTCACTATTTTTTGTGGTGGTGGGGAGTTAATGGGAATATTAATGCTGGGAGTCTCCGCCAGAGGTAGTACTTGCACTATACAAAGAAAAATAATTCACCTTGAAGATAATGTGTAGATTCTTAGTCTGATGACCATCATGTAAAGTAATAATATATATATATATAAATATGTAATATATCAAAATTATTTCACTTTAATATTCCCTTAAAAATCTCCTCTCTCTCATTCTAATGCCTTAAAATCTTTTTCCCAGCCTCTAAATGTCTTAATCAAAGGAGCGTCCTCGACTTAAAATTCTTTCGATATATTTCCCAAAGTTTCCTGTCTATAGATGTAAATTTTCTGTCTATTCAACACTTTTTCCAGCTGTAGCCAGCAAATGGCTCTCCATTTTTTTGATCTTGACAGTTTAATTCGCTAAGGCCGAACGATGGCCGAATGGTTAGGGCACTAACCTTCGGATCCGGAGTTCGTGGGTTCGAGTCCCACTGAGGCGTGGGTGTTCGTAGCCGTTCGAAATCGGCTTTAAGCAGTAGATCCCGGTCTCATTAGCCCTCGTGTTGCAAAAAAGTAGACCGTGGTGCTCCCAACCAACCTTAATTCGCTAAGTTTCTTGTCCCTTGGGAAAATTCTTTCTGTCTTCGATCTTGGGTGCAATTCTGTTCGAACAGAGTAATTTTTGTGTCTTTCTCTGATCTGTCCTTGACTAGTAAAGTTGTCCGTTTTTAACAGCTCTAAAATAAAGTTTTAATTAGACTTGTGCCATTCTCTTCAATATGGGCCGACTGCATTTGTATTACTGCTAATTGTTAAGGTTTCTCCTTGCACAGTAGCCCGGGCAAGTAAAAACAATAGGAGCTACATAATTATTGTGACTAGAGAAAATAAGGTTTACATATATATATAATTTAATGGACGTGCCAGGAAACCATATGGTATCCATACCATATTTTTTCTCTGTGTTATTAGTAAAGACTATCAGATTTTTACTGCTAACACTATACTAAAAATATTTTCAGGCCAGGCACGTAATGGCTACATTTTGATAACCCACCGTTTTGCCAATTCAAGCGAGATACTGTACTGATATGCTGGAAATATATCCATGCTGTCGCATTGCTGCTGGAGCATAACTCCTATGCTTGTATAAATATATTAATATAGACAAAACAGAGACTCAGCCTAAAGTATATGTCCTAGGTACTTTACATTGATTCGTTGCTTTGTCTATTCTAAAAGAATACTACACTGATATACTAGAAAAGTGTCCATGATTTCACGTCGCTGCTTGCGTGCCCATCAGATTCCTGTATTTGCTTGAAAAGACAAAACAGGGACTCAGAAAAAAGTATCCAGTGCATGTCCTTGCCATTAGCACTTTGCCGAACTATGGCCGAATGGTAAGGCGCTAATCTGTGGTGCACGGAGTTCGTGAGTTTAAATCCCACTGAGGTATGATGTAGCTAGCCGTTTGGGATAGGCTTTAACCCATCCACCGACCACCCTCCCCACCTTTTTCCCTTTCAAAACAGTCAACCTTTTCCTAAATTCCAGACGGAACTTACCGTACCATACTAGAGTTGCCGGTTTAAAAGTTGTCAGGCTACTTTTAAGTTATTTTCCCTGCAAGGTAAAGGAGTTCCGTTACGCAAAATTAGTTTCTTTCATTTATTATCGCTTTGCAATATTTTTTTTCCTCAAAAGTGTGTTACACGAGTGCGAACGAGAAGGGGTCGACAGGTCCGTTTTCGAACAGGAATTCGCTGTCGAACCCCCATCGACGCGTCCGTTCAGTGGGTTAAGCAGTAGTCCCAATCTCATTAGCCCATGTGTTGCAAAACAGTAGACTGTAACGCCCCAAACCAAACGAAACCTGGGTACTTTATGTTAAGCACTGTGTATTCAAAAAAAGATACTATAGTGACATACTAGAAAAGTTTCCATGCTGTTGCGTCGCTGTTTGTGCGCATCTCGGATACTTGTATAGGTTTTTTTTTTCAGAAATAAAATAACGGATGTACAAAATAGAACTCAATGCTCCCCCTACCATAAGATCGATTTTCCAAACCATCAATCAGCCAACGGCTTAGAATCTTCTAGTATTCACCAACTCTGGCGAGCTATGCAGTCTCTTTGGAGATGTAAATATTTCCGCTGAAGATCCTTCACTTTGTGAATCTATCAGATTTTTTTTTCACCAGTCAGCTAGTCTGCTCGTCGCCTTTATGTTGTTTTGTCTACTCGATGTCTGTCTCTAATCAGAATTTCATTTCTAACGTAATGATCACTGTGTAATGATCACGTCATCTCACTGTGTATTCGTAATGGCGTACAAAGTACAGCAAACTAATGGAGTTGACCCTTTGTAAGGTCATTTTTTCCCACTAGTGCTAACCTAATACTTTTTGAGCAGAAATTGATTAAAGAATACAAATTCATTTAGATTATTAGATAAAGTTACTTTGTTTTTCTTTTTTGGTGGAAAGGAGGGTTACTAAAAGATACTATACTGACGTACTAGAAAATTGTTATTAAAAGATAGAATATTTTACACTTTTCAATACCTTTTCATGTTGTAGTACATAATATTTATAAATAATATTCTGCAGCTACTACATATTAAATTGAATGGAAATGAATCAAATGAACGACGAGTTACTGAAGATATCGTTTTCCTTGTATTGCCTTCATACACTGTCTACCAATAAGTATTTAGACATCTGTGATAGAAAAGAAAAACTAACTTTATTCAAAATCAATAGCTGGTAGAGCCTCCACGAGAGGCAATTACAGCGTGAATCCTCTGGGGCATACTTTCCACAATTCTTTGTATTACAGCTAGTAGTATTGTCTTCCACTCGGCTAGGAGAAGACATACAAGTTCCTTCACCGATTTTGGACGGGTAGTGCACCCCTTAATTCGGCGATCCATCTCGTCCCAGATGTTCTCGATAGGATTCAGGCCTGGGCTCTGGGCAGGCCATTCCCTTCGATGAACTCCATTGGCACCATACCAAGCCTTGGTCAACCTCGAAACATGACCACTGGTATTGTCGTCCTGAAAGTAACAGGGGTCCAACCCGTAAAACTGCCACAACGTAGGAAGCACATTGTCATCCAAAATAGTGCAGTAGGCATCGGCGTTGAGCTTACCATGAATGGGGACCAAGGATCCCAGTCCATACCAGGAGACCTCAGGACCGCAGATATTCTCATTTGCATAGGTGTCCAAATACTTATTGGTAGACAGTGTATAAGCCTAATCTTACTGCATATAACTATGTTAGGAGGTAAAGACATTTATCAATTTTTTTTGTTGTTGTTGTTGTTTATGAAGTCATTGGGGGGTTGGGGAATCACCGGTAACCTCAGGGAAATTGTTCGTAACGCGACGGAGATCAGCAATGACTAAAACTTAGCTTGTTCGTAGAGTCAATGCATACACCAGTGATCGGAACTGAGTTTGTTCGAAGTGACACAGTGATCACCGATAACTTAAGTAAAGTAAATGCATTATACAAGTTACTTTTTTCTGTTATTATTAATATTTCGCCAAAATATTCAACTTATATAAGAAACTCATGTTGGCTAGGAGGCAAACCATGTGAAATTTGCTTACTATTCAACTTGTTAATAAATGTCAGATCTAACGAGAAGTGGTAAAATGGCTTACCACGGGAACTTAAAAATAATGACTTTGGTGGTAAGTAGACTTATCAGAACTTTAGAAAGGGTAAAGTAGAATACTGAAGAATTATTACTTAGTGAAACAGTGATATTAGTCTACCAAAATATTTTTTTTCTTTTTGCTAAATGTTTTCCAAGCACAGTAAAAATTAAAAACACGTACTAGAAAATTACATTCAGTAGAATATTGTTAAGACGAAAACGTTTAACAGAAAATTTCACCTAAGACGAAAAATAAACTGTTTCCCCGTCGGATTTTATTGGAAAATAATAATAATTATACCATTTCAAACAAATATAAAGACCTATTTTTCACGTTAAAGACGAAATAAATATCTAGTGAGATGACCAAATTATTAAAGATGAATTCGGGGAGCTGCGAATATCTATGCTTATCAGTGGGATTCGAACACACGAACTCCGGTACTGAAGAGCAGCGCCCAACCCATTTGGCAAACCATATTCCAATAATTAAGTTTTTCTTTACAAGTGCAATGGCATCTGATGGATATATTTTTTACCAGTGATCCCTAACAATATATAAAGTTTATAAATAGTTTTTTACACTTCCCTAAGGGCATGCAATGAATTCATATTTCCATAAATTGATCCTTTCAACTTATTAAAAAAGTATCCTTTTGTTAATGTGTTAAATGCCAATAATTCATTTATTTTTTTATTGTATGTGTACTCTTTTCACTTATTTTAAAAAGTCTGTGTTTACATAAAAAGAAACCTTTGAAAATCTTATATAAATTTTATATTTTTCTCAAAAAGTACTTGTAGATTTAAAGAAAAAATCCCATATATTTGAACTCGTTGAGAGACAATAAAAAACGCATATCACAAAGTAGCAGAATTTTCAATAAACAAAAAAATTCTAAAGAATTAGATTTCGCCTAACTTACCGATGCGAAGAATGTTTACAAAGAGCATAAACAAGAGATCAAAAGAGAAATATCAAGTGAAGGGAGTACTTTAGTTTATTAGCACTAATTTTTTTTTTCAAAATCTACCTTTTAAGTCCTCGAAAATGACTTTTAAAGGAAAAAGTTCAGTAAATAAATTATTTTCTCCTTACTTAGCAGACTATCTCGTTGCTCAACAAGTATTTATTTCTGTATTTTTTCAAGTAATACAGCTTGAAGTTTTTAAGCTTGTAATGGGTTCTTAAGCCTGTATACAAACAATGACTTATGTAACTTCGTGGTATAATCTCTAACGTATTTCCAAAACAGAAAAAGTACGTAGAAGTTTCGAAATTATTTTCCATGAATCCAGCGGATCTATTAATTAGCAGTTAGTTGTTAACATGTTAAATTGTCTCATCTTTCTCAAAAAACGTTAAAAGTTGTAAAATAAGTCCATTTCAGTAGCAGAAACAATAGTAACAACACAAAATGGTATGTATGGTGTTACGTTGATGGTTGCAAAAGAAGCTCATTTTAGTAGTGAAAACAATGGTAATGAGACAAAATAGTAAATCTGATGGTACGTTGATGGTTGTAAAAAAGAAGTCCGTTTTAGTAGTGGAAACAATGGTAATGGAACTAAATACGTGATAAATGTAGTGATACGTTGATGGTTGCAAAAATGTACCTTTTAGTGGTGAAAACAATGGTAACGACTCAAAATGGTAAGTATGGTGTTACGTTGATGGTTTCAAAAGAAGCCCATTTTAGTAGTGAAAACAATGGTAATGAGACAAAATAGTAAATCTGGTGGTACGTTGATGGTTGTAAAAAAGAAGTCTATTTTAGTAGAGGAAAGATTGGTAATGAGACAAAATGGTAAGTCTGGTGGTACGTTAATGGTTGCAAAAGAAGCCCATTTTAGTAGTGAAAACAATGGTGATGAGACAAAATAGTAAATCTGATGGTACGAATATGGTTGTAAAATAGAAGTCCGTTTTAGTAGTGGAAACAATGGTAATGAGACTAAATGGTAAGTGTAGTGGTACTTTGATGGTTGCAAAAATGTCCATTTTAGTGGTGAAAACATACACCATGAAATGGGGTAATTCCGAAATGTAAGTTACCGGCTGCATTAGAAAAAATGTATCTTTAACCACGCCCTTTAGGTCATATCTGCAAATTTTTTTCCCTCATATGATTGGTTAACAAAAACAAGCAGTCACTGGATATAAACACAAAAGACTTCTAGACAAGCCATCCGGAAATGAAACCATCTCTTGCACGGCCAATATTCTCCACTCTTCCAAAGTTAAGTCCGCGCTGTACCTCCCAGCATCGTAGTTCCCCGTTGGCGATTAGATCTGGCTCTCTCAGCATTCATTCGCTCTTTTTATTTATTCTAATTCCGGAGTGTGAAGACTCATTTTTTGCAAAAGTGAAACAACTGAATTCCTTCCGGAGTCGTCTCCAAAATGATCGCTTGCCAAGTGCGCAGCGAAATTTTTCGCTGGAGAAGGAGCGATAACAAAAGAAAGTTGTCACCGAATTTAGATGTTTTCGTTATCTTTTTCGTTTTGCGACTACCTGTAGCTGATTTATTCGAGGCACTATTCGCTACAGTGTCAGAGTTACTAAATTCGTGTATGTGTTTCCCCGTTTACAAGAAAAAAATAAGGAGTGAAACTACGTGTTTACGAAATTTGTTTCAAATTGCGAGAGAAATTTATTTTGGTGCTTTAAATTTAAAATGATACCAATAAAAATGTAAAGTAGAAAAGGGATTATTTTTTATTTTATTTAGGACTTATTGAGCCGTATTTAAAATTTTTCCTCTATTTTTAGAAAGTATTTTTGGAATATAAGTAATAAAGTGTTTTGAACCCGATACTATACTTAATAATACACGATAATGTATGCTGAATAACCGACAAACAGTTTCGGAGAAAAGAGGTGGTTAATGAACTTGTAGGCACATATTTATAAAGTCTTATTGATTCTCTAATGCAGTGTTTCTTAACCTTTTTGGCACAATGGACCACATTAAAAATTTTTAAATATGTCACGGACTCCTCTGTGAAAAAAAATTGCTTAAACACCATTTATTACAAAAAAAAAATCTGTTTTATTATTCAATTATTTTAATATTTTTATTTCAATAGTATAAAAAATTTGAATGAATTAAATTTTTTAATGTAAAGGCTGTTGCTGCTTTTCCTTGATTAACAGATTGAATTGAGGGATGGTTTTCGACAAAGCAACGCGCATATGATGTTCGATATTTAGTCGATTTCGATATTTTGTTTTTATTGTGACAAGTGTGGAAAATCCCGCTTCGCAAAGATATACTGTAGCAAACGAAATAATGCCTGCCATAGCTCGTTTTACAAGCAATGGGTAGGCTTCTCTTAAAGAAGACCAAAACTCTCCAAGAGTTTTTGAATCGAAATCTATTTCTAACAAGGACTTTGTTTTCAAATCAATTAGCTCATCTTTGCGGAACTGATTTTAACGTCACTTTATTTCCAAGTGAAGTAAAATTCAAAAGCTACTTTGTGTTTCTAAAAATTTCAAATTTTATATGGTTTTTGAATGTTTTTTCCCTTATATTGTAGAGGTCTCTATTGGGAAATGGCAGACAGACGTTTTACAGAGGTTGCCCGTGACAAAAAAAAAAGTTTTTTTTTAAATATTGATGCAAACATATTAAAAAATTAGGAGCAGTCGGTGGACCCTTAAAATATGACCCATGGACCCCCAAGGGGTCCATGAACCACAGGTTAAGAAACCCTGCTCTAATGATATATCATTAATTTAATTCACCTCTCTTCAGTATCTTTTAGCTTACTAGACTTCGCGACCCCTACTTACCAGACCTTGTGTTTATTTAAGAGCAGTACAGGTCTAAATCTGTCTTACCTTCGGTACAGGAGCTAAGGCCTAAGGCCCATGGCCCTAAATAGCAAAATAATTTTCCTTACTCTGCAATTTTTTCTCTCTGCAAGCTCTCTTCTCTCTCTCTCTTTCCCTTCCCCTCTCGGAAACACGATTCTTCGCGGTTTCCAAACTTGCCGTGTTGCACTTTTTTATATAAATACGTCATCGTTGAATTTTATTTGCATTTTGGTTCAAAGACTAGGCATATAGTTTAATTAAAAACTTTTTCTTAGCGGACCAAAACTTAAAAAAATAGCAGACCAGTATAATTTATTCGGAAGTTTTAACCGGGGCTTCAAATCGTAATTTATTTCGTTCCGGTTTCCGTCCCGGTTCAACTAAAAAAATTATATTCGTTCAGTTCCGGTTTTCGTTCCGTTAAAAATAACAGTTTTTGGCTCACTTCCGAATGAACAATTTTAATTTTATGAATATTCTTATTTGTACTAAAAATATAATTCTATCATAAACAAAAAATGTAATGCTATCATAATTTAGAAGATTTTATTCTATTGTTAATTGGTACACTATGGTAATTGATACAATTAACCAGCATGCATGATACGGGTGGTGAGCAGAGAGCATTGGCAATGTTATCCACTATCAAAATCGCATTTGACAACTGAACATTCAACTGATGTAAATCTACATTCTAAAAATAGTTTCAGCAATGTAAATGTAGTTTGTTTTGGATTGGAGCGCTAAGGTATACTTTTCTTTAAAACGAATCTAAAGTCTGGGATCTGATACTTAAAGCCGATTCCGAATGGGTCCGAACATCCATGCCACAGTGGGATTCGAATTCCGGTACATTAGATCAGCGCCGTAACCATTCGACCATCGTTCGTCACAATGTACACTCAGTAGCCAAAACATTATGACCACCCCTACATTTTGCAATGAACTCGCCTGGATGACGTGGAAGGCACGTGATCAGGTGGAAGTGGTATTTAACTGCTGCTGGAGAGTCTGAAGAATCATTCTTTCACTTACTTCTGTGTGTGATGGGAAAGGCTGCGGATCTAAGCGATTTTGATAGAGGGCAGATTGTAATGGCTCGAAGGCTCGGAACAAGTATTTCCGAAACTGCACGATTCGTGGGTTGTTCGCGATCTACAGTTGTTAGTACTTATGCAAAGTGGATGAATGACGGTGAAACCAGCAGTAGACGACATGGTTTTGGACGTCCACACGCTATCAAAGAAAAAGGTCGTCGGAGACTGTCTCGCATGGTGAAGCAAAACCGGAGCCAGACAGTGGCTCAGCTGACAACCCAATACAATGCAGGGCCAAGTAGAATAATATCGGAGCACATTGTTCAGCGGACACTGCTGGATATAGGGCTACGCAGCAAACGTCCCACTCGTGTGCCTTTGCTGACCAAGCGTTATCGCCAACTGCGTCGACGCTGGGCCCGGGACCATCGAGACTGTTCCATGGACCAGTGGGAGAGAGTTGCCTGGTCAGATGAATCACGGTTTGTCATTCATCACGCCTATGGCCGTGTCAGGACAGGACGACTTCCAGGCGAACAGTTGCTCCCTCTATGCACAGTAGGTCATACACAGGCCAGTGGTGGCGGTATTTTGCTTTGGAGGACTCTCTCTCTTGGGCGTCTCGGGGACCCGTGGGGTGTGGTAGAGCAGACCATGAATGCGGCAGGTATTTAAACATCATTGCGGACCACCCTTACATGACTTCTGTTTTTCCTGTTTCTGGGATGTTCCATCAGGACAACGCTCCTTGTCACAAGGCTAAAATTGTGTTGGAGTGGTTCCAAGAACATGATGCAGAATTATAGTTAATGTCCTGCCCGCCTAACTCACCGGATCTCAATCTTATAGAACACATTTGGGATGTCATGGGACGGCAGCCCAGAGTTCAAAGACCACCCATTCGCAATATCTCGTATTTGCCTAACCGTTGCTTAAACATTTGGTACAATATGTCTCCGGCCATCTACTAAGGACTTGTGGCATCCATGCCACGGCGGGTTGAAGTTGTGTTACGCGCTAAAGGTGGGCCAACTCGTTATTGACAGGTGGTCATAATGTTTTGGCTCTTGAGTGTATATGTAATGATAACTATAGGGTTGACGTTAAATTAGAAAGTATTAATAAGTTTGTTATAGTAACAAAAGATATATAAAACCGAAATAACCCGATATTTTCAAATAGAGCGCTTCCGTTGAAATCCGAACAAGTTTGGGGAAAGAGGAGATTATAACACAAAATAAAACGGTTTTAAATGGTAGTTGAAAAGAAAATGAAAGTTTACACTGGTTTTGAAAATAAAAACCCTACACAAAGTTACTTCAAAGTATTTCCAAATAATTTAGTGTTACGAGACAACAGGGTTTGATTCAGCCCATTAGTATTTAAAAGATAATAAATTCGATAATGTAATATGTTAAAAAATACGGAGGTGCAATATTACCAAACCTTTAGGAATATTCTGCTAATGGGATTTATGTTCGTTTCAAACAGATAAATAGTTCTTACAAAAGAAGCTGAGTAAATAATTTAGTATTGTCTGCGTCATTAAGTTCCGCTTTTCTACAAAATATGAAGGAAAACCAAATGAGAACAGATAAGTCAATATTTATGTAAAAGGAAAAAAACGGGAAATTTGAATTTGATTTACATGAAATATTGCGGAATGCTTTTTTACCTCCTCGTTCAAGGAAAAAGATGTATTGTAATCCTGAAAATTTTTAGGACTTAGATTTCAAAAGAAATACTCATTTTGATGAATATGCCTCAATTAATTTCGGTAAGTTTCAGTATTATGAGTGTGCGTACGCATAAGGAAACTGTAATTTTAGAATTTAAAACATTCATTTAGACCAATGGTTCTCAAACTTTATATCCCACGGAACCCGTTTTTACCACATGCATAGTGTAACGATCCGTTACATGACAAGAACGAAAGAATAACGGAAGGTGACCTTTCGCAGCGGACCATTGACCATTATGGTTAGCGGTAAGTAGACACACGTGGTCCGGACAAAGCCGTTTGTGTACTAACGTCTCCGGCACAATGTCGAGGCAGTCGTTTAGGCGCCGATAAAATGAGAGTGACCCTTACTCTCATTTTGGATCGTCCTGCATCCTTAGTTTCCTCAACGAACTCCAACGTGATACGCACTCTGAGCGTTTCAAACCGACTTTACTGATTGTCAGCCCGGAGATTATAGTATCAGCACTTCGTACCGGCACTAATTAGAGAACTGTTCCAGTGTTCGAGAAGAACTAGCTTCACTGTACCCACCTGTTATAATTGTGTTAAACTTTATCTCAGTAAGAGATCTCAGAAGAATTGGAATATACTGAGACCTGTACATAGGTGTACTTAATTATTCACCTGAATAAAGTATTTAATACAGAGTAAACAGATGTCCAGCCTGTATCATAGACGGCCTCGCCCACCCTTACTCCAATACGTCACAATAGCAGCGGAACCTCTGAATAAATATCGCTTAATGAGAAACTAATGTCCTATTCTTTATTGCTGACTAGTATCTAGCCCGTCATATTACGGGATCAGTAAAATTTTTAATTTTCCAGTATTGTAAAGTACCCTATGAGGATGGTAAAAAAATGGTTTGTTTTTTGGCTGAGAATTATCGTTCTACAAAAATAATCGATTAAAATTTTCGCATACGTACCTAATCTATTATTTAAGCCAAATATAAAAGAAAATTATTTACGTAATATTTAAGTTCAGTGATAAAACGTATGGAAATCATGCAAAAGATATTTAAATAATCTAAAATAAATGATTAAATGAGATAGGTAAAGGAAGGACATCATAATGCTAGAAAAAATTGTTATTTTTACCTATTTATTATGTGATAAATGGATAAATTTAATAGCCTGCTCCTAAAATAGGGCTTGATATAATGGCATTAAATGCTCGAAAAGGGGGACGGGATGAATTTCGAACGTTTTAAATATGATAGTATTTTTTGCTGTGATACGACGCTTATTTATACCAATATATTTTAGAATCAGATCTATAGTTAAGGAAAAAATAAACTTTACTCGCTTTGAATTTTGCTAACCCTAAGTCATCAAAAATCGAATATGGATGCTCAATCCATACCACGTCCAACCGTTTCATAAATTCTAGGACAGATAGACAGATAACTTAAGCTATTATTATATTACGAGAAGAAAGTTTAAGTCATAAAAAGTTAAAAAAAAATAGTAAACATTTATTTTAAAAATAATAAAACAATTTTGGAAATAATAAAACAACTTTAGGAATAAGAATTTAAAAGAAAAATCAGAAAATATTAAATTAATTAGACATTTAGAAAAATTTGGCTGAGTCGGGGTCAGAACCGTCAACCCGAGAAGTACACTGATCAAACGGAATCCTCTCCCGAACGTGCTAGGCTTACACTCGGTAAAGGATCTATATA
The DNA here is from genome assembly GCA_032207245.1 of Pardosa pseudoannulata. NCBI lineage: Eukaryota > Metazoa > Arthropoda > Arachnida > Araneae > Lycosidae > Pardosa > Pardosa pseudoannulata. Next base: position 202,206,615 of record CM063498.1, read on the forward strand.
GTTAGAGTATATATGAGGGTCGAGTAAACACAGTCCAGTTTACATATTACGCTCCGCCCTCGCTGCTCCCTCTTATTCTATACTAAATTCATTCTTGATATGAATTTAGTATAGAATATAAGGGAGAATAAGACTTGAAATAATAGCATTAAAAGATCGTAAAGGGGGGAGGGGGTGGATTTCAAACTCGCTGTGAATTTTGCTGACCCTAACTCATAAAAAATTCAATATGGATGCCTGTATCCATTCCAGGTACAACCGCTTCATAAATTCGCGGACAGACAACTTAGCCTATTATTATACAGGGGATTCTGAACATCTTTTATTTAGGACCTAATTCTATATTAAAAAAAAAACTCTTTTGCAAAATTTTTTTGTATAGTTTAACTCTAAAATGTATATAGATTTCAAATATCTAATAAAAAAAATACGCAATTTTTAAACCTATTTTGATAAAAAAAAATACACAGCGAAAGGGTTAAAACATCGTAATGTATGTTTACCCGTTGATAGATTATTTACTATTAACCACTAAGCTTAAAGGCTTCTTAAAAGAGGTTTTGGCGGAAGAAGTCGTGGCTCGGTCGTCAGGACCGCTGGTTCAGAACACAGTTGTAGATTTCTAGTGCATCGGTTCGAATCCCGTCCACGCAAGCTGTACTTCTTAAATAGAGTTATTAACGTAACTAAAAAGTAAAGTTATTAAAGTGAATGGAGTTATTCTTGATAAATTAAATTAAAACGCGGATTTTTATTATCTCGTAGAATCGATTTAAGTTTCGATGAATTCTATTTAAATTTCCTTACTATTTACGCACACTTTAAATACATCTAAAAACGCTGCAGAGTCGCGGCCCGGTTTGGCCGAGTGGATTAGAGCGCGTGGCTCGAGCGACGAAGAAAGGCAGTACTCGGGTTCGATTCCCCTTGACGGCTTGGAAGTTAGATTTCCCTGTTTCGGCTACCTTGAAGTAATTAATAAAAAAAAGGTATTTAATACAATTGAGTTTAGAGTAGTAACCTCCCCCCCCCAAATCCCCTGTGTGCTTGAGAATGCGGACAGCGGTGCCATGGAGTGTGCCCGGGGTCTATACCCCGTTTCTCTGGAACTGCGGGGCTCGTATCCCGGCCCACTTCGCACCCTTACTGTCCGCTGGAGTACGCACGGGTTTTACCAAATTTTGATGTGTGTTCGATGAAGATGAATAGATTAATCGATTACTGGCTAATAAATGTCAGTTTTGAATACCCATTACCTCTCTTGCCCCAATCCATATTTTTATCGATTAATTGATATATCGTTCGGGTATCGATTAATCGATATATACTGATATTTAGATAGAAATATTGCTCTGGCCAAGAGAGGTAATGTCTCTTCAAAATTGACGTTTATTAACCGGTAATCGATTAATCAACTATCGATTCATCGTCATCGAAGATATATCGATACATCAAAATTTGACAAAACCCGTGTGCACTCTAGCGGGCAGGAAGGGTGCGAAGTGGGCCGGGATACGAGCCCCGCATTTCCAGAGAAACGGGGCTTAGACCCCGGGCACGACACTCCATTGCACCGCTGTCCACATTCTCGAGCACACAGGGGATTTGGGGGAGGGGTACTACTCTAAACTCAATTCCATTAATTACTTTTTTTTGTTAATTTCTTCAAAGGAGCCGAAACAGGGAAATCTAACTCTCTAGCAGTCACGGGGAATCGAACCCAAGTACTGACTACCTTCGTCGCTCGAGCCTCGCGCTCTAATCCACTCGGCCAAACTGGGCCTCGGTTGGGAAGAGCCTTTAGATGTATTTGAAGTTTGCGGAAATCGTAAGCAAATTTAAATGGAATTCATCGAAACTTCAATGGTTCTACAAGATAATAAAAATTCACGTTTTAAATTATCCTATTAAGATCAACTCGCTTGGACGCGATTCGAACCGATACACAACTAAACTACAGCTGTGTGGTCAACCAGAGGTCTTCATGACTGAGCCACGACTTCTTCTGCCAGACCCTCTTTTAAGACGCCTTTAAGTTTAGTGGTTAAGAGTAAATAATACATAAACGGGGAATCAAACCTGAAACTTCCGTCACGAAGCCTTAAAGATCCATTCAGATTTCAAAAATGATTTTTTTTTTCAAGATCAAATGTTTTAGACGGGACTCGAACACACACCACGAACTACATACGTACTTCGAGCCAGAGGTCTTGACGACCAAGCCACGAGTCCGTCCGCCTAGTTCTGTTTCAAGATGCCTTTAAGTTTAGTGACTAATAGTATTTGAATAACGAACATAGAACCACAGAATGAAACCTCGAAGTTCAGTTGATGCCCTATATAGATTCCATGAGATTTAAGATTATAAAAAACACTTTTTGCGTAAACACAGTTTTCCTAGGCGGGATCTAAACCGACAGCCTAACAGACTAACAAAATGCTTCGAATCCGATGTCTTGATGACAGAGACACGATATTTTTGGCAAGCTGTTACGACGTCTTTAAGTTTAGTCGCTATTAGTTAATGGATCTACACATATATATGCATATACGTATGTACATATATATTGTGCATATGCATATACGAAGCGCATACAGAAAGTAAGTATCCCTACTTAAAAGAAAAAAAGAACTTACACTTAACCAGAAACATTTTTATTGGCAACAAGTACAGCAATGTTTCAGCTATTTTTCAGCATAGCCACCACCAGAATGAGACACTTGTCGTATTGTGGGATGCACTTTTGTATACCTTTGTCGTAGAACTCTGTGAACCAGCATTCCTGTTCCAGAACACCGTGCACATCCCTTTCCTTACCGACAGAGTCTTTTTGAATTGGGTCCTGATATAAGATCCACAATAACGCCAATGCATTGACAGTTGCTTGGTTTCCGGGGTAAAAAGCGAAATCCGAGTATCATTGCACGCGACGATCCTGTCGAGGAACTCGTCGACGTCGTCGTGATACCGTTGCTGAAACGTCAGTACTGCTCCTAAGCATTGAATTTTGTGTTTAGGTGTCCGTTTCGGCTCGTAGACCTGGCAGAGCTGAAGATGAATTTCAATTGGCGGAATGCTTTGTGCATTCCAAGATCAGCGACCGAACTTTGCAGGCGGCGGAAGAAGGAATTAAGAGTTTCTATTTCGGACCACTGTTACCACGCTACTGGTAGGAGTCGGGACCTGTCCAGCTGGCATATGATTAATACGTCATAGATCTGTTACGCATGCGCAATTGATATGGCTAATTACGTTTACTTTAAAGGGGAAAACACCGGGAAACTTACTTTCTGGATGCGCCTCGTATATCAAATATTTATTAATAAATATACATACATATATATATATATGCTTGTACTGTATAAATATTTATATACACACTATATATATATACTAGTATATATCCCGTCATATGACGGGATCAGTAAAATTTTTAATTTTCCAGAACTGTAAAATACCTTACGAGGTAGATAAAAAAATGATTCGATTTTTGACTGAGCATTATCTAGAACAAACACACTCAATAATTTGTTTATCTTCATATTCCTCTAAAGTCTCCTGATGCTGTAAATGCAGTTTAGAATCAAGTTGAATTCATTTAGTCAAACCGTGTGGATATGCATGAAACACAAACACACAAACGGACAAATTTCTTAATTTTCAAAGATATATAGCCTAAACGCTAGATATTTATTAGTCCGTGAAATAGGCTTCTAGACTTTTATTAAACGTATTTGTTGTTAACACCGGTGATGAAATTTTCATTGCAGCAAGAGGAATCGATGTTTAAATTTAAAATTAACTCATATGTATCTAATATATTATGTAACACAAATATAAAGGAAAATTATTTACGCGATATCTAAATTCAGTGATAAAAATATGAAAATAATGCGGACAATATTTAAATAGTTTAAAATAAGAAATGATTCAATGAGATGGTTAAAGGAATGACGTCATAATGCTACAAAAAATGTTATTTTTACCTATTTATTACGTGATAAATTGATAAACTTAATCCCCTGCTCTTAACCGGGGAAAATAGGGATGAAAATAATGGCATTAAACGCTCGAAATGGGGGAAAGGGGTGGATTTCGAACGTTTTAAAGACTACAGTATTTTCCGCTGTGATGTGAAGCATGTTTATACCAATTTATTTTAGAATCGGATAGATAGTTTAGGAGAAGATAAACTTTGAATTTTGCTAACGCTAACTCATCAAGAAATCAATATGGATGCCTGTATCCATTCCAGGTCCAACCGCTTCATAAATTTAAGGACAGATAACTTAGGCTATTATTATATAGGGGATTAGGCATAAACATAAAAATTAAATAATATAAAGAAGTATAAGAATGTAGATAAAGTTACAAAATGTGATGCGGAAGTAAGCAATTTTTAATAAAATGATACATTGATTAAATGTATGAATGGAATTAAATAGCTTTATGTTTGACTGTCATAAATTTCCTTCTAGATTAGTTGTATTAAAGAAAATTTTATTTTTACACCATGCTCTGAATCTAATTTAATGTCCGGTATTTAGTTTTCGATAAGGCTTGTTCAGAAAAGCCAATTTGGCAAACATAGATGGCTACAAATGGTACTAGCATAAAAGATTTTCAGATAATGGTAGGTGTTCTCTTTTTGAACAACACCAGAATTCTGACATGGCCTGATATTGAACAATTCGACGTTATTTCAACAAGTCTTTCATACTCTTCCAGATAAACACAAGGAGGTTTTTCGTCTATGACAAATGAATTTTTGATTCGCAATGGTTTCTTTAAAATTTCGTGTTGCTTATTAGGACAGTAATACTCCATAGATTCACTCAGAGAGTCGATGGTGTTAAAAAATTTCTCGAGGAAGCCCTGGAGGGTCGTCACAGAACCCTAGGACTCCGTGGAACGCGCGTTGAGAAACTCTAATTTAGATCATTTGAAAGCGTATTGACTAGTTGTGACGTCTGTAAGCATGTATGTATAAGTGTCTCTGCTGAATGATGGCCGAAAGGTTACGGTGCTGGTCATCGGAACCGGAGTTCGTGGGTTCGAATCCCACTGTGGCATGGATGTCCGTAGCCGTTCGGAATCGGCTTTAAGCAGTAGGTCCCAATCTCATTAGCCCTCGTGTTGCAAAAAGTAGACCGTAGCGTTCCAAAGCAAACCAAACCAAACCTATAAGTGTTTCGCATAATACTAAAACGATTCACTGTAGGGGGTTAAATTTCATATTTAGAATTATGAAAATAATTCTAAATAGGTCAAAATAGGTTTGGGATTGCAGTGTTCTCCAAGTTCCCGAACTATTCCTGTGTTCCGTATTATTGCGTACTTGAAGAAATTGACAAACTTGACAGCGTAAAATGACTATACAAAAATTGTGACATTTTTTGACATAAACATAACATAAATATAACTTATCATTTTTAGAATTCGTGGTGACATATAAATATTGTAATCCTTTACATTTCACGACTAAAATTCTAAAGTTATATTCATAGTTAAATAAACCTTTGTAAATCTTTTACAAACCTGTATATTTTTCTTATTTAAAGACTTTAATTGCATTATTTTCCTATAATAACGATCTCCTATTTTTTTGCTACTGTACAGTAGCAAAAATAAATATTAATTATATTCTTATCTTGATAATACATAGAACGTATAAAGGATGTGATAAAAATAAAATTCATTCAATTGCTGGGAATCTTCAGTGGATGAAAATTATGTTCTTGGAAAGAAGAAAATGGGTCTCTTCTTAGAAATTACTAAAGTTATATTAAAAACGTCTAAAAGATTTTATATTTATTGCAACATAATCAAAGTTCAATAATTACGAGAGATCAAACTGAAAAATTTATTTTAAACACTCATTTTGAAAATTTCGTGCAGAAAAGTAATATCTCATTTTTCAAGGTTAGGATATATGCTTAGAAAAGTGTTCAGGAGAGTTAAAATTAAGGCTCAAGCAGTAAGTTAATCTTGGCAGATTAATCCTGCCAAAGGCAAAGATCTGTGTATAGCAGGTAGTGATTATTAATGGTGGCCATGGGTGATTTGTGAAGGAGTGACTTGATTCAGGGAATCCTTGGGAGGGTTATGGCAATGGACGCGAACTAACAAGTTAATGGCTTATTAAGATGGACTAGTGGACAGGGGTGACTTAAGGCCATGGAGTCAGACCTGTGGTCACCTTCAACGTGAATAGTTCCCATGGGAAAGTGTTATAGGCCCATGGAATGAATCTGGAGGAGGATCCAAGGAGTGACTCGATTCGGGGAATCCACGGAAGGCTTGTGGCAATGAACGCGAACTAACAATTAATGTCCCATTAGGATGAAGTAAAGGACAGGGATCACCTAAGGCCAAGGGGTCAGGACTTGTGTCCACCTGCATTTTGAAGGGTTCCCATGAGAAAGTGATATAGGACCATGGGATGCAACAGAAGGAGGATCCAAAATGCTCATAGCAAATAGAAAAAGGGTTACACCCAATATTTGTTGCTATGGCCAAATCTTCTTGGATTGCAAGAACAATTGGGAGAAGGAGAAGAGGAGAGCCTGAGAATGAGGTCTCTGCTGACTCCCTCAGCCATCTCTCGAGAGTGACCGGTCGAAGTGATTTTCGTTCTCGTCCTCCTGCATCCAGGGAGTTTGGTTTGGTTTGGTTTGGCGTGCTACGGTCTACTTTTTGCAACACGAGGGCTAATGAGACCGGGACCTACAGCTTAAAGCCGATTCCGAACGGCTACGAACATCCATGCCACTGTGGGATTCGAACCCACGAACTCCGGTACCGAAGGCCAGCACCCTAACTAATCGGCCATCGTTCCCAGCACCCTACAACAGATGCCCGTTGCCTCTATTTTCCTGCATCCATTCATCTGAGTTCCGAGTAAGTCACTGACTGCCTTTAAGACTACAGTCACCACCTCATAGTTAAAGAATATTTAGTAGAAATTATTAAATTAAATAAATCGCTTAATTCTGTGATATTATACAATCCTAATTATATACCTAAAAAACTAAACTCCTCGGCGCAACAGCCCATAGGGGACCAGGGCCTACGGTGCCAATCTCAGTTTCCGAGACCAAGGGCCTTAGGGTGCGAAGCATATGTTTCGGTTAGGTGGTCAACTTTGCTCGGAACCCCCAGTGTTTAATTCTCAAGCATGCTTGATCCTCAGTTTGTCTACCCACTGAAGGGATGAAAGGCTGAGTCAACCTTTCCCAGTGCGGGGATCGAACCTCGGACCTGTGTCGTGGGAGAACGAAGCGCTACCCCAATGCCACTGGGCTTTAATTCTATGCCTATAACTATAAATAATGTTTTCGAATAATAAAATTTTAAGTTTGGAGAATTAAGTATTAAGCATTATTTTGGCCAATCACACCCTCGTTAGAGCTATAAGAAGATCAATGTTATGAGTACGAATTTAATGATAAGTACATTGTAACAGCTCCTTTAGTATTTTTAATGTGCATTTGGGATTTTTTTTTCTAATAATGGTCACTTACCTGTATTTATACATTAACCACTACAATCACGCAAGTTTGTGAACCATTTTATTACGAAAGCACTATGGGGGGTGATGTCAACATTATTCCCTATAAAGCTACAAATATAACCCATACTAACTCGATATTTGAACCCACACTCTCCAGAGCTGTAGGTGAATGTTTCAACCACTATTCCGATCAGGTGTCCGTTTCAGTTTTCTAGACTCGCCATATAAATGAACATTAATAAGCATAAAACATAAATACAAAATGAACAAAAAGAACTGAAAATGGACTCCGGAATCTGTATATTATATAACTTAGTTCTGTTTCACGAATAACTGGGGATGGTTTCCTGGGAATAAGTTTATTTTATCAAGACATCTGATACTGATATAATTTGATTAAACTAAAATCATACATTCACATAAGAAGATTATACAGAATACAGGATTCTAAAACGAGTGATTAAATTGTTATATAAATACACAACGTTTATTTTTCGCTAAAATCTTTACGAATGAAATAAAAGATAGGCTTTCATCCGTCTTCAAAAGAGCTATTACCATTTGAACTTGCGGTTCATTTAGAATCAGCCACGATTGCCAACACTTGTTTCGAGAACTTACTGTGTTCTCGAACGAAGCGATCTGGAAGATGTAAACAGCTCCCAGTCCTTGTTCAAAATAAGTAACTGTGGGTTGAAAGCAGGTTAACGCTACCGTGATCAGATACTCACGGCAGAAAAAAGGTTTGGTTTGGAGCACTTCGTCTACTTCTTTTCAACACGAGGTCAAAAGAGACGAGAACCTACTTCTTTAAGCTAATTCTGAATTGCTACTAACATCCATGCCAGCAGTGGCATTCAAACCAACAGACTCCAAAAGGCAGCGCCCTAACTTCTCCGTTATCTACCGTCCTTGCAAAAGTAGTCTCTGCTGATAAGATTTTAACACTAGATTTACGGATGTTGATCCTATACCTATTTTTAATAAAGTGAGCCAGTTTGACTCATACAAGAAAATGGAAGTTTTTTGCAAAGAAAATAGTTCAAAATTAATATAAATAAAATGCTTATTATCCAAAAATTCATGGAAAACATTTTTTACATATAAAATCTGTTTTGAAACACATTTTCCGCAAACATTTCTATTACATTTAGCATAATGGTTTCTACATCTGTGTCTTTTGCATGATTTTTGAATTTGACAAGCCTTCCGAGCGTCAGTAGCATGAATTTTTGTCATTGGAATGGAAGTGTTCTCGGCGTCTTCTCTATATTTACTTCTTAGCTCTACAGCCAATTGGAAAATAAAATCTTGAATGTTGCCCAGGCCTGATAGGACCCATAAATTTCATGTTATGAGATAAACTGTTAAACCATTCTATGAGTCAAATTGGCTCACAACCATGAAAATAGGTATACCACATTTGATAATGCGAAATGTAGGGGTCTGCGGGGAACAGGCATGAAAGTTGACATATATTTTATTACTTAACTAAAAACCAACGTATGTTTTTGAAAATTGATATTGAAGTTATATATATATATATATATATATATATATATATATATATATATATATATATATATATATATATGTAGTGATCAAATTTTTAATGAGTCAAATTGGCTCCGTCCGTAAATCTAGTGTTAACCATCCGAATGAGTAATTCATAAATAAGGGCAGAAATTAGGTTAGGTAGCCACATACAAGTGACTATACATCTAAGAAGAAATCGTTTGAGTAGAGTCAAAAAAGACGAAACTATACATCTGAAAGTTGAAATAATGCTGGAAAGCTAATTACACATTCCAAAGACATGAGGCATACCGTATTAATATAATTCCCTGAAGATATTCACTCATCGAAAAATCGGAGCATCTGCTACCTGCATGTTTTATGTGGCATCCACACTATGGCCAATTGTTCTCCACTCCAGTACTGGTCCTGACGGCGATCTTGGACGATGATTCAAAGCTTGCATCTACACACTGGGCCACTAAATGAGCAGAATGCATGCATGCGTCCATAAATTCTCCTGCGCACTTTGGTCGCACATGCTAGCTGTCTAGGTCATTCGCATATTACTAGGTAATTTGAGTAATAGAACAATTTTCCTCACTTTAACAGATCTCTCTAGTTAATGTGCAGATTAACTAGCTAATCTGCTGATTAATTGATCTCTACTTTTTATCGATAACACACACACATGTGTATATATATATATATATATATATATATATATATATATATATATATATATATATATATATATATATATATATGTGTGTATGTAAGGAAAATTCTCAGGGGCTTTCAAATCTGAAGTCAAGGGCTAAAATTTCCCGCGTCCTTTTGCATTCCCCTTTTTAATTCCTAACCTAAATTGACCACTAGGGCTACAGTTTATGCCCTCAGAGAAGGTGTCTGATCAATTATAACTCTACATTGCCCTAGCGAACAATTTAGGAAATTTCCAAACAAAAAGGAGATGCACGCTGTCGGAGGCAGATTTTTCTTATAACTTCATGCTAGCTGTCCCTATGATGAAGTGGGAAGCCATTCTCCAACGTTATCTTAATAAAAGTCTTTAGATAAAACGGTGTCAGTTTTATGGGCCATGACTGCAACCATCCATCATGAAATCCGTCTCATTATATATATATATATATATATATATATATATATATATATATATATATATATATATAATTATTATAATTATTATTATTATTATTATTATTATTATTATTATTATTATTATACCTAAAATATCTATCTAAAATTCTCATTTTATCCATTCTCATTCTTTCAGAATTCTAATTTCCCAGCAGAGTAATGTAAAATTTAAGGGTGTGTTCGTCGAATTAAATTGTTTTTACCCGTCTCCTAAAACTAATGCTAGAATAAATGCTAATTTTCTGTCGACTGGCCACATTTTTTAGCTCTCCCAGGAAAATAGTGTCACTCCTCCAATATCTAAATTTCTGCATATATGGTTGTCGAACTAGCCCAAATGTTCAAAGTACCTTTCTAACTGCCACTAACGCTGAGTAATCTTTTGGTCGATAGGGACAAAAATTCACATAATCACTCGCTGTTGGGGAAATTTGTGAAAGAAGTGTATATTCGTGAGCATTCGATGCAAAGCTCTTGCCTTGTAAGGTAATTCCTCAGCTGACCCAGGCTTTTGGCCCATACAGCAGCCTTCACTGAAGACCAGTCGTCACGACCGCAACCACAACAGCTACAGAGCTGCTGCTGACCTAAGCGAGGTTCCGTCTTGGCTCGAGGATTAATGTGGTCAACCCCAGTAAGGAACAAGCTCTACAGAGGCAAGTTTTGACTACCCGGGAAGACGAAGAATAGAGATCACTCAGGTGAACCCCGGGCCCGTGATACTCGTGTATACCTAAAGGAGGTATACCCCTGAGGTTGTCTCTCATTTAGCACTACCCGGAGGGAAAGTACGGCTTGAAGCTCGTGGACGCGAGAGACTTTGCCCCCCTTCTCTTGTCTTGTAAAGAAATTAATTTTTAGCTCTAATAAGGTTAAGTTTCACAGCGTTGGACTGGGAAGTTTTTTGTAATGGAGCCACGATTGCAAATCACCTGGGTTCTCTCGTTGCCTAGTAAGCCAGAAAGCCAGGCAATCCAAAATAATAAGGGCTAAACTTTTCCATTGTAACTGCGAGAATAATTTACTCCCGGTTACATATATATAACTCTTGTGACCCCTTAATAGGTCCTTGTATAGAACACATCTTCTGAAATCTCGAGGCCGTACGACGAATTTGTGTGATCAAGCGAAATTAAAACACAATCCTGTGTGATTTCGGCAAACCCAAAAGAGAAAGAGAGAGCCTAATTCTATGCATATTTGACAGTTCGTTGTGTCATTCTCCTCGGGTGCGCAGTTGGCAAACGTTCAGCCTCGGAACAGAAAACACACACACTCTCGCGTATGTGAGAGAGGAAAAACAGGCAAAACTCCCCTCGCTGGGGAGTACCGCATTGATGCTCCTGGTAAATGAGGTGATTAGGAGGATGACGTCTTGGGCTGCGACGAGGAACAAAAAAGACACAATGGAAGAATGCCGATGGGGGGGAGGTTAAGAAAGGGGGACGTCCTGGCAGGGATGATGATGAGTCTGGATGAAGCGATTCGTATTTTTAAAACGAGTCTAATTAGTTTGTTGTCACAAGTATTAGAGCTGAGGTAACAACGATCAAGGGCGCCGAAAGTTCTGTCGCTGTTAGAAACTTCGGATGTATATCGTATATTTACATGCACAAATATATGTGTATGTATGTAAAGCTATTTTAACCTAACAAAACTAACTGACGTAATCATGTCTATTTAAAAATAACTTTCGATAGATTCTATCCTTTTCTGGTAAAATTTATCGACTATCTTTTGTTCTTTCTAACAACTTGGCGAGCCCAAAAACATAAAAGTAATTCCTGCTTCAATCAGCACTTCTTATAGAACGCTTTATATAATTAGCTTCTCTCCTCCGCGTAACTACGTGATTAATTATTATTAACCCTGAATGGCTGGCTCACACATTTATAAATTTCTATGTACTAATCTTTCACCACACAAGCCTTCGAAAGATGATTCTACAATAATCAGTACTTCTCTTCATCCAAAATTCCTTTTGTTTCCTCCGAAAAATGGCCGAATGATAGAGTGCTTCTCTTCGGCACCGGAATTCGCGGGTTCGAATTCCGCTGGTGGCATGGATGTTCGTAGCTATTGTGGGCATTAGCAGCCAACCTAAAAGGCTTATAGCTGCCATGGCCAAGGCAATTTGAGAAATCCCCATCCTTAATCCTTACTTTATTAAAAAAAATTCGAAATTTAAATTTGCAAAATTTTAACAGAGATTTTCTGGATTTCTGAAAGGGACATCAATTGCACCTTCTACCTTAAAAGAAAGGTTTCAAATGCGTTAGTGTACCCTGTGAAGGGGGGAGACACAACGATGCCCTTAGAACAATAAATATTAAAATAAAAAAGGAGAGATAAGAATTAAAAACAGTTATCCGAAAGATGCACGCACACAGAAACAGCCAAATACCAAGCAGGAACAGTCAAAACGAACTAAAACTCAACATCAGAGCAGGGAGCCTCCTCAGGAGTATACCTAGAAGAGGAGAAATGTTAGTATGTTGGAGTTACCTCATTTTTAAATTTGGGCTTAGTTAAAACAGGCTTGCATAACAAGTTACATAATATGATAAGGGCTAATGATACCAGAACATACTGCTTAAATCCAATTCCGAACACCAGCCATTTAGGAACACAGAGAAAATACACACGTACATATACAGTCCAAGAAGTATTATAAATATGTATGTGTGCATATGTGCGTGTGTGTATATGTGTATATGTTTAACTGACTAGCTGTTTAACATAACGGGATTTATTCTAAAAACCATAATTTTTACTGTAAAAAAAGGCGTCTGACTCGTCCACGGCTGTCCTTTCGGATGACCGCAAGCCTCGTTTCTGTACCTGCTCGCCTATCGTTACTGGAACAGGTATCGTGGATTCGATGAAAACCTATATTGCCGACAATTAAGTACTGCAGCGACAAAATCCTTGACTAAACATTTATTATTATAAATTCTGTTAAAACATATTTACAGTCAACATCTTACTCATGAACATGGCTGAAATAAGACCGAGGAAAAAAACAAATTGTGCCAAACGGAAAGCACCTCTCTCGATCTCAGGTCTTTCCAGAAGAATTGTCCCTTCTCCCTCGTTCCAAGCGGGCATCTCTCCACCCTCTTCGCGAGGGCGGGGTGGAATCCCCCCTCTTCTCTTGGTCAAGCTTTCGCCTCCCTGGGAAAAATGTCCTTCTTCGCAACTGGCGCGGGTGGGGAAGGCATCCCTCGCCCCCTCCTGTTGAACTTTCACCTCCCTGGAACAGGACTTGTCGACCCTCTCTCGGGGTGTCCATCTTCGGCCGCCGAAAAAAAAAACAGGTGCCCATGTAACACCAACTCGAGTCTTGAGTCTAGTATTACATTTACACTTGTCCGTAACATTTTTTAAAAATTTAACGAATAAAACTATGAAATTTTTCATATTATCATTTAAACAGATTAGAGAATACATACAGGTAAGAGGGTGAGGAACTCTTAAAATATGTTAACTGATACATATGTCCATATTTCTGATCAATAAAACAATATTCCACGTGTTGTGACTATAACTATGCTACTGTAACTGTATAATATGTTAATTGATACATATGTCTATAATTCTGATCAATAAAAGAATATCTCTAGAGTTCTGACTGTAACTATGATACTATAACTGTATAATGTATTAATGGATACATGTGTCGATAATTCTGGTCAATAAAGGAATATCTCATGAGTTCTGACTGTAACTATGCCACTGTAACTGTATAATGTGTTAAATGATACATTTGTCTATAAATCTGATCAATAAAAGAATATCTCGTGAGTGCTGATTGTAACTCTGCTACTGTAACTGTATAATGTATTAACTGATACATATGCCTATAATTCTAATCAATAAAAGAATATCTCTAGAATTCTGACTGTAGCTATGCTACTGTAACTGTATAATGTATTAATGGATACATGTCTATAATTCTGATCAATAAAGGAATATCTCAAATATCTCACGAGTTATGACCGTAACTATGCTACTGTAATTGTATAATGTATTAACTGATACATGTGTTAATATTTCTGATCAATAAAGGACTTTATGCTACTTCTAGTCTGTCATCCAGAGCAAATTCATATCGTCATATCCTCTTATATTCTTTTTTCCTCCAGGAAGAAGATTTAAACAGGTAAAAGGAAGACTGACGCATTCCTCGCGTACACACATTAAAGGCTATCAAAGTGACGTAAGAGACTTCCATGAAAGAATAATTGCGACATATAGTATAAATTTAGCAAGGAAAACCACTTCGCTAGACGAATTTTGATGCAACCGCAGCTAGAACCAAAGATAGCTTCCTACTTTTAAACTAAACAAATTTTTAGACAAGACAGGAAGAAAAAAAGTCGAAATTCAAAGACTCTAAGCTTAGTCTTATTTAGGGTTCTAATTTACTAAAGGTGGGGAAACCTTTTACCTTTAGAAGACATAATTCAGTTAGCCAGTAATAAAAGAGACAGCATAAGTTAATATAATTGCGACTATTGTGAATAGATTTTGTATAGTTTTGTCAATTTATCACACTATATGGAAATAATAAAAAATGAAACCTTTAATCATTTTTTATTATTTAACATTAAATGTTACAATATGACATTCTTGTATTCACATAAACGTCATAATTAGTTATAACATAAATCTTTAATTATTTTTCAATACACAATTACATATTTCAATACTACTTCAAATATAGAGTAAAAGCATTTTTAAATTATTACATTATAAAGAAATACAATAGAAAACAATAATATTATTAGAAAAAGTAATAATAGTATTGTTAAATAAATTTATTGTATTATAAATTTGTTTAAAAATACTTTTTGTATTCCTATAAGCGTAATAACTTGTTATTACGTTATTCATTAGTTACTTTTTAATAAATTACATATTTAAATATTACTTCAGATAAAAAATAATAAAAAAAGTACAAGTATTTTTTTAAAAATTTATTACATATACATTTTTTATTTTCATAAGCGTAATAACTTGTAATAATACTAATCTTTCATTATTTTTTAATAAACAATTCTAAATTTTAATACTACTTCAAATAAATAATATTAAAGTAGAAGTATTTAATAAATTTATTACATTATAAAGAAATACAGTAGTAAAAGATTAATAATATTTAGAAATAGAGTAAGTTCTTTTTTAAATAAATTTATTGCATTTTAAAGAAATACATTCGAATCTGTTGAGAAGCAAATAGAAGAAAGTACCCGGCTACCCTATACTAGGGAAGTACTAGGACTATCTGGTACTATATTCTGGAGAAGGTTAGGTCTTATCCAGGGATGTCATGCCGCTGAAGAAGTAATTATAATTTGACATATATTTATATTTTTAACCTTTTCTTCTTGTTTATAAATTAGAAACTTATAAGTTTTGGTCAGTCTACTACTTGTACTTGGTAATACACCAGCATGCATCATTTTACTGTTAAATATACTCAACCTATGTCACTTTGTAGCTATAATACACTTGACAGTCCCAAGTGACGATGATAGTATGAAATACCAAGTGACATAATATGGGATAACTATCTTCGTAGTGTGACGACTTCAATGTTCTCGAGTGAAGAGGTAGCGTGAAGAAGGATCACAGTCACGATAAAATTGGAAATTACTTTTATTTCTTTAGTAAATACGGCTATACACATGGAGATTCTAATCTCCCAGAACAAGTCTAAATGCATAGGATTGTTGCCTGAATAACATCACTACGACTACCACAGTCGAAAGCAAAGAGATTAAATAATCTCACACAATGAGGGAGGCTTTTCGAGGGTGCAATGCAAACCCAATTTATACCCCGTTCGGTATCCGAGACTCTGCCGCTCCCTACATGAGCGAACTTAACGAATCTCCCGAACTTAATCACTAGAAAGCTGGCTCCGGTCAAAAGACGCGAAAACCTCCACGAGGGCAAAGCGCCTATTTAAAAAAAATGTCGAAAACCCCCGAGTCGAACAATTACAGTCAGTTACGGTCCCGCCAACCGTTTTTTGGTCAGTTACGACTCCAGCTAAGGTTACAGCTAGTTTTTTTAGATGAATTCTCATTCGTTTTCTTTTCCTATTGAGGCTTCTCCAGGCAATCCTCCGGGGATCCTTACCAACAGCCGATCAGGGCGTAACACCTATTCACTGAACTGTCACCATCCCAGACACTCTGTCGCCGTGCTATTGTAGCCGATCGGAACAGGAGGCTTCAAATCAGCTGATTCCGGTCTTTAGTTCTGGACAAAGGGGGGTCTTCAGAGTAGGTTTCACCTTTGAATAATACAGTGATGTGTAATGATGTGAAGTCAATATATATTTTTATATTTTATGTCTTTTTTCTAATTTATATGTTAGTAACTTATAAACTGAGGCTAACTTACTATTTGTACTTGATAACACAGCAGAATGCCCACCATTTTACTACAAAATGTACTTAACGTATGATGTGGCTTGCAGTTTTAATAACACTTAACAGTCCCAAGTGACGATGATAATATGACGTACCAAGTGACGTACTACGTGATAATTACCTTTGTAGGTTTTACTTTGAATAATGCAATGGTGAAAAATAATATGTAAACGGTTAAATAATAATTTGACATATATTTCTATTTTTCAACTTTTTTTCTTGTTTAAAAGTTAGCGATTTTTAAGCTGCGGTCATTCTATTACTTAATTGGTAACATACAGTCACGCATTATTTCTTCACTAAATATACTCGATCTATGCCACTTTGCAGCTATAATACAATTGACAGTCCCAAGTGACGATGATAGCATGAAATACCAAGTGACATACTATGGGATAATTCTCGCCGTCTGTTTTATTTCTGAATAATGCAAACGGAAAAACATCTCACTTTACGTAACGGTTCTGATCGATAGATAAGAATGAAGTGCCTAATGATGACTTATCAAACACGTACATGCATTTCAAGCGCATACCTCTGACTGGCACTTGCAGCAGTCGTGCCAGTCAGACTACCTCTCTTATCTCGAAATTCTCCTCAGCACTCTTTATAGCTTTATTCTAAAAATCAAGATACATTTAATCTCTATGACGCAATAATTCAATATAAGGCAGGATATATATATATATATATATATATATATATATATATATATATATATGTGTGTGTGTGTGTGTGTGTGTGTGTGTGTGTGTGTGTGTGTCAGTTTTGTAAACTTAAAAATAATAATTTAGGGGTTTGAGAGCAGAAAACGCAGCGCACTCTTTTAATGCAGGTGCGTGGATCTTTTATATCCCATTACAAAAGCACTTGACGCGTAAGGATTGAAAGAGAGCGCCTGGAGAAAGGGTTGCTGCATGAACCCTCAGTGATTAGGGCTCCTTTGTTAGCCTATACCCGCCAACTGACTGACGCCGCGTTTTATGAAGATGTGAATAAATAATGTTTTAAGAAGAATACTATCTTCTTGTAGTTCTACTAGGCTCCATCCTCTCCTCATAACCTAGACATTGGACTCTCCTTCTATTTATCTCAGTGATAATATCTAACTTTTTGTAGATTCCATATATTTTTCAATTTGTTCTAGTTCTCCGCATGTAAACTGTTATATGAAGCGTAAATCACAGTTTAGAATGTTAAGGTATACAACTAGGTGTTTAAATACAAAATATAAGTTTTAAATACAGGATTTTACCCCACCAAATAAAACAGAGTTATATGAATAATAATGGTATTTGAGCATATTGCAAATGTTGCTTAACTCTTGGACTTTCCAGTGAATGAAACAAAGTAAATCACAGGTTGATATAGAGAGGTGTTGTCAGGAATTTGCATCTCGAGAGATCATTAAATCGAGACCTGATTCTAAAATTCGATTCCAAATATAAATCCATGTCAACAAAGGGGATCGATGCTGCATACTTTGGATACGAACACCAACTCCCAGAAACTATATTCTGGAATTAATTTTGTTCGGTAACATGTCCCGAACTTTCAACTGTCAACACTTCAGAAGAAAGGAAATTGCTAATTTCGAGAAAAATCGAGGTAAATCTAACTACATACTGTTGTATTGGAAACATTTATTTAAATTAAGGTGAAGTGTACAAAGTCTTTTTATAAATTACTAACTCAGAATTTTGAAATTTTGTACGCATATAAATTGAAGTATAAGTAAATTAAACTTATTAAATTTTTATTAAAATCAATTAAAGTTTAAGTTAAGTTCATAGTTAAACATTTTTGTTAATTTTTAAAACTCTCCTTGCGATAAATTCCCAAAAATTCTTATCAATAATTCCAAATATATGTTAAAATAAATCCTGGTGTCCGTTTAAAATTTCGTTTTTAGATTATTAATACTCAATTTAAGTTTCAAAAGGCTGAATATTTTATCAAAATTCTACATACAAACGTACAAAAAATCCCTATAAATTAACTATTAAAAAATATATATATATATATAACTATTTAATATATATATATTGTAACGTATTCTCATTACATTAAATTTCTAGATACAGCCTTATCTACGACCGTGAGAAAAAACTGCATAAAGCGGAAATAATGAATGGGCCTTTTGTGAGCACTTGAACTGAGCTCTTTTTTACCTAGGGAAAGGACGTTGTTTCACGCAAAATAGGATGCTGAATAGAGGATTGTTAACGCCGAGGACCATGTAAATCATTCTCTCTGAGAAATTCATTGGGAAGCTGGCGAAGTGTTTCCAGTGTTCGTTTCAATGGCATCCCGAAGAAAGAATCTCACAAGACAGAAATTCTCTACATTGTAAAGGAAGCAACAATACTTTCCTACCTTGTTTTCCAAGGGTTTGTCCAGGGACATCGATTAATGATCGGCGAGATTGCTCCCGATTACAGCAACTTTCCCTTTCTACAAGCGGTTTCCCCACCACGTCATCAACCAGCTGCCCGATCAGTTGAGAGGGACATTTTTGCGGAGAAGACGATATAAAAAGGCTAGAGTTCGAGAGATTGATGTTGGAAACTATGAAATTGAGTTGGCATAACATAATTTATGTTATGCCAACTCAATTTCATAGTTTCCAACATCAATCTAAATAGTATTCCAGCACTAGAGGGCTAGGCCCAGGAAGTGCTGTAGCCAACTCTTTCTGTGAGCTTCTGTGAGCCCAGGAAGAATTTCCTTCTGCCCAGGAACCCCATACAATCTACAACCTTCCCAGGGAGAATTTCTGACCGATCGAGTCTCCTGTGAACTAACTCATCGGCCGAGAACGTCCAAGCGAGCGACTGAGTGTCCTCCCCTTCCCTTTTTTTCTCTCCAAAACGATTAGGAAGCTGATTCCTGCAACGATCATCATTTTCATTTGTAGATATTCATCGTTTCATCTGTATTTATCATAACTTCAACATTGTGTTTCTAAATAAATATCTTTAGTCTGTACGTAGGCCTTCGCTATCCTTTTTCGGGCTCACTTAGAGCTCCAGTACGCTACAATATACATAATAATACTTAAATATGATCGAAAGATACTTTTTAGCAATAATAATACGAAAATAAAAGAAAAAAATTTAACATTAGATCGTAAGAAACATTTTATAAATCAACAGAGTATTTCCATAAATTGAAATTGTAAAAAAATTATCCTCTATTTAAAATATTTTTAAATGTGATTGTTACTTGTTTCCAGTTATAATTTTAATGTAATTATAATATTGTCACACAGGAGCTTAATGTAAAGCACAATAACACACACAGGAAACTAATCTACACTGGTGTGCAAAACTTAAGCAACAGGTGGGTTTTTTTACCGTAACTCCACGAGAAAGCATCTGAGAGACATGAAATTCAGAAATGAGGGAAAGTATTATGCACCTAAAGGATGACGAAAGCATTGAAGCTAAAAAGAAATACAATGCATACGGTATGGAATCAAACAGAAACAAGCTTTACTGAACGCATAGTATCATGACTCATGATTGTCTATCCAAGAGGAAAAACAACAAGCAGATGTTCCTTCATATTGGGTATTCCCTCTTCTAACTGCAATGGTTGTTTTGCACCGTCTCCGCATGCTCAGAACTAACTGGTCTAACATTTCTTGCGATGGGAGTGCTCATTCCGAAATCAGCATCTGTTTGAGTTGTTGGGTGTTCTCCGGAGGATGTAAGCGTGCTGCAATGCGTCTCCCCAAAGCATCCCACACATGTTCGATGGGATTTAAATCAGGGAAGTACACTGGCCAATCCATTCGAGTGATATCTTCACTTTCCAGTAGCTGCTGGGTACTAGGATACGTAAAGGTGAATGGGGCACGTAAAATATGTTCGTGGTCACAATGTCCTTCAAGTTCTCAATCAATACCTCTGGGGGGTAGCTGGCCAAGTCTACGGGCTTTCTGCTTGGTCCCTGCTTCAAAATTTCTAGGACCTACTTGAGCTTAAGTCGTACTTTCACCCTTGAGGTGCTCGTCAAAACGAAAGGCGAACCCCTTTGCCTTAATACGAGTAGCCTCCGGCTCAATCGTGCTTGGTTTGACCAAGTGGCATAAGACAACAACAACGTAGTTTGGAGACATATCGAGTTACAATCGAATATCTTCCTATAAAATGAAAGCGAATATTTATATGCCACTATTCGATAACAATTGGGCGTTATAACGAAGTTTGGAGATATATCGAGTTACAATCCAATATCTTCCTATAAAATGATAGTGAATATTTATTTGCCACTATCTCATAACAATTGAGAGCTATAACGAAGTTTGGAGATATATCGAGTTACAATCCAATATCTTCCTATAAAATGATAGTGAATATTTATTTGCCACTATCTCATAACAATTGAGAGCTATAACGAAGTTTGGAGATATATCGAGTTACAATCCAGTATCTTCCTATAAAATGAAAGTGAATATTTATTTGCCACTATCTGATAACAATTGAGAGCTATAACGAAGTTTGGATATATATCGAGTAACAATATAATATTTTCCTATAAAATTAAAGTGGATATTTATATGCCATTATCTGATAACAGTTGTGCGCTATAACGAAGTTTGGAGATATATCGAGTTACAATCCAATATCTTCCTATAAAATGAAAATGAACATTTATTCGTCACTATCTGATAAGAATTTAGCTCTATAATTTAGCTTGGTGGTATATCGAATGACAATCCTATATCTTCCTACCGAACGATGGCCGAATGGTTAGGGTGCTGGCCTTCGGAACAGGAGTTCGTGGGTTCGAATCCCCCTATGGCATGGATGTTTGTAATCGGCTTTAAGCAGTAGGTCCCTGTCTCGTTAGCCCTCATGTTGCAAAAAGTAGATCGTAGCACCCCAAAACCAAACCAAACCTATCCTTCCTTCCTTTCTCAGTGGCATGACAGCCCAGGATGGGCCTTAGCCTTCTCTAGAATTCCATACCAGGCAGTCCTATCTTTGGCCCTGGATTTCCAATTTTAAATTTTCAAGGATCTTATGTCTTTCTCAATGCAGTCGAACCATCTAAGTTTTGGTCGTCCTCTCATTCGGGTTCCTATTGGTTTGGCCGTAAAAACTTTTTTTGTGGATCTATTGTCATTAAGTCGAACTACGTGTCCGATCTATTTTAATCTTTGTAAGCTAATAAAATTAATTATAAAACCAAACCTATATCTTCCTAAAAAAAGTGAATATTTATTCATCGTTATCTTTTACAAGCTTTGTTTTATAGCAAGCGCTAAAAGATAGCCTACAAAAAAAATATCCCTATTACACACAAAAACGATGCTTTAACAACATTTTTAATAAATCTGTTTTTTAAATATTTGGTCATTAATAATTCCTAAAACAATTAATATATTATTAATATATTTCATTCAAATTTTAACTCCATTTACATGTATAGTACTTATTCCACACTAAATTTTGAAGCTAACTGATTAAAAGCAAAACAAATTAGTTTTGAAAGTCCACTGTCTCCTTAAAAAAAGGAAGGGATTGCGTCATATAGGGACATCAAGATCTTTTTTTTCTTCTTGAAATGCATGTTTAAAATATTTTTTCTTTTTCTCTCGTATTTCCAAGGACACACCTGTTAAGCCCTTATTTCCTGCTCTGTAACTGCACCCGTGAAGCAACTGGCATGAGAAAAAAAAATATGACATCATTCATTTTAGCATTTTGAAATATTTTTACTTCCTTGTACAGAATAAAGTAAGTACTGCAATTGCGAAAAATACCATTGTTCCGGATTTCAAACGGAAATACTCATTTTGTATTCAGGCCTGTATCCATTTTGACACATTTTAATGTTGCATCTGTATATACATACAAGTAGACTTTAATTCTGGAACTTTATATATTCATTTCCACTCCTGAGCACATTTTCACTATCATCTATACGTATGTATGCACGAATGTATATATATCGCGTACTTCAAAAACGATTAGCTGTAGACAGACGAAATTTGTATTTAGAACTGTTAAGTTGTGCACTTCCCAATTGGATTGAAATTTACACTCCATATAACGAAAAATTTCAATATGACATATATTAACGTTGTGGAGTATAACTGAAAAATGAATAGTTATAACCTTTTGATTGCTTGCTTGTTTGGAGCTTTATTGGGATTTAACTGAATAACTAAATTTACGCTCAAACTTCCGGTACAATTCCGCTGCGAAATGTATCCGCACACAATGTGTTAATTTTTATATATAGTATATGTCTAAGTATATATATAGTATATGTATAAGTATATATGTAGTAATGTCAAAGTAGACTTAATTACTACTAATATGTAGTAATTAAGTCTACTAATCTCCTAATCTACTCTGGACAAATTGTATAATTCAGAAAGAAAAAAATAAAACATTTCAGGAGGAATACTTTTAGAGTCAATAATAATAAAAGAAAAGAAGGGAAATTATCTGTGTACAGACTGTATTCAATAAAATTTGCAACTTGTCTGCTTCTTTTGCCCTCGAGATAATAGCAAAAACTTTCTTATTCCCCCAGGCTATCGAATTTGCAGTTAATTTTTCTATAGTCTACTCTAAACAAATCTCTAATACACTAACCTTATAATACTTCTAATATGCTAATCTACTCGGGACAAATTGTATAATTCAGACAGAAAACAAAATATTTTAGGAGGAAAACTTTTAGAATTAATAATAATAAAAGAAGGGAAGGGAAATTATCTGTGTACAGACTGTATTCAATAACATTTGCAACTGGTCTGCTTCTTTTGCCCTCGAGATAATAGCAAAAACTTTCTTATTCTCCCGAGACTATCGAATTTGCAGTTAATTTTTCAATAGTTTACTCTGGACAAATCTCTAATACACTAACCTTATAATACTTGTAATACGCTAATCTACTCTGGACAAATTGTATAATTCATACAAAAAAAAAAATAAAACATTTCAGGAGGAATACTTTTAGAGTTAATAATAATAAAAAAAAGATAAGGGAAATTATCTGTGTACAGACTGTATTCAATAACAAAACCAAGGCCGAGCAATAATTTCTGCATCAAATTTTAAAAAATTTGTGCAACTATGTCTCTCTTTTTTTTATATGCTATCTGCCACTGTTCAAACAGGACTTAATTCTCTTAAAAAAACCGCTAACCATAATCTCTGGGCCGCTGGCCGGAAATACATTGTAAAACTGTATTAAATATATGTATCTTTTATTCATCAATGGAATATATAAAAAAAGATATCTTTCTCCGCTGGGGAAATAATTTCTGGCTACGGCCCTGCTGTATACCTTAAAATTTGCCTCTCGTCAGCTAATTTTTCCCTAGGAGAATGACAAAAACTTTGTTATTCTCTGAGGTAAAAAAACTGACTGTCTTTGCATTCAATTTTTCGGTAGTCTAATCTGGACAAATCTCTATGCTAACCTCTTATACTTCTAATATGCTAATCTACTTTGGACGAATTACATAATTCAGAGAGAGAAAAAAAAAATAAATATTTTAGGAAGGAAAGTAAAGGGAATTCAAGAGGGAAACAAGTCAATAATAAAAAAATGGGAGGAGGAATGAGCAGCGTACAGCCTCATTGTATCCATTAAAATTTGCGACTTGACTGGTTCTTTTTCCCTCTGGAGAATAACAAAAACTTTGTTCTTCTGGCAGGCATTCTGGGAAGGAGTGTGGGGGAATCCCCTTCTTTTCACACTTCTTGAATTCATAAACAGATGTTGCCAAACAAAATCCTATCAATTACTGGCAAACTCGGATCTGGCAGGATCACAGTCTGAAGAATAATTACGGAGAAAACAACGGCAGGGGGCAGGATACCAAAAGCGCTTTACAAACTCTCTGACGTAGTCGCCGGCCTATAAATAGCGCCATTTCCCTAGGATTACCTCCAAAAAGCATTCTTTTTTTTACTCGTGTTCGGATACCTCCAGACTCACGCCACCTCGGGCACGCACTAACGCACGTAGGTTACAAGGTCAGATCGAGTGGATAGAAAGATTTAAAAGTAAAAAGGTATTAAATTTGAAGGTTAAGCAGGTTTTTTGAACTCGTGTGGCTCGTTTCTTGGTTTCTGTTTTGTCGCATTGTCTCCGGTAGCTGCGACGCAGTTTTCCGTTTGGAATTGTGCCTTCCTAATGCAATTGTGTTAAACCTTTCGTTGCGTAATGATGGGAGGCACAAAACATCTATTTGTTCCTCGCCGATGTTTAGTTCTGTTTCGTGTGACTCAACGTTATTTTCGCCGGATGTTTCAAAAGAAAACTCTTCTTCTAAACCTCACGGTATCATGCATGAATGATTATCGTTTACGGATATCCACTATTTGCAAAGAAGTCGAGCCGTTGAACCTTTCGCGCTGAATCCGTCCATGGAGTGGTAGCGGGTTCAGGAACAAATGGGTAGCTTTAAAGCAGTTAAGGGGGATGGTCAGTAGACATAGTGCTTGTAAAAATATACATAATACCTATACCGAAATCATTAATGCCGATTGGGGCATGCAAAATAGGCTCTTGGTCTCTCAATGTTTTCCAAGTTCTTAAATGATACCTCTGGAGGTGGCAGCCACCTTTGGGGAGTCTGATGCTTGATCACGATTTCTAAACTACGAGGACCCATTTTGTTTGTGTTGTCCCATCTTAAGGAACAATGTTGGTGTAATATCGCGGTTGCGATTCTTCCTACTTCCCTGTAGTCAGTCACACCTTAGTCATTGAGTATAACTTCGCATGGTTTACGTGGAATGCAACAGACTTGATGATAAATAATCAGAGACATAGATGTTTAAAACTTAACAAAGGTTGATTTATTTAAAAGAGAAACATTTAAAGAAAAATTAAGCTATTTGTGGATGCAACTTTTCATCCAAAGAGGGGATCACTCTTGATCACCTAATTCACTGAGAGTTCAGCCGGGAGTGCCTCCCGCTTCTTTCTTTTAAAAACAGGAAACCTCGGTTTTAGGGTAGATCGCCCCCCCCCCTTTTTTTACCCTTGTCCTTGGGGTAGCCGAAGCTTCCTTGGCGCGTGGCCTACTCGGTCACCCAAAGCATTCTTGTCTCTGTCGGTGCGTTGATAAACGACCCGCTTGATACCTCCAACAATCCGTGCGTCAAGCAGACCATTACTGGCACAATACTATTGTAGAGGGATATTGAAACGGAACAAAACTAATCGTCAACATGAGCTTTTGATCAAAACGTTTTTATTAAAAGTAAATAAAGAATAAAAAGGTAAAGTATAAAGACATCAGGGCGTTGATAACACTTGAGGCTTGCAAGTGACTAACAGGCTGGCCAAAAGTTCTATTACTCAAGCACGCTGATTCCAAAGCTGAGAGTCAAAGCTGAGAGTCGCCCCCTCAACTGATCACACAGGATCACACAGGAAATTTTGTCAACAGTACTCCCTGGGCCAAGCCCTCTAGTACTGAGTTTGCTATTATTGGTAATGCATCCATCTATGAATACTTTGTTGGCAATAATATTAAAACACTCAACTGAGCTGTGCCACTCACATTATATACTGCAACATACTCGGACGCGCAGCATCGAGGGAAATTTGCATCCATGTCAATCTGCATTTGACGGGAGCTTCTTCGATGCGGTTAACATCATAACGACACACTATCGTTTTCAATTGTTCGGCTTCTTGCTATGAACAAAAGTTCGTCTTGACCACCGATATAGACGGAAGAAGCTTACAGTTGGCCATCCATATGGAGCTCTGGCGATAAAATGCTCAACAAATATCTACTGCTTAATAGTACAAAATGTTATAAGAAACAAGTGCCCACGCATTTGAAAGAATTATTTTGTTATTAGTACTCCTATAAAAATCTCCTATTTGAAAATCAAATGCTCGAAATTTTAATAGAAATAACAATTTATTATGATATTTAAATTTAGAAGAGGCAATAGGATAAAATAGCCAACAAATTTCTATTTCTTCGTAGGGGCAAACGTTACATTAGCAAGTGAAATAATAACACAGGATATATATAAAAATAATCAATAAATCAATCGCATAAGATTGTATCTACCATAATAAATGTGACATTTGATTTCAATTATAAATTTTGTGAATTCCCCGTGAGCGTATTCTCACTGCAATAGTTGGTTGACTGCGTAAGAAAAGGAACACCACTGAACATGCAGATTTTACGAATGATGTTAACGAAATTGGATCCCTACATAAACAAATTGTTAAAACTCTACCAGCCTCAACTATCTCATTAATTTTTTTATTTATTGAATTTATGCTTATTTTTAAGTTTTTAATAAACAATTTTGCACAACATTTAAGGACATTTTAATTAATTTCTACTTTGTGATTCTTAATAGGTAGACATACAGATAAATCATGTATAGATAATGTGTAGATAATATTCAAAAATATTTTAATATTTATTTGGTATAATTAACTACTATGGAAGAGGGGGCGTTCAATTTTTTCTTATAAATGAAGTGGTGATCAAGGAAAGGTTGGGAACCTCTGTAATGTGTGTAGCGTATCCGTGGAGGAGTTTCCGCATACACGGAGGTTGTTCATTCAAATAAAGAAATATGAAAGAAATTTTAATTACTTTTATTTGTGTTCCACAAAAGTTTGGGAACCTCTGAAATGTATCTAGCATATTCTTGCGGGAACTTTCACATACACAGAGGGTTCTCACTTATATAAACAAATACAAAATTAATTTTAACTTGTTTTCTTTGTGTTCCAGAGAAGTTTGGGAATCTCTGGAATGTATCTAGTGTAGGAACTTTTACATAAACAGGGGGTGTTCATTTATATAAACAAATACAAAAGCAATTTTAATTTGTTTTATTTGTGTTCTAGAAAAGTATGGAAACCTCTAGAATATATTTATCGTATCCTTGAAGGAACTTTCACATACACAGAGGTTGTTCACTTATATAAACAAATACAAAAGAAATTTTAATTTGTTTCATTTGTGCTGCAGGAAAGGTTGAGAACCTCTACAGTATCCTGTGTCGAAGCGGTTCTAGAAAAGCATCGTTTCTCGGTTTCTGGTTACCGCGTTTTGTGCTGTTGCCATGGCTAGAAATAAGTCATGGGTGCAGTGGACTCTCAAAACTGTTGCTACTAATCGATGGCTACTTCTTTTGAAATTTGTTGCATTTGTAGTATTGATTCTAACTATCCGCTATCGTGTCCTTTTAAAAACTTTATTTCCTCATACGAGGTAAAGGAAAATTGTGATCGCAAAAACTCTCGGTATTCAGATTTAAATAGAATAGAGCAATTTGTCGCAACGTCACGAACTACTATAATGCCCTTCACATTATTTTCATGTTTACAATAGCCAATAGACAAACAATAAACTGTCCTTCCTTTTGAAACTAAAGCCAGAATTGTCATAATTTGAGGTGTGCCCTGCAGCGTGAAATCACCTTATTAGTCACTTTGAAGATTCCTAAACCCATTTTGTCAACTTTCAATACTGTGACTGTACAAACACAGAAGGAAGCTTTATAATATTGGTTGCTCAATTTTGATAGTCTCGCCGTTTCATCTGTGCGTAAGCACGTATATATGTGCTATGTACTAGTGGCTTTAAACATTTTATAACATGGAAGCTTCTTGACATCATTCCCAGTTTCTTTTGAACCATCCCAACTCATCGATAAAAATATCCTTGCCGAATAAAAGATGATCACTCTACATGCGGTAGGAACTGACTTCATTTTTAGATATCATCACTGAATTAGATATCATCAAAACACTTCTTAAAAAACATTAACTTAAACATAATAAAAAAACAGGCATCTTGATCAAGCATAGGACATATTGAGAAACGAGACACAGCTATCTAATCGTCAAAATAACACCACCTAGCGTAACGAATGACTTGCCTTTTATATATTCAACTGGTTGGGAAATACACAGTTTACAAAACAAATTAGCCGTGATTGTTTCTTCACGGAATAGAAGAAAAAACTATTAGAAAGTGCTGGTTAAATTGAAGAAACTAAACTGAAGGTTACATTAACAAAAATGCTAATTAGTGTGTGGTGGAAACAAAATAGACAATAAGTATAAAGTTAACAGCGACGATGCAAGATTTCTAGCCTAAAGGAACCTATGTGCTTCAATAATTTGGTAAACACACATGTGCATATTTCTGAACGATGGTCGAATGGTAGAGAGATGCTCTTCAGTACTGACGTTCACAAGTTCGAATCCCGCTGCTGGCATGGTTTTTCGTAGCCGTTCTTAATCGACTCGATATCGTTTCCCGATTTTTCTACGTCGAAGAGACACCACTTTACATTAGCCAAGAAATAAGGTCATATCTTAGATCTGGCGGAAGGCAATTGGTCCACCTGTCGCGTGGTAAGTGCCATCTTAACAGTCCCACCAGTAAAAAGTATTTTTCGAACTGCAGCTGGAAAACAACAAGCAGCAAGGAGAAAATATTATGATGAAAAAAGGCCCTGTAAAGCAGGTGTATTAAGAAGGTTTCAACGCTGACCGATTGGTTAGAGCGCTGATCGTCGGTACCGCAGTTCGTGGGTTCGAATCCCACTATGGCATGGATGTTCGGAATCGGCTTTAAGCAGTAGATCCCGGTCTCATTAGCCCTTGTGTGCAAAACAGTAGACCGTAGAGCTCCAAACCTAAGCAGGTTTCATTGGTGGAGTATTGCTTCTGCTTGAATATGCTAACTCCCCTATATTTATTTAAAATGCAAACGACTAAAATCTTAGTTTCAATTCCTTTTTTGTTCCAAATGAATTGACGATCATTATGCTAAGTTTGATGAAATACTTATTTGCTATCCAGTAATTCAAGCAAGAGTTATTACATTTCAACTGAAACTTTTATAAAATCAAGCGAGTGGGAAATTTAAATATTATAGGCCATTTTTCAACAGAAATTCCAAAATAATAGACTAATAATACAAACATAAAGATTTTTTTCAATTTTATCTCTCAACCCATTTTATGTAACAAATTACCCCATTGGGCGTAAAAGTAAATGTATTATTAAACTCTCAATAACTTTGAATTAATTTTAATTTAATCGTTTTTAAAAATGTGATATGAATTTATAATACCTAGAGCCTATTTTAAAATTCGCTTTGCAAAAAATTTTTTAACAGTTTTCTTTTTTTTTAAACTATAAATTTTAGTAACGACTATTTATATGGGTCTCTTCTACCTATCCAGAAATGAACTGCATGCTCGTAAATATTTCACGTAAACCTTTCCATTTTCCCCGACGCAGTGTCCCAACACTAGACCTACAGTAATTTATCACCTCTAGAGTGAACAAGTTTCAATTAGTAATAAACGCACGTAAGCGGAATGTGTGCAGCCTGTTTAGTAGCAGGCCGTAATAATACATGAGGCCACGCAATTTACAGAGCAGCAGCTCAAAATGAATGCTAGTACAACACATTTGGAATATATCTAGTGTACTCATTCGGGAACTTTATTATAGGGACAACGACGTAGCCACAATTTTTATCTTCGTAGTAATAAAAAAGTACCAAAACAAAATCCAAAGTCTTAATCCAGAGTGCAATGAGCTTTCAGTCTCATAAAAAAGTTATTACAAGCACACATACAATGTACATACACTGAAGAGCCAAAACATTATGTCCCCCTGTCTATAACGAGTTGGCCCACCTTTGGCGAGCAACACAGCTTCAACTCGCCTTGGCATGGATGCCACAAGTCCTTGGTAGATCGAAGACAGATTGTACCAGATGTTTAAGCAACGGTACGCAAATCCGAGATACTGCGAATGGGTGGTCTTTGACCTCTGAGTTGCCGTCCCATGACATCCCAAATGTGTTCTGTCGGATTGAGATCCGGTGAGTTAGGCGGCTAGAACACTAACTGTAATTCAGCATCATGTTCCTGGAACCACTCCAACACAATTTTAGCCTTGTGACAAGGGGCGTTGTCCTGTTGGAACATTCCATTTCCACCTTCCATTTTTTGCTGCTTAGCCCCCATATCCAACATTGTCCGCTGAACAGTGTGCTCCGATACTATTCTACTTGACCCTGCATTGTATTGGGTTGTCAGCTGAGCCACTGTATGGCTCCGGTTTTGTTTCAACAGTCTCCGACTACCTTTTCCTTTGATAACGTGTGGACGGCTAACACCATGTCGTCTACTGCTATTAGATAAGAGCAAATGTTTACAAAAAAATATAATTAATATACAATAGCAATTAAATAATAATATACAGCAGCAATAAAAAATAGTAGTAATTTGAAGTTTTAAATGAAATTATATATATCTTGCTTTATTGTCTACTTTACGAACACAAACTACTCATATCATCAATCATAAAATAGAAATTAAATGGAATTAGACGCTATTACGAACGATTTTATTTTAACCAAAATATGTGTCTCATTTTTGTTACCCCCCCCCTCTGTTAAAATCTGTCCCTATTTCATGTATCCCCTCCCTTATTAGCGTAACATCATTTGTGGACGGTCCCTAGCGAGTAAACGCAAAAAATATGTGTGATAAATAAGTTCTATTCTTGACATTATTGCATCAGCAACGCTTATCATCATAATCATCATAGACCAATTTACTAAAGTATGTAGTAAATTCTAAGAAAACGCATACTAATAATGATATTGTATCTTTGATATACGTTAGGTTCTTAATCCATTAACCTAAATACTTTTCCGTATAAAAACGACTTATAAATCTCGCCAAATCAAGCTATGGAAAAGAAGTTTCTGTAAACACTAAGAATTAGTTGGGAGCTTTTTCTGTGTACGACATATATTTTTCTGAGTATTTTTTTTTCCTGTCATGACTTTTCTTAAATTCGTCTGTGTGTGTTTTTAAGAATTTAATAAAATATCCTTAATTCTAACTTTAAAGTTTTGATTTTAGGAGGAAGGTGGTAGAAAAAAAGAGTTTTATTAAACTGTTTACTCGGAAAGGAATTAAATAGTTATTTTTTCCCTTTGAAAATGTATGAAAAAATACAAAATGTAATCCCGTATATAATAATAGCCTAAGTTATCTGTCCGTCTTTCCTCGAATTTATGAAGCGGTTGGACCTGGAATGGATAGGGGAAGCCATATTGGATTCTTGATGAGTTAGGGTTAGCAAAATTCAAAGCAAATCTTTAAAAAGTTCGAAATCCCCTCCCCCCTCTTTGATAGCGTTTAATGCCATTATTTCAAGCCCTATTTGTCCCGGTTAAGAGCAGGCTATTAAGTTTATCACATAGTAGATATGCAAAAATAACATCATTTTAGCATTATGATGATATTTGTTTAACCATCTTATTTAATAATTTCTTATTTTAAATTATTTAAATATCGTCTGCATTATTTCCATACGTTTTATCACTGAACTATATTAAATAAGTAATTTTCTTTCATATTTGGCATAAATAATAGATTGGGTACATATGTGATAATTTTAAATTGAATCATCGATTATTTTTCGTTGCAATGACAATTTTATCACCGGTATTAAGAACAAATTCTTTTCATAGAAGTCTAGGAATGTATTTCACGGACTAATAAATATCTAGCGTTTAAGTTATATATCTTTGAAAATTAAGAAGTTTGTTCGTTTGTGTGTTTGTTTTTTATACATAACCACACGGTTTGACTAAATGAAATCAATGTGATTCTAACTGCATTCACAATATAGGAATACTTTATAGGAGTAGGAAGATAAACAAATTATTGAACGTGTACCAGTAATTCTCAGCCCAAAACCAAACCATTTTTTTACCTGCCTCATAGGGTACTTTACAATTCTTGAAAATTAAAAATTTTATCAAGACCTAATTTTGGATGATTATAATACTTTCCCTATACTACGTATACAAGAAAGTAAAAAGGGTATTTCCGCACTCAGGGAGGTTCAAAACATAAAGATCACTCAAAATCTCCAGGCCTAATTTTTGGATGTTTATAATACTTTCCCTATACTACATATACGAGAAAGTAAAAAGGGTATTGTATTTCCAGACTCAGGAAGGTTCAAAACATGAAGATCAATCAAAATCTCGAGGCCTAATTTTTGGATGATTATAATACTTTCCCTATACTACATATACGAGAAAGTAAAAAGGGTATTGTATTTCCAGACTCAGGAAGGTTCAAAACATGAAGATCAATCAAAATCTCGAGGCCTAATTTTTGGATGATTATAATACTTTCCCTATACTACATATACGAGAAAGTAAAAAGGGTATTGTATTTCCAGACTCAGGAAGGTTCAAAACATGAAGATCAATCAAAATCTCGAGGCCTAATTTTTGGATGATTATAATACTTTCCCTATACTACATATACGAGAAAGTAAAAAGGGTATTGTATTTCCAGACTCAGGAAGGTTCAAAACATGAAGATCAATCAAAATCTCGAGGCCTAATTTTTGGATGATTATAATACTTTCCCTATACTACATATACGAGAAAGTAAAAAGGATATTGTATTTCCAGACTCAGGGAGGTTCAAAACATAAAGATCAATCAAAATCTCCAGGCCTAATTTTTGGATGTTTAAAATACTTTCCCTATACTACGTATACGAGAAAGTAAAAAGGATATTGTATTTCCAGACTCAGGAAGGTTCAAAACATAAAGATCAATCAAAATCTCCAGGCCTAATTTTTGGATGTTTATAATACTTTCCCTATACTACGTATACGAAAAATAAAAAGGGTATTTCCGGACTCAGGGAGGTTCAAAACATAAAGATCAATCATAAGCTCCAGGCCTAATTTTTGGATGATTATAATACTTTCCCTATACTACGTATACGAAAAATAAAAAGGGTATTTCCGGACTCAGGGAGGTTCAAAACATAAAGATCAATCAAAATCTCCAGGCCTAATTTTTGGATGTTTATAATACTTTCCCTATACTACGTATACAAAAAATAAAAAGGGAATTTCTGGACTCATGGAGGTTCAAAACATAAAGATCAATCAAAATCTCCAGGCCTAATTTTTGGATGATTATAATACTTTCCCTATACTACGTGTACGAAAAATAAAAAGGGTATTTCCGGACTCAGGGAGGTTCAAAACATAAAGATCAATCAAAATCTCCAGACCTAATTTTTGGATGTTTATAATACTTTCCCTTTACTACGTATACAAAAAATTAAAAATGGTATCTTCGAACTCAGGGAAGTGTAAAACGTAAAGAACAATCACAAATTTGAGGTCAAATTTTTGGACGTTTAAAACACTTTCTTTTAAACTACGCATACGAGAAAGTAAAAAAGGTGGAATATACCCGTTTTTTTTTCCCCAAATCAGACTTTCTAGAAACATATTTTACAATGTATTGATAACTATCTCATAATCGTGCGTACATCTATCTTATCACCAAGAACTTATCGGTCGAGTCGGAAATAGCCCTATTTCTATATTCACCTGAAAGACGAGATTGCATGCGGCATGCAACGTCATGCTGCTGCGTCACGATTGAGAGCAGGTCAGTTCGCCTTTACCAAGATTGGTTTTTATTTCGTTTGAGAGTAACTCGGAAACTTTTTTTTTAAACGCATTCGTCCGAACCTTTGTCCATCATTCGCGTAAGCTCGTGATTTATTTTTCCTCGTTGCTATCAGAAGAACGAATTTGCAACCACTCCTCAAATTGCATTGCTTCCTTAAATGAGAAATTGGGAATATATTGTTTATTATTAAAGATCATATTTCTTTTAAAAGGTAATTTTAGTCATGTAAAATAGCTCTTTTTTATTGCAGAAAAAAAACTTTATACCAGGGTCAATCAAGGCAAAGTTGAGCCCAGGGCCTGGTAGTCTTTCACCCCCCCTCCTACCCTCCTTCTAAGGCAAAAAAAAAATTAGTTTATAAAAGAGAATACAAACGTATATTTTTAGAGGAAAGTTTATATTAAATTTTTTATGTTTACATACCTTTGTAATACAGTCGAATACCAAAAATCTGTATATCCTCAAGGATGTAAACTGTAACACTTACAATTAAGTTTTCATATAAAAAATAAAATAAAATAGCATAGGTAAGATTAACAAATAATAGCTATTCGTAGATTTTAAGACAAAATAAGAGATAAAATTAATAAAATAATAAAATTCTTAAGCAAATAACAATTGTATCTAAGTTTTATTTAATTTCTGAATAAAGTTTCATGAAATATTACTTGAAGAATTAGCAAAAAACATTTTCAAATTTTTTTAATTAAGTTATTTAAAATTTAATAATTAACACTAGATTGCCCGAGATGTATACCTATATTGCCCAAAAACAGTCAAAATGACTGCATTGTGAAAAAATAACAGATATGTAAAGAAATTTGTTTAAAATTAATTTTTAATATTATATAATAAAGGAGGGCGGAAGTAACTACAATTATTCATAAACCCATTTATATGTTATAGAAAAAGTCACCAAATTCTAAGAAATTGTGTCATTATATTTCATAAGTGTTTTTCTAATTGAAATTAAAAAACTGTCAAAATGACTGCCTTGGGCAATCTAGTGTTAAGTACCAAATAATAGGGGGCCCAAGGCCTCGGCCCCCCGTGTTTTAACCCTTAATTTGGCTAAGTCTGGCCGCTATACCGCCTACATTTATAACTACTATATAACATAATTGTCAGTGTTTGCCACAGCGGACACTAATTATCTCAAAAATGGAAAATGATATTTTTTTTTGCTTGTTTTACAGAGATCCTAATGTCTACACAGACATGGGAAAATAACAGAAATTAAAAAATATTTGAAAAAAACATCTTTTCAAATTAAGGGTTTATCAGGCCCTGCTTTATATACATCATACGGAAACTATTTGACAATAAAGGATATATTATGTGTAAAAATTTATTATGTTAAATCTTTAACAGTTTCGCATAAAATATCATCCCTTTAGAAATTCTCTAATTAAAATCGTGATTAAAATCTGAAAAAAAACACGTTTCTTTTAATAGTATGCACTTTGTGTATTGAATAACAAACGCCTTCAGGCGATGGTGGACTTTCAAATTGGCTAAAATTGACCGAAAATTCGAATTTTCGATTTTAGTGAATAGTGAAAGAATATATCATTAGGAATACGGAGCAAAAAGAATTTTTTCATTCCCATCACTTTATCATTCTTTATGGGTATAATAAGCTTATCATTACTTATGGGTATAGCAATAATAACTTCAAATACTGTTTACTCAAATGTAAAATTTTCATGTATTACAAATGTTTAAAGTACTCCAGGCGCATTGAAAATAGATCATTGTTTCTGAAATTCCAGTATTATTTACGTTAGAGTTTATAAAATAAAGTCTAGTTGAAACGGATATGTTTTGAAGCATATAATATGTTAGGTATGCATTTTAATTAACGGCTATAGCTGTTTAATCTGCAAAATGTGGGTATGATCATCATAATTATTTTTTCTCTTTATATTTTCTATGAATGTTTATAGAAACAACTAAAGTCTATAAGGTGTTCTTAAAATGTTTTTTATAATATTTTATGCTAAACTGATGCAGTTGGAGCATTTTCAATTAAGCTAATTATGAAACAATTAATAATTAATAACTCCAAAGCTAATTAATATTTTGCCTTCAAATTTTTTAAATATTTATAAATCAGTACTACTAATAACAATCTTCAAGGAAATTCATTTAAAAGAAAAAAAGTTTGCTCTAAAGATCCACCGTCCCCTTAATCATTAATGGAGGCTAAGAAACATACAATAGATTCGTGGTCTCAAAATCCTCCAAGTTCCCAAACGAAAATACAAACGTCAGTTCTGTATATAATATTTGAATTGTATCAAATTTATTAATTCCGAAGTCTATGGAAGCACTATGTGAAATGAAAAAGCTTTCAGACTTATACCGTCTGTCAAAATAGTTATTAAAATAAAAATCTAATGCAACAGCAATCGATATAAGATAAATAACATCAATTCTAAAATTAAAAGCAAAAAAACATAACTACTACTAGATTGTAATGTTCAATAACATCATATCATAACCATGAAAATCAATTGAAAACAAACTCCCCTCATAATTTACAGTTGCGCAAAAAATATGAGCTTTCTACCTTCAAATAATATTTCAAAATGAAATTCATTTTTTTTTTCTGTTTTTCATTTAAAAAAAAAAAAAAAAAAAAAAAAAAAAAAAAAAACCTACATGCTATTTGCTTAATCCAAAATTTCATTACTCCAGATCTCAAGTTATGAAATAGTGATAAAAGAAGAATCGTTTGTAGCGAAGCAACACAAAAATGGAGCTGTCTGTCACTATGGAAACAAATAGGGTTCGACAAAACAGTTTGATAATGATGAAAAGTTATCGTGTACACACGTTCCATCCCTGGTTACTCTCTGCGGAGAAAAAAAAACTGAAAGAAAGTTCATAAAGTTAAACAAAAATCAAAAAGCTTTTCATTATATCTAATATTACAGTGTATCAAGAATATCACGCAAAGAGTTACTTAAATACTTAAAATTAATTTTCCAAAAATTATATTTGTTTTTCCTTTACATTTTAAGCCTGAAATTGATTACATTCGTTAAAAAAATAATAATAAGCTTGTACCGATGTACTTTCCCACGACGGTCAGCACGTGCATACACAGCTGTGGAAGAAATTTCCATGAAGAATTTAGGTGCAGCTGTTGACTTCGAGTTTTAGTGGGGACCCCTGCGGAGGAGTTATAGATCACGGAATGGCACAAGCGTAACGGTCAAGCCCAGACAGAGATGTAACCGTGAGTTATGGGGCAGGGGCTAAAAAATAATGTCAGCTTTCACAAAAGGGGCTATTTTAATGAGCCCACCTGCACGCTGTGGGAGCTGGTCACAAGGGAACCAGAGAGGGTCGGTCATTCTCAGGACCCGTGTGAATTTATTCCCCTGAAAAAAGCAGGAGTTCCAGACCTAGAGGGGTTTCGGATTTTTATGTCCCTGTATACATCTGTGTGGAATGCCGGCTATCATTGAGGAGTCCGGTCCACTGACCACTCCCTTGCTCTCAGCCCTTTTTCTCCCCCCCCTCTTTTTGGCGAGGGGTCCTTCAAGAAGAACACAACAACCATATGATGTTGGTTCCACAGGGGGTCGTTATACCGAGGTTCTATAGCACTAACTCGTGAATGAATTAAACTTAAGTAAGAATGCAGTCTTAATTTTAATTGAAATTTATTAAAACGTAAAACTAATTTACTCTTGATTCAATAAGGACTTAAAACTATAGTCTTCATTTTAAAGATATATATATATATATATATATATATATATATATATAATATATATATATATATATATATATATATATATATTTTTTTTTTTTTTTTTTTTCTTTTGAGTAAAGCGAAAAAGCAAATTAAATGACACCAGGACAAACAAAATGAAGTGGCCATAAAACCTTATAAGAACTTTCCCGCCTATTTTCGATTCAATAAGAGCATACAACTCGTTAATCGATTAATTTTAAGCAAGAATGGTGTCTTAATTTTAACTGAATATTATTAAAACTTGTAGAGCGAAATAGAGAAGTAACTACTGAAAACAAAAATGTTACGCAATGCAAAAATCATCGTGAGGAGATCCTTATTTAATCTCTTTAGCATTTTCTTTATTCCAACTGACTCAGTTTTCTTTTTTGAATTACATCCTTTTGTAGTATTTTAACGTAAGTATGGTACTTAACGTATGCAGCTGTCACCGCGCACATTCTTCCTGCAACCCCTAAAATAGAAGTGCCCCGACCTAGCCAACAGCTATTACGTAGGTCGTCTCACACCATTCGCCAGTCATCTTTCGCACATTCGAAAAAACAAGAAAAAGGTTGCGATAATAAACGGAGCACCTGGAAATAAAAGAAATGCCTAAAAAGATTAACGCGAAGCGTGATTCGCATGGAAATGAATTGATGAAAATTTTACCAAAACCCTATACAGGACAACAAATGTTTTTTTTAATAAATTCAGTTTAAATTATATCCACATCAATATCATTTGGAAAGATCATACTTTCGGAAAATTAAATTTTTAGGCATCATGAGTGGGTAAAAGGGTATCATAAGATGTTGTAGAAAGCAGTAACATAGACAAAGTTGTTTTTTTCCTAGGATGAGTCTGAAATCTTAAAAAGTAGAGTGAACTTGCAATCTCGTTAAAAAAAACATTCATTAAACACACACACATACGAAGTAAATACTTACACATACATAAATCATATATATCCATTCGTAGTTTTAGATGCAAGCATAAATACATCCTATTTGCAACCTTAATATGTATTTTAACTTTCACTCCCTGTTTTTACCAAGTTTACATTTGCCTGGTAAAAACTGAAGAATATTTAATTTACGATGCAGTACTTACCAAACGAATTAAAACTAATTTTATTAATAAATAGGAAAATAAAAAAAGCCAAAATTTTAATACGAAAACGATAAAACAAATTTGCTGTCATAATAAAAATGAGTAGGTGTAAAGCTTGTATGAGCTGTAGAACTACTTTCGATCTAATAGAAATATATTCACTCTTGATTTAATAAGTCTAGATTAAAATTTAGCCTTAATTTTAAGGCAATTATTAAAAAATAAAGCTAGAAAGCAAATTAACTGGTATAAAAATTAAAAAATAAGACGGTATGAGGCAGTTGTAACAGCTTTATACCCTATATTGATTCAAGAAGAGTGTGCCCCTTCTTGACTTAAAGAGTTTAAATAAGATATTTTCTTCATTTTAAGCGAATTCACAGTCATAGGAACAAAAATTAATGAGAACAAAGCTCTTGTATAAACTTTATGACCATTTCCGATCCAATAAAATTGTTTTCACTCTTGATTTAATAAGACTAGATTAAAATTTAGCCTTAATTTTAAGGCAATTTTTAAAAAATAAAGCTAGAGAGCAAATTAACTGGTATAAAAATAAAAAATAAGACGGTATGAGGCAGTTGTAACAGCTTTATACCCAATACTGATTCAAGAAGAATATGCCCCTTCTTGACTTAAAAGAGTTTGAATAAGATGTTTTCTTCATTTTAAGAGATTTCACAGTCATAGGAACAAAAATTAATGAGAATAAAGCTCTTGTATAAACGTAATGACCATTTCCGATCCGATAAAATTGCTTTAACTCTTGATTCAATGAGAGTAAATTAAAACTGTAATCTTAATTTTAATGGATATTTTTAAAAAGTAAAGCTAGAAAGCAAATTAACTGACATGAAAATTAAAAATAAGTCGATATAAGGCACATGTAACCGCTTTATATTCAATTTTAATTCCAGAAGAATGTACTCACTCTTGATTCAAGTAGATTTAAATAATATTAGTCTTCA
The DNA here is from genome assembly GCA_032207245.1 of Pardosa pseudoannulata. Classification (NCBI taxonomy): domain Eukaryota; kingdom Metazoa; phylum Arthropoda; class Arachnida; order Araneae; family Lycosidae; genus Pardosa; species Pardosa pseudoannulata. The sequence continues at coordinate 202,246,601 of CM063498.1, forward strand.
TTGTAAGTGAAAATTTTAAAATTTGAAGCGATAAAACGAATTAATTCACAACAGAACAAATATGAATGGGTAGAAGGCTCTGAACATTATAATAACTTTCGATTCAATAGAAATGCATTTACTCTCGGCTCAATATGATTTACCTAAAACCATGGTCTTCATTTCAAGGAAGTTTTCTTTTAATTAAAGCAAGAAAGCAAATTACACAGCATGAGAACAAACAAAACAAAATAGCCATGAAACCTTATTAGGTTTGGTTTGGTTTTGGAGTGCTACGGTCTACTTTTTGCAACACGATAGCTAATGAGACCGGGACTTACTGCTTAAAGCCGATTCCGAAGGGCTACGAACATCCATGCCATAATGGGATTCGAACTCACGAAGGCCAGCACCCTAACCATTCGGCCATCGTTCGGCTGAACCTTATTAAAGCTTTAAACCAAATTTTGATGCAGTGAGATTACGATATTTATAGCCACGTCCACTTTCTGTTCAATATAAATGTATTCCCTTTTAATTCAGTTAAGACTTATTTAAAACTGTAGTCTACATTTTAAGGGTTTTATTTATTTTTTAAGTTAAGCAAGAAAGCAAATTAACTGACACTAGAACAAACGAAACTAAGTAGGCATAAAGCGGAGTCATGCGATATTCTTATCTCGCGTGGCCCATATGAAGTCTTAAATTCTACTTTATAAAAATTATACTAACCATGAATCAGTTTGATTTGAGAAAGAATGTAATTTTAATTTTAATAGAAAAGTTTTTAAACGAAAAGCCAGAGAGTGAAGAAACTAGTTGAGAACAAAGGTGTTACCTAATGCAAGAATCATCGCCAGGAAATCCCTGTTTTATCACTTTTAGTATTTTCGTTATTCAAAATAACTGAGTTTTATTTTTAAGTTATATCGTTTTATAGTTTTTTCCCAATGTAGTTAGCGTTTAATAAATCATCGTATGAAATCAAGGATTACATCGCTTAATACTTGTTTTTTGATTTGGTTTGGATCTCTGCGGTTTATTGTTTTGCTACACGAGAGCCCAGTATTTATAAGGCGATCTGTCGCAACGTCACGAACTTCTATAATGCCCTTCCCATTCATTTTCATGTTTACAACAGCCAATAGAAAACAATAAACTGCCCTTCCGTTTGAAACTAAAGCCAGAATTATCATAATTTAAAAATTTGCCCTACTGCGTGAAATCGCCTTATTGGTTAAAACCGATCCCGAAAGGCTAAGAACATCAATCCCATCAGTGGGCCACGAACTCTGATACCGAAGAGCAGAGTCCTACGCATTCAGCCTTTGTTCGATACTTAATGAAAATATTCAGCACATTTTTTAATATTTTGAAGAGGTAGGCAGAAACAATACATGTATATGATATATGTCATAGAATTGTATTCTCATACGTTAGGATCTAAGTTATTGGTATTATTCCTCGTATTTTAACTCCCTGGTTATTTTTTCCCAATCCACTGATAGAACTAACAGCTAGCTGCACAAGCTGTTATCTTGTCTAACGCATCGTTATTTAGCATTGTAGCATAAAAAGTTTGTTTCATTTTTGTTCTTTTTCGTATAAGGATTTTACAATACCGGCAAGTATTTTTGTATAAATCACATCTTTATAAAACAATATTTTTGTTTTACGATGTTTGTTGTCATTGCTGATGAGACACAACATCATTAAACGTTTGTTTTCATCATTAAACCTGCTTTTGTTTGTTTAAAAATATATAAAACAGTTTTTTAATTCTATATTTTGCTTTGTTTTCATTTATCATTACCAACTTCTACTATAAAGATGTTTGTGTGTGTGCGTGAAGCGCTAAATATGCTATTTGTCCTTCTAATTTTCAATGTCTTTTTTTTAACTGGTAATCTTTTTATTAATGTAAACAATTTTTTCTAACATTTTATTTTAAACTAAACTTAAACTGGAAATATTCTTCATACGATATTTCTAAAATACTTTATTATTCCTTAGTTTTTATGTTCTAGACACACAAAAAATTCATCCTCTCAACGCAAACTGTCTAGAATATGAGTTCTTTTGAAGAAGTATTTGATCCGACAAAATACATTTCAAACCCAGTTGAGAGGAAGAGAAAAGAGGGACTCTTTTCTAAAAATAAAGAACACCAATCGATAAATTTCGCATCTATTTACTCTTATGGAACGAGAAGTTTTTTTTTTTTCTTCGTGCAAAAATACAGAAGCAACAACTTTCCGAAGGCTGTCCAAGGAATAATTAATTTTTGCAACCAGACCGGAAAGTCATTTCACAACGAAGTCGAATTTAGTTCAAGGGCGGTATCTCTCTAGAAGCGAAAGAGAGAGAACTGGCCTCAACCTCTTAAGTAAAACTTTGCCGAAGACTGGAGAAAATAAACTGAAAAAGAGGGAGAAAAAAAAATATATATAACAGCTTATTTTCAGAATGCACTTTGAGTTTGGAGATTGCACCACGAGCTGAAGCAAGGGCAGGGAAAAATATGTTCTCCTTTGACTCACAGGATATGCATTATTGTTGTTCTGGTAATTGCAAGCTGGATACCGAGATACAGAGTCATTGCCCTGTTACTTTTAAAGAATGATAGCATAAACAGTTTTGTTTGCCACGAACTGAGAGAGCTTTAAACAAAGTTTTTCATCAATGCATCAAACAATAGGATTTCGAACAGGATATTCCTGGCTGACCAGAGTACATTACGTGTTTTTCTTTTAAACCCTTCGTATTAGCCTGCTCAAGAAATTATAAGTTACAAGGTGAGCTTCTAAAAGCCTTATCACACGTCAGCGTGTAAGCGTGGATTAATGATTTCTTTTACTAGTAAAAAATGTGCAGATTTCTTGTGTTACTGATGTTTTATGGGAGAATTTTGATATGATATGATGAGTTTATGGGACTAGACTTTACATAGCTTAATCTGTCCACTGTAGTCCCATTGTATAACACATTCCCGTGCAAAAGAGGTATCGAGTTTAACCTGTGTCTGAATAAAATAATGATTTAATAGTTGTGTTCATCCATTTAATTTCCTTTATTACTTATTCACTTAGCATAATTCAATGGCCGAAATCGACAAATATTTATTACTTATTCCTCACTTCTCACATATATTTAACAAGGCTAAAATTAATATTTACATACTTATTCATTGACAGAAAGAGATACAGTACCTTTGATAACTTGACAGCATTTGAAACAATTAGATATAGAACAATAGATCTTAAAGGAATTTTTGAAAATAAATTTTCCCCAAATTCATTCAAACTCACGTTATTCTTAACTAATTACTTTATCATTTAAATGCTTTGCGTTATAATAACAATGCCCCTAAATTAATCATTCACTTTAAAAAAAAATTATAGAAATTCTGCAGCTGGAACTGAATAAAATGAAGGTTACTTTTGATTATTAACACCGTACCGACTAAGACCCAAAGTTTAAAATAATTCTTTCTTTTTGCGTAAATGAATAAAAACGCCGACAATCAGGGAAAGAACAAATCTTAAAAATGATTGCATACCAAAGCACTATACAAAAATGCAATAATGGCCATGTCTGGTACTCCTCGAAAGTGTTATACTCGCTCCGAGGTCGATAAAAGAATTTTAATCGGTTGAAAATTTTTCGCTATCACAAGCGAAATCCGAGTATTCTTCAGCTGGAAAAAGGATTCTAAACTGAATCTGCTGCTTATACCATATTTTGCCAACTTTTATACATTAGCATTCCCAGGTAGCACAAAAATATCGGCTAATATTAAATGGACTTCCTCGATATACTTGAATATTTTTTTATATTTAGCAACATTGGTTAATATTCCCTAATATCAGTTTTTGAAATGTAGCAGTGTCGGTCAATATTCCCCGATATACCTCAATATCGTTTTTTGATATTTAGCAATGTTGGGCTACATGCCCCCAATATCCGTAATTTTTTTTTTTTTTTTAATTTAGCAGTTTGTTAATATTTCTCCGATACCCTTGAATATCTTTTTGATATTTAGCAATGTTAATAACATGTTAATTTTGCCATGTGAATTAATTCAAGCAAGCTTTCAATGTGTGTTTTGCAAAATATCCTTTCTATATTCACGCAAATACACAGCCATAATTATATGGTATTATTATATTAATATGGTATTAACCGGAAATTAATTAAACTCATTTCATAATATTTACTTTCTTCTACACACTATTTTTTTTTTAAGATTTCCATGACATTAAAAGTCATGTACATCAAAATAGTCTTCCTGGCATGACAACATTTCATACACTGTAATTAAGTTAACGCACTAATTTGAAAGGAATGTTTTAATAAAACTTTCAACGTGGCTGGTGAAGATATGTTCTTCATAAAATAGTTAATTGTTTTCTATATTCATCACACAAATTTATAGCCATAAACAATTAGTATAATTATGAACTTTCCCCATAAATTGTAGAAAAAAATTTACCTTAGTGACATATTTAGCCTTAATCCAAATTAGTCAGATTATGTGGAAACAGCCCTCTTTAAGGATGTAATCTCAATTACAAACTCAGCCCCATTCATTACCACTTAGTATTCATTACCACAAAGTATATAAAATAATTTTTTAAAAATTGCATAAACTATATGTTCAATGCAGCCTCTGTGTATTTTCTTAAAAGCTAGCTCTTAATATTTATAGATGAAAATAGTTTTTTTTTGTACTTATTCTACTAAATATCTTTACAATGAAATTCATAAATTTTCAATCGTTTACTTTTTAAAAATAATGAGTAATATCAATAATTTTACCCTTGCATGAATATTTTGTTAAAAAAAACGTAGACTAGTATTTTTAGATGTTTTATAAAATTCAATAAATTTATAAAATGAAATTGAACAGCTGCATTTATAAAACAGTCAACTTATGCAGCCTCTTCTATTTCAGCCTTATTTAAATGTGGTTTCTAATGGTACTTATTTTAACTAACTGTAAAACTGAATTTTCTGTATCAAAAGCCTAATTCTATAATGTGTCTACATAACTATGTAATTTATATCTAAACAGCTTTAAAATTATCTGAAAATTATTAAACTAGAAGCAGTTATAACAAGATTTCAGTCAGAACTTCATTCTGACCATGTTCCAAATGCAGATTTCCAGTACTTCTGAAATTTTAAAACAAGGAACAGAGAGCATGCATGGGCATTTCAAGAACATGCTCAGAAATGAAAGGAGTTAATAGGGAGAAAATGGTATGTGGCAACTAATTTCTAAAGCTGCAAATATTTCCAGCCTTTAATTTCTCTAAAAACACAAACCTTGCAACCCTATTTTGTATACTTCCATATACTACATATTTTCTCTTAACTTTAACCATTGCATTAATATTTTCCCCCGTTCTTTACAAGCTTCTTAAGCGTATATTAAATTATTTTCCAAAATTAACAGTATGTTACCTATCGTAACTTTGGAGGATATCGCATCAAATGATTTAAAAGATTGTTTAGTATATCAGGTATATAGTCTTGTTGAATGAAAGCAATTTTAGAGTTAATTAACTATTTACAAACCAATTGCATTGAAGGATGAGCAGTATTAAGTTATGGCATTTAAATTTTATGACTAGCTGAGGTTGCAAATAGGCACTGCATTACCAGTACCCAGCTAATAGTTTTTAAAATGTATTCCAAAACAAAGCACAGACCATGGTGTTTGAAATTTATTTTGAAATTATGTCAGTTAAGCTAATATGAATTGAGTAAGTTTGTTCAACAGAATGTAAAGAATGAAGCAATGCATACGAGAATGTCTTTATTACAGAAAACGTCAAAATAAGTATGCATAACACTTAAAAAAAATTACACCCAAACTAACACAGTCCACAAGACTAAGAGATGATATACATCTATGCCATTGGAATGAACATTACTCTACAATTTTATTAGTTTAAAAATACAAGGAAAAAACATGTTGGACTACTAAATACAGATTGCAATTCTCCAAAGAACAGGGGCTTGTATCACACAAGTTACAGGATAGATGGTTACATACTTGGTCCCCAGAATAAAGATAACATAAAACAATAAGCATTAAAAACACAGCACAACATTTGCTACATTAAACGCATTCATTTAAGCATTACAGTGGATACCAGCAGGAGTCAAACTACACAGGATGCATATATATACGTATTCCTCATATATAACATTCAGCAATATACATACACGTCACAGCCCAGAGATGGGACTGCTAGCACAGAGGTCAGTTCAGTTCTTTTGTAATTACAACATGCAATTAAATCCGCTGCTTTCAGTCATTCCAGTTTAATAATGGTTATTTCCCACTGAGATCCACAATACTGGATAAAATCAAATAAATTGTATGCAGAAAAAAAGCCGCCAACTGCAGAGGGGGGTGGAGGAGAAAGAAAATAAAGAAAGCCGAAGTACTTTGGAAATTTTGAGTGTGGAAAAATTCAAGAGCCCCTTTATTTGACAGGAGTCAGTTCAAGAGAATATTACATAGGATGACTTCCAAACATTCCCAGTAAGATGGTATAAGTGACATTTGCAGCGTCTTAATCTTCTATGATGTAAATCATACACAATGTATCCTCTGTAGCACTGCTTGGAGTGAGCTTGTGTCCAGGGGCCAGCATGGAAAAGCCAAGGAACATGAAAGTGCGAACAAGGGCAACTGAAATTAAACAGCCTTCATGTAATAAACTTCATTAAAAGAAGATTTCAATTTTTAAACCTTTTACTGGTAAAAGATTTAATTTTTATCCCCATTTATTTTCTCTATTAATACACACTATTCACAAGTAAACTTGCGTATTAAATACTTGAAATTGAATCTTTTACAAACCCTAGATACCTGTTCACCTTAAGAACTGATTTAATATTTAGTATATAAAGTACTAGACTTTTTAATAAACACAAAAACAGTTAAAATATGGATTTGAAATCAGGTTAAGAGACAATATTAAAATGAATCAAGATTTGGTTAGAATGTCTTTACTAAAAGATTTAAATCAAATTTTTCCTTTGCAAAAGCTGCAATAGGAATTACTGTGCCTTCTAATGCTGCTGGTGAAGACTGCCTATTCATGCAATCAAAAAATTAAAATCCTGCTTAAAATTCAAAGTGTGAAAAGTATTCTGGATTTAAATTAGTTTAAGAAAATTTAGTAGTTTAAATCATAATTTATATCAATTCAACCAAGTTTGATACATTAAAGCAATAACTTGAATATCAATGTAAATTTTTGATTTGATCTTTAATTTTAGTCATTCATAGCCTAGAAATATTTAACATGATTTCCAAGAACCAAGGTATACACAAAAAACTTACTAAACAAATATAATTTGCATAATTTTCTGCTGTATCTAGTAACTTATTAGATAGCTTACTAAGTTTTAATTGCTCAATGTCACTTTAAGTTTTAACTGCAATTTTATATGATATGATAAAAATATTAAAAATGAAAAAGGCTCAAACACATGCATAATCTTTCACTTTAATCAGGCCCCACTTACAATATGTGACAGAGCACATACCAGTTTATAAATCAAACATTAAAATGTTAGCTTACACCATAGACTTATGTAGCAGCTATTAAAAAATTAACAGTTTTAGAATCTTACTAAAACACGACTTCACACATTTAAAGTAACCTTTCTGCGATTTGAAAAATCAGAAAATTACTATTTTCAAGTTTAATAAAAAGGGAAACAGTATCAAAAGCTCATAACATTCAACAAAACAAAAAAATTGCCAAACATACAATTTTTTTTTTTCAAAGCAAACCACCAGTTTCCTAAATTTAATTGCTTTAAAAATAATATATAATACTCACCTTTATCAGGTCTGCTTTTGCTGAAACACACAATTACATGTGAACACTGTAATTCATCCTCAGCAAATTCAAGCAGTGTTAGAAACCTGAAAATGATTAATAGGTAAGCTTTTTCTGATAACATTAAGATTAAAAATCAAATATTAAGTTAAGATTTTAACAAAGTTTAAAGACAATCTGCAATCTCTTCTAAAATTATAACTATCTTTTTGAAAGTGTTTCATTCTTAATATAATTCAAGATTTTGCCTATTCACCTCAAATGCACAATATCCTTTGATTACATTTATGTATGAATTTTACCAGATCGGTACATTCTTAAACTGAACTATTAGCACTAAATTATTAAGTTTAAAATAACTTGATAAATATCAAACACTAAGTTCAGAACACAATTTCAATTAATAACTGTACATTCCTTCCAAATTATGTATGGTTCAGAACTTTTCTAAATGTTCTTATTTGAAATTAAGACTAAATTGTTTACAGAGCTGTGGCAGTTCAGTTGGCAAGGGTGTCTATCTCATAATCAGAGGTTAAGAGTTCAAGGATCAAGATCTGACCAGAGATTGACTGCACTTATTAATGGCAGATAGAACAAAATATGATTACCACAATGTCCTCCAAGTTCAAACAATACCTCTGGAGATAGCAAGCCAAGTTTGGGGTTCTTTGTTTGGTGCCTGCTTTTAAATTATGAGGACCCAGCAGGGACAATGTTACATTCATAGCATTGCTTAAGCTATGCATGCTGCCCATGTGGTTTTAAATACAACTGCTTTACAGCCCTGTTTAGCATAAAAATATGCCTATATTGCCAAATTCATTTTATTAGCAGAATAATTCAGAGTTAATATTCTAACGAGGCTATTTCTAATGAACATACAAGCTTCAAAAGTTCCTATTAGTGAATTTCTTTGATAAACCCCTCTGTACTCTCCAAACAGATGATGCATTTCACGATTAAACCATTCCCAAAAATTAAACAGTTAAATGATGATTAAACAGTTAACCATTCATAAATGACTATATAATATACATTCAAGTATTGCTATAAAGAACAGCTAAACCTTGCTTAAAGTATTAAGGATATTTTGGCACGACAACCTAGAGCAAGGCAAGGCTATCCTAGTAAATTTTTCTCCCAATGGAGTCTATCAGATGCTATGTGTTCCCAGTTAGTATCTTTTAATGTTAAGTTTTCTTCATCAAGCCTTTTGGGTAGATGTTTTCGTTTCCTAGGACTCCAGATTTGTTGAGTTAATAGCTGAGTTGGGTTAGTATCCTGATTTTAAAGTGTTCAATGCACCTTATTTGGCTTGGTTTTGATAACTTTAACAATGTCTGGCTGATTATATCAATGATAAATTTCATGATTGTGAAGAATTCAGCAGACATTGAAAAAAATTGCTCTCATTAGAAAGTTATTAATTAAGCAAGAACTTAAGGTAAAATTTAACAGAATGCACCCATGCAATTATAATTTAAATTACTCACGCTTCCTTGGATCCATCTGTCATACCACCATCTGGTACTTGGACATAAAGCCGCCTTTTCCAGAGTACAGAGTTCCATTGAGTAACCTTTGAATCAGTTAGTTGGAAGTTGAATACCAACACAACTGCTTCATCTTCGGATTGGTTAGTCACTTCATCCCACTAAGGAAAAAAGAACCCATTTTCAGCTAGCTAAATCATTTATTGATGCATTACAAATAAGCATTACCATGAAAATTACTATCATAAATTTTGAGTTCAAAAGCAACACAATAAATGAAATTCATTTAATGTTTATAATATTCATCATTGCAATTAAACAATTTTGAACATTTGTGGCCCAATCGGTTACAATGTCTTTCAGACTTAATACCTGCCGGAATAAGTCTGGAAGAATAGATCAAGAACCAATTTTGTTGATATCACAAGTTATAAGTTAAAAACCATAACAGCTACTATATAAAATTATTAAAAATTAAAAATTTGTTTATATTTTTCTTATCTTAGACACTCAACTGAAACATTAATTAGAAGAGTGGTTAATTGCTAAGTTAATTGTTAAACTTTCTTTCCCATTAAAAATTAAATGAAAAATTCAGCAATTTCTTTTGTTGAATCTTTTGAAAAATAAGCCTAAACATTATTCTGTTATAGAATAGTGTTCTGAATATTTTGATTGTAGCTTTAACACCTAAGTTTCATGTATTATTTTTGTAACACTAACTGCAATAACTTAAATTGTTCCTACGTAACCAAATCAGGAATCCCAATACAAAATAAATTTCATTTAACATTTACATAATTAAGCACATAAATTTCTTTAATAAAACTGTTTTAAAAGACACATTCTAAGAACTTTGTTACAGGTGATTCTATTGCTGCTTATAGATGCATACATATAAGCTTTATTTGAATATTTCTTAAAGCTATTATAGCACTTTAAATTTCAATTACCTTCACTGAGACTGCTGCAGTCACAGGGGGCTCTTTAAATTTCCCCACACCGCTGCCCTCTGCATTTAATAGCAACACGTTGGCGGCATGGGGCACATCAGGAACACCACAGAGACCCTGTACCAATGGATATAGAGTACATCTGGGGCTTAATGCTGTAACAGAAAAAGAAAAATGTTAGTACTTATAAATATTAAATTTCAGTTTACACAATTTCATAAATGAAAATACATTGTATAAAGTATTAAGTTTATGTTCCCAGCAACATTCTAAAAGCAATAACAATTTAAGAATGGGAAGAACAGTTTTAAAAATTCCTATCAAAACAAGGTTATCTAGATTATTTTATATAAAAAAAAAATATTTTTAGTTCACTGGATTTGAATCCTTTAGTGCACATTGATATTCCAGTTCTTGCCCATTTGCTGATACCACTAAAATTTCCATGATACACAGGTTGCAAATCATGCTATTCGGAACATTTATGCTTCGCTTATATAATTCATAGCAAGAACTTTTGCTTTAAATTTTTAATTAAATCAGAAATATCAACTAAATTGAAGAATCTTTGCAGAACCAAAAGAAAATTTTCGACTGCCTTGAGGATGCAAACTTTACAGCATAACACTATTTTGCTTCCAATCCACTATTTGTAGAAAATAGTCTTTAACGTGCTTCAGATAAACACAAGTATAATCTTATAGTTCACGAGTAGCAACAAGGCCTAAACACAGAAGTTCACGTTGAAATTTAATACCTCGGAGAGAAAATAGAAATGCAAATAAGTTAATTCAAAGAGATAAATATCCTATTAATCAAAATATTCCATAATTACAGGCAGGACTTTCAGTTAAATTTCAAGCACAGGCTGAAATCCCATCAAGGATAGGTTATACTACGTATAAGTAGCTCTTAAAGATATATTAGCCCGATTATTTTGCAAAAAACTATCAGCTGTTATTACCAACATTTATTAATTACTAAAATCTTCAAATATTCTAGTAATATGAAAAAATATACGAACTTGCTTCGGAAGCTGAAAACTAGCGGCGAGATAAGTTAAGCCTAGTAATTATATTTATATTTTGCCTTACAGAATGATGTACATCTACATTAAAAAAGTCGGTCATTGATCAGTGACGTCAGAAGACCTTCAAAAACCTGAAGACTATTAATGGAGAGCTACAATAATTTGCAGTGCTAAAACACTATACAATATTAAAAAATATTATTTAAAAAGATAAAATTCTACTCTCCATAAATTATTCAAATTATTGATCGAAATAATCCTTTTGCACTTCGTACAGCGACGTGCGCACCACATGAAAAGCAGAACCAGTAAACACGAAACAGAAAAAATAACTTTTAAATAATTCTTACCCGAAAGAGTTAAGAGATGGGGAACTACTAATAACAGGCATTGTTTCAAGTAACTGATTAATAGTTTCTGTACTACAAGAATTCAATCGGAGTCTAACGCTCAAGTCAGAGTGACTTAAACTCATCACGATACGATAGTGAAAAATCTGGAAAATCAGTGGGAAACAGCGATATATATAAACACGTTCAATTGACGTCATAAGCAGAAAGCGCCATCTATTAATGGATCTACGAGTTAGCTCCTCAATCAAACTTACTTTTATTTATATAATGGTTTTATAAGTTCAGAAAAATTTCACTTTTATAAATTTCGTAAAACACTTCTGCGGTGTTTTAAAAAAACTTTATTTACTCATTTCATATAAACTTTTCATGAAACAATATCAATTCCTATGAAAGGATATGATATTTGTGCGAACTGCCTCAAATGATTTCCATGTCCTCAAATCTGCAAGTCATCATTAATATTTTAAAAACATATAACTTTTGACTTTTCTTTAAAAATATCGAATATTTTGAAAGTTTCATAAAAATGCATGTTAAAGGATTAAAGTTTCATCCTTGTCATCGCTACCCCTTTGAAAATCCTTTCAAAAGTAAAGATAAATAAGACTTAAAACTTAGAAAATTTATTTCTTTGCGTAGTTTTAATTACAAAATAATATGAGTTTTTTATTATTATTATTTCTCGTTATTTTTATGAACTTAATTACATTTTAAATTAGTATACTAATATAAAAAGTAATTTTCTCATGTTTATATTTGATAAAAAAAATTATATATGTAGCATTAGTAGAAGATATATTACCCATGATTAACGAATAAGCCTTAATTGTATGCATAGTAATTAGAGATAAAAATTTAATCACAATTATGTAAATTATGATAATCATTACTGATTTTGGAATACTTTTATAAGTACTAAATGGTATGCACATTATTCTAGAAATATACAATAAAGTTTTAACAACTTTTAATTTTTAATTAAAAAATTGTTTGTCCTAACGTTATTATTAATTATGTAACTGTCTGGTTAAGATATTAACAACCGAAATGTTATTAAGATATTTCACTGAATTTTATAATAGGCAGCTCATAAACAAATTACGATGATATATTCAACAGGTTGGCTTGACTAAAGAACTGGGTTCCTCCGCCAACTTTGCGATAATGGTTTAAGTATGGTCGCCTAACATTTTTTTCTGATCTCACCGTGTAAAAACTATGTATATATAATTTAAATTATATTTGCATCCAACTCTCCTTGTATAATTCTTTTCTTATATATTAAATGTGCTTAATGCTTAACAATTAGATATCACAAACCATTAATGGTTCACTATGGCTGATTTTTAATAATTTGGAGCTGTTGCGTTTGTAAACTGTTAAGGGATTAATTGCCCATAAATATAAATGTCCTGTTTTCAAGTCGTTTTCTTTAATTAAGTAAGAGTATATAATTCTATTACGATGGAGCACTGTGCATTAATTAAAGTCGTCAGAAAAAGTAAGAAATACAATGTTTGGATGGATTACCTTTGTGTTTTAGTAAATATCGCCAATATTTTCGCCAAATTTGCCAAAGGGTTTGGTTTGGTTTGGAGCGCTACGGTTTACTGTTTTGCACACGAGGGCTAATGAGACCGGGACCTACTGCTTAAAGCCGACTCCGAACGGCTGCGAACATCCATGCTATAGTGGGATTCGAACCCACGAACTCCAGTACCGACGATCAGCGCCCTAACCAATCGGCCAGCGTTAATTTGCCAAAGGGAACACAATTCTTAAGTAGACCTCAACAGATTATATAAAAGAGCTGCTTATATGAGATTATAATCAAACATTATGCAAGAAGTGCAAAATTATTTGGATATCGTATAATACATATTTCACCGATTATTTTTTTACATACGAAGTTATTATCCTGTTTCTATTGCTATAATCAAAAACATCCATCTATAAATATAAAATTATAGTATTTGGTCTAAAGGGGGAGTATTTGGTCTAAAAAACATCACTCAATCTCTATATGCATAAGTATTTTTTTTTTTTTTTTTTAAATTTCGTATATATCTGTTTATACTTACATACATAAAACCTTTAATAGCTCTTCATAAATGTAGATCTTCATTAACTTAGGAACTATTAGAAATATGGCCGTTGCTTTGCACTTATGAAGTATTATGATGAACCATAAGAAATATTTCTTATTAATTTAATATGTTCTAACTGTATAACAGTTTACTTAATCTTAATAATTATACTGTTGGCTTAGATTATTTAAGTGCTGTTTTCTATCCTTTAATATTTGTACTAGTAAGCTTAACTAAAACTGTTCTACGCAAGGTATGATGTGTAAGAGAGAGATTCTTCATTTAAATTTAAAATAATGGTTACAATGAGCTGTTGCTAGTAATTTTCAATATCAAGTCCAATAAAATCTATTTATTTACAGAACCGTCCATATTTCAGTTGGCATATTATATTAACCACGTTCGTCAGTGAACCACGTGTAAATGTATTGTTAAGTAAAATATATCGGCTTCGAACGTGCGTCATGCCTTACTCATCTCTAATCAGGAAGTGCTGATCTCATTCTGCGCCTTATATATACTTAAGGCGGGTCTGTACATTCCATATTGGATTCCTGTCTCTCCATATTAACCTATGAGAATTATAAAATTTTCTGGGCTATTAAGAATTTTTAAAACAAATATATTTATATATATATATATATATATATATATATATATATATATATATATATATATATATATATATATATTATATATATATATATATATATATATATATATATATATATATATATATATATATATATATATATATATATATATATATATATATATATATATATATATATATCACGTCTAAAAAAAAGGGTAGTTGGAAATTACGTGAGTTAAAAGCGATTTTAACAATGGAACTCTTTTATAATAATAAAGTAAATGAAAAAGACCCAGCTCGAGTAAGCTTTTGGGATCATCCAGTCAGGCGGAAGCATTTTGGAACAATTTGATGAGCTTGCAAACAGATAACAGTTAATTGGCGAGTGGGTATGGAACTGTGAACAAACACACTCTACGCGTATCTTCGACGAAAAAATGAAAATGGCGCAAGTTGCTTTCAAATAGAACTATGTTTAAATAAACTTATTATCATCAAGAAAGACTGTTTTCCATTCGCCTTAACTCTGCACCACGATATATATATATACATGTGTGTGTGTGTGTGTGTGTGTAATATATCAAAATTATTCCGCTGTACTCTCTAAAACTTTAAAAACTTTTAAACACCGAGCATTTTTTTCTGGAAATTACGGTTCAGTTTTCGACATAAATCTTTATATTGTTAAATCAAGCTAAAATTATAACAACACAATGTTCACGCTGAGCTATTTGCAACTTTATTCTCAGGGTCCCAACAATGAAAAAAAAAATGTGGGTTTTGAAGCAAAACGAAAAATTTTGCCGATGTTGCATTCCATAATTACAAATTTGCGTAAAAATCTCGTTAGAGCGCGTGAACTTTAACCCTGATAAAAGTACCTGTATGATAACTATGAAGTGGACTGTAATTTTTAGTTGTAAGGCATCTTCAAAAGACATAAAAAATATTTCTTCCTTTATTACTGGGGCTGAACACCCGCTTGCCGTAAAGGCGACTATTTAGAACAAAACTTTAATAGTACTGACAAACTTTGGCGTCGAACACACTCTCGTCGCCAGAAACTCGCCAAGGAGAACGCTTGGCGCATAGCACCCATCCCTTTTATATGTTTTAAATAATTTTTCAGACGGACGATAGCCGAATAGGTAGAGCGCTGTTCTTCGGCACCAGAGTTCGTGGGTTCTAATAGAATTTCTGGCATGGGTTTTTGTAGGCATTCAGAATCGGCTTTAAGATGTAGTTTTTGGTGTCATTAGCCCTCGTGTAGAAGGGGAAAAAAAAAAAAAAAAAAAACAGTAGACCTTAGCGCTCTGAACCAAACCATATAATTATTTAACCTTTAAAGGATACAAATATTTATATGTGATCCCCCCCCCTCGCAATCACTGCTTTAATGTTTTATTGTACTGAAAATGATATGTTCGTCAGCATTTTATAGCTTTAATTTTTGTAAGGTAAACTTTCATATTCTCTGATTTAATATCTCTTTTTTATCTGCAGATGATTTAGACTTCTGACATTTTCATTTTGTCATATTTTGGAAAATTATAATATTGTCTCTGTATGTAATGGATGCCTTAAATGGTTGGTTTAGAGCGCTACTGTCTACTGTTTTGCACACGAGGGCTAATGAGACCGGGACTTACAGCTTAAAGCCGATTCCGAACGGCTACAAACATTCATGCCCAAAGCGGGATTTGAACCCGCGAACTACGGTTCCGAAGAGCAAAGCTCTTCCATTCGGCCATCGTTCGGGCCTTAAATGGATATTGTACATTTGTTTACGAAAACAATTTCGTTTTAAAATGCTCAGAGGCATCGGGAAAATTAGTATGACTGAGATATAATGAGACATAAATGATTCGAAGGGAGAATAAAATAAAAGACAGAAAAATCAGAGTTAATGTCAAAACTGTTATTAAGTACAAATAATTAGATGGCGCCATATAGAATTTGCGCTTTAATACTAGAAAGCCTATAATATATCTATTTATGTATGTATGTATCTATCTATCTATATATGTAAACCATCAATTATAAAACTCCTTGACAAGGAGAAAGCTCAATAGCTAGCAGTAATAAAAATGCAGTCGGACCGACATTGAAGAGAACGGCACAAGTCTAATTGAAACTGTATTCCAGAGCTGCTACAATGGACATCTTTTCTACTTGACAGACAAAGGACAAGACACAAAATCGCTCTGCTTGAACAGAAGTGCACCCAAGAGCGAAGACAGAAAGAATTTTCCCAAATTAGAAGAAACTTACTCAGCGAATTTAAGTGCAAGATCAGGAAAAACGCGGAGCCATTTGCCGGCGAAAGCTGGGAAACGTGCTGAATAGACAGAAAGTTTAAACTTTTAGGATAGAAAGCTTTGGGAAGAATTTTAAGTGGAAAACACTCCTTTGATTAAACTACTTTGAGGCTGAAAAAAAGATTTAAAGGAATTAGAATGGGAGATAGGAGATTTTTAAGGAAATATTAAAGTTAAATAATTTTGATAAATTAAATATATATATATATATATATATATATATATATATATATATATATATATATATATATATATATATATATGAAATGAAGGCTGTTTGCCTCATCTCGAAGGGAGTTCCGAAAGGCTATTTCTGTCCTTCAGTCTTGCTGAAAGGAAGAGAAGGACAAAGATATAAAGACAATGGAAATTTTTAAATTAAACTATCGTAGTTTATTCATGTTTACTCTTACGAATGCAACTGATCGCAAACGCTGTACATCTGTTTAAATAGTTGTAGTACCAGCCAATTAGCAATCACCTACAAATCACGTAGATGGCGTAACTTAAGCGTCAGAAATCTATTTTTAGCCGTGCAACAGAAAGGAATTCACAGGAGAACATTCGAGGACTAGAGTTCGGATTCTAGAGTTATTAGAAAAGAATACCGGAAAGAGAGAATCGGAACCGAATGTGATAAAAAATATTACACACACATATATAACCAGTGAAATTATCTTTCACCGATTACACGGTAAATTAGCTCCTCTTATTTGAATTGACCAGGCTTGCTGCGCAAATAGAATACATAAGTAATTTGCATTCGTGCCACCTTCAGTAAAACAAGTTAAGCATTGCGAAACTTCCCATTTATTGGGTTTTAAAGCACACCAGTCAACAAGTCGTTTTTACAAGGAAGGATCTTTTTACGTAGAATACTACAAGAAAGATACATCTTTCAATAATTTTCGCATCCTAGAAAGAGAGATCACGTGATTTTGTTCCCAAGAGACTTTAGATTATTACGCGTCTTTTGGGAATCAAGAGTGAACCTTGATCATTTGAGTTAGTTCGAAAACCACACATGCAGCACTTTAATTGTCGGAGAAGCGAAGCTATTTTCCTGGAACGGCTGAATATTGTGATCAAAGGACAGAAAGATACATTTATGTTGACGTTGGTTTTGAGAGACGGGTAAAAAGAATTTAAGTCGGCGGAAACTCCTTTAAATTTGATATTTTAAGGGTGGGTAACTAGGTATTAAAAAAATGATAATTTTAGACAGATATTTTAGGTGCAATAATTTTGATATTATATATATATATATATATATATATATATATATATATATATGTGTGTGTGGGTGTGTGGATATATGTAGATATATTTTACATATACTTACACACACACACATATCTATATCTATATATATATATATATATATATATATATATATATATATAAATAACATTTAAATATTGGTCAACATTTTTGGTTGAGTAAATAGAAAGATTCAAAGTATTCTAGTGGTAACTAATTTTTATCATTGTAAGTTCTATAGAGATATTGTCTATAACCAGCACTGATAGGATCCTTCTCCTGCTAACCACTAAAATTCTATAATGTGTGGCAATAAATTATACAAGCAAAAACAGACAAGGACACGAGGTAGGGATCATCCCCCTTTATTTGATTCCGAATAAAATTTACAATTACTTTAAAACGAAACACTAAAAATTTATAATGAAAAAAAGAGAATTTGAAATGTAAAATAAATATCCAATTACAATTCTTCACAACATATACATTCAATGCATTGTATGACAATAATCCTCTTTAATAAATAAATGCAAGGTACGAGTAAAGAAAACATTAAACACATATATCTTGACGAAATATATATAAAAAAGAACACAATGTCGCTCAAAGCTCCGCAGTATTCAGATGTAAGTATGTATATTTGATTACAAATACAAAAATTGGCTTTTGTTGAAACAATATTTTAAATATACGCTACTAAAAATTTGTATTTGAGAAAGACATTCATTAAGGAGCATTATCATCTTTGGTATATATATTTGAACAGAGCAATAATACTTTGGGCTCTAATCGCATTCCCATGCTAGTACAACGTTGTAGTGTACAATGTTATTCGCTTCTTAAACAATACTTAAATAACAGAAAATTAATTAATGGAAAAGTTATAAAACAGAGACAAAAATTTTGGGGGTAGAAAATGATTTTAAACTAACAATATTGCTACAAAGTAATTGAAAATAGATTTTTTTGGAATGTATATACTTTAACAGTGGAACAAACTGAACACATAAACAGAACAAAAAAAATGGATGAAACAATATTTAATGCAGTAACTCTAAAAATGTGTGCCGAGGCACCTTTGGGATATCGACTTCCTCACATACCACAAAATACAGTCCAACAGTAGATGTTAATCTACAGTTGGCATTGTGCAAAGGACATTCCTTCTGTAGGGAACAGAGGTAGACAAATGATGAGCAATCAGAACCAATCTTTTGCTACATTCTGTAGAATCGTGGCTTGAACGCGTTTGTTTTACTTCGTTCTTTAACACTATTGCACTTTTTTATATCCCAACAGTAATGAAAAGGAATTCTAAGCACAATCCAATGTTTCTTTCAATATTATCCCCTTCCCCTTAAAAAAAGAGGAATGGTGCATGACTGCATATATTTTATAAGCAAACTCGAAAATGTTCGAAGCAAACTTTCGAATTTTCTGAATAGACTTGCCTTTTTAAGACATGCAGAGATTTGACGAGTAGTCTCTGATCCAAGGGTGAACTAAATGACATGAGTTTCCTAATTTCATTTCCAATTTAAATTTAATTCCATAATTTAATTATTGAGAACTAATAAACAAGTATTTTGCGCTCTGCTAATGTCCACACTTAAGTATATAAATAGAAGTCTGTTTTCTTGCCGAATGTCAATTAATTGACTATTTGGAAAAATTTGAAATCAGCACCAAAAACCAAAAAAGTTTGAGAATCACAGTTACAATGTGCTTGTGGTAATCCCTAAATTTTCCGAGTAAATGACTTCTTTCTGGCAAGATTTCCTATACCTACATAAATTCAAAGCTTGCCCTATAATGGTTCAAGCTTAACATTAGAAAGATCGGTACAAAAAAATTCTTTAATGATAATTCATTATATGAACCACACATTAACAAGCCAATTTCTATTCAACTGTTCAACAAAAAAAATTAGAATTAACCCTAATGCAATGTTCAATGAAGCCCAGTTTTTAAAAATGTACAGTAGAAAGTATTTTTCGATGGAAAATTAGGTATACTTTTAGTGCAACAGTTCATCAGTGAGTAGAATTCAGACAACAAAATCACAAAAATATTAGTTCTGAAAAGTTAACACAAATTAAAAATGTGTATTTATAAAAATAACAAGTCTTTTAAAAATATTTAGTTCAATTAAATACATAATTCATAAAAATAGTGCATACATATATGAATCCTCAATTCCTAAAGATCAATATAAATTCTAATTAGATATTTATTTACAGAAAATGACAGAATATTGATAAAATTTCATTAAAAAGATCTTTTTAAATAGCTAATAATGACTTTTTTTATTCAAGTATTGAAAATATTTAAAAATGACTTTTTTATTCAAGTATTGAAACTTCTTACTGCTAAATCTTTGGAAATAATAATAATACTCTCATTTTGTTGAATAACACAAATTAAAATATATATTAATATTTTAAAAAATTCTATATTAAACTTTCAGGAAATGAGGAAACTTTCAATTTATTTAAAAAAAAATTATAAATGCAGTATAAGTATAATATAATGCAAAAGCCTAAATCATTGCCACAGTAAGAAATCAAAACACATAATTCATAACATACTATCCGTCTCAATGTTAGTTATTTTGAAATTTTGTAAATTATTTCTCTTGCTGTAGCCCATATACCATAAATGTTCCAATTATACAAAATATGATTTAAGAAAAGCATTAGAATATGTATTACTTTTGACATAAGTAATAAAAAAAAAATAAAATCTATAGGAATTAATTTTACACAACTCAATTATGATGCTATGCAGAATTTACGATATAATCAAGACTAGCTCTCCTTACTAAAATTCTAGCCTTTATTTTATTGCATCTTAACATCGAAATAAAAGTACATTTCAATTATAAATTTTTTTAAATTTCATACCTATTCAGAATTTAATTTTTGAATAAAAATTTCTGTCTTTTAAATTTTAATACCTTTTCTCCAATTGTTTAATTTCAAATGTTTTATGCAATTACTGAAACATTATACATGATTGTACATAGACTTTTATATATATGTAGTAGATGTTTTTACTCACTACAATTTAGGATGATATCCGTGCTAGATATGGTGCTTTTGTTAGGCTATGAAAGAAATTGGAAAAATTTGAAGATAAAAAATATTGAGTTTATTTGGACAATCTATTTTTGGTCTTCTCAGCCAAAAGTTTGATTCACTTATTTAATCCACGAGAGGACTAGTGAGCCAGCCAATCAGAGTGTTAGTTACATGATGATCATTTGAAGTGAAATTAAGATACGTAAATGATTTGTATAAGAATAGTTGATCTAAGCAAAACATAATTTTGGTGTTCACAAACTCGCAAAAGTTACTCTAATTAAAAGAGAAACAAAGATATTTTGCCACAGTTTGTCATTTTAGGGATAGAATTGACAAAAATTTGTGTGTATACCAAAGCGAAATTTCGACACTGAATAGTAAAAATACTGGAGATAAATTAAAATTTTGTATCTGTAATATAGATCCATTAAACATAAAAAACCCACAAGGCACAGTAGCAGTTAAACTTGGGCAATCATGACCAAATTATTTTTATTCTATGGACAATAAAATTTGGTCATTTTCACTTTCAAAAGCCCTATGCACATCATGTCAAATCCTTAAAATGCATAAGTAACAAAGGGGAAGACAGAAAGTTCTTATTGCTTTAAGGGCTCTAATATATAAACTTCTAAAGACTGATGACTTATCTATGATATACAGTTGCCAGAGCTCACAGGTCATGTTTAGTTTCTCATACATTATATGTCCTATATCATCTTTGTTTCTGAATTAGAATGAAAAATGAACATTAAGAGTCTAATAACTTATTGAAGTAAATTTTTATCATTACATATGTATATATAGATGAAAGTCCATATACAATCTTGTGTCATGAGTACTGAAACATATTACACAAGATTGTACATGGACATGGTGTGTGTGTGTGTGTATGTATGTATGTATGTATGTATATATATATATATATATATATATATATATATATATATATATATATATATATATACATACAAGTTCATATACAATCTTGTGTATATTTCAGATTAATATTAATAATTGCATTAAAATTATATACAATTTAACATTATATATATATATATATATATATATATATATATATAATTTTATATAATTTTTACTGCAATTATTAAATTTTATATACATTTTTACTAATTTTTTTGTTTTCTTTACTTAAAAAATAGTAACCTATGGAACCTATTGGAGAAGGGGGGAGGCAATCCAGTTTGAACCTAAACCAAAATTAAATCTTGTTTACAGACCTGGATATAATCAATTAAAGAGGAAAAATATAACTATATACATATAAAATATGTTTCACTCTAATATCAAATAATTATTTTAGTAATCTTTACAAATTTCAAAAAGGTACAAAAAATTAATATCAAAAGGATGTCATTTACCATACTTGTATATAAAACAATACCACTTATAAATGATACCTGTTATGAAAAACTGTCTTATTGTTTTTTTGCAGAAATGTAAAATTTCAAATTGTGTTTGTTATATAAAGAGTATACAACAATATATTTCAATAGTAAGGCCTCTTTTTCTACAACAGAAGCTATACAAGTTAAACACTTTTAATGAATTAAATTTTAAGGGAAATCAAATTTTTCAAAGGTAAAGTTCTATACACATTTCACACTAACTTTTAAGACAAGTAAATTTGTACTAGCCATTTAAAAGCAATGCACAGCTTCTACATCTGAAAGACTAGTAATACTGTAGAGTACAAATTCTAACACTATTGAAAAATACTAGATACACTAAAAAAAGTTACTTGTATAGTATAGATTCTTTTAAGTACATGTATACTTATAAATACATAATAATGCATAAAAAACCTGAGAACTACATGGAAATTAATATTACTCTTATTTAGTGAAAAGTCATAACTCTAAAATCAAATATGAGTAAAATAACAGACATAAAGTTAAATTTTGTATTTATCATTTGCAGAATCACTTGAAATATCACAATTAAATATTAAAAATTAACTGATCACTATTTTCTTCATTTTAAAGTTATATATCTATTAATAAATTTTTAATACAAAGAAATAACTCAAAGCACATTTTTCAAAAACATCCAATACATCACATGAAACTACAGTAATTAGAATTCTCAGAAAATTCACAAACATCATACAAGACACTTAATTAGCATAAAATAGATCAATTACACAATAAAAGTTATAATTTAATCATCAAATTTATAAAAATTGATTTTGTTAGAAATTGAGTTTTTGTGCTTTTTATAAAAAAAAATGGATATAAAATTAATAATCTTAATAAGTATTAGATATAAATAATCTTTATCATAGTAGATAAAATAATCTCACTCAGATAACTTACATTAGATATAAATAATCTGAGTAAGATAATTTATATTTTAATTATTAGATATAAAATTATCTTACTCAGTCTAAAATATAAACTAAACATTGGAAGACAATAGAAAAATGACAGAATAAAAGCAAATTTCATAATATCTATACTTGCTTTCACAAAACAATGAAATACAGTTAGATTATATTTATTAGTGAGTTTTTATTAGATATTTTACACCATCCACAAACATTTAAGGCCTCATTGATTGTGTCTGATTTATAAAACAGGTATTTGGCACATTAACTTTTAAAAATATAATAATTTATAAAAATATTAAATACTGAGCAATAAATTAAAATAAATCTATCTTAAGGCTATGGGATTCTAAAATTAATCTTAGTTACCTTTAGGGCTTTGTGGTCTACAACATCAAAGCCAGGATAAAATATATATAAGACCAAATATAGTGGAACCTACTCAAGAAGTTTTCCAAGTGACTGAATGATTAAATCTTCTTATGCAGGAAAACTGCTTAAGGTATGCATCAACATTTAAAACATCATTTTTTTGCCAAAAATCATAATTTTTTTTATTTCTCTATTGTAAAATTTCAACTTTTAGGCTTCTAAATCTGTTTTTGCTTTGTCTCTACGGCATTTTAAAGAAAAGTTACAGCTGTTTAAACATCAGTGACAGCTGTCAAACAAAACAGAAGTAGCAACTTCAGAATCAGAAGTTGTGAATTTAAAGCCTTTTAAAGAGCATTTTTTGGACAAAACCTTTTAAATTTTCATGACGATTAGTTTAAACATTTTTCTAGTATATTTAATAGTTAACAATTTGGCAATTAGAAAGTTTTGAAGCATGAAAGTGTGGGGAACATTAAAGTTAAATAATTTTGATATATTACATATATATATGAATGTATACAATTTTTATACATACATTGATATTTATATGCATATATATACTTTTTTCCCTTCTTCTAGATTATTATTTGTATGTTCTCTTCAAAGTTCAATGTTGCAATAGGAATAGAACTGGGACCACAGAAATAGAAAGTCTTAAATGGGAAAACTTCTAAGATAGGAACTTCTTAAACAGGTTCCACTTCTTAAGTAGGTATATCGCATAAAATTCAAATTTCAATTTATTTTACTAACAAAAACTTGCTGAGCTTTTAACAAACAGATTTGATAGAAATAAAAAAAAATAAAAACACTGTAATTGTATTTAATTTCTCCAACCATTGAAACAAAGTCTTGCAAAATTTTGTACCTTCACCACACTTACATACTTTGGAAAACTCTATTCTTATCAGTTCTTCACTATAACCATATCTACATTCTGACAGAATCAACAATGCACTGTAAAATACATCTGAATATTGTACAATAAAGTAGAAAATCTAAAGCCTGATTAAGTAGTTTACAAAAAGAAGAGTTTTTTTTTCTTTTACAAAATATTCCAAACATTAAAGAACTTCTAGCATAAAAATACTACAGAAAAAACTATAAAATCTCTAAGAACAGGAAGCACTACAAACACAGAAAATTTTACACAATATTTACAAATACATATAAATTCTAAACATGATCACATAAAGAAAAGTATAAGATGCTGACATTTGGAACATTCAACATTTTAATAAAGAAGTCATCCTCATATGCTAAATAAAATAATGCAAGAGTGATAGAAAATTATGTTTCAGGTACCCTGCCATTTCTACTACACTTACGAAAAAACTTTAAATAAAATTAATACAAAGATATTACAAAACTTTTTGTTTGTGGTAAGGAATCTAAATTTATAAAAGCAATTCAGTATAAAAAAATAAAATGATTTATATGGAAAAGACAAAAAGATAATTACTATTTGGAAGGAATAAATTTACAAAGGATGAGTAGAATAAGACATTCTCAAACAAGTTTGAAAAAAAGTTAACCTTCATATCACTTTGTTTATATCAAATTTTAGTTTTACAATAAAATTATAAATTATTTTTCCACAGTATTGAAAAATAAAAAATAAATTATCTGATTTTTTAAAAAATAAATGTTTCAAACAGGTTATGGAAACAAACATAAATAGGAATTCTTTGGGTAGCTAATTCAGTACTTTAAACAATAAATGATTAATAATTATTTAAAAGAGACAAAGAATAATGAGATTTTTACAAAGAATTAATTATACTACAATGAGAATTCTGAACACAAATTACTAAAGCTTCTAAACTTCTGAAATTTCTCAACAGTTACAAAACATTAAGAATTATTTATCATATCATTCAAAAATAATTTAAGAAATCCTTTAAAAGAGTCAGTTTTTTGTGCTAGGGAACATTTAAACAAATTAATCATTCATAAAATTATTTTTAAAAAGATAATTATAAGTATTTAATACATTTAGCTGCAAACCTACATGGAATGAATTACATATTACTAATAGTTAAAATAGAAAGATTTAATAAAAATTAGGGTAAACTCAGCATAAAAAAAATCCAAATAAACTAACAAAAGAATAAAATACTACTTTTTAAACTCTTTGCCTGTCCTGTACATCACATGTGATATAATCTAATGCTTGTATATCCCATGTGATACACAATAAACTATATTTTAAGCAGAAAATATGGTGTAGCATCTTAAAATTAGTTATACTTTTTAGTTACATATATGCAATATAAAGGTTTATATTTAGTGTACATCATATAATTATTCTCTCATATAGGGACACCCAAAGTGTTGAAAGGTGGCTTATAACACATGGGCTGAAAAGTTCGTAGGCTGACACATAGATGGAGCTACTTGTATTTGATCCATATGATTTTTAGTTAGCCCTAATCTTTGAAAGACACGTGTATAAATTTGACATGAAAAAATTTCTGTAGGACTATTAATTTGTGGGATATAGTATTTTGAGTGAAGAAACTTTTGTTACTTTGAAAACAATGAATAAAAAGGAATTTTGTGTGTTAGTAAAGCATTGCTTTTTAGCAAAAAAAATACTGTTGAAGCTAAGGCTGGGCTTGAAAAACATTATTCTGAGTCTGCACCAGGAAAACCAATAATTGAAAAGTGGTTTACTAAATTTAAATCAGCCAAAATGAGTACCAAGGAAGATGCATGCTGTGGACACCTCAAAGAAGCTGTTACCGAGGAAAAAAAAAGTACACAAAATAATTTTGAATGACCGTAAAGTGAAGTTGATTGAGATATCTGAGACTCTAAATATATCAAAGGAACATGTTGGACATATCGTGAAAGAATATTTGGCTATCCGAAAGCTTGAAGCAAAGTGGGAGCTGCACAAGCTCACAATCGATCAAAAACAACAACAAATTAATGATTCTGATCAGTGTTTGAAGCTGTTTGACTGTAATAAACCCAAATAAATGGGCCAATATGTGTCAATGAATGAAGCATGTCTCTATCATTTCACACTGGAGTCCAATCGACAGTCAACCGAGTAGACTGCACATAATGAAGGAACTCCAAAGCAAGGAGAGACGCTACAGTCGGCTGACAAGTCTATGACATCAGTATTTTGAGATTTGCATGGTATAATATTCATCGACTATCTTGAAAAGGAAATAACTATCAACAGCGACCATAACATAGCGTTGTGAGCGTTTGAAGTACGAAATATCGAAAAAATGGCCCTATTAGAAGTAGTAGAAAGTGCTGTTTCGACAAGACAATGCACCGTGTCATAAGTCAATGAAAACGATGGTAAAATTATATGAAATAGGCTTCTAATTGCTTCCAAATCCACCGTATTCTCCAGATCTGATCCCCAGGCACTTTTTCATGTGCTCAGACCTCAAATGAATGCTATATGGAAAGTAATTTAGCGCTGATGAAGAAGCAATCGTTTAAATTGAGGCCTATTTTGAGGCTAAAGAGAAATTGTACCATACAAATGGTATTGAAAAATTGTACGATTGCTATAATTGTTGTAACTTCCTTGAAAATAACAACATTGATTAATAAAATCAAATTTTATCAAAAAAAGTTTTTTTTCTGTGTTAGTCTACGAACTTTTCAGCCCAACTGTTATGGGAGGCTATATTAATTATAGAAGTTCTCAGACAAAATAATAACAATGTACAATAACAATTGTTATTATTATTATTACTAAAGCTTAAAAACTTATAAAACAAAAATTTTACATAAATTATTTTATATACTAAATACTTGTTCTTGTATGAATAGTAAATAAAA
Source organism: Pardosa pseudoannulata (assembly GCA_032207245.1). NCBI lineage: Eukaryota > Metazoa > Arthropoda > Arachnida > Araneae > Lycosidae > Pardosa > Pardosa pseudoannulata. Next base: position 202,274,161 of record CM063498.1, read on the forward strand.
ATAAAATGAATATGTGTAGATAAATTATGACAGTCACAAAATATAATACCTTCACCAAACTAATACATGCATTATAAAATAAATAACATATTATAGGAACTCCATATGAGAAGAAACACCATATTGAAAAATATCACTATATATGTATGAGTGTGTCTACTCATGCAAAATGCAATGCAATCAATTTACAAAACTAACACACTGATAAGAATTGTAGAATTTTAAAAACAAAACATAAGAGAATTGATATACAGAGGAAAATATAAGAATAATATACATGAAAAATCTAACTAATAAATTATATTTTATGTTATAGTATTAACTATTTTATGCTATAGTAATAAATAATGCTTCATATAAAAGCAATAGCAAATAGAACCCTCTTTGCATATAAAAAAATAAAATGAAAATAAAAAACAAGTGGAAAACTTAATTAAGATAAGTGTAAAATAAATGTCTATTTCTATAATGTCTAAAGTGATTAGGATTCTCGTGAAAACAATGTAAAATTTTGAATAAAATATTTATATCAAAATATACAGCAAAATCAGCTGTTCAAATTAGTTTTCATCTCATGAGAAAAAAATTTCATTTTAAACAAGAGAACAGCATTTAACAATAAAATTGTTCTCAAGTATAACTGTGCGTAAGTAGAAGATATATTTTGTATTGCTACAGTCTGAAAAATCAGGTTAGAAAGTGATATATAATATTTTACAGATCATACACAGATTTTTTTTTAAAATGTTATTTGAGAAGAGAATAAAATAAGAAAAATCTAATTAAAAAGGGATAAATAATTTTTTACAGATCACACATAGAAATTTTAAAATGTTATCTGTGAGGGGAATACAAATTAAATATGATTAAATTAGATTAAGTTAGAAAGTGATAAATAATACTTTAGTAGGGTAATGAGATAGGTTAAAAATATATGCATTCATTTAAACATGCAATATTATTTATCGACTTCATATATAACTATAAATAATTTATATTTAAAAAAAAAGTTATAAAAAATTTTAGAAACTTCAGAGCATTATGATGCAAAGAATTTTAAAAAGGTGATAACACTATAAAAACAACAATACAAGAAGAAAATTTATGAAGAAAACTATCTCAAATCTAAGAGATATAAAAAGTAAAGAAATCTATACATAAATAAAAAAAAAATTTCTTCAGATTATTTTAGAAAAGTAAAATACAAATTAATATGATTAGGAAAAGTGCAGCTCAAAACTGTATCACAATCATGACAAACAAAACTAAGTTTCAAAATTTCCAGCACCAACTTTAAACATATAAATGCCTTATTGGAAAATTTAGGATAAAAACTATATAACAAACACTGAAATATAAGTATCGGTTGATTAGTATCTATACCCATAATTTATATTTTATCTTAATTAAAATTAACGGAAAAATGCAATTTTAAAAATACAAAAAATCAACAATACATAATGATTTCAATGAAACATTGTACTTCCCAGGTAGCACAAATTGTATTGATTAATTGTATAAATTTTAGACATTATTTTGAATGTCAGACATTCAATTTTGGACATCTGCCAGCATTGACTGACTAAATGTAAAATTAAAATTTGAAGTTATTTAAAAGAGTTGTTTGTATAAGATAAATATTATTCTGCTAAACAAAATTTTATAAATTTGTTAATTTTTACAAAATCTAATTTAAAATTTTTTTTAATGTTGTAACATTGTCAAACAATGTTATAAAAATGTTATTATTTAAAAAATATTCAGCAATATCTATCAATATTTATAAAAATACATATCAATTTCTGACATCAAATGATATCTCATGACAAGCACAATTTTTTGTTTCAATTACTTTCTAAACAATTTTAAGTTTTTCTTTTCAGCTTTAATTGTTTAAATTTCTGGAGATTCCTTTATTTGTTTCTTCACATTCTAATTTAACAGTGAATAAGCATTTAAAAAGGAATGCCCAAGAAATCTCCAATACTCTGTCTTCACTCTGTACAAGACAACAAAAAGAGTACTACAACTAATTGTAATTATTGAAATCTTTCTGAAAGCTGTGAGACAAGCAAAGTAGAACTCAAGTGTTGTAGATTTTTGTTCTGTGGGAAAATGCTATGTAATAAAAATTTTAAAACGTAACGTTTAATTTTTAACGTAACGCAAGTTTCTAAAAAAATAGAAAAAACATTACATCAAGAAGAAATGATTGAATTAGTTCACATGGCAAAATTATGACATCAAGAACATAGCTAAATATCAAAAAATGATATTCAGGTATATCTTTTTTTTTTTTGGAGGGGGGGGTCCCTCCTAATTTTTGTACTACCTGGGTTGTTTAATATTAATTACTGTAATTGTTTATATCTTCAGTACGACAATCAAGTTTAATACTGAACTAATTTTTGAGTTATACTAATGAAAAGAAAATCGCAAATTTGTTGAATAAAATGGTATTAAAAGTTGAATGGTCCCATAAGATTTTTTTAAACATTATTTATTTGCTTAACCCAAGTTGTATCAAAGGTACATGACCATAAAAAACTTCCATTTTATTTCATTATTTAGAAAATGAATGAGTTATACTTTTGTAGCGGGTGAAATGCAATAGGGCAAAGTTGATGTTTCAAACCACAATCTACCAGAATTACTACAGATAAAGAGAAATAGATCTGATGTATGCAGAATACTATTTCACTAGTCTTCATGAAGATTAGTGCACATATAAAATCTACAAGTGGAATAAGTAAATTAGAAATGACATGGAAATATGATTTAGAAAATATAAATGCTGACAAATTTTAATTGTAAATGTTTATGTTATTTTTATAAACTACATAGAAAATAAGTAAATGCAGAATATAAGCATTACTCCAATTACTACTAGACGTCTTTAGTATATAACTTATTAAGAACTACTTTCATATGGAAATGATACTGCCTTTTATCAGGGTGTCCTGGGGAAAACCATTTAGAAATTCCTTGATAATTCTTTGAAATTCACAAATTCTTACCTGATAAATTCACTCTTGAGTTGAAAGAAATAATGATTTATTTCAATTATTTTGTAAAACTATTTTTAGATATAAATTTATATTTAAATATAGTTATAAATTTCAGTATAGAGAAATAAAATCCCAATGCATTTAAAACTTAAATATTCTTTTCTGTCTTTAGAGTGTTCAGAATAATCTGCATGATTAACAGAAAACTACTCTGTTAAAATAATTAAAAAAAAAAACTAAGAACACTCTAGCAGTTTTGTTTTTTTACATTTTATTTATATTTAAATAATGGAGCTAAATATATTAATTAAAAACCATACATTATTATTTAAAAGATATTTCAATTTGCTCTGTGATAGCATTAATTACCTTGTTAGCTCCTTCTTTAATTATTGACATTTTTTGTCTCCCAATTGCTAAAAAGCAACTTCGATTTTTTTCTTTTAAGCTTCAATTGCTTGTTTTTTAAATATTACTTTTCTTTCCTTTTTTTTTTATTTTTTTCCCCATATTCTCAATTAACAGCAAGTAAGCATTAAAAAAAATCACAAAAGTTTTCTTTTTTCAACTTGGGAAATTTATTATTTAATATTTTTTTTTTAAATTCCCCGATTTTTAAGTTTCACAATTTAACTGATGTTTCCAGAATTGCCAAACGATTACTAGACACTGTTTTTCTAATCCATATTTTTTCAATATTTCTTAATATCATTAGAAGTAGTCCTATGTCTCTTATAGTAGAATTTGTCAACAGTAGAGCATTGCCTACATCTATTTAGGACCATCCTTAAAACATTAAAAGAATACACAGAAAGTCTGATTGAAGCGGGTTTTTTCCTTTAGAAAATTTCTTTATTTTAAATTTTTTTTCCCAAAATTTCATGATAATTTCCTAGAATGCCAAAATCTCTGATAATTACCGGTTGCTGGACACCCTGTTTATATACTTTTGTACATGGGAATGCATATATAATGGATACATATATAATCAGGGATACTGCTTATGCTTCAATTGTAAACTCTTTTCATACTCATCAAATGGTATTCTAAATACATACAAACCTCAATTAAACAGCTGCAGGAATGATAAAAGCTCTAGACTTAACGACCTATCACATAATACCAAATAATAATAAAGATAAAATTCATAGAAATATACGTATATATAGAATATCTACTTTTAAAATTTTATATGCAACATAACAAACAAAACCAATAGAATATATAAAATCTTATTAACAAAACACAACTTTAAAATGACTAAAAGGTAAAAAGCTAAGTATAATTTTAAAAATTACAATTTTTAAGAGATAAAAAAGTCTTAAACTGCAGTTTATAGATATAATAATAATTTTCATCTACAAATCACAGATCTAGCTCTAAATTTTTATAAAGACACAACAATCTTGAGAGTAATAACTACATAATAACCTCAAGATGTAATAATTTATAAGAAAAAGTCAATGCTTGGTGAAGTTATGAATTTGGGATTTGAAAGATTCTACACATATAAACAAAATAAACAAAAACGACATAAAGGGCATTTCTATAGAAATAATACTGTAAGAAATCACAATAAAAAAAATTTGCTCTAAAATCAAATGGAACTCAAAATGTTCAAATACACCATCATATTATAACATTTCAAAAATATATTTATCTTAAAATCTATTAAATTTGTTCCCATAGCTACGAATATTTGTTGATATAAAATAGGAATATGTATTTTACATTTCGATTGTATCTTCCATTAGAGTTGTACTTGCAATCATATGGAGAGAGGAATGTATCTCAGCAAAATGAGGTCGCTTCTGAGGCTCGTACTCCCAACACTTGCACATAATTTCATATATAGCAGGAGGTGTATTGTCTGGAGCATGTAAGCGATAGCCTAATTAAGAAATATGGTCGCTCCATTAGTAAATCATAAAATGGAGACAACACAATATAAAATAAAACAAAAGTTTTAAATAATTCTCTATAAACAGACTGCATAATAATAGGGATGTTTGTAGGACAATACAAATTTTTGAAAATTTTACTTATATATCAAGAGATATGAAAAAACAAGTATAAACGAACAATATATCAGATGAAGAGGGGGGATTAAATCACTCACATAAAATACTAAAATAGAAAATTTTTTTTAAAGATATAAGAGCATGCTAAACACATTTGAAAGTAATACATTTTACTCTGAATAACATTGAATAAAAGCAATTTTCTTAAATAATCAAAATTACTTCTTAAGTAATAGAGCCAAGGTAGCTCAGTTAGCAAAGACATTGATCTTATAACTGGAGGGTTGTAAGTTTGAAATAATTAAAAAAAAAAAAAAAACTATGACAACTCTAAGTAGTTTTGTCTTTTTACAAGATCTGGCCAGAGATCAGCTGTGGTCATTAATGGACATGTAAAATAGGTTTGTGGTTGCAATGTCCTTCAAGTTCAAACAATATCGCTGGAGGTAGCAGGCCAAGGCTGGGGATCTTCAACTTAGTTCCTGCTTCTAAATGATGAGCACCCAAAAGGGACAATGTTACTTACATCTGTAGTATACTTAAGCTACATGTGGTTTCTGGGTGGTGCTGAATGAGTAAAAGCTTTGCAGCATGTTTGGCATAAAGATATATATCTATATTGCCAAGATATATAAAGATATATATCTGTATACAGGGTCGTAACTAGGGCAAGGCAAAGGTGGCATCTGCCACAGGCACATCAGTCTTAAAGGTGCCGCACCATGAAGAAAATGGGGTCCGAAAGAGACCAATTCACCCCGAGTAGAAATAAGGAAAAGTTGAAAAATAGTTTTTTTTTATTAAAAAATCCAATATGTTTATAAATGATTTTTTTAATGAATTTTCTTATTTTTTTAAATGCTTCTAGAGACTGAACTTGTATATTCTTACAAAATGTTTACTAAACACTCCTAATATGCCTTCATGCAAATCTGGGTATTCCTTTTAAATTTTAAAGTTATTAAAACTAAATTTAAATTTAGAAATTCACCACTTTTCTATGAAAATTCAACGTTCAAATAAAAAATATTCCCCTAAAAAAAAATACATACAGAGTGTTTTAAAAATATTTTTAAGTATTAATAAGGTAAAAATAAAAGAAAAATTAAAAATTAATGTACTAGGAAAATTTTAAGAACTAACAAAATATTTTGCGAGTTTACTCTGAATATATGATAGAAAAAAAATCATGGTTACATATTTTCTCACTATATATGGTGGTAAGGGTGCAGACCAATTTTTTACCACGGGTGCTAAAGAACCTAGTTATGGCCCTGTCTGTATAAATAAAAACAAACATTTGATTTTTGTTGCTACTGACATGACAAGTATGCTGCCTGCACTTTTGTCCCTGGAAAAAAAAAAAAAAGCAACTTTTTTACCATTTTATCCTTTAATTGCTGTTGCTGTGACATGGACTCATAGACTCCATGAATTTTGTCCCCTAAGCATTTTTACTCTTCAGTATTGTAAATTACCCTTGACTTTTTCAGTATCTTGCTTTTGCAAAAGCAGCTTAAGTTTCAACCTGTTATTTTGACATTTGCAATCTTATCAATCTCATCTTGAATTGACTTCATCACAGATAATGGGAAATTATTTGAAAGTCATACAGAACATGCTGTATTCTTTGATTCATTTTTAAAATAAAAAGAAAGTAGTAAGGAGAAATAATTTGTAATTTTGATTTATAATAAGATTACGAATACTATTTCAATCCTAATATATCATCTATTACTAAATATAAAATTTCAACACTCTACAGTTAATCATTTTTCAGTTATCAAGATACATGTATACATACAGGCATCAAGTCAAACTAGTCAAAAGTGATTAAAGGATGGTCAAAATAGATATTTAAAGTTTTACTGTTAGTTTCCCAGTATTCACATAGAAATCTAAGGCTGAAACTAGTCTAAAATGGATTCAGACATAATCAAAGTGGTTATATCAATTTAAATCTGAAATTTTGCAACATTTTGTTGCATACTTCCCTTCTGAGTTCAGTGATTGAATGGACTATGGATAAAACAACACAAAAAAAGCTGATTTATTAGAAAAATATTCACTACTCAGTAGAGCTCAGTCTACAAAGAACATTCCAGAACAATCTAGTTCAGAACAGATAGTGGAGAATAATCCAGTATACTCTGGTACAATTCAATGTACAGCACACCCAAAAAACAGTAATATACAGTAAGCACTAATTCACTACTGTGTGATGAGACAAAGCAACATATCTTTTGACTCCACAGTCTGCTAACAGAATGCTTAGAGGTGACCAATGGAGCCATATTTATAGGACCACAGACATTTTGAGAAATTTCTGGACTTTGAAGGTTTTAAAAATATTTCTTCTTCTTCATAAGCTTTAAGCTTGTTACAGTCTAGGGCTATCTCTAAAAGTTTCTTCCATTGGGATCCATCTGCTGCCACAGTTCTAGAGCAGTTGACTCCTATTCATGTAGCATTTTCTCAACTGTATAAATCCATCTGGTGTTTGGTCAACTTCTCTTCCTTTCATCAACTTTTAGAAATGTGACTTTTGTTTGGTCGAGTTTGAATCATTGTATCTATAAATGTGTACCAGCCATTACTTGATATATTTTTATATTTTTTCCAATATTTCCAATTTTATATTTTTCCAATGCTTTTTGAGTTTGGAGTAAAGTTTATTATTATAACGGATTCTCCATACATTATTTTCTTTAACAACTCCTAATACTTTTCTTAGTATTTTTCGTTCAAATATTAATAACTTATTTTCCTCAGATTTGTTCATAGTCCAGCACTCACTTCCATACATAATTATTGGTACTACTCAAACCTTATAAATATTAATCTTAGTTTTTATGCTTAACGCATTCACTGCCGATCACATGCCAGCGTGTGATCGACATACTGGAAAATACACTTATGACAGTGGGTTTGGCAGCAAATGTGTTAAATATTTTAAAGTGAAAATATTTTGATCTAAAAGTATTTGGTCAAGCGAAGTATGTCATGAAAATAGTTGCCACATTTGGCACCAAAAACGTAGTTGCTAAAAGCCTTGCCAGCAAGCCAAAATATGACTTATTTACAAACCTTGTAATGCTATAATAAAGACTCAAAGCAAAACAAAAACACAAAAATATAACAAATGATAGCAAAAATTACTGGTCTAGATTAAACACACTAGTTTAAATTTAAAAGTAATGATTTACATCTTAAAGAGAATGACATAATTCAACTTACCACTTTCTACAAGCTCTGTTGCTTTGTTATTTGAAAGCCCAAGATAAGGAACACTGCCCAGAGAATAAATTTCCCACATAAGAATCCCGTAACTCCAAACATCACATAGTGAAGTATAGATACCTTTTAGAACAAATTGAACCATTAACAAAAATTAAAAGGTAAAGGCCTTATCACATATCAACACGAATGCATTAGTTTATAAATCATTTTACAGGTGAAGAATATAGACATTTCTTGTGTTACATGTAAAAATTTTCAACTCATTTATTTTAGTTCAGTTTAATTTGTGATAAGGCTTTTAATCGGTTGAACATTTTTTACTATCATACAAGAAAACTACATATTCTTCAACAAGAAAAAGAATTCTGAACTGAATCTGCTGCCTTTTCATCACAAACTTGTTGACATGTGGTAAGACATTTAGAAAACTGATTGTACATTTCATAAATTATGAGCAAAACACAGACAAACAACTGAAGAAGAATAAAAAAAATATTTAACTGGTTACCATAATTTAAAGCCTCAGGGGCGGTCCATTTGATAGGAATTTGTTTCATTCCATCTGTGACAACATATTCAATAGTCTCTCTTGACATTCCAAAATCTGATATTTTCACAACATTGTTTATCCCAACAAGACAATTTCTTGCAGCTAGGTCTCTAGCAAAAACAATTACAAACAAAATATTAATTTTTTTTGAGTAATATTTATATAGTGAACTAAACACAAATATAATAACTTGTAGAAAAAAACTACAATTTAGAGCATCCTTTGACGAGAAGGAAATATAAGAAAATAGAATTAATGTTACATATAAATTTGATTATTTTTCTTTGAGAAAATGTAAAGGTTAGTATATTTATACCAACTTGACAGAGGAAAAGTAGTTTTCCGAGAGACATTAAAGAATCCAATATAAAACACATTAAAAATCACTAATTAAAGCCACTAATTAAATAAAAAAAGATACTGTCCTGCTTACTTTTTGTCTTCTATAATTCAAAAATAAAATTAGAAAATGTGAAAATTCTTCATTACCTCATTTTTGAAGATTTCCTTTTTCATTTCCCTATATTCCTATTTGACAGCAAATAAGCCTTTTAAAAAAATACATAAGACTATTTTATTTTTAAATTTATAATAGGTGGAATTTGTTATTTTTCAAACATTCTTTTAAAGAAAATTCCCTGATTTTTAAAAAATATTTTCACAATTTCCTCTATTATTGCCTGACATTTCCAGAATTGTCAAATTTCTTAGTAATTCCCAGTTTTCCCAGTTGCTGGATACTCTGCTGAATCTTTTTAGGAGGAAAAAAGTAATTTTGTTTTAACTTAGTAGATGTGATAATAAACCAGTTGACTGAAAGGCAAAAGATGTTTTTCTTACATATGACTTTAATTAAAGAAATTACCTGTGAATGCAATTTTTGCTCTCAAGATATTCCATTCCTGCAGCAGCATCAATACAGAAAGAGAGCAACTGATGCTGAGTCAAACTTTCATTATGTTTTTGTAAATAATTCAACAGCGATCCTCCTAAAAATAATATTAAAATTTTCAAATGCATTTCATTCAAAGGTTAAACAGAGATACAATGATAATACCTGTTGACAAAGTATGGCAAATAAATCATTATGTATTTTTATTAACCCTTTCATGGGTCCTAGGAAGATCACTTCCCATCTACATCTTACAATATACACCTAGGGGATCCTGAAACCCAATATAGACCAGCTAACATTCTATACAGCATTAGCTCTTAAGCTAATTGATGGATATTCCTCAAGAAAAAGAAAATTTCATCCTGAATGCCTTATAGACAATGTTTTATGTCTTAGATAATGTGGAGGGGCTTGCCTGTTAAGCATTCATTCATGCTATGCTGCAAAACTTTTTTTACCATTTTACTATAGGAGTACCATATAAACACTCAACATTGCTCCCTGGACAACACAAAGTGGGTCCTCATAATTTAGAAGCAGGGGACACACAGAAGACGCTCCAGGCTTGGCCTTCAGCTTCCAAATGTATCGTTTGGAACCTTGAAGGACATTCTGACTATAAACATATATTTTACATGCCCAAGTAGCCATTAATGAATGCAGCAGATTATAATAGATAATGTAGGAAATGTAACACAAAGGCACAAGAAAAGATGATCCACTACATGTGGGTAGAATGTGATGCTCTTGTGCATTACAACATGCTTCTCATCTTTCCATGGTAAATAATCACCATTAAATTGAATATTATCTATGACCATAAATAGTTCTGAGGGACTTATACTTTTCACTTCTAGAATTTAAATGTACACATAAAATTAGGATATAAAATACATTTCTTTAAATGCTATTGTTTAGTTGATAATAAAACAAAAAGGGGAATAAAAAATAAATAAATACCCCCAAAAAGATTAAGGGGTGACTGCCAAAAATTACAATTTTACATAATTTGATGAATACAGGAATACTCATTTAGAGAGTTTATTATAGCTCTTATTTTGGGCTGAGGAATGGCTGAAAGGAGGGATACTGTCTTTCAGTACCATAGTATGAGGCAGTAGTGTAGCATAAGGGGGTACTTGCCTCTTATTGCACTTTGTTAGTGGATGTAAAATTCTTATCATTGAATTAATATTAAAAAGACTTAGTATTATTATTTCCAATGCGGGGGCACTTGCTTTTATAACATTCACCACTACCAAGATGCAGATAATTGTTGGCTAATTTATTACAGAAGCACCATATAGATGACCAACATTATTATACATTATATACATCAAAGATTAATGAGACTGGAGCTGAAAAGAAAAACAGAAACACGATACATTAGAATAGATAGATACTATAATTCCAAGGACAACACAAACAAACAAAGTGAGTCTGTGTAATTTAGAAGCAGAGATCAAGCAGAAGACCCCCAGGCTAGGCCTGCTAATATATATATATATATATATATATATATATATATATATATATATATATATATATATATGTAATAATAGGGCATGTTGCTAAAAAGAAAAAATTTCGGTTTTGGCTTCAAAATTCTATATGTCAATTCTTTTAATATGGCGGCATTTTTCTGGTTTTGGGATTTGCACATGGCACTCTGTCAGTGGGATGGGTTTTAGAATTCGAGAGAACTTTCTATGCGGCATGATTGGTTGTCTCTTGATGTCAATTCCGGTTTTAAAATGTTTTTAAATAGCCGAGCACCAAGGTTCGAAGGGTTGCTGTTTGTTGTGACTCTGGTGGTTTGAGTTGTTCTTCGATATGTGCTTTCATTATAATCATGTGAAATAGGAATAAACAAAGTTAGTCCAAGCTGTTGGTGCCTCTGCTTGCCACTCTCAATGGACACAACTACATTCTGTTGGTGTTGATTTTGTGACGGCTACGGTTGTCACATATATATATATATATATATATATATATATATATATATATATATATATATATATATATATATATACACATATATACATACATACACAATGATACTGATCTTTTCACTTGAATGAATTTTATTATAAATCAGACACACCAAACCTTAAATTAATGGATAGCAAAAAATAATTTTTGTGTTTATTTTTATTTATTTATACATTGTAGGTCCATTAAACACACATTTAAGATGTGTTTGTAGATTTTGAGAGCCATAGCACTTCCAGTATTTGAAGTCACAAGCCAGCATTGCTGGAAATATTCTTAAATAACCCAATTAAGATTAACCCAATTAAGCTAGATAGTAAAATTACTTAAAATTTGAATATAATAAATTTAATTTGTAGCTGATCTGATGTATTTTGTTCCTGTCATTTAATCTTGCATTTAGCATGTTCTAGAGATACCTGTAGCATATCATTTAATCTGGTATATAACATGTAGAGATGTAAAATCTCTAAAACTCAATACATTTAATCGACAAAAATTTGCAATTATTAAGAGGATGGTGGAGATAAAAAAACATTTTTGGAAATTATTTACTTAAAATTATGAAATTTTGCATATATGTGCATTGAAATATTACAAAACAAATCACATTTAAAAATATTATTAACATAAAAAACTTTTTTTAAATTTCAATTGTTTTTTATATGAACTAAATTTATATTTTTTTTTCTTTTACTTTTGCCTTATTATTTTTTACAATAATATTTTGAAAATATTTAGAAAATAATTTGTTGATATATTCAATAATTGAATAGGCAGCATTTTTATATATGTTGGCTAAGTTTTTGTAATAAATGTGGCCTATTTTAAATTTAAAATTAATTTTAATAATCTAACTCATAAGCTCCTAATAGGAGTGGTTTCCCCCCCCCAGTGAGCATTAATGCATTTCAGGGGAGCAGTAGAGGGTTCAGAAGCAAATGAGGGGCTTTAGGCAGTCCTGAAAGCCAGCTGTGATACATCTACTTATTTAGGACATTAATAAAATACTATAAAAATACCTTTTGTTTTATAAATAAACATTTTATCTAGTTACCTAAGATTTTTAAGGTGTTAACAAAATTGAAACCAGAAATTAACAAGTTAGTAAAACTCCAACAGTCTCAAGCCTCTCATTGGTTTTTAAAATTTCTTATTGATTTTATGTTCACTTTAAAATTTTTCATAAACAATTTTAGCTACATTTGATGGTGGTTCAAATTAACTTATAGTGATACTTAATAGATATATAGACAAATAAAATAGGTATATACACAAAATGCAAAAATACTTTAATATTTGTTATAATTAGATTTTGCCAAACAACGGCTAAATGGTAGGGTACTGCTCTTTGTACCAGAGTTTATGGGTTCAAATCTTGCTGATGGCAGGGATATTTGTAGCCATTTGGAATTCACTTTAAACAATACATCTTAGTTTCATTAGCCCTTGTGTAGCAAAATAGTAGACAGTAGCAACTCCAAACAAAGCCAAAAATTATTGCATACTAGTATTTTTTACTTGTAAAGGGATCAGTAGCTTAGAAAAGGTTGGGAATTTCTAATCTAACTAATGTTGAAATTTGAAATGGAATATTCAATAATCATTTTGTAGGTACCAATGAAAAATTAATTTTGCAAGGAGTATTTTAAAAATTAAAATATAATAAAAACTGAATTATTTAAAATCATTATTTGGTTTTAAAAATTTAATAGGATTCATTTACATATGCTTCAATTTACATGCTGACAAAATTTTGTAACTTTCAGTTAATAATATATAAAAAAATATTCTGCAATGCCCATTATTCCCTTAAAATTAAAATTTTGTTCTTGTAATTACAAATTATTTAGTATTAAAGTAAGTTTTAAAGTATTTGAAAAAAATTCATACATAGTATTAACCATCATAAATAAAACAAAATAAAACCATACCAGATTTTCACACATTTAATTACTTACCTGGAACTAATTCCATAACTATCATAAAAGGATGCTTTTGAACACAAATACCAATGAACTTGACAATATTAGGATGATTGTATTCCATTAAAATTCTACCTTCTTGCAGAAATTTTCGTTTTTGAACTTCAGGAAGATTAACATGACACGTTTTAACAGCTACTTCTTCTGGATAATTTTCTAGGTGAGCTCTATAAACATCTCCAAAATTTCCCTAAAAGTATTAAGATCATAGAAAAAAGACCTGTTAAGGAAATGTCATTAAATTGAAATAGAAAAAAGGAGTAATGAAAATCAAAATGACATAACTGAAGAGACAGGCAAGCTAACTTTATAAGAGCTTTATAAGATAATGCTTCCAGCTAGCAACTTTATGGTGGGCTAATGAAATATTGCATCTAGTGGTCTACTCTTATATGGTTGACCAACTGAAAGCCAAAAGTATGTTATTGGTTGTTTCTAACAGAATTACAACATAACATTAGGCTGGGCCATTGATAACCAACTGAATACTAACATAATAATAGGATAATGGGCCAATAGAATACCAACAAACTCTTTGGATGAGCTATCTTAATGCCCATAATTATAAATTCTTGTTCACAGTAAACTATATAACTGTATCACACTTTTATCTGAGTATAGAGAAAAAATGCAGTTTCTGACTAAAGTAACTCAGATGTGATGTAGTTCAACAGTCAGCCACAGGCATACATAAGAAGTATAATTTACTTTAGTAAGAAACTGCATTTTTTCTCTCTAAACTGGAGAAAAATGTGATGCAGTAATACAGTTTACCAGAAACAGAAGAATTAACTCCATTGCATTTCTTCCCAAACATTAATCTTGAAATATTGTGGCAATCTCATGGTAAACAGCATTAACACTAAAGATAGCAGTTGGCACACTATTGTGTGTCAACTGCTATCTTCAAATAACCTGACTTTTAACTAAATTAAAGCAACATATAATTCAGCAATCTTCATTATCATTTAACAAAAAAGAAATACTTATACATGAATAGATAGTTTAAGAATAAAGTTAAATTTATCATGATAAATTTTGGTTATAAGGATTTTATGAATACAATATTTATTGTAAAAAATAAAGAAATTGTTATTAGTTAATAATAAATGAATAACGGAGATTAAAAGGTTAAAATAGATACTAAAAAAGTACCTCCATTTTTACAGCTAAGGCAATTTTCATCAATATGGAGACAATTGTATTTGATTGTCTGTGTATATGGACAAAATCAAGGCCTTATTTAGGCATGTATTATACATGCAGCAAACAACGTGGCAAGATTTTAAAAGTAGAAAAATATAGCTGGTAGTAAAAAATTGGAGGTATCTATAAAAAAAATTAATGAGGTATTAAACTATGGAGATATGGAGATCATATAATTTTTATATCTATCAATTTTTTAACTTCAACTTATTTATTTATTTATTTATTTTGCCTTATATGTTATGTTTAAATTATTCAATACAGCTTAAAATTAAAGTAAATAATGTCCCATTTTTTTTACTGGTACTCAAAAGTTAAAAAAGGGCATAAAATAAATGACTATCATGGAGCATACATACACACACACATATATATATATGCATGTATGTATCACTTATAAACATCCACAGGGCTTGTTTTGGGGCTATTAGCTGCCTGTCTGCATAATATTTGGCAGCTCTTTATCACTATTATTGGCTGCCCTCTACCAATATAGATTCTCAGATGATTCATAACTTAGCCTAAAGCATAAAAACTTAGTATTATGTCTTATGTGTAATTTTTTTAGTTCTCATTTCTGAAATTTAAGTAAGAATTCCTTTAACCTTTTGCCTATCCTGTACATCACATATGTTATACACATCTAATGCTTTATAATGCTTGTATATCACATGTAGTGATATGCAATGAACTATATATTAAGTGGAAATTAATTTAGTGCAGTGTTTTAGATTCAATTGTACTTTTCACTTAGACATATGAAACTCAAAGATTTATATGTGATGTACATCACATAATTAATCTCTTATAAGAATACAATAAAGGGGTTAATAATGACTTAATATATTGCAGATCATCTCTTTTTAAATAACAGTATAGGTGAAGAAATATTCATGGAAAAAACAACACAGATTTATAAAAATTATTCCCATATTATAATATGAGCCTACACACTATATAAAGACTTATATTTAATGATTTTTGCCTTATAATTGCAAATTGCGATAACAAAAATTCCTATATACAATAGTTAATTTTATATAAATAAGCAATACAGAGCTAAAACAAGATAAAGATAAGAGTTAAGTCCCCATATGAATACAAGACTAACTTTACCTGGCTATACACAGAAGATCCTTATTTAAAAAATAAATTTTTTTATTAAATTGCAATTTTAATTGCAGTTTAATAAAAATTTTATGGCATTAAATTACAATAAGTATAAAATTTTAAGAAGTGTTTTTAAACATGTCTGGCAAAAATTGGAAATCACAGAATTTACATACCTTTATTGTTTAAAATAACTAAATGCTAAATAAATTGACAGCTAAAGTGAAATACTTACAGCCCCTATCTTTTCAATTAGTTCAACATCATCATTATTAAGTTCCCATCGCTCCCGTGGAATTGGTCTTTTCAATACAGCTCCAGATTTCATAGTTATAGGCTGACCAGACTGAAACTGGTACATAATTAACTCTTGTATGGTGTTAAAACTAGGGCCTTCAAATCTATATTTCCTCTAAAAATTAAAATGGATGAATTAAAAATACTTTCATACTAGCTTTATAAAACACAGCATTAAATATTTTTAAACGAATCTACATAAAGGATTTGAGGATTTTGGTTCATACCAATGTCATGCACAATTACTAAAAAGTAAATTACACTTAGCATTCTGAATAATATCAGCAGATACTGAAAGGGCATTTTTTAATTCTTGATCCTTATTATTTCATCTTTTCGTAAGTTTTTGGGAAGACAACTTCACATCTTAATGATCTTATGAAATACATATTTGGTAAGCACAAAACCCACTATTATAGACCTGTTAACATTCTGTATAACATTAGCTTGCCACATAGATATTCCTAAAAAAAAGAAAGGCTGATCTGCTAATTTTCAAGCAAAGAAGTATGCAGTTCTGGATGGTATGTCCTCATCTAGTATGGGAAATCATGTTAAAGCTGTTTTCCAACAATAGAAATGAAGGAAAGTAGACCCAAGGAAAAGAAACTGTTGCTTATATGCAGAATGTGATGTACCCTTGGGCAATGCATAACAGGCTTCTTATCTTTCCATGGCAATAATCCCCATTAAATTTAATTTTCCCTATTATAATAAATAGACCTATTGGAAGTATAATTAACTAGAATTAAAATGTAAACTTGAATTTGGAAAAATAAAGTACATTTCTTTAAATTTTATTGTTTAATTGATAGTAAAAGACAAAAAAGTGGAACAAATACAGGAAAGAAATAAATGGCCCATGAAAGGGTTAAGTCATTTGTTTAAATACTATTGACTATCAAAAGGGTCCTTAGGATTTTTTAGTCAGATCATCATTGAGAATCTCTGCAGCAAAGTCTAGCTTTTATTCATTTCTCATTGTT
Organism: Pardosa pseudoannulata; assembly: GCA_032207245.1. Classification (NCBI taxonomy): domain Eukaryota; kingdom Metazoa; phylum Arthropoda; class Arachnida; order Araneae; family Lycosidae; genus Pardosa; species Pardosa pseudoannulata. Next base: position 202,291,451 of record CM063498.1, read on the forward strand.
TGACTTGTTAAATTCTAACTGGCTTTCAAATGGGTCCTCAAGATCTTAGAAAAATTTCGTGTGTCTGCTTTTACAGTCTAAATTTTTATTTGTGAAAAAGTTTACCAGGAAAAATATATAAAAAGATGGGCAAATATATCAAAATAATTGTATTTTGTGCACACAAAATAAAAATAATTGATAGGCAATTTACTTCCATCTTGTCACTTTGCAATTCTTATTTAAAAGTATGATGTCATATTTTTTATTGTGATGTGAAAATTACTTTTATTTCATCAAATGGTACTTGACTGCCCAAATGACTAAATAGTATGTAATATGTAGATTTCTCACCAACTTTTGTGTACATAAGTGCAGCTCCAATTAATTGGTCTGGTCTATTCACTAGCTTCCATTCTCAGGGGATGAGCATATAAAACTTTTGTAAGGTATGTTAATTTAACTTTATTTTTTATCTTAAGTTTCTATTTTGAAACTGTAAATATATCTCATTTAATTTGAAAAGATATTTTGGTATGTATTCACGTTCATATCCTGCAGAAACTGTTTCATCTTGTTTTAAAGTCCCTATTCCCCTGTGTGCTGTCTATTGATAATAATAACAATAATAATGATTAGTACATATGCTGTTTCATGTTAGTAACATATGCTGCAAATGTATTTTCATATTTTTCTTACTCCGAACTTGCATCCTCAGATAATTCGCTTAACTGTTTTCATAATTGAGAACCTCATCATTAAAAATTGTATATTTGTAAAGGCAATCCCAAATATAAATCAATTTAGCAAACAAATAGACTGGCTCATCAGAAAATCCTCATGCTTGGAGAGTTATTCCTATTTGACAACTTTAGAGACAAAATCTTATACCAACAGTAGGTAACAGAAAGGTGTAGAACAAGTATATTCCAGAATGTCTTACATCTACCTGAAAACCCATATAGAGGCCAACACTAATTCAGCAGTCAGTGTTGTTCTAGTTTCTTGGTTGTCAACAGGAACTTTACTCCCTCCCCCCTTCCAGTAGTCACTGAAGCCTTCCATGAGGACAGTAGTGGGTTCAGAGGCAAATAGGCAGCGATAAGGCAGTCAAGGGATGGTGACCAGTAGATATAATATCAATAAAGTATATATGATCCATAAAAAATAACTAATAAATCAATTGGATAGTATTGTGTTTATAATAATCAGTGAGATTTTTTTTTAATTATAAATTTCATTAACACCACCACAGACCACTGTTTGTCTACCCAAGAACAAACAGAAATTTTAATTGAATTTCCTTCATAGTATTTGTTTGAATTTGTTTGGGATTAGTGCAATAGCTAGTTGACTGTCTAAGAATAGGAACATAACTGAACATGGATATTTACAACAGATTTTTACAAAATTAGAACCAACATTAATAAATTGCAAAAATTCGTCCAGCACCAGCTATCTCTTTGATTTCTCCTTCTATGCTTGCTTTTAAGCATTTAATAAAGAATTTTTACTATTATTTAATGGCCATTTTAAGGAATCTCTACTTTGTGATTTTTAATAGATAGGCTGAATAAATAAGTATAGATAATGTGCAACAATACTATAATATTTAGTATAATTAATTATCATGGAAAAGAAGCATTTGGATATATTTTTCTTGTAATGGGGCTGGTGTTTCAGAAAAGGTTGGGAACCTCTGCTCTAGTTATAAAGACTGTGGGTCCCTCTGTGAGCCAATACAGTTTGAATTACAAAGCAAAGCAATTTCATAACAATCACTAATGATAGTTATCAATTCTTTAACATAGAGTATTTAGCTGATATTTGCAAGCTATAAGCCAAATAATTTTATGCTTATTTGTTGCTTAGAATCTACAAATTTTATAATTTTTAAAACTGTATATGAAGAATCAAGAATTTTTTTAATAAAGTTAGTTTGCTGATTATGAAATGGTATTTTTTTAAAATAGGAATGCAACAGTGTTTACTTTAATAGAAACTGATGCAGGAATATATTGCAGCAATTAAGAGAAAAGTAAACAGCAACTGAGTCTTACTATACTTACATCACTGGTCATATGAACAATAAAATGTTTATAACCATGTGAACAAACAGATAGCACTAATTGTTTAGTGTCATTCCTGATTGTTTCTCGTACAAGGAAGTCTCCTTCATTCACAAGAAGTCTCACAACTTCTTCCCTTGGTAACACACCATGGAACCAGTCTTCATTCTGGTAACTTGTATCTTTGATCTCCTGCACAGTTAAAAAATAAATAATTTGATAAATGCTGAAAATTGTTCTTTAGTACTAAAGAATCTACAAAAAAAAAGGATGTCATTTAATTTTATGAAAAATTCCCATCTATATATTGTTGTAACCTCTATACCTAAAAATATCTTTATATGCTGTCAAGATTTGCCTATACAGTAAATTATATTGACATGTTATTATCAAGGTACAAAGAAATTTCTTTTAATTTATACCAGATTATTTATTTAGCTCAGGCATGAGATGCTTTGCAGTAAAGAAAAGATTATCAAACATAGTAGATATTATACCTCTTTAGCTATATTAATAATTTATTGAAATTACTACTGATTATAAACTAGGATTTTATGTCTCGTTTTTATATCTAGCTGAATTTCAAAAATAATATAGTTATTACTGTTTATTTGATAAACTTATTTATTATTAATAAATAAGAAATTAAGTACAGTAAATGAAATGCTTTATACATATATGTGTGTCTAAGGAAATGTGAACTAAATCTGCAGATAAAAGTAGATATTTGTCGCCAAGGGGGCATATCCTTAGGGAATATAAAGTCAAGAGGATCTGGTAAACTTGTACATAAAATATACTGAAGTAAATTTATACCAAAAAACTATCATTGCAGCTTCAGAAAATACTTACTCATTTTCCAATCTTACAATCAAAGGCAAAATTCCCACTTGTCCCTGCTTCACTTATCTTTTAAACCATACTCTAAACCAGGGATGGACAAACTTTTTCGGATGCGGGCAAAAATCAAAAGGAAATAAATTTGGCGAGCCAAGATAAATTTTTCTAAAATTTTAAAAACAATATACAAGTACCTAATGGTTTAAATATGTTAATGAGATGAATGAAATTGTGATTTCATTTTTAAAAGTTCCTCATACTGAGGTTCAAAGTGAGATGTACTGATTTTAAGGAACGATGCTAAATGCTCATCTGTCAGTCTACTTCTGAAATTATTCTTTCTCAGGTTCAAAGTTGAAAACACTTGTTCATATATAAGAAGCCAATATGCCGCTGATCTTCTAAATATAATAAATTTGGTATATAATATTTAAGCAAAGTAGAAAAGGAGATGGATATATAATATATGAATATATATTTCCTTTAATTTTCCCTCGGACCGGCAACTTAAAATTCTATCCACAAGCCAGATAAAATTTTCCGGAGGGCCGGAGTTGGCCCCTCCCTGCTTTAAACTGAAAACTCAGGAAACAGGTCAGGCCCTCAGGCAAGAGATCTAAACAATTAAAATGTTGTAAGTCCTAGAGACTAGCTTAGGATATTCTGAACAAAAAAGAAGTGCATCCTCACAAAGACAGATTTTTCTTAGATTTGCCTGTGATTTTCCTATATTTCATTAGTTTAGATTGTCTTTGATGACCTTGCATATTATTTCATCTCTAAAATAAAATGAGAACCCATCTGATTGAGATTATAAAAATAAATATATTCATCAGTGAAACAATTTCCAGTTTCTTTATCACACTGGCCATGAATGCAACTCTTTCCTCCTCCTGCACACTTGGTTATATGACATTTATATACATATAAACTAAAAGTCAATTTTCAAATTTACAACCACTATAACTTCAGATGCAGAATACATTCATATTAAAATACACAAAAGAAAAATATTTATTTACCCTTCTGTAAGTAACTTTTTCACTCTCAACTACATTATCCAAAAAATCTTTGTTTGGGGGCGATGGAGGACATGGTGCTACCTGTTAGGAACATAATTTATTGCAGTAAAATATAGAGGATTTTTCAAAAATATAGGGTAATAAGTCGTTTTAAATTATTAATAATTAATTTCTACACATAATTAATATAATAAAAATTTTAAAGTTATTTACTTTAACAAGTTTATGTTTCATAGAAAACTCAAATTTATATATTTAAATAAATTTGATGGTATACTTTTTTTATGTTTTACCAACATTCTAAACATTAGCATTTTTTTTTAAATTTAACATAAAACTAGATGCTAGGTTTGTAAACAACAACAAAACAATCTGATGTGGACACCACATGACTTCATAGTCTGTCTATTATAACACATTTTTACCTACACTTCGTTTAAACTTTTTTTATTTGAATGCGAAATATGATGCTTGAATTCTTCCAGATACCAGAATACCAGATAAAACCTGGAAACTAATTAAACAGCAAGAAAACAAATTGGACAATTTTCAGACTAGATCCCTTAGAAAAATTCTCAAAATCTACTGGCCTAATGAAATATACAAACAACTGAATTGTAAACCCACAAAAACAATATGAAAATGCAGATGGCAGTATGTAGGACACATATTTCAAATGCCTCCATCAGTACCTAACACACATAGGCCCAACTTGGGACACTGATAGGAAAAGGAGAAGAGATTGACCTAAATACACTTGGTAGCAGATGATTGTAAAAGAATGGAATTCTCTTTGGAGGCCTAGTTGGAAGAAAGGCAGGACTCTTGCACTGGACTGGCAGGGATGGAAAGATATGCTGAAAACCTCATGTGCTTCATGGCATAAAGAGAATTAAGAAGGAGAAAATAGGTATTTTCATTGAAATCTGAAAATTAAAAGTTTTTGTGATAGCAGGCTTGCAACTGTTGAGGTACTTCCAAAAAGATGAGAAAGTGACAAATAATACAGAATAAGTTACTAAAAACTAAACATTGAAAAAAAAAAGGGATTTTTTTCTCCTCTTGATTACAGATGCTATTATTAAGATTTTTCTATTTATTTTAACTCTAAATCAAATGATTCATGCAAGACATGATTTTAGCATCAAATACGAAAAAGGTTAAAAATTTTGTTTAACCCAATTCAACATTGCTTTTTATTCAAGAAAATTTATAAATTAGATTTGAATGCATACAATACATTAATTTTATAATCACAATTTTCTGCATATTTTAATGATGTTTTGATAAATATGTACATAGCTAGATTAGAGTATCTAAACAAAAATTGTGAAGAAAAAGAAAAAGAGAAATGTGTGCTTTGACGTAAATTACTTTAATGTATTAAATGTACATTTCAGTACAAATGTAGATTTCAGGAACTTCTTTACGACTTTTTAAAATCACTAAATTCTGAAAACCATATGACCAATTACATTTTAATAAGAAAAATAAGATTAGAGCATCACATTTTTGGTCTTTTATTAATTCAGATTTTCTTTTTTCAACAACAGACTTTTGCTGTGATACACCATGAAAAAAGTGACTAAAAGTGACTGTTTACTTAAAAAAGTGACTAAAAGTGATCAATTGTAAAAAAAGTTACTAAAGGTGAGAAAAGTGATGGAATTGCAAGCCTGTGATAGCAATATGTCTTTTACTTTATACAAAATCAACAAAATATACATAAATAAAGCAACAGAAGTTATGAGATACTACAATTCCAAAGCTGCTCTAAAGGCAATACCAGAAGGATGCTCAAGTTCATTCAAGATGTATACCTAGATCATACCTAGAAACAATAGACCAGATGGGGAAAACATGCACTTTGTAATAGATACCTGCCCATATAGGAATCGATAGAACTGAGGCATCTATGAACTGATCAAAGAGGGAAGAAAATTAAGCATAAAAAATCAAATCTTATCACTGTAGACAATGTAAATGCCTTTGACAGATAAAGACTAAGAGAAACCTATAGATATGAAACACCAGGTATGGGAGATCAATGTGAAAAAAGAAATAAAAACCATTATTAGATTAGGAACTTGTCACTGTGGTGGTAAGAAAATTAATAAAGATGATACCTGGATATATAAAATTTGCAGCAATTGCCCTGGAGCTTTCCCCAGAACATATATTCACATGTGTAGCAATACTTGTAGCTCCACAAGGGTTAAGAGAGTTCCCTTTCTAGAGCGAATCATATTCAGAGATTGTTGTGAAATGGGTAAAGGCAGTTATAAACGGACATGGATTTTTATGGCTTTTAGATGGACATGACACCAACTAAGAATCAACTTAATTATTTTATAATTAGAATTTCTATAATTATTTTAATATATTCCTATGAATATTAAATATAAATGTAATGTTTCTAAGATTAAAAAAATGTATGTTACTAGAGATAAACAACACATAATATAAATGACTATTTCTTAAAATGTAATCTTACATGTCTTTGTTTTAAAGTAAAAAATGGTTGCTTCAACTTCTCCATAATAAATTTGGATTTTCGACTCAATGTCACATTTAGATCTTCTCTCTATAAGAAAATGGTAGAAATTTAAAGGTAAAGAACAAAAATTATTTAATAAAAAGCAGAATAGAACAGGTCTGCTATAGATTTTTGTACTGAGAGAAAATGCCAGGTAATATGATTTTAAATGTAAAGCTTCTAAAGAAATAGATAAAGCTTTACTTCAAGATAAAATGAACAAATTAGTTTGCATGACAAAATTACCATGTGGTGAATTGCCGATTTATCAAAAATAAAATTAACAGATATCAGAGAAATATTGACAAGCATTGCTAAGTATCCAAAAATGATTTTCAAGGATCAGGGGGAAATATTAGCCAACATTGCTAAATATGAAAAAATGATATTCAGGAACATCATATAGGTAGAGAGGGGTTCCATTTGATGTAGGCCCATATTATAATTTTGATAATGACTGATGTTTCTGTGCTACCTGGGCTATACAGATATGTACAAAAACCAAGATAAGAATTTTTTTAATTAATGCCTTTTTATATACATAAGAGATTGTTTGCTTTTATTCATCTAAAACAGAGTTTGTATATATATATGCTTCACTAATAGACTAACAGTATTGCCTATACAAAAGTAATAAGATAAATTTTGATATGTAATATAAAGAAAATACAAGTAGGAAAGTACTATTGAAAATCGATGTGCATTATACACTGAAGTACTACTAAATTAGGGATAGCAATGGCTATACCAATTGTGTAGTGCTGTGCATCATTTATGTGCAAACGAGGGTACTACGGTAACTGCATATAAAGCACATACTGTGGTTGCTTTGAATTAGTTGTTGGAATTGCCAGTATAAGTAAACTGCCTGATAAGCTTACTGGCCTATTCTTACAGTATAAACGTGCAGTGAAAACATGAGAAATCAACTTTTAGAAGTCAACAATAACAATTTATTAACCAGAACAGGAAAACAACAAACAAAACTTGGATTGTGCATCTAAGTTCACTCTAATAATATTCATTAATTCAACAAAGGTTAATATAAAGTCTAAAAAATGCATTAAGTAATAATATCACCGGTAATAATCCTGGACGTTAATAAACGAATGCATATTGACAGAACACCATCTAGATAGAGCCGCTACTTCAACTGAACTAAGTTCTACTGGGGAAAAACACAACATGCTAACACATCTCCATGGCTATAGATATTCTTACTAATTAGCATAAGACTCACTTCAGAACTAATTATGTAAAAGCCACTAAATTCCCTGATTGGCTGTGGCTATGAAGTCAGCAATCAGAAGGTGTCCTAATATATCGATTCTTAATGGAAACCATGAATTGATATCGTGGATAGGCGGGAAATGAAATTAAACTAACCAAAAATGAGTGATGCCACTACATCATAACACCAAGATTTTATGAAAACTAAATTGGCAGATAAAAGGACTCTTGGCTATTTCTATTTAAACTTAAAAATAATGAAAATGCCAACAATGCCTTTGATCGCAGACATATTGTAGGTGTGTAACACATGGGTTATTCAATTTCCAAAATCGTCCAACAATTAGGATTTTTAAGGTCAACAGTGTCAAGAGTATACCATGAACACATGTATGGTGAGAAAATAAATTAGCGATCGGGCAAACTGCAAAGGACTGTTAGCCTTGACAATGCATGGTGAGAGACAGCTGTAGCGTATTGTACATAGCCAGAAAAGCCAAACATTAGCTCAAATTACCACCCAGTTGAATGATGGTGCCAGTCATACAGCCAGTAAATGGACTGTGTAATGCTTGCTTTACAGCATGGGTTTTGGGAGCCGTCAACCTACAGGAGTATCATTGCTCAAAGCTCGCCATTGGGCTGCACATCTTGCCTGGGCAAGAGAGCACAGAGACTGGAGTGTAGAGGACTAGAAACAAGTAGCATGGAGTGATGAGCCTCGATACTAACTACTTAATGCAAATGGGAGGCTAAGAATATGGCATCAGGCTCATGAAGCCATGGATCCTGCATGCCTGGTTGGAACTGAACAAAGGCATGGTGGCTCAATCACAGTCTGGGGTGTTTTTTCGTAGCACTGTTGGGATCTTTGATGCAGGTACCAACCTCCCTCAATGCAATTCAGTACATAGAGTTGCTGGGTTATCACCTCCATCCATTTATGCTATTCTGTTACCTGCACGATAATGCAGTTTACCAGCAAGACAACTGTACCTCTCACAAGTTTTAACCAATATTTGGCAAGCCATTTCCATGGAATGTTTCCAGAAAATTGTTGAATCTAAGCCTCACCATGTGGCAGCCATTATCAAGGACAGAGGATGCCCAACTCGTTACAGGTAGGTATCCCTAATTCAGTGGCACTTCAGTGTAAATACATAATGTGTGTCCCATAAAATTCTAAACACAACAAAAATTTATAGTTTTTCACATGCTTATTTTTTACTTTTTGAAGCATTTGATGAATGCTGAAAGATATGAAAAAAAATCTGAGCAATGCTTAGTTTCTAAAGTAGCTAGTCTTTTATAAACTTCTTCTACAGCATTAAGGCTTCTGGTCACTTCTGAGTGCATTGCAGGCCAAGGTTATCCCAATCAGTCTCCACCATCTGATTTTATACAATGTAATGCTCCTCCAGTCTCCCTTATGTAAGATTTTGAAGTTACTTTTAACAGAGTCAAGCCACCTAATTGGTGGTTCCACTATCTAGTTCCCACAGGTTTGGTAAATGTGAGCTTACAGGGCTGGTATTCTCAGCTCTAAATAAATATCTTAGCCACTAAATACAGTGACTTTTTATAATCTTAAAGATGTCTGGTGTCTATATTTTAGGTAGATTTCAAAGTTAAACATCGATCTCCATGTTTTTACGAACTGCACTGAATATTTTTTCTAGTATCTTGCATTCACAGGTCAGGTATATAGTTTGTGTTCTATAGATTTAGTCCTTGCTCAGCATTCACAGCCATAAAGTATCACAAATTGTAATAAAATGTTACATGCATTAATTTTGGTACTAGGGCTAATGTATCAAAATTTAAGTTGATTTTTAAGACCATGATAACTTTCATTTGCTGCATAGAGTCTATTGTTTATTTTTTATTTCTTAAAAAAATATTCCCTTGTAAAAGTATCACTTTTCACAAAAGAATATTTTTAAAAAATTTGTTTTTGATTCATTCATTCATTATTAAGCCCAATTTACTAACCTCAGCTTTTAGAAAATTGAATACCTCAATGACATACTTTCTAGATCTACCTACTAAAACAATGTCACCAGTGAAAGTCTTTTATAAGCAATCTGTCAAAAAAATCATGAATGTAAAAACAAGGTTTGAGCAAGCTTACCTGATCATTAGTGCTATTTTGAGCAACATATTTTTGGTCACTTGTTTCAAGATTTGCAGAGGGTGATGGAGAGTCATTGCCTTGGTATGATAAAGCAAAATTAATGAGATGTAGCTGCACATGTAATATATGTTCTACACACTGTAAATGACTAAGATCCTTGACTAGAATATCCACAGCTCTCTTCTTCACCCTTAAACTATTAAAATTAAGAACAATATCAGTATTAAAAACTATAAAAATAATCAAACATATATCATTTTCAAACACATATTTTTCTAACAAACACATTTCTCAAGTTCCATAAATTTATATATGAAGACATTTCTTAAATAAGAAAATACCACAAGCATGCCCCTTTTACTGCTGCTTGACAAGGTAGACAAGGTACTTATTACAAATTGTGAATATAGGTAGTGTGGTAAATCACATAATGTAAAGGAAGTGTAGCTGAATGATAAAATTTGTAACTGTGTGTTGCAAATATCACCAGAATGCTGCTAGGTTCAGTAATAAATATGAAAAATTTAAACGATCATTATGGATACTATTTATTAAGAGTGAAATGTTCTGTTATGAGAAGCTGTTTAGTAGTTTTAAACAATTAAAAAAGGCTAACCACCTTAAAAATTGGTTTGGGGCCAAAATTGCATTTAATACTTTTAAATTTCTTTAAAAAACCTACAATGTTTTAAGTTGTTGAAAACAGTTTGAATTTTGTTCAGCAGAAAAAGGAGCAAAAATTGATCAACTCCATTTTGTGAAGAAGGCATAAAGAACTGTTTAAAAACTGACCAGATCAAAAAATGATTACATCATATATTTAATTTAGTTTATTAAAATTGATATCTTGTCAAAAAGAGTAACAAAATGTACCCATAAATGGAAAGGCTATGAAAGAATACACAAAAATTTCAAAATAAAAATATTGAGTTATTCAGACAGTCCATCTCTGGCACTCTCCTGCCAAAACATTTTACATTTGTTTATACATTGCCCATTTTGTGCAAGTGAGCCAGCAATGAAGCAGGGTTCCCACTGTTTTTTCTAGAACAAAATTTAAGGACTTTGTAAGGACTTTCTAAGGACCAAAGTAACATTTTATAAGGACCTACTTGAAATACACAGCATAACGACATAAACCCTATTTCCTGAGGAACCTATTTTAATGATTATGATCCAGACAAGGAAAGTTCAATAAATGCCCTACAATATTTCAGAATTAAGTTTTTAAAAATGTCTAAAAATTAATATAAGATAAATCTATTTGACAAAAACTAATTTTGAAAAATGTACATCTAAAGCTTTTTGAGTGATCAAACTAGAAATAAATTGTGAATAAAAACATTATAAACAGTACTTTCTGAGGGTTTAAAAATGACTCTGATATATATATATATATATATATATATATATATACTAGCTGATTATACCCAACGTTCCCTGGGAAAGAAGAAAGTTTTAGACTTTTCTATTACATTCAATGCAAGAAAAATTAAACTTCCATAAGTAACTGAAATATCTACACCCCCCCCCCTCAACCTCCATGCTTTGCTTAATTAAAATCTGCATGACTGTTAGCTATTAGGAAAGGGCAGCTGACTTTAAACCTTTTCAGTATGCGAAAGATTATTTATTGGTCAAATAATAAGTAACTAAAAAAAACTGTCCCATAAGAAAACTGATAGGAAATCACGTGACGACGGTGGATCGCGTTGATGGAGAAATTGATCACATTCCAATTTAAAAATTAAGGAGTTTTTAAGGACCTTTGACAAAAATTAAGGAGTTCTTAAGGACTTTTAAGGACTGTGGGAACCCTGGAATGTTAAAATTAATCACATGGGGAATGCTAGAAGTGAAACTAAGTTACGTAAAGGAGTTATATAAGAATAATTTAAGTTAAGTAGAAATTAATTTTGGGGCTCTCAAAGTCACCAAAGGTTACCACAATCAAGAGAGAAACAAAGTTATTTTGCCTAAGGTTGTAATTTTAGAAATAGAATTGCCAGAAATTTATTTTAGAATATAATTGTAATTAAGTTGGTTAGTTAAGTTTAAAATATCATTACATATTCATACACATATTTTGTTACAAAATGAGTTAAAGCCCCAAGTATGAATAACATTTAGCATTGCATGTTATAATACCTCATTCTGTGTGTTGTAATATACTTATAATGAACACCATACTTATCAAGTTTTCCAAATCAGAAATAAGTAAGAGTTTCAAGATAAATTATAGTTGAAATTGAAAAAGAAATAAAAACAAAATCAAATAATAAAAATGAAGGGTTGCCAATAACCCAAAGGCAAATCTTTGGACAAAAAACATTATCTTTAACATAAAAGTTAATTGAGTTCCGCATTAAAGTAACACTTTAAAAAATGGGAAGAAAATATATGAGTTATTAAAAGAGATAATTTAAACACACACTTTAGTTTCAATATTTATGATAAGCACAAACAGAATTACTTTGAACAATCTCTTTCATCAAACTGGGATAACTTTATTTCATCTTCATACTGCTGCAGATCCTCTTGTTTCTTAAGAAGTTCTTTTTCACACCTTCCCAGTTTGGATTCAAGTTCTTTTTTCCTGAAATGTAAAAAGAACACAATTACCACCTCAGATTACTTTTTATAACAGTGTTCCTGAATGAAAATAAACAGTTAAATCAATTATAAATAACTTCTTTAAAACTGTGTTGCATACATTCTTAATTACAAACAAAAATATGCTCAATCTTTTGACATAATAATTACGTTCTATTAATTAATTCTGCAGTTTACAGAACTTCGTGAAAAGTCAGTCAGCCCTAAACATTGCATTACTTAAAGTTTATAAAAATATATAGAAAATCATATCAAATGTTTTAAATATCATTAGTTATCTAAAAGTCCACTCCAATGATAAGATATTAGATATAGGAATTTAGAAAAAAAATTCATTTAATGTAAGTAAGCCCATTTGCATGTAAAGAAAATGGAAACATTTGGGTTTTTATAGTACAAAAATATATATTTTTAAAAATGGATTGAAATTCTAGATAAAATGCTTTAAAGTTTAAATAACATAATGTAGACAGGTACTGTGGATAAAATATTCTTGGATGTTGTTCTATATTCCCCTGCATCCCCCCCCTCCTGTAAATATTGCGGGAAATGTTTATTGCATATCTTAAAAGTGTAAAATGAAGGAATGTGAAGCATAGATTTACTAAATCAATTTCTTGAGATCTATTAGTCTCTGTTTTTGAGCTGTGGTAGCTCAGTCATCAAATGCAGCTATTTTCAACCAGAGGGTTGCGATTTCAGGATTTGAGCTGAACAAAGATCTGCAATGGTCATTAATGGCAGCTGAGACATTTAAAATAAGTTTGTGGTTACAAGGTCCTCCAAGTTCCCAAACAATACCTCTGGAGGTGGCAAGTTAAGCTTGGGAGTCTTCTGCTTGGTCCCTGCTTCTAAAATACAAGCCCCCATTTGTCTGTGTTGCCCCTAGGGAGTAATATTGGCCACCTATAAGATGCTCTCAAAATAAAATGGTCAACAATTTCTGTGGAGTTGCATGGGCGAATATTTAACAGGCAAACATATTTGTTTTTCTTTGGAGGAGTAGAAAATTTAATGAACTGACATCAGACTGGTCAATGGATCACTTTATTAAACTGTGTCAGCGTCAGAAATCTGGTGTCATTTGAAAAGAGAATATTCATTATTATCAGGAGTCTCTGTGCCATTACCATTTGCAAATACCTATATTCATGAAACTGGCTTTTCTGCATATGTCTTAATGAAAACTAAACATCAGAATATGGTGGGTGCAGAGAATAATATGAGAGAATAAAACTTTCTTCAATACAACCAAACTTTAAAGAACTTTGTGACAGTCAAAAACAAAAGTCATTTATTCCATTGATACTTTTCATTAATGTATCATTTTAACTGTATCATATCATTAAAAAAATTCTTGTTTCTATGCAACCTTTTTTAACGATGATATACATTTTTAAACTGTTTTGTATTGTTTAGAAATTATGTTTGCATCTAATCAGCTAATCAGTGATAAATAATAGTAATATTTATTCAGGCATTCTGTTGCTATATATGCCGTAGAAAAAGGGATTCTATCTGATAAAAGTTTGAGAACCACTGACCTATATAAATATTTGATTTCTAAATTCCAGCATGTCGATAAAACTAAAAAATGTTATGAATTTCATAGAATTATATAAAATTCAATATAATTTTTAAATAAAATATGAGTTCAAATAAAACAATCATTATATAATTTAAACAACAAATACCTTTCAATCAAGGCATCACAGGTATAATCATCTGCAATTAATTCATTGGGACGAAGGGGTCCAGTAATATCCCTGAGTAATGAAGTATCATACTTAAAGTCTACTGGCATCAAGGGTTCAGACCTACAAAAAGCAAGCAAAAAAGCATTATATAACAAAAATCTTGAATACTAAAAGTTACAATGAGACACATGTTCTGTCAGAAAAAAATGAAAAATTTCAACATTATTTACTACAGTAGATTAGCATTGCATTTGAATAAGAATTTAAAGACTTCAAGATAAAAGTTAATTTATACTCTTAGAGCAGTTTTAAAATAAAGAAAGTGAGCTATGGAATACATAATAAATCTATTTTCATATTAATTTGTTACAGATATGAAACTTTACACAACTACTTAAAATAAAAGTAGCATATTAAAATAAATGTTTTAGGTGCCTAAAAGAAATTATTAAACAGAAAAAAGGTAAGAATTTCCTGCATGTTGTAGAATAAGAAAAGCATATGTATCTTTAGTACAAAACTACATATAATAAACAAAGAGAAATTATAAGATTAAAACCCATGTTAATTCATATTGATAAAGAGAACTTTAAAAAATATACAGGTTATGACTAGTTAAGATATAAAAGTATTGCATACATTTGAACTGAAACTAAAAGAATTTTAATTTTTTGAACCAGAAAAATAATTTAATAAAGGATCACACTCATTTAACGGGGAAATAAAAAAGCACTAGGGTTGAAAAAAGGTACCTATTGATACAAATCATAGCAGTTTAGCTTTAACTACTACATTCTATAGTAATCTTATTCTATATCATTCTGTACAAAGCAATATTTAAGCAAATATTTTAGAATATACTAATTGCATTTTCAAATTTTACTGTTTATGTATTGGCTAGTCCACTGTGTTTGCTATCTGTTACTATATGGTGGCTGTAGATGCAAGAGTCAATACATACCAGTTGTAAGTTGGCTTACATGATGTGTGGTAACAAGAACCTAACTTGATACAATTCAAATTAACTGCCATGTGGCAAATGGAAATGATTGATTAAATACAAGTGTAAATATATTTTGTGTTTGTGATTAAAATAACAAGACATTGAACTGTTTAATTAGAAATGTTGAATGAGTCCATGTATGTGTTTTGTAATGTAAATTTAGATATAATAAAAATTTCTGATTTATTATACTTTTTACCAATAATATATGAACAAAAGCTACTTAAATATAAAGTTAAAAGTAAAATATTTATTCTATTAACAAGGTTCATACTGACAGGGTAAAGGAATACCAACTGGTACATCAGAGAAATGCAGATTTAGTTTTTACAATTCTGTATTGGTTTTATTCTAAACTTTTTTTAGTAATGCAGCATTACCAGTGTAAGCATTCTGAATACACTTATTGCATTTTCAAATTTTATTGTTCATGTATATTGCAATATTTTTTTTATATTACGCCCATCTAAACTCTTTCGAGCATACGACGCCTTGCAGTCTAATACAGACAAGAAATTGCCCCATTAGATGGGAGAGTCGAAAAGGAATCCAAAGAAATAACATCCTGTAGGGCAGAACAAGAAGAAAGGTGATCTCCCTGCTTTGGGGCTGAAGCACATAGAGCACAGTTCGGTGAATCAGCAAGACCAGCTTTGTACAGATGGGCCTGAAGAAAATCATGTCCAGTCTCAAGGCAGAAACAGGCCACACCAATAGCTCTGGGCAAGGTGCCATATATTTGCCTATCCAATAAAGAAGACCATTTTTTTTTTAGAAGCAATATCCTTATAATGGCATAGTTCAGCCTTATGAACATGTTCACGGATGGCCCGCTTAACATTTCTTAGAGGGGCTTATTGTAATATGAACTGACAATATAAAATAACAAAATAAATAATTAAAAATTTACACTATGAAATTGGTTACCCATTAATATTACACCAAAATAAAGATTGCAATAACAATCACCTGAAAACATTTATTAATAAACATATATATATAGATATTATAGAAAATACATAGCAATCTATTATCAAATAGCTTTGGTATTAATACTATTATAAAAATGAGCAATAATAATCAGGACGAGGAGAGAGGGAAAAAAGCTTTCACATAAAAAATGGCAATTTTCCAAATTAAAAAAAAAAAAAAAGGGAAGTTTCAAAGAACTTTCAAATCTTATACAAACCTTGTTTAGTAAAATTTATGATAAACATTATATTACAAACAACTAAGGAGTTTCCATGTTAGCACATTTGCAATTTTGATAGAATAGCAAGGAAATGTTTGTCTGCTATGCAAATTTACATATCTGTACCAATCAGTATATCAAATTTGATACACAGTTACATCATGTAATAGAAACATTGCAGAATTTGTTTCATTTGACTTTGAGCAGCCATTTTCTAGATATTAAAAGGAAAATGTGACAACCAAATTTTCTTAATTATGTTGCATGTTCATTACAATTATTCAACTGCCTTCAATAAATCACCATTTTCTTACTGGTATTGTTATCATTCTACCAGTGGTACTAAAAGACCTGATGACAAAAATTTCTATCAGATTAAATTTGGAGATTGCAAGGGTTGTAATGAGGTAAAAAATTAAATACTGAACTTACTGAAATTATTGATTTTACTGGAGTGCATTGGCATGTTGCAGATTAAAGCGCCTGCACTGTTGCTTTAAAGTAAGCATAACAAACGAGAGAAACACTACAAATGTTTTATATGGTTAACATTAACACAGTAACAAAATAAATTAGTTGTAAAATAATCACGTTTGAAACAGTTTTATAGTTTGAGAATCAGGAGAGGGGAAATTACTGCATGAAGAATGTTATTTATGAAACTCAAGTAGCACAAAAATATCAACCAATATCAAAATTATAAATTAGCATATATCAAAAGGACCCATTCTCCTACATGGCATTCCTGAATATCATTTTTTGATATTTAACAATGTTAGTCAGCATACCCTGATATCCCTGAATATCATTTTATGATATCTAACTATGTTGGTCAATCTTTTCCCATTATCATTGAATATCATTTTTGATATTTAATTTTACAATGTTCATTATGTAGTAATTTTGCCATGTGAACTAATTCCTTCATTTCTACTTGAATACAGGCTTTTTACTGTTTTTTTAATGCTTTACATTTAAAATTTCTGTTATTGGCATTTTCCCTCAGAACAAAAATCTATGGCATTCTAATTCTACTTTGCTTGTCTCACATCTTTCCAAAGAATCACAATAATTATAATTGCAACAATCACTCATGTGGAGTAGAAAAGGGGCAAAATTGATTGACTTTTGTACAAATTTAGCTGATGTAGTATTGTGTGTTGCACTAAATGTTGTGAAATATCATTTGATATCAGAAAATTATGTTTATTTTTATGAATATTGATAGATATTGCTTTTTATTATTAAAATAATATTTTTTATGACATTGTATGACATTATTAACAACTTTAAAAAAAAACATTCAAAAAGTGGTCTCTTTTAAATATTTTCTTTTAAACAATTTCAAATTTTAATTTTACATTACGACAGTCAATATTGGCAAATATCTAAAATTTGATGTCTGACATTCTGTGACATTTAGAGACATTCAAAATAGTGACCAACATTGGTACACATTGACCCATGCCCATATATTTGTGCAACTTAGAGTACATTTTTAAGTGACACAAATGAACTTAGATAGTGTCGTACCCTTTATGATTAGAAAATTTAAATTACATTTTGAAGAAATTTCTGCCAACAGATCTTCTAGTACATAATACTAGTAGATTACCTTTAATGTTAAAAGCTTTATCTTTTTGTTATAAAATATAATGTACTTTTTATCTTTCGTATTTATTTAGAGTATTCAAGGGTTGATACACACATAAATTGCGTTCACTCACCATAACAACTCAGTAGCCTCCTTCACAAAATTTGGTACTGTACATGTGATCCCTTCACAAAATTCAGCACAATAAAAGCGATCCCTTCACAAAATTTGGTTTAGTAAATGTGGCCCCTTCTCAAAATTTCCTATTGTAAAATTGATCTTATAACGGTATTATTGATATTATACCTTTAGGAATTTCAAACAGAACTATGATAACTAAAAAATAGATTTTATCACATAATGAATTTTTTTTAACAAAAATAAATAAATTTTATAAAAATAACCTTTTTACAAAAGTAAATTCAGAAAACTATTTTTTTTTTCACAAAAAGGAGACCCAAAATAAAAATATAGATATACCCCTGTAATATGACATGGCAATCACTTGTACTGATAATTCATTAGAATGAGAATAAAAACTATAACATCAAATATTTCAACTCTATCAAATATAGAGAATCTTCTGTTATTCAATATTTAAAACATAGAGCTTTCTAAAATAAATAAATAAATAAATAATCCAGATTTTTACTTTAATATTGATGTCCCTCATGCAAAGTATATAGATTAATTAAAATAAAAATTCAATAAATTACCTGTTTTTACAAATGAAATCATTATATTCATCTTCACTATCAATGACCTCAATACTTTTGCTTATTCTAGTATGAACAGCTTGAAATTGTTCAGATGTAGGATCTATTATTTCAAAAAATTCTCTTAAAACTGATTTCCTGTTGAAGAAATTATAGAGTACAATTTGGTAAACATAAAAGAAGTCAAACAAAATATTAAGGTATTCACACAAAAACTTCTAAATGTATAAGAAATAAACCTCAAAGTTTTCCTCTATTATTATTACCATTTTAATTAACCACTTAATAAATTTAAACATATAATGGTTTTCTTTAGTGAGCATTATTTTGGCTGTAACATAATATTACAGGTAACAAAAGAAATATTTTAATGTGAAATTTTGGTAATAATATGACATTTGCTTCATTTCACGTATTTGGCTACACAGATTTTGTTTTCTTTGTTTACCTTTTACTCATAAAGGTAACATTTCCCCTTTTTGAATAGTAAAAGCAACTATAAATTGGTCAATAAAAAATGCTTTATCTATTTAATTATTTATTTGATTTTTTTAAGTATGTAAAAGGTTTGTTAAGAAGTTAAACTATTCTTTTACTGATAAAAAATTATAATTTAAAATGCAATAAAAATCAAAAATATTTAGAAGAAAAATATTTTTTAACATTTAAATTTTAGATTTTTTATAATTTCTTGCATCAAATAATCAAAAACATTTCTAATTGAAATTTAACTTTTTTTTTTCACATATAAGTTAAAGTGCAAAAAAGAAAAATTTCAGGAGATTAAATAATAATAATAAAGATGTATCTTAATATATGAATACACTATGATCGATTTTGAAATTTAAGAACAAAATATAGTTTCTTATACAAAAACTTCTATAAAAAAGCCTATCATCTCAGTTTAGTATGTAAAAATCAACATAATTTGGCAACTCTTATTTTTAAATATTATGAGACAACCCAGTTAGCATATAAATGTTGGATGTCCATTGGCCACAAGTTCATAGTTGGTCTATTGGTTGAGTGTATGTTGAAACAGGAAAATGAAATGATGATATTTAGAATGCAAAATGTCTTGTTGGCCAGCTGAAGTATTCAAATTTTTGCCTTCTTTTGGCCTAATGTAGAAATATTGATGGTTATGTCTCTTGTATAAATATCAATATACCATTGGATAAGGAACACA
This sequence comes from Pardosa pseudoannulata, assembly GCA_032207245.1. NCBI lineage: Eukaryota > Metazoa > Arthropoda > Arachnida > Araneae > Lycosidae > Pardosa > Pardosa pseudoannulata. The sequence continues at coordinate 202,311,265 of CM063498.1, forward strand.
AAAGTAATCCTCCTATAACTACATGCATGTGCAGAACCAGTGGAAAATGAGACAGTTGTGTCTGAACTGCCATCTATAGTGATATGCTGTTTACCGCAAGATTGCTGCAATATTTGAAGATTAATGTTTGGGCAGAAAAGCAATGGAGTAAATTCTTGTGTTTACAGTAAACTGAACAGCTTCATCACACTTTTTCCCAAGTTTGGAGAAAAAATGCATTTTCTTATTGCAGTAACTATAATTATAGTTCTTATGTATGCTTGTGGCAGGCAGTAGAACTGCACCATATCTTTCTGAGTTACTTTAGTACGAAACTGCAATTTTCCCCAAACTCAGAAAAGTGTGATGCTTAGGTGCAGCTGTTGACTTCATGTTTTAGGGACCCCTGCAGAGGAGTTATAGATCACGGAATGGCACAAGCATAACGGTCAATCTCTCACAGAGATGTAACCGTGAGTTAGAGGGACAGGGGCTAAAAAAATGTCAGCTTCCACATAATGGACTATTTTAATGAGCCCACCTGCTTGCCCGAAAGGGGTGCAGATGTGGGAAAATTTCACCAATAAGCGAAACACAAAGAAAGCCCCTTTTTTTCACAAAGAAAAAAAGGGGCGTTAAAACCAAGGTGATGAGTTGGGAAAGAGAGTAAGTTACTTTTTACTCCTGACCCATGGGAAAGAGAATAAAGAAAAAAAGAGTCTAGGTCAGGATTGAAGAGTTGCTGGACATCCAGAGAGCCCAGACCAGCAATCGAGTCCTGAAACCACATGCCAGCATAGACATACAGAAAAATAACAGCCACTATGCCAGTACCAATGCCATTACGCCCAAAGTCCAGCACCGTATACAGCCTGATGAAAGCCCCAGGCTGCTCCCTTGTAATTACTGAAGGTAAACTTGATCTTATTTATAAATCATTACTTTATGTCTGGGAATCTTTTTTATTAAGAAATAAAGCATAAAAACAAAAAAGAAAATGAATTGTTGTAGTGATAAATGTCGAGCAAAGAAATGTTGTATATAGACATTAATCAAGAAATAATGTTTGTAAGTAATCAGTGTACATAATAAATGTTTTAGTTCAAATATAAGTTATCCTCTTTTTACTGTGTCTCCACTTTAAGAAAAGACACTGGTGTTAGTATTGTAAGTACATTACAACAGTTGGCATTCTGTTAAAAAACCTCCAATAGCCAATTTTGGGCTTCAGTTGACCAGTGGACATATAAGGGTTGCCCATCATAAAGTTGCTAACTGATAAATTGACAAGTAAACATGAATCATGCTAAAACAAGACAAAGGAAAATTACCAAGTTTCTGCAGAATCTTCCATAACTATCTGCTGGTAATATAGAAGACCAGGAAGAAGAGTAGTTCGAAAATGTCTCTCGTATTCTGAGGCTTCACAGAGTGTAAGAATTAAATCATTATGTAGACCATGAAGTTTTCTTGCAACTTTTTGGTATTTTTCTTTTGCATCTTCAACTTTTTTTATACCTTTGCCTGATTGAGAAATGGGAGTAAGAATGAAAGAGGAACAAAATGAAGAACTAAATCACTAACAAAGGCTGAAAATGCTGTAGATTTAGAATATGTAATGACTTAGAATAAATTAGATTCATTGAGAAACTTGATTAACCAGCTGAAAAATATAAGACAATAAATATATTTTTTTACATCAACATGCTCAAAATTCCAATGTAACTTGTACTTTTTTGATATATACAACATCTCTATTTTTTGCTTAAAATAAATGAAAGTCCTTTCAGAACATTAAAAAAGAAAATTAATATTTCAGATGAATTTCTCCTAAATAGAATGATAGTTATGCAAATAATAAAACAGTAAACCAAAACAAATATGTAATTAAATTTTGCATCCTTAACATTATATTTCAATAAATAGGAAAAATAACAAATAACACATCAAATCTCAATTATAATAATTTTAGATCTATTCCCTATTTATGAGTAAGATAGCTGACCTCCTTTGCTTTAACATTTAATTTATATCCTATTTTATTTTTTAACCAACAACATGTTCAAACTAATTCTACTTAACTCAATTGTCAAAAATTTGGTTTTAAAATTTTAACTCACACAGCCGCCACAATATTATTAGACAATGATTACAATTGGTCTAAATCATAAGTTTCCATTGGGGGTGGTACTGACCCCTAACTGTTAAAATCTGAAGACTTCTATGTGGGGCAGTAGGCAGTTCAGACAGAGCCCGACTAAGATACTTTTGTGCATAGGGCAAAATCCAATTTTTGTGCCCTCCACCCCCATGCAAACTTATAGCTACAAGTTATTATCATACTTATAGTCATATAAAAATTATAACATTGAATTAGCTAACGGATTTAAGAAATTAGCATTAAAGTAATATTCAAAATCAAAAACACCAAATTTTCATTTTACATAATTATTATTATCTCTGTTTAGCCATGCTAAAAATTAAGAACTTTTAAAGACCTAGAGTGACCCACTTTTTTTATTTTTATCTTGTCACACTCACAAGCTCTGTGGTACAGAAAATAAATAATAATAATTAAAAATAATTTAAATTGATGAGATGATTTAATGGTTTATAGTGGTGCATTGCTAATAATCTGTCTTATAAATATGGTATAACCCACAGGATAAAAAAAGCACCAGGTTTGTTGAGGGAATTAACAGGTAAATAACAGTAAAATTAAAGTAAATAGGAAATAATATAGTTCATGACAAACACAATTACCTTGTACAATAATTTATTATAACTTAACGATGGTAGCGTAAGTTTGCAATTTTTCCCCACTTAATATGTGTTTCAAGCACTTGACTATATTTTCGTGCCCAGGGCATGTGCCCTAAGTGCCCATGTGATAATCAGGCCCTGAGTTCAGGGGCAAATAGAAGGAGGTCATGGCACATCCTACGTATGACATCAATAAAATATTTTAAATTACCCACTGTTCCATGTGTAAACAGTTTATTTAGCTATCTAAAATGTGTATCTTATTGTTATAGAGTAAATCAGCATTAAAAAAAATTAACTTAGCACTAGGTATGCATATAACTAATTCAGTTTAGTATTGCCAGTTACAATACTTAAAATCTTTCATGCTGGTTTTACAGAGCGATTCTAGGATATTATACATATGAATATACCATATCAGGTTTTCAATCCTTTTTTCAAATACACATATAGCAGAATCATCAAATTTAGAAGATATGCTGTTAGAACTCACACCTACTGAAGAATTAAAAGTAAAATTTGGAAATGGATACTAGGAATTTCAGTTTCAAATATCAATAACAGCTCTCTCATATTTGGTTACTGTGAACAAGAATTTATAATAATTGCCATTAAGATAGTTCATCCAAAGAGTTTAGTATAGTAGCTAATTTACTATCTAAAAAAAAAAGAGACTATACATAACTAGACATTGAGATTTTTATATGATATTAATAAAGTTTGAACCTGACTTTAACAAATTGTTAAAACTCTATCAGCCACAACCAAAGTTTTTAATTTCACGCTTATGTTAAGTTTATAATTAACAATTTTTTACTATATCAGATGGCCATTTTTATTAATTTCTACTGTGATTCATAATAGGAAGATAGATTAAATACGTACAAATAATATGCAACAATATTTTAATATAATTAAAAATTATATTAGATAGAGGTGTTGTAATTTTTTTCCTTGTAAAGAGATGGCCATTTTTATTAATTTCTACTTTGTGATTCATATTAGGAAGATACAGATAAAATAGGTACAAATAATATGCAATAATATTTTAATATTTAGTATAATTAACAATTATACTAGATAGAGTGTTGTAGTTTTTTTTCCTAGTAAAGAGGGCAGTGATCCAGAAAAGGTTAATAACCTATGGTTTAAATATTAAAAAATCAGAAATATAATGACAAATGAGATAATTTTTAATTTTGTAAAGATGATATATTTTAAATTTCACATGTTGAAAGTTTTGTGATTATAGTACCTTTCATGAACTGTTCTTCATATTTAGATTTTGCTTCTTTCCATGTATCTAGATTTTTTTCATATTCTGCTTTCATACTATCGACAGTGTTTTGGAGCTGAAAATGATATATAATTGGAGTATCAATATAATTTAAAATGATACAATAAAAATGAAAAGTATTATAAAATCACAAACATCGTTTTGATACTTTAAATAAATCTTAAAATTATAGTAATTAATATCTTTAAAAAAATAGCATAAACCAGATCATGGCCATAGAGAGAATTTCCTATGGGAGGAATGGGAGATTTTCACACTTCAACTTATAACTCAATTAATGCAGTAGTCCTTACATATATATGTATATAACGATATTTATAGAGGGATTAAAATTTTTATTTATTACATTTTTAAAACTATAACAAAAATTTTTTTTAAAGAGGACAATTGAGAACGCATAATGGACAGCACCATATTATCGGCAAGGCATAGGGCACGTGCATAGGGCCCACTGATTTCAGGGGTCCAAATATTTTTAGATCCAGAGGTAATTTTGAAACAAATAAATTTTGTAAACTTTAAAAAATTCATGTTTTTATTCTATATACAAATTATGTGAAACTAAAATTTTGTAAGTTTTTCATTATTTCATAGAGTACCTGCAAGTATAAATACCCACAGATTTGTCAATCATGGATTTGCACTTAAAAACTAAAAGCAAGAATGCAGGTCCATTTTGCAAATGAAATCCACTAATCAGACAGCTAAATTTTGAGACCTTTTCTCAAAAATGTTCTCAATCACAAAATTGAGCTTTCTGATTGGTGGATTCCGTTTTTGAAATGTTTGGAATATGATCTGCATAATAGCATATCTTTTCAACCCTATGGTCAAATAAAAAAAATGCTTGTTGCATTAGGCAAATCTTCCAGCTATACATTAATAAAATGTAATAATCTACAAAGGCCGTAAACATATTCTCTGCCCTGGGCCCAAAATCTTGATAATGAGGACCTGATAATGGATATTATGGAAATACCTAATATGACAAAAACTTCATTAATTCAACATTTATCTATTCATTGTGTTTCATTTTACGCAGTCATTTAAATATGTGGCACAATATACGCAGTCAGCAATACTACCTATGAGGTGTTGGAAAAAATTATTCAAGCCTTACTTAGCAATCAAGACACAAATGATTAAATGGAAGCCAAGATGATTATGCCTTACAAGAAGAGAATCATAAAAAATTTTATAATAATTTTCTAACTTTAACCTAAATTAACATTGATATCTGTTTAGTGCCGAACACATCACTAATCTTTTGTATACGAATATAAGTTTACACCATTATAAGACTAAATACTTTTTTTTTAATTCAAAAATCTTTACTTTGAATTTCACAGAACATTTACATTTTTAAAACTATTACAAACATTTATTTTAAAAGAGGACAAGATTGCAAATACATAATCCTTTTTCCTAATATGATACAAACTTAACTCATTCAACATTTACTTATTCCTTGCAGTTCATTTTATGTAGCCATCTCTATATGGAAGAGCTATATATGCAGTCATTAACACTACCTATGAGGTGTTGGAACAAAATTATTCAAGCCTTACTTATCAATCAAGCCACATTAATGGAAGCCAGGTTGATTATGCCTTACAAGAAACCATCCATAAAAATTTTTATACTATTTTATAACTTCATTATAAATTAACATTTATATCTGCTTAACATTTAACACATTACTAATATTTGCATGAGAATCTGTTAAGAACATACAATGCAGTATACAAAAGAAGATCTGATTATATGTTCCTTCTATAGCTAAATATTTGTATTATACTATTCATATCTGGAATGATTATAGCATGTGAAACTAAGAAAAAGAATCTACATGCAAATAAACCTTAAAAGAAAAAATAAAAAACCTACCATTAAAATCAGTAGCCTGTATTTCTATACTTTCTTAATCATCACTCAACCATATGATTAATATCAACCATTTATGATAATACTCAATTGAGAACAGAAAAATTAAACACAGATTTTGACAGAAATACTTTTTAAAAACTGAAATAGTTGAATGATACACCAGAAAAAATATTGCCCTATAATAATGCAACAATAAATATTGCAACAATATAAAAAAAATATGTATGCATATAAGTAGAAAATACATTTGACATAGCTTTCAGATGTATTTGAATATTATATAGAAATATATAGCTATATTTATGACAGGATTCAGTGTTAAGGCAAATGGAAAACAATCTTTCTTGATAATAATAAGTATATTAAATCATAGTTTCATTTAAAAGTAAAACTAGTGCCATTTTCATTTGTTCTGGACAGAAACACGAGTCGAGTATGTTGACAGCTCCATGTCCACACGCTGACTCATATCGGTTCGCTTAATCATCAGTTCTTCAAATATCTTTCTGCTTGACCGGATGATCCCAAAAGCTTACGCGAGCATGGGTCTTTTTCATTTATTTTATTATTATAAAAGAGTTCCCTTTTTAAATTCACTTAAAACTCATGTAATTTTCAACTAACCCTTTTTTAGACCTGATATTATATATATATATATATATATATATATATATATATATTCTCAATCTCTCTTTCTCTATATATATGATTGAGAATAGTACATGTGCAGTGCATACCTATGAGGAGGTGGTTGGTGGACTAAAAACCTTAAAATATGTAACTAAAGCTTTTTCTTAGAAAGAGACGCTTTTACTAAAAATATTTGGAGAGAAATTTTGTCTCATTTTCTCTCTCCTATTTTGCATCTGGGAACAATTGGTTTGGTTTGGAGCACTACAGTCTACTGTTTTGTTACACAAGAGCTAATGAGACTGGGACCTACAGCAGCTTAAAGCTGATTGTGAACATCTACATACATCCATGCCATCAGCAAGATTTAAACCAGTTAACTCGGGTACAGAAAAGCAGTGCTCTACCATTCGGGCAGGAAATAATTGTTGACATAAACCTGGATTAGTTTTAAATCAGTATTTCTTCACATATTTTGTTATTTAAAAGATACTAAATTGCTTTATATTAAGGCAACAGTGGACCTTCAGAGCAAACTTTTTATCTCTTAAATGAATTTCCTTGAAGATTGACTATGTTATTAGCACTATTGATATATAAATAATTTTAAAATTTGAAGGCAAAATATTAATTAGTTTTGGAGTCATTAATTATTGTTTCATAATTACCTTAATTGAAAATGCTCCAGGCACATCAATTTTGCATAAAATATTATAAAAAAAAAAATTAAGTATACCTTATAGACTTCACAAAAAAATGTAGTTGTTTCCATAAACATTCATAGAAAATATAAAGCAAAAAAAAAATATAATAATTATGATAATGATACCCATATTTTGCAGAATAAACAGCTATAACAGTTAATTAAAATGCATAACTAACATATTATATGCTTCGAAAACATACCCGTTTCAACTAGACTTTATTTTATAAATTCTGACGTAAATAATACTGGAATTTCAGAGACAATGATTTTTTATGCGCTTGGAGTACTTTAAACATTTGTAATACATGAAAATTTTACTTCTGAGTAAACAACATTTGAAATTATTATTGCTATAGACATCAGTAATGATAAACTTATTATACCCATAAATAATGATAAAAGGGTGGGAATGAAAAAATTATTTTTGCTCCGCATTCCTAATGATACATTCTTTCGCTATTCACTGAAATCGAAAATTCGAATTTTCAGTCGATTTTAGCCAATTTGAAAGTCTACCATCGCCATTTTAAAATAAATTTTATATTAAGCCATTTTAGAAGAAATTTTTAATTAAAAGATTTTCAGAAATGTCAAATAAAAAAATCCATTAAGAGGATAAATGTGAGTTACAATTTTATTAGCTGTTCTTAATTTCTTTTAAAACTTTTTTGATATTTAGTCACTTATATACACATTGTAAGCTGTACTGGTAAGAAGCAGCCAAATACCATCTTGCATACAGGCAGCTAATAGCTCAGAACCAGCCTTGTATGCATATATAAATATATATATGTATAAATACACTTTAAATTTTTCGTATAATAATGATAATTTATAATAAAAATATATCTGGGAAATAACATACACATAAATTTTTCAAAGTGGCTCAAATCTCTATTAAAACATATCCTGAGTAACATTTTACTTACTCTGTTTAACTCTCGGTGCAAAGCGTCATGCTCTTCAACATAAAGTTTCTTCAGAGCTCTTTTTTCAGATATCAAACTATTTATTGATTCAACTGTAGAAGAAATCAAACTGTCAGCATTTCTCCTTATTATTCGACTAGTAGTTTCCATTTCTTCAGAAATAGCATACCATGCCTATCATAAAAGGAAAATCAAAGAACAAAATTATTGAATTATCTTTTGAAATCAAACAAGTATAACAAAATAGAAAAAAAAAAATTCTTTCTAAATTGGTCTTTAACATATTTAAGAATTAATAAAAGAATTGTGAGTGCAATTTACAAACTTACCTTTAAAATAATTCCTATAATAAAACAGTTTATATGATTTAGCTTATATACACATTTACCATCCAAAGCAGATATTTTTTTAGCAGTTGATAAAATATTTTTTTTAAACAGTAGCATATTAATGGGAGTGATGTGGGGATATAATGCTCAGCTTGCGATTGTTATATATATATGTATGTATGTATGTATGTATGTATATATATATATATATATATATATATATATATATATATATATATATATATATATATATATATATATATATATATATGTATATATATATATATATGTATATATATATATATATATATATGTATATATATATATATATATATATATATATATATATGTATATGTATATATATATATATATATATATATATATATATATATATACATATATATGTATATATATATATATATGTATATATATATATATATATATATATATATGTATATATATATATGTATATGTATATATATATATATATATATATATATATATATATATATATATATATATGTATATATATGTATTTATATATGTGCATATATATATATATATATATATATATATATATATATATCTGCATATATATGTATATATATGTATATATATGTGTATATATATGTGTGTGTGTGTATATATGTGTATATATATATGTGCATATATATATATGTATATATATATATATATATATATATACACACACACATATTATATATATATATATATATATATATATATATAGGGAAATAACTAGGGCGTGGCAAAGGTGGCATCTGCCATGGGCACATCAGTCTTAGGGGCACCACAACGTGAAGAAAATGGGGACCAAAAGTGGACAATTCACCCCAAGTAGAAATAAAGAAAAGTTTAAAAAAAAAAACTTATTATAAAATCCAATGTGTTTAAAAATTATTTTTTATAAATTTTCTTATTTTTTAAAATGCTTCTAGAGACTAAACCTATTATAGATTCTTACAAAATGTTTACCAAACACTCCTAATATACCTTAATATAATTTATATATTAATAAATTTATATATAAATTTGAAACAAATTTATATATAAATTTGCTTCAAATTTTGAATTTATTAAAGCTATTAAAACTAAATTAATATTTAGATATTTGCCAATTTTTTAGAAAATTCAACGTCTAAATAAAAAATAGTCCTTTCTCAAATAAACTATTCAGTTTATCAGCAAAATAATACCCCCAAGGTGTTGAAAAATATTTTTAAGTGAAAAATAGAAAAAATAAATTTAAAATTAATATTCTAGGAACATTTTAAGAATTAACAAAATATTTTGTGATTTCATTTTGAATATATATATATATATATATATATATATATATATATATATATATAGATAGATAGATAGATAGATATGTATATATAAAACTATGTATTTTTCTCACTATATTTGGTGGCAGTGGCACAGATCAATTTTTTGCCATGGGCCTAGTTATGCCCCTGTATATATATATATATATATATGCAATAATTGCTGTATTAATTATGACATATGAGTTGAGGTGAGAGAGTATAATTCAATATTTGTCTATTTTTTCTATAGACCATTCACCTGAATAACCCTCAAAATACTCAAAATTTTTCTTTCATAAACTGCCAGGATTTTATATTTCTCTGTCACTGTCCATATTTATACTGAATTAAAACAGGTCTTATTACACAGCTATATATTTTTAATTTGATTCTTCTTTTAATACAATAAGATTTAATATTTCTTTAAACAGCAAAAATAAATTAGTACCAGTAATTCTGTTAAGAATTTTAAATGTTATATCATTTTGAAAGTTTATTTCAGAACCTAAATATGCAGATTTTTCTATATCTAAATAGCAGACTTCAAATCTATAATTGCCTAATTCTAGGAAAGATTAATTATATTCTGATTTTAAACAAGGCATATATTTGGTTTCAGTTTGATTTCACACACTATTGATTAGAAAATATTTTGCTTTGACATGTGTGATCTAGTGTACTTGTGAAAGAGTGGCAGATTGGAAGAAAAATGTAAGTAACACTATTTGGAAAAAGAAAATTTAAACGATGAAAAATGAGATTCAAAGAATAGATAGAAAATAAGAATTTAATGGAGTTTTTATGGAAGATAAAACTTATATTAAAGTTGTGTGGTACAGAGCTATTTAAATAATTCAAGTTATAGTTTAAATTATTCAAGAAAAAATTATGAACTGTAGGCATTGAAATTATTTTGATTCCAATATGAAATCATATATCATAAATCTACAGTTTCTCATCATTTTAGTTGATGAAAACATGTTTATTTAGAATTTAGTTCATAGCTAAAAGCATTATCCTTCCTTATGAGTTGAATTTTGCATTCTACCATTCAGACAAAGAAATAATAAATTTAATAACCTACTGTAATAATAGTGTTAAGTACAAGCAAATGAAATCAGTTCAACATTTATAACAGATAGAGGATAAGAAAAATATTGAGATTTATTTATTAAGAAATTACGCAAATTAAATTTTGACTTCGTAACATGTTAAACTACGGCAAAAACATTAAAATTTAATATGATAAAATAAACTACCATAGAAATTAAAGAAAAAAACATTTACCCTTGCAATGGAGCTTCCTTCTAATTCTTTTGACTGATCAAGTTTTTGAGCTTGATTACTAACCATGGTTAAAGCCGCGGCATAGTCACGATCACATTTAGCTCGGAGTAGAATACATTTTTTCATATTGTCCAACAATCGTAATTCTGCATCTTGTAAACTAACCAAAGCCTCATGAGAAAATGCATCTTGTAAGTCCGTGGAAAAACCCATTATTCATATATGGCTGAATCTCGATTTTCCTTAAATTACATACCACATACTAAAATTTTAAACCCCAATATATAACTATTTAAAATGATACTGATTCATTTACGCAGAGAAAATTCAAAACGAGTAATTTAATTTTTAGATTTTAGAAGCAGACGAAAATAGCTCTGTTACCATATGAAAACAGAAAACCACTGATTTTCGTAGTCAAAGTAAACAAAAATACCGAAACTTTACTACTTCGATTAACTATAAAAAGTTAAGAATCAAAATCAGTGTTAAACATCGTCATTGCCAACCTAAACACAGATCACAGGAATGAGTACAGACTACCATCTTCCATTTAAAAACAAAACTATTAAACAAACTGTACGATAACAATTCCATCAATAGTGAATTTACGTGTAAAAACCCATTCAACTCATCGATAAAATCATAGAGGTGAAATTACTCTCTAGTCAAGAAAATATTTATTTCTAGTGGAGATACGATAAAATTTTTATAGTTAAACCGTTCTAAAATTTCAGCACTAAAGAAAAAGTAAGGGATGTAAGCTTTTAAAACGCTTTACTTCTCCAGATATTCATATTTCAATATTCCAAGGTAATCCTTATATCAACATTAAAAAAGTAAGCAAAATCCTTTTCATCTTTTCAGATTTCTCAAATCTTTTATTTAAGCTTAAGAGGTGTAAAACAGCCAAAACACTTAATAGCATTTTTTAATACCTAAATAGGATTTAAAAATGTAATATGAAAAATCAGGTTACCATCGACGAAGTGACGCAGCTGTTTAGGTATAAGTGTAACAAATAAGCCAAAATACGACCCTAAATCATATTGATCAACTTGTAACATGCAAAACAGGTGAAATCTTTGCAAGTCCTGGGTTAGAGATAAAATTTAGATCAAATTAAATATTCAGATACAAAGTATTTCAAATAGTTTATGTAGAAGTGAACTGTAAATTCAGAGCTTCTGCTTACATCTGAGCGTGATATAATTGATGAAGTCAACTTAAAAGACACATTTACTCTCACAATAAGCATTCTGATAGTGACACTTGTGATTGGCAAGCTTTAGGTGCGTTTTCGATTTAGGGCAACTTTCAGATTCATTTATGTATTACAAAAGTATATCGTAATAAAGTAAAACGTAGCCCTCCCTGATGCCATACCAGTGAATAAAGTAGATCGCAATACCAAAAGGGATCCAATTAGAGCAGTCATCAGGAATCTTGCATCAAACTTTTTTTGGAAATTAGTACAAAATAAGAAACGAAGAAATAGAAAATCTGCCGAACTATGATCCCAGAAAATTTTTCAAAAGTCCGAGAGCCACAGGTCTTTCATTCTTTTATTAAACCTACTCCGACATCGATGCCCAGTTCTGAATTTTGAATACTAATTTATTTGAGTCGGACTTACTTAAATCACAACTTTACACTTTTCAAAACTTATTTAAACAAATAATAATAATAATAGTTTTCTACTATAATTTTAGAAATTTTCTATGTGATGAGTCAACATCATTATTTTAATGTGCCCTATGTATAAGAATAAATTATTACCGTAGATATAGAGAGCTCTTGCTCTTTAGTGCCATGACACTACTTCATGTCTATGTCTCTCTGTGGAAGGTATAGGGCACTAAGAGACTAAGAAATACAAAACCATGTTCCAGCACACCTTCAAGCTTTTTTTCTTAATTCAATATCAATTTAGTTTAAGAAAGAGTAGGATAAATATTTATCAGAATGTAATACACCTCTATAGAAATCTATAAATAGAAGCTATTGCCAATTCAGTATTCAATCTTTTGTCTGAAAGCCAGCCAACTAATTAAAGAAGCGACCTGATATTTTTCCATTGGTCACTTACTACTATTTTCATTAGCTATCAAACTAGAAACTAATCCGGGTTGACATATTATCTTTTGCAAAGCACCTTGAAGCACGCTAGTTCGAACATGCATCAAAAATTAAAGAAAATAAAAGGTTAAAATTAAGGATACATGCGCCAGACGTAAAATAAACTTAACAATTTAATATGGAGAATAGTTACATCTTACACACATTGCTGTAAGGAGAAGGAATGCGGATTACCAGCGCAGAGTGAATCACAATGGTTGTATAGGAGCTGAGAGATGATGCGGGCTACATTATATAAACTGTATATAAACAATAGTCTGTACAGTTACATTTTTAGTTTATCGTCAAATTGGGGGGCCAAAGCAGTACTAGAAAGTCTTGATGGATGATTTGGCACTGTGATGACGCTGCAACCTAATTGTGCGGTTTGGTTTGGTTTAGAGAGCTATGGTTTAGAAACTGTATTGCTACACGAGAATTTATGAGACCGTGACCTACTATTTAAGGTCGATCCCGAACGCTTAAGAAAATCCATGCCAGCAGTAGGATTCAAAACCATGTACTCTGGTACCCAAGAGCAGTGTCCTATCCTTAATGTTACAGCTCGTAAAAAAGTAAAATAAATTTAAAAAATAAAAAAATTTGATTTATAACAAAATATCAGTGTAACAAAAGAACCTCAATATAAGGGATATTAAAACTACAGGTTGCTGCCAGATGACAATACTTGAACTCTACTCAGAATACAACGTTATCTTGAGAAACGAAACTAATTTTGGTGTCTATAATGTGCAAATACAATTCAGATTACACATAATATAGTTAAAAAATGCGTATAATTTAATGGGTGTACAAGGAAATCATGTGTCAATATTAGATGTTTTTTTTTCAACAATACGAAGAAACTTTTTAGTGTGAAAGAAATAAAAAGATTTTTATCAAAGTGTTAAAACCTCGTTTTTATTTTGTTTACGTGTGATAATACTTTTAAAATATACTCTCCAAATATAAAAACCGAATCGAAAATTTTACAGCTTACCATAAATTTATATTTATAAACTTAATTTTAGGCTTTGGATTATTCTTAAAAAAACATTTGATTTTTCGCAAAACTAAAAAGTATTTAAAAATAATTTGATAATTTTCAGTGATATGTCCAGTTCTGCATAGTTGTAGAAATCAAAAAGTAGAATTGAGTAGATAGATAAGGGATTACTTTTTAATTTTAACAGAGCTTCTAAATGAACGAATGGCCATGAATAATATAATTTAATATAAACGTGGGAAAAACAATTTATTTATATTTTCTTATAATAAAAATGCTTGCAATCTGTTTATTGAATAGATTTTCTTCTAAGCATTATTTAATTTAAAAAATTTCAAGGTAAATTCTAAAGAAGTTCTTTCGAAGAGAAGTTCTTTTATTTATCTTCAAATTGAAAAAAAAAAACCTTGGAATTTGTCACTACGTTTGAAAAATATTTGGTTGTGGTTTCAAACACTTTCTTAGTAATCAGTAAAATGTTAAATTAATAGCCCCAAATCTCTCAGATTTTATAATCAACTAGTGATTGTGTAAAAGTTTTGTATCGATTTGTTAAAAAATCTGCGATACTTTTCCTTGGAAAAGTTTAATACAACACAAATAATGTAAAGCTTTCTATAATTTCTAAAGAAGTTATTTGCTGTTGTCTCTAAAATAACAGCAGCTAAGTAGTTAATTACGTCATACTTTTCCATTTTTATAAAATAGTTGCTGTCTATGACCTTGGGCAAGACCAAAATTTATGGAAAATATTACAAAATCCTCAAATCCATAGAGCCAGACATTAGTGTGTAAGATAAAATATACCCTACTCAATCAATAGATGGCGCCACTACAAATAAATTAAATTTTTCGAAGGTTTTAGTGCATTAGCTAAAGATTTCTTTACTTTATAATTATATTATATTGCCCCTGATTTTATATACAGCGTTTAAGTTCGGACACATAGATGGAATTAATAATAATAAAAAACTATGATTTCTTTGTAATTTTTTTATTGAGATTTATTTGTTTATACGTGTTTCATAGTCTTTTAAAAATCTTGTTAAAAACTATTTTTTGAAGTCATAAGTTTAAAGAAATTAAAATAACAGTTTAATACAGCTATTCAAGATAAAAAGATTTACACTCG